>OX451737.1:831006210-831606210 GCA_948472305.1 Vicia faba | reverse complement strand
CACCAAATGGCATCTATAAGCCCATTCCCCCATCATACTGCTAACATGTGAGCGCAAATTTCTGGGCACTCTAGTGTCCAATCATCTTCTACCCTCGGATTACGAAAGGCACGTCAGCCAATCTGCATCCTCAGGTCTAAGAAGATTGAACAGGGGCAACTGTTGCACCCCAAAATTTGCCCTCCCATATTCCCCAAGAAATGGCCAAGTCAAGCTGCAAAATTCCCCAAGGGTTGCACAGTGCAAAGGTCTCCTATACAGTCAAAACTAGGGTTTGTGTTCTGATCAAGAAAAGGAAGTTTTCAAAGGCCCAATCAAGTCTCACATGCCTACAAATATGGTCAAGCATCCTCATATCAAGTTTCAAGGCATTCAGCTCAAAATTGCACAGTCAAAACCCTAAATTGCACTACAGTCAACTGTAGGGGCAAAATGGTCATTTGACAGTCAAAAGTTCAAATTTTTGGTCAACATATCATTTTGAAGCCACAAACATCATTTGATCAATGCTCGATCATGATTCTCAAAATTTGGCTCAGAAATCATCAAAGATGCAAAAGTTTCCTTATTTGGACAGTTGAAAAAGTCAACTGAAATTGACCAGGGCATAACTTTCACATGGATTATCATAAAAATTCCATCCAAAGCTCATTTTGAAGAGAAAGACATTTCCTACAACTCATCTTCATACTTCAAGTCCAAGAAATGCTCTCACAAAAAGTTATCAATTTCAACATTATAGGTCATTTTCAAAAGTCAACAAAAAGGGACTTTAAGTCAAAGGCCATAACTTGAGATTGGTAAATCAAAATGACATGGGACCAACGGCAATGGTTAGAGGACTCAAAGACCTTTCCAAAATGTCCAAAAACATGAGAAAATCTTAAAAATTGAGCAAGTTATGCCTTGTGGAAGTTGGGAAAGTTTTGGATATTTTGAAAAGTCAACATTGATGCAAATGACTTAAAATTGCTAATGGGCCCATTTTTCTTCCATGATTCATCATTCCAAGCATGTGCACGACCACTTGGCCCAAAGGGAAGTATTTTCTCATTTTTTATTTATTTATTTGAATTTTTATTTATATTAATTCATTTAAATCATTTAAATATATGAAAAATATCTAACTTGACCTAATAAATCTTTTCATGCATATTTTGCCTTCAATATTTCGTGCATAGGTCAATAGGGAAAGATTTGGTTTGATTTGAGCATAATTGATACAAAAGCACATGAAAAAAGATATGAAAATAATGGTGGAAAAAATCAAATCTTCAATTCATGAATACAAGAGATTCTAGTCAATTTTCTTAACCTAATTGATTCACTACAAATGCCTGATCACAACCCTAATGTCCATACACTCTAAGCTGCGCTAAAGAACACATTGCAAACTTGGAATTTTCTCTAAAAAAGCTCAAAACTGAAAAGCAGGTTCTAGGTCGATTCAAAGCACAAGACTTGTTTCATTAGCATCCTCAAGTCTCACTGAACGATTCTCAATCATTAAACGTCCATCAAGACTCAAGAAATTGGTAATATGAATGCAGACTGTATCAAATAAAATTCATGATCGTGCATACCAATTCATGCGTTTTTTACAAGTTTTAATATGTGTTTTGCATTCCTCATGATGTTCTGAAGCTAACCCACGCATTTGATTAGATTATTATGCGTTATAGGCAATTTCGCCATTGTTAAATTTTAGGGTTTGCAGAGCTTCCAATTGGGGATTTTGAAACCAAGTAAAATTGGAGGACGAGTCCAACACCATTGAATTTGACGCATCTGGACGAACAGGAAACACACATCGCGCTCAATTTATGAGTGCCTAAAACCTATTCGCTATTTTTTCAAAACGTCCCTAAAACAACGCTAAGAAAACCGTGGCTTAATGTTTGTGTTTCAGGGAAAACAAAGAAGAAGACCTCGTGGCCAGTAACCATTGGTTCTTTTTAAATTTCGCGCGCTTTGGTCCATTAACACGTTGCTTTCTTTTATATGATTTATTTGTTATTAACATACCAAACGCGTTGTAGTGGCTCAGTTGGCAAAATGCAATGTTGTTAACCCCCATGACCTGGGTTTGAGTCCCAGGTCTATACAATTTCCCATATTATTTTGTTATATATGTTCACATGCAGGTTTAATACTGAAGCGTACCATGCACCCACCGAATCCAACGTCCACGTGCCTAAGAGAATTAATCAGAGAGCCATGATCAGAGGTGTACCATAAGCCCTAGTCAAAGGTCCCATACGTGGCCTGGAAAAGTCAACGAATTTCAAGCTTATTGGGCCGGAACTCTTGAATCAAAACCTCCATATTGGGGCCTGAACCCCCCCTGGTTTGCAATTTTTCTTCATGTTTTATTTTTCAATTATTGTTTTATTTATTTTATTGCCTTGATTTAATTAATTATTTTTTACAAAATACAAAAAATGCCAAAAAATCAGAAAAGATAAAATATAGTAAATAATTTTTATTTCTAATATTTTCATAAGTTAATATGTAATTATTTAGTTTAATTAGGTTGTGATTTTAATTTCTTTTAATAATAAAAAACACAAGAAAAAATAGAATTAGGTTTAATTAATTTTTATTCCTTTTTAATTTTTTCTTTTTTTTTTACAATAATATTATTTATTTTATTTGTTTTCATAATTAAAATTGTACATAAAAATTAGGTTTAATTTAGGTTTCAATTCAATATTTTCACAATAAATTTAAAAGCTATTAGAATTAGGGTTTGCCTTTTAGTTTAATTTTAATTAATTCTTTTTCATCAAATTCTTAAAAAATACTAAAAATACCAAAAACATTTTCCTTTAATTTTTAATTTTAATTCCTTATTAATTTAATTTTTGCAAAAGGGTCCAACGCCCTCGTTTCGACTTAATGATTTAATTTCGCATATTTATTTTATTTCGCTTGAATAATTATGTACCTCTCCCGAAGCTTTGTAACATTTACTTTTCGCACTTTCCAATTCTTTACTTTATTTGCTTTATTTATTTTCCGTCAAATCGGGTCCGGTTTAATTTTGGCGATGTGGACCCGCGCCATTTGTAATAGCTTTAGATTTATTTTTCCCGCAAATATCAACTGTTAAAACAAAGCATGCAAGAATGAATGGCCATAATAAAAACAAGCGTAGAACACCAATAACATGACAAGATAAATGCAAATGAACATGACACACAAATCACACACCACCCCTAGGGCACGCCTCACTGTTGCCTTGCCTCGAAAGGTGATCGTCGAGTAGAGGATGTCTTAGTAAGTCCTCATGATCCGGGAACCTGGCATGAGGGTAGCTTCTAAGGTGTCTTCCCATTGCTCTGGTGATCACCATGTCCCGAACCTCGAATTGACTCGAACACCTCCAACGGTGGTGCTACCTACCTCTCAATGGTGGGATGGCATTACTTTTAAGGACATTTATACAGACGAATTCCTTAGGGTAGGTAGACGACTCTAGATACTTGCTCTAATTTCAAAACAAACTCAAAAATACTTTTCACACCGACACCTTTTCAAAAAGCTTTCGAAAGCAATTTTTCAAACACTCTTGAGGACTGACACAAGAGTCGAACTGAAATTTTCAAAGAAACTTTTTAAAACCCACATTGAAAAGCAAACAAACCATTTTGAAAACACAATGAGCAAGTATCTAAGAGCCCATGGATAACCATGGATAGAAAGGGTGCTAACACCTTCCCTTTCTATAATCTACCTCCCGAACCGAGAGCAATCTCTATAAGGAATTTTTCTGTGCTTTTGTCCTTTCCATTTGGAGAAAATAAAAGACGGTGGCGACTCTTGCTTCCGCGACATTTCGCGAACCAGCGTTAAACAGTCAGTTCCAGATCCACCGATCACAAAGGGGATTCATCTTTAAGCCATGTTTTCTCATTCGCTCGAATGATTGGCTTAAATGATGCAAATGTGTTTCTGCAGATATAGATTTGATGACTATATCGTCAATATACACCTGCATGAAGGTTTCAATGAAATCATGAAAAATTGAATTCATTGCCCTTTGATAAGTTGCCCCAGCATTCTTTAAACCAAAAGGCATCACCACCCATTCGTAGGTGCCTAAGGCTCCTGGGCAACGAAATGCTGTCTTTGCAACATCTTCTTCAGCAATGAAAATCTGGTTATACCCAGAGTACCCATCTAACATACTCAAGTATTCAAACCCTGCAGCAGAATCTACTAGCATTTCTGCCACAGGCATGGAATATTCATCTTTAGGGGTTGCAGTGTTTAAATCCCTAAAATCTATGCAAATTTTTAAAGAACACTTTTTCTTAATAACAAGTACTATGTTTGCTAACCATTCGACGTACCTTGTTGTTCTGATGAATTTGCAACGCAGCAACCTTTCGATCTCAGCTTTAATTTTTGTGAGAACCGCTGGTGCGAATCTTCTGGGAGTTTGTTTGATGGGCCTCTTGCCATCTTTGATTGGCAGTCTGTGTTCGACCAACTCCCTCTTTAAACCAGGCATCTCGTCATAATCCCATGCGAAGTAATCTTTGTTTTCCTTAAGGACTTCGATCACTTCCTTCTTGAGGCCTGGGCTAAGTTTAGCACTTATGTAGGTTACTCTTTTCGTTTTTTCATCCCCTAAGTTGACTTCTTCGAGTGGATCCTGTGCCAACATTTTGGCACCTGAGTTTATGGGGTCCCTTTCGAAGCCTAAGGGTTCTTTATCATAGATGGCATCCAACCTTTGATCCATCTCAAACTCTTTGAAGGGTGAGCATTTCGAACCATCCCCACTTACTTCGTCCTTCTTTATAGTTGATTTATTTATTTCAGCCTCTAAGGCCACTTTTGATTCGTTCTCAGCCATATAGGCCGAAATCCTTTCGAAAAAGGTAGACTCAGTCATGGCTAAGGTTGTCGAAGTCCCAGCCTGCTGGCCGTTTTTGTATAGTGCTTTCGACTCCCTCTTCTTCACTGATTATTGTTCTATCCCAGTAAAGGCCATCATGACGAAGGGTCATGTAGTAGTGGGCGTTTCTAGTTTCATTAATCTCATCATTTGGAACACACGGAGCAATCTTTGCCAGATTTTTATCATAATCCCTCTTGTCAACTAAATTGACAGTTGACATAAAGTAACTTTGGTCTGCTTCGATGTTTTCCACGATTCCATCATCTCTCCACAGAACTAGTCGCTGATGCATTGACGAAGGAACTGCCCCCACGCCATGGATCCACTCTCTTCCCAGCAGTAAGTTATAGTTGGCCTTGGCTTCGATCACCATAAACATGGTGGGCCTACAACTTGAGCCTATTGTCAATTCCAACTGGACCACTCCCAGTGTTTTGCCCACTTTTCCCTCATAATTGGACATAACCATATTATGGGGCTTGATGTCTCCTTCGCGGATCTCTAATCTTTTTAGCATGAAATGGGGTATCAAATTGACTGCAGCACCCCCATCCACTAGAACTTTGTTCACACCATGGACACCAACTTTCGCCCGAATGAAAAGTGGCTTGAGATGGTTCTTCATTGCAGGTTCTGGACGTTCGAAGAACGCATTTTGTTCCTCAACAACCCCATTGTCCATCACATAGTAGCACACGGGCCTATGTTTCATCAAATCTGTGGTGTCTTCCTCCTCATATTCATTGATTTCGGTTTCCTGCCCAAATTCGCAGGGAAGCACAGACACCACGTTACAGTTCAAGTTAAATGAAGACTCCCCCTCCGATTCGAAGTTATCTATTATCATATCTTCGTCCTCTTCTGGGCCTGGAGTGTATTCCTTTGGTTCATCGCGTTGTTCTTCAGAGAAAAGCCTCCTATTGACTGGAGGTTTGTCTTCAGTTTGATTTTTTGGTTTGTTGGTGCTAGATTCACCTTGGTTTTTCGTTGAAGTAACCCCTTTGTTTTCCACAGCTTCTCTCTCAGCCTTTCGAATCCTTTGCTGTCTGCGCCACTGGGATCTTGACATGGGGTTCCTTCCTTTGTAATTTTCTAATCTCACCTCCTCCCTTTTTGCTGTGTTGAATTTCCTCCTGTATGTCACAGCATGGCGTGCATTTCGTTCAGCGTTTCTCCATCTATCTTTGCCTTTGTCATTTCTGACCTGTAACCATCTATCGGTTGGCACTTCAGCAGGGAGTTTGAAAGTCACTCTTCGAGCAGCCTTGGGGTGAGGGCTATCAGGCCTTCGCTGTTTGTGTCTGCTGTCGAAACGTGGGCCCATCTGGGCAGTTTCTTGATGGTTCCAGCAAGGGGCGAAGGGAATCGTTTCGAAGGCCCTGGCCATGCTTTGGTCATACACAACAGAACACCTTGGGCAAATCAAGCACTTGGTTTCCACTTTGTAGCAGCGAAACACAAATTCCAGCAAACTTTCTCCAGCCTTGGGATAACACCTAAAAAGCTGGTTATCCTGGCGCCAATTGTTGCCAGTTCGAGTCCTCTGTACCCTTTCGAAATTCACAGCGATTCTTTGATTGCAGAGGATGCTGCACCTAGGGCACAATATCATGCCTGAATCTCCTTTGTGGCATGTCATGAGATAATCCTTGAGACTAGCATCTCCAGTGTGATTATCCCCCATTCTATACTTTTCTTTTTCTAAGTATTTTTCCACTTCCTCCATCTCAGAGCGAGGTCTTTCCATATCCACCATATTTATTTCAACATCTCCCCCTTTAGCTTCATCATCACCCCATCCTGTGGGTTTTATATCCTCAATCTGAACCTTCGAACTCTCTGGGGCAGAATATTTGACCAAATAGTCAAATTTTCCACTGGGTTCCCCTAGAGTGTCCCATATTTCCTTCTGAAGGGAAATTGGCTGCGTGATTTGGACTTTCTCCAATTCCCGCCTCAAGCCTTCAGTGACTTGTGTTAATTCTTGGTTTTGATTTCCCTGGCCTTCAGTAGCCTGGGTTTCTCTTGCAACAGCTGCAGGTGCGGCAATCGGAGTCTCTGGCGTATTCTGGATGTCTTCAGTGACCTCCTCGTTGACTTCGACCATCACCCAGTTTTCAACTCCAGTACCCTTCTCTCTTGTTAGGGCGTCGCTTTGATCAGTTTCCACCATGTTGACCTCTCCAATGCATGCAGGCTCGGAGTAGTTGGTGTCTGCGACGTCCAAGGGATCTTCGTCCACTTTCATCTTCACCTTATCAGCAAACTTTAGTCTGCCATCTTTGATCGCGTTTTGAATCAGGTCCCTGAAAAGAAAACATTGTGAGGTTTTGTGGCCCAGGAAACTATGATATTTGCAAAATCCTCTCTTCTTTCTCTGATCCAAAGGAGGTATTTTGACATTTGATGGCACAATTAGTTGGCCATCTTTGACAAGTAAGTCAAAAATCTCGTCACATTTAGTGACATCGAAAGTATAAACCTTCTTTGGAAATTTGTCACTTTTTTCATTTTCAACAATGTCTTTCCCTTTTGTGGGAACTAACAATTTGCAGGAATAAGGCGGGGCCTGTTTTAATTCAGCGAGGTCGATTTTGACCTCTTCGAATTCGAATTCAGGATATTCTTCTGCTTCTTCAGTCCCAACATAGGAAATCCTTTCTTTCTTGCTATTCTTAAAGACTCTGGCTTTTTCGGCCTTTAGTCTTTCGACCTGTCGAACCCTATCGGCTAACTGAGCCATATCCCTCAAATACTGAGTGTCTAGTTTCTTTCGAATAGAATAATCCAAGCCACCAGCGGCCATTTCGACTAACTCATGTTCAGGCACTACTGTGTAACATCTGGATTTCAAAAGCCTAAATCTATTCAAATAATCATCTATGGGTTCGGTGAACTTTCTCTTAACACTGGCCAATTCCTTCAAACTTATTTTCGACTGTCCCATGTAAAATTGTTCATGGAATAATCTCTCTAAGAGAGCCCAAGTGTCAATGGACCCAGGAGGCAAAGTGGTAAACCATGTGAAGGAATTTTTTGCCAAGGAACTTGGGAAGTATTTGATCCTGAGGTCTTCATTATTGGCTATATCTCCCGCTTCGGTTAGATATCTCGCTATGTGTTCGACTGTTGACTCATTGGTATCCCCAGCGAACTTTGTAAATTTAGGGACTTTATATCCCCTTGGTAAATCAGTATGCATTATGCAATCCAATATAGGAGAAGCGTAATTTGGCCTTCTCATTCCTGTGTTGAGGCCATTCTGGGCCATGACTCTCTCTATCATGGTGGTTAGGTTGTTTTCTGCCAAGATGTTATCGTTTCGAATTCTATGAACGACAGCATCGGCATCTTGATTTCGACCAACCAAAACAACTCCCCTTGGTTGTTCTTCTCGAAACTCTGGGGCTTCTAGCCTTTCGACCCTTGCCCCTGGTTCCATAATTTCCCTTTGTGGGCCCGGGATTATTGGGGCTTCTAACCTTGGTGCCCTGGCCCCTAAGTTAACTTCTTCTCTGGGTGGTCTATAAATTGGGTCGTTAGCAATTTGTTCTATAACAGGCATGTTTGCTCGAAATCCCGCCTGATTCTGCCTACGCCTTTCTGGGGGAGCAAAGAAATCTGCTATTCGACTCATATTGTCAGTGTTTTCTCTGTTTGTCACAGTCACATTTTGCACTATTGGGGCAAATATCTCCTGCATGGTTTGTGCTAACACCCCTATCATATTATGGTTACTGTCATCCATCAATTGCCTAAAAGCCAACTGGTTGTCTGTGGTTAAGATAGGCATTATGCTATAACCCACCGACCCTTGGTTATTTGTCATAAACTGATTCGCCCCAGACCCAGACCCTAGTTGTGGAGATGAATTCGATGTGGAATTGTGTAAACCTGCCATAAAAGATGTTGGCATTCCATAAGAGGAATTTCTGGTTCTATTCCCATCGAAACCGGGTGGTCTAGTTAATGGAGTGGCGAAATGGGATTGTGTCCCTGATGGTGGAACGAATCCCCCAGGGTAGCCAATTGTTCCAGTATTTCCTAAGATCGAACTATTAGTTGATATGCCACTTACTCCATTGGTGGCTATGTTACTGGTCGAAGATGCAACAGACTGTGCATTCGAAGGGATTACATTAGATGTTCCGATCGAAGTGGACACATTAGTGCCTGTTGTATGTGGGCCATTTTGGTCCCCTTGTTGATTGTCTGAATTAGACATTTTGTCCAAACGTTTTCTTCTGGATAAAGGTTGGTTGCTGTTGGTTATCTTACCACTTCTCAGGTTCATAAAACAGCAAACTTCTTAGGTTCCAACGTTTTTGTAATGGTTATGTCTCAACAATCCTTATTTCTAATATCCAATTATTGGTCCCACCAGGTGTGCCAATTTGTTTCCAGTGATTTCTGGTAAACAACCGCTAGTCTTCCAAACTATCGAATAATCTTTCTGACTGTTATTCAATTCCTCTGGTAACTCACAGGATCGACTAGATTGATCCTAGGACTCCTTGGATATTAATGTTTCTCTCACGATCGAACAGATATTCATGGTTGATATTGTATATGTGTTTGGCTTATTTCGATTTCTCTCTCTAAAAGTCTAAAGATGTAATCAAAATGTGTGTGTGAAAACTAAGTTACATGAATAAATGCTAATTGTAAAGACATGTAGAATTGCATAAAAGTGAAGTAAATGGTTTCGACTTACAAAACAGTTAATATAAAGGATTTCTGGAACATAAAAGGTTTGAAATATGAAGAAAGCGTTTAATGCAAGAAATATTTAAATGACTTTAAGTAAAAATATGCGTTCGAAGGATAAGACTTGAAGGTAAAGGTATGGAAAATATGACAGTTTTCTGAGATATAAAGTGCTTGAAATATGAAGAAAACATTAAAATGTAAAACTTTGAAGAAGAGATTTCGAAGTGAAAAGACTGTAAATGAGAAAACTTGTAAATGTTATTTGACAAAAGGATAAAGGAAAGTGCTGGAAATGGTAAAAGGTTTTCATTAAATCATAAATACATGGTGCTATCATACATACATTTCTCTTGCATTCGTTTCCCTTGCCATGTGGTAGTTTGAATGTTACTGAGTATTTTGTATAATAGATATGACACCCCCAAATCCTAATACTAAGACTTCTATTTATACTAATTCGACCATAACAGTCTTGCTATAGGATTATGCCACGTTTAGAACATGCAGGACAATGCCTCTTTCGTCTTTCCACGTGTCCTCAAATGCTCCAGCACATAACTTTCAAACTTCGAAAGTCCCGCTTCCATTTGAATTTCAAATGCTTTGGTACTTCTCCGTTTCGAACGCTCTTCCCAGACACAGCCTTGTTGTTATTTCGAGACTTCTTTAGATATGTTCCCATAATTGCCACTCGAAGCTCCAAGCTTTGACATACTTATTCGAAACACTGCTTCTGCTACTTCGAAACATGACGCTTTACCTCATTTCGATCAAAACGTTTAATTCATTTGGCTTCTAATAACATTATCAAAATCTTCAGCCAACAGTAGGATTCCTTGTTCAGAAGATTACTTGAAAGCAAGTGTTGTTTCTGAGCACAACACTTAACCGTGTCAGGAAAAGATCCAGAAGAAAACACAATGGTCACTGAACAAAAAAATAATAGTTACAACAAACCTCTTGTATTTGATGGAGAAGATTTTTAGTACTGGATAGATAGACTAGAAAGTTTCTTTCTAGGTCATGATAGTGATCTATGGGATTTAGTCTTGGATGGTTACACACATCCTACAGACTCAGAAGGAAACAAAGTTGATAGAAAAAATATGGATAGACAACAAAAAGCTGGTTTTAAAAATCATCATAGAGCTAGAAATATTTTTCTAAATGCTATCTCTAAAGTAGAATATGAAAAAATCACAAATAGAGATACAACGCATGATATGTTTGAGTCTCTTAAAATGACTCATGAAGGAAACGCTCAAGTGATGGAGTCTAAAGCTCTGGCTCTAGTTCAGAAGTATGAAGCCTTCAAAGTAGAAGAAAGTGAGTCTATAGAAGCAATGTTCTCTAAGTTTCAAACTCGGATCGTTGGTCTGAGAGTTTTGAACAAGGGATATACTAAAGCAAATCATGTTAAAAAGATCATCAGAAGCTTACCCAGAAGATAGGCACCAATGGTCATTGCTTTCAAAGTTTCAAAAGATCTAAACAACGTGTCTCTAGAGGAACTCATCAGCGCTCTCAGAAGTCATGAGATAGAACTTGATGAGCACGAGCCTCAGAAGAAAGGTAAGTCTCTTGCCCTTAAATCAATTAAGAAATATGATACTAATGCTTTTTAGGCTGAAGAGGAAAACTCTGAAGAATCAGCGTCAGAAGAAGACGAACTATCCTTGCTCTCCAGAAGGATCAATCATTTATGGAAGCATAGACAAAAGAAGTTCAGGAACTTCAAGAAGTCAGAAGATAAACCAGAATCTTCTGGACACAAAAAGTCAAACAAAAGAGAGATCATCTGTTATGAATGCAAAGAACCTGGTCACTACAAAAGTGATTGTCCAAAACTTCAAATAGAAAAACCAAAGAAAAATTTTGGTAAAAAGAAAGGGATGATGGCAACCTGGGATGATTCAGAATCCTCTGAAGATGAATATGATTTTGAAGATGAGAATGCCAACCTAGCTCTGATGGCTACCACAACAGATGACTCAGACTGTGAGTCAGAACCAAGAGAGGTATTTTCTGAATTCACTAGAAATGAACTTGCTGATAGTTTATCAGAACTTTTGGAAAACTATAGTCAGCTCAAAATCAAATACAAGAAACTCAAGAAGAGTCTTGCATCTGATATTGAGAAACATGAAACAGAAAAATCTGAACTCTTAGAAAATAATTTTAAACTTAAAGAAGAAATTCAAAATGTTCAAATAATTTCTAGTTCAGAATCTGTGTCTAGTTCAAAAGATATTCTGAAAGAATATGACTGTAGCTTTTAAACTTTCCTGGCTAAAAGCATAGATAGAAGCAAAATGGCTTCAATGATCTATGGAGTTAGTGGGAAAAACAGAAGAGGAATTGGATATGAACCTCCCAAAGGGAATGAGACATACATACCAAAACTTGTTGCTAAAATGACTTTCACTTACAAACCTCTGAACAAACAATTCAAGTTTGGACACTCACATGATATAAAATATACATCACATTCTGGAAACTCTTATGCTAACCCAAAGTTCAAACAGAACTTTAAACACTCTAACCAAAGAGGACCCAAAAAGATATGGGTACCTAAGGATAAAATAATATTTGTTGCAGATGTCCTTAACAGCTCAATTAAGACACCAGACGTGGTACATGGACTCTGGGTGTTCATGACACATGACGGGAAAAAAGTCTATGTTCCAAAACCCGGAATTTAAAGCTGGAGGAGACGTGAAGTTTGGAGGTAATCAGAAAGGGGAGATTATTGGTTCTGGAACCATTGGAAATGGTAACCTTCCTTCTATCTCTAATGTTTTATTAGTAGAAGGATTAGCTCATAACCTACTGTCCATAAGTCAATTAAGTGACAATGGTTATGACATTATCTTCAATCAAAACTCCTGTAGAGTTGTGAGTAAAAAAGATGGATCATTCCTCTTTTCTGGCAAGAGAAAGAACAACATATACAAAATTGATTTATTAGATCTTAAATCTCAGAATGTTAAATGCCTTTTGTCTGTTAGCGATGAGCAATGGGTATGGCACAGAAGATTGGTACATGTCAGTCTAAGAAAAATCTCTCAACTAAATAAATTAAATTTATTCAGAGGACTTCCCAATCTTAAGTACAACTTAGAAGCTCTGTGCGAAGCATGTCAAAAAGGAAAATTTTCAAAACCTTCCTTTAAATCCAAAAATGTTGTCCCTTCCTCTAAGCCATTAGAATTACTTCATATTGATCTGTTTGGGCCAGTTAAAACTACATCCATAAGAGGCAAGAAGTATGGATTGGTCATTGTTGATGACTTCAGCAGATGGACATGGGTCAAGTTTTTAAAACACAAGGATGAGTCACATTCTGTGTTCGTTGACTTCTGTAACCAAGTGAAAAACGAAAAAGATTTTAAAATCATAAAAGTCATAAGTGATCATGGTGGTGAATTTGAAAATCATTATTTTGAAAAATATTTTAAAGAAAATGGTGTTGTTCACAATTTCTCTTGTCCTATAACTCCCCAACAAAATGGAGTTGTAGAATGAAAAAATAGAACATTACAAGAAATGGCCAGAACCATGATCAATGAAACTAATATGGCAAAGCACTTTTGGGCAGAAGCTGTGAACACAGCATGTTACATTCAGAATAAAATCTTTATAAGACCTATTCTTGAAAAGACTCCCTATGAATTGTGGAAAAACAGAAAACCCAACATTTCTTTTTTCCATCCTTTTGGATATACTTGGTTTATTGTGAACACTAAAGAAACTCTGAACAAGTTTGATTCTAAAGCACAAAAGTGTTTTCTGCTTGGATATTTTGAACACTCAAAAGGTTATAGAGTATACAACACAGAAACTCTGATTGTTGAAGAATCAATCGAAGTCAGGTTTGATGATAAGCTTGGCCAGCAACAGCCAAAGCAAATTGATTTTTCTGTAGGTACAAAAGATCATCCCTCAAACTCTGAAACTTCAGAAGCAAAGGAAGACTCAGAAGCAAAGGAAGACTCAGAAGATCATCCTCTTGACAATGCTCTGGATAACCTCAGAATTTTTGATCAACCAACTCAGAAAAGGTTTCCTAGAATCTCTTCAGCTCATCAAGAAGACGTAATCATTGGAAGAAAAGAAGACCCCATCAGAACAAGCTCCTCTCTCAGAATCAATGAAGAATCATTATTTAGTTTGGTATCTCTGATTGAGCCAACTTCTATTGATGAAGCTCTGGAAGATAATGATTGGATCTTAGCAATTCAAGAAGAACTCAATCAATTCTCCAGACGTGATGTATGGGATCTAGTTCCAAGACCCAAAGGATTCAACATTAGAGGAACCAAATGGATTTTCAGAAACAAACTGAACGAGCAAGGAGAGGTGATTAGAAACAAAGCACGACTGGTTGCACATAGTTATAGTCAACAAGAAGGAATTAATTATAATTAAACCTTTGCCCCAGTCTCCAGGTTAGAGTCTATTAAATTATTAATTTCTTTTGTTGTTCAAAATAACATTTCATTATATCAAATGGATGTTAAAAGTGCATTTTTAAATGGCTATATAGAAGAAGAAGTTTATGTCCACCAACCTCCTGGATTTGATGATTCAAAACATCCAGAACATGTTTTCAAATTAAAAAAGTCTTTGTACGGTTTAAAACAAGCTCCCAGAGCTTGGTATGATCGTCTGAGTAATTTTCTTTTAGGAAAAGATTTTACCAGAGGGAAAGTGGACACAACTCTTTTCAGAAAGACATTTAAAAATGATATTTTAATTTGTCAAATTTATGTTGATGATATAATCTTTGGAACCTCTAATATCTCCCTTGGAAAAGAATTTGTTGAGACCATGCAGACAGAATTTGAAATGAGCATGATGGGAGAATTGAAGTTCTTTCTGGGAATTCAAATCAACCAGACTCCAGAAGGTACTTACATACATCAGACGAAGTATGTTAAAGAACTTCTGAAGAAATTTCAGATGTCAGAAAGCAAAGATGCCAAGACACCAATGCATCCAACCTGCATTCTGGGAAAAGATGAGGTAAGTATGAAGGTAGATGAGAAGCTCTACAGGGGTATGATTGGATCCCTTCTCTATCTGACTGCATCTAGACCTGATATACTATTCAGTGTGTGTTTATGTGCTAGATTCCAATCAGATCCTAGAGAATCTCACTTAATTGCTGTTAAGAGAATTCTGAGGTATTTGAAAGGTACTACTAATCTGGGTTTGTGTTACAGGAGATAACAAGATTACAGACTAGTAGGTTATTGTGATGTTGACTTTGCTAGAGATAGAATTGAAAGAAATAGCACCTCTAGAAGCTGCCAGTTTCTGGGTGACAATCTTATCTCGTGGTACAGCAAGAAGCAAGCAACAATTGCACTTTCAACCACAGAAGCTGAGTATATATCTGCTGCTGGATGTAGTTCTCAGATGATTTGGATGAAAAGTCAGCTAGAAGATTTTAATCTTTATGAAAGTAAGATTCTTATCTTCTGTGACAATACTTATTCTATTTGTCTTTCTAAAAATCCAATTTTACATTCTAAAGCTAAACATATGGAAATTAAATATCATTTTATAAGGGACTATATTCAGAAGGGAATTCTAAATTTAATTTTTGTAAAAACAGACCATCAATGGGCTGACATTTTTACCAAACCCCTTTCAGAAGATAGATTTAACTTCATTTTGAAAAATATTTATATGGAATTATGTCCTGAATAAAATAATATTTATCTTCTGTGTTTGACTTCAGAATGTTCTGAAATGAATGTTCTGATTAACAACTCTTCAGAAGTTAGAATAGAAGTTACATCAGAAGCTATATGAAAAGTTCTGAAATGTTCTAACATTTCATTTATAAGTATAGTTCAGAAATTCATTAGAACAAACAGTTGTCACATGTAACCTTCAGGAGATGAACACGTGGTGTGTTTCTGATAGGTCACGCGTGCAAAAGCTACTGACGCTGTTCTAGGTAACTGTTATGATTAGCTCTAATCTCACGTTTTCCCCTAATTTTGCAAAATCATTAAATGCATGTAATGATGAGATTCTTTTTAATTTCTTTAAATTTTTTTACAGTTTTATTTCTAAACCTATTTCTGAAACTTTTTCATATAAATACTTTTGAAAAAAGCCCTTTTTCATTTTTTACCATCTCTTTTAAAACTCAAACGTTTCTGTGATTTTTGTCTGAAACCCTTTTTCATCTCTCAACTCTAAGAGCTCCTATGGCTTCCTCCTCTATTTCAGTGGATAACTTAGAAGTGTTAAGTGAGTTAATGATGGATTTTGAGAATCTAAGAGATAATGGTTTTGATCTGATTCCCGTTGTTGAGTTTCAAGGTTGGGGAAACTTTTTTGACCGTCTTATTGGTCCAGTTTTTCCACATCTTGTGAAGAAATTCTGGATACATGCAATTGCTACCACTAAAGTTATCCTCTCTTTGGTAATGGGTAAGGAAATATCCATTACTGAAAATCAAATCAGAAAGCTGCTAGGTTTTGAAGGACATGGAGTAACAGGTATTTCAAGTGGAAGAATGGAATTGTCAAAGGTCAATGCATAAATTTTTACAAATGGACAAGGATCTTCTAAAGTCAGGGACTTGAAAAATAAGTACAATATTTGGGCAAGAATAATCCATGGGTGTATTCACCATAGGAAAGAAACTAGCTCTCCATACTACATTAATGTTGATCAACAATACTTGTTGTTCTGCCTTGGAACAAATGTAAAAATTGATTTGCCTTATCTACTGTTTAAACATCTCTGGAATCATGTCAAAGAGACTAGGGAAGCTGAAAGGATGAAAAACCCCAAATCCAAAAGGAATTAGATTCCTATGGGTAGATTAATTTCAGACATTCTGACTGAGAATGGTCTGATTGCTCACCTAGATGAAGCTAATCTTCTGGGGGAGCTAGAGCCTACTTGTGGAAAGGCTATGTCTGGAAAGAATTTAGTGAAGAGGAAAATTATTGACAAGCTGCTGGTGGAACTAACTCCATATGTTTCAGCAACTGTGAAGAGAAGAAGGATACCAATTGCTGATTTCCCTCTGTTCAACTCAGGAGATCATCCACGCATCATCTTGTATTACATTGAAATATGTAAAGAGACTAGAACACCAATTGATCCTGCTTGGCTCCAAGGAAGAAATCAAGCTGCTCCAGACGTTGTTCTTCAGCAACCTTTGAAGAGGAAAGAAATTGAAGGACCTCCTGCCAGACCTCAGAAGAAAAAGAAATCAGGTAAACCTGCTGAAACTATTACTGTTTATGATTCTGTCAATATATCTACATCTGCTGAACCCCAAACCTTAGGTGATATAGATGTTGATATTGAACCGACCATACCCTCTGACCCTCTTGCTGACAACCCTCAAAGAGATAAAGTATTATCAGACTTGAGTGACTTTGACTCTGATGAACACTCTGAAACCCAAACAGAACCATCCCAATCAGAACCATCTCACTCAGAACCCTCTCAAACATCTGCTGAAAACCTTTCTAGACCTCCTCCCAGACCATTATCACCCAGACCTACTGGATGGTATGATGTTGGCTCTTGGAGAATACCAGGAATCAACGAACCTCTGGCCACTCTAAAGCCTCTATTTAACCTACCTTCTGAAAACATTTTTGCCTTAAAAATAACACAAACACAAAATCCTACCCCATATGCTGACAACACCATAATCATTTCACCTGACATCACACCACCAACATCTCCACAACTTCCAACTCTTGACTCACCAGTGATTTCACCTTCTCACATTCCAGAACACCAAACTCATGAACCATCTGAACCATCACCAACATTTGAACCTTCTAAAACTCATGAATCTTCTGAACCTCATGATCAATCAGTCACACCTAACCTTTTTGACCAACCTGACCATTCAGCCACTCCTAAACCAACAAAAAATTCTGAACCTGCTAACTTTTTAAGAACTATAGTTGATTATGAATCTCTACAATTTTTGACAAACAAAACTTTCAAAAAGGTTGTCCCAAAACCTGTTCAACCTGATGTAAATATATTGTTTCAGAATTTTTTAACAGAAGTTCAAGCATGGTTGAACCTGCTGAAGGAAGACTGCACCAGAAGTGTGAACCCAGCTGCAACAAATCTTATGTGGGAATCTTTCAGAAGAACGCTAGATGCTGAGTCACTAAAGTTGCAAGATCTATGTCACTCTCAGGTGATTGAGAACTTCTCCAAGCATCTACATGCCTTTCAATCAGAAGCTGCTGATATTAGGGACAAGAAGTCTTCTCTGATGATTTATGATGCTCCAGCTGATGAAATGGACATTTCAGAAGATGAATCTGAAGAATCCTCTGAAGATTCAAATCCTCTAGCAATTATTCTGTTGAATAAAACTTCTGCTAAGGCAGCACCTGAACCTGTGCCAACTCTTGTGATGGATCTGGGCACTCTTCTTTCAACCTTTGTTCGTTCTGACTCAACGGTTGTTGCTCCAAAGGCTGTTTCTGCTGAAGCTTCTTCATCCTTTGCTCCTACTTCACTTATCATGGATACTCTGAATGAGCTCAAGAGGGAGAATGAAGTCATTCATGAGCGCTTGGATAAGCAAGACCAGACAAATCAAGAAATCAGAAACTGGATGATGAAACAAGAAGAATCTGCCTCTGAGATCAAGAATCTTCTCATGGCCCTTGTTACTAAGAAATCCTAGTGTCTTTCTGTTTCTTGTCTTTTGTTTATTGTTTTGTACTTCTGGATATCTTTTGCTATTTTATGAAAACTTTTAATCTCTTCAACTATCTTTATATACTTTTTTATTATGCCAAAAAGGGGGGAGAAAATGAGTATTTTGATCTAATCTCTGATTAACAGTTATGGGACTAAGTCTCAGACATTCTAACAAAATACAAGATTTCTTTCTATGTGCAAAATAATTTTTACAGGTATCACTTAAACTCTGGAAGAGTAATTCAGATGAACATTATCTTCATGAAGAAGTTCTGAAGAAATCCAAGAAGATATTTTCAATGCTCTGATAAATAATCTCAGGAAGTTTTATATATAGAAATATTCATTTCTAGGGGAGTTTCTTATCTCTTATCATATTTTATTTCTATATCTGAATAATTTTTGTCATCATTAAAAAGGGGGAGATTGTTAGAACAAGATTAGTTCTGATCATATCTCATAGTTTTGATGATAACAATAAATTATATTTTAGATAATTTATACTCTGATGAACGTATTTGAATGTTTCAGATAATGTTCTGTCAGAAGCATTTTGATGTGCTGAGCTAAAAATTAATGAAGAAGTTCTTTGATGAAAGAACTATTTGCTTTAAGCGCAACTGTTGATGCTGACTCTAGTAAGACAATTATTTTAATTGCATCTTCTAACACTTGGCATGATTCCTTGTTCAGAAGATTACTTGAAAGCAAGTGTTGTTCAGAAGTTTAGTTGAAAGCAAGCGCTGATCAAGTTCTTAGCAAGCAAAGCATTGTTTAGAAGATAAGCAAAGCATGTTCTGAATTCAAGACGTTAAAGCAAGTTCTGAAAGATTGTAAAAGCTAACTTGTCTTTTCAAGCTTCAGGAAACATGTTCTTACAAGTGCCGTTTGCTCATTTAATTCAAAGACGGCTGTATGCACTCAAGTGTCTACGCTAGTTCTTGGAAAATGGAATAGTGCAAGGAAACACGCAAGCATTTAATGCTCTCTACTTTTTGAAGGAAAAAATGGTCTTTTTATTCTTACTATATATAGAAAGACATTTATTGCAAGCCAACCAACTAATCAATTTTAAAAAGAATCAAGAAACTACGTGAAAAATTCTGGGCTCACAAACTCTTTGTTCATACACTTTGACGGGTGGACTAGAGTAGTTTGAGTTCAAACGAACCAGGATAAAAATAACATTGTCTTTCCATTATTGTTGAGCTTTGTTAGAAAAGAAGAAAAGAGAAACTTATTCAACCCCCCCCCCCCCCACCCCCTTCTAAGTGTTTTCTTACCCCTTCAGAGCGGACTCTAAATGCCTACATTGCACCAAAGAGGATGCGCACTACTTTTTTATCTTAGAGTTTTGTATTATTTTGCCCAAGGGGAATTGATGTACTCAAACTTTATCTTATTAATATAACGTGTGTTTCTTTTTGTCTAAAATGAACTTGAATCTTTGAAATCCTTGAAAACATTTCATATGCACATATCGTTCATCATAACATAAACAGGTCTTTTACAACAAGTTTCCTCATCTCTCTACTGTTTATTTCAGTAAGATGGATCTCGAACAAACAGTCAAAGATCTCCAAACTCAGAACATGTTGTTTCAACAGTTTCTCATGACCCTACCCAAGGGGCAAGAAGAGTTGAAGACTCTGCTAGCTGAAGAGAAGAAAAAGAAAACAAAGAAGGTAAATGGAGTCTTGAACATGGGGAGAAGATTTCATGAACAGACAAGAAGGACTTTGAATTTTGCAACAACATCTGGTAAAGGAGAAGGAAAAGGCAAGGAAACAGTGGTCCCGTCAGAATCTGAAGAGGAGGAAGAAGAGGAAGACTACTCTGAGGAATAATATCCTCTAGCTAATGACAAGTACAGACATCTCGAAGAGCGTTTGAGCGCGATGGAAATACAAAAGGTGCCATGCTTAGATTTTGAGGATTTGGGACTAGTGTCGGGGATTGTGATTCCTCCAAAGTTCAAAGTTCCTTTGTTTTCAAAATACGATGGAGTGTCATGCCCTAAGATGCATATCCGATCATATCTGAGAAAGATCCAACCATACTCCGCTGATAAAGACTTGTGGGTGTACTTTTTTTAGGATAGTCTATCTGGAACATAACTCGACTGGTTTTACCAACTAGAAAGAGCCAACGTCCATAATTGGGAAGATCTTGCCGCAAAATTCTACAAGCAATATCAATACAATACCGATTTGGCGCATACCCGTACTCAACTTCAGAGTATGGCTATGGCTTCCAATAAGGGTTTCAAGGATTAAGCATAGAAATGGAGAGATCTGGCTGGAAGAGTTCAACCCCCTCTATCTGAAAGGGAATTGGTGGACATGTTCTTAGGAACTTTGTCTGGCCCTTTCTTCAACCATTTGATTGGAAGCTCATCGACAGGATTCATGGAGCTAATACTGACCGGAGACAGGGTGGAAGCTGGCATAAAAATTTGAAAGATTCAGAAAGATTCATGTTCTTCTATAGCTGTGAGGAAGCCTTTTATTGGGAAGAAAGAGGTAGATGATGTTTATCCACAAAGAAACCAAGAGAGAGCCGAACGCCGACCAATGGTGGGGGCTGTATTGATTCTAAAGCCTATGTCTGATCAACAAAGAAGTAATCAACCAAGGGTGGAAAGGCCAGTCCGACAATTCACCAGAATCAATATGACTCCGTCTCAAATATTACCGCATCCTCTAAGATCCAATTTGGCAACTTTGAAAGAAGCTCCGAAAAACCCCAACAAAACTTCCCCTCATTATCAACCAAATGCCCATTGCGCATATCACTACGAAAGTCCTGGTCACGATACTAATAACTGTTGGGCCTTGAAAAACAAAATACAAAACCTCATTGAAGCAAAAGAAATTGAGTTTGATGCGCCCGAGAAGCCAAATGTCATTTCTGCTCCCATGCCCAGACATGGTCACAACACCAATGCTATTGAAGAAGATTTGTTTGTTACCACAGTTGATGAACTTGTGACTCCACTTCCAACCATTAAGATAAACTTGTTGAAATCTGGTGTGTCCTCGGGTTGTAATGAAGACTGCCACCTCTGCTTATCTTCACCAACTGATTGCCCTTTGCTGAAAATAGGCATTCAACGCTTGATAGACAACAAAGAGATTCTATTTGAAAGTACTCCTGTTTCACCTATTCCTGTTGAAGATGTTTCAATCATTACCATATCCGCCAATTCTTCCAGGGTCTCCAAAAGACCCGTTAGAATTACATCAGTTCCGAAAGCAACTCCTCTAATAATCACAATGCCTGGGCCAGTCCCATATGAATCAGACAAAACTGTGTCGTGGAATTACGGCGAGGACATTTACTACCATGGCATCAAACAAGATGGGCTGGCCGCCGAAGAGATAGACTCTGAAGAAGAAGATTCTGACATTAGCAATATTGTCGGAACTAGTAAAATTACCCGAAGCGGTAGGATCTTTTATCCAGAAATTGCCCCCCCCAAAGGAAGTTTTTGGACCCGTGGTTGCTCCAAAGGTTACTCCCGTACCCATAATCATCTCTGCAAGTGCTCCTATTGACGAAGCCGTTATAACCCCCATTGCCATTCCTACCAACACTCCTGATGCTGAAGCTCGAGGAAAAAGTATTCAAGTAGAGCCTGTCAGGACGAAGGCTCAATCACTGACTATCCCCGAGACATCCAAGAAAGAAATTGAGGAGATCTTAAAAATTATAAAGAGGAGCGACTACGACGTAGTTGAACAGTTGGGGTAAACTCCCTCCAAAATCTCCATGCTGGCATTACTACTGTGTTCCGAGGCACACGCGAAAGCTTTGGTGAAGTTCCTAAAAACAGCCCATGTGCCTCAAGAGACGTATGCTGATCAATTTCAAGACTGCGTGGCAAGTTTGACAGCGGATAACGGCCTAGGCCTCTCGGATGCTGATCTGACACCAAGGGGAAGAAAGCACAACGAGGAGTTACATGTCTCTGGAATGTAGGGGCACAACTCTGGCCCATGTCTTGGTGGATACTGGCTCATCTTTGAATGTTTTACCGAAGAAAGCTCTTGACAGACTTGACTGCGAAGGACTGATGTTAAAGCCAAGCAACATTGTAGTAAGGGAATTTGATGGCTCGAAGAGGATGGTACACGGGGAGGTAGATATCCCCATAAAGGTTGGGACTCAAACTTTAAATTCTATGTAATGGACATTCGCCCCTCTTACTCCTGTCTGCTAGGACGGCCATGGATCCATAATGCTGGCGTTGTCACCTCTACATTGCACTAGATGCTAAAGTATCAAGTTCAGGGAAAAATTATCACTGTTCACGGAGAGGAAGAATATAAGATTAGCCATCTTAATTCCTTCAGGTATGTGGAATTGGACGGCGAGTTCATTGAAACTCCTTTTCAACACTTCGAAGAGGTCCCCCAAGAGGTAGCAGTTGAAACGACCGGCTGGAAATCATCAAATAATAAAGTCTCCATCGAACGTATTTTATCCCGCCGAGAGGGAAAGGTAAACATCGAGAAAACTTGAAGAGGGAGAAATCACGGTCTTTCGACCGAGAGATCGGGTAAGGGAGTCTGTTACGCGAGGGGAAGGTGTTAGCACCCCAGGCGCCCGTAGTACTCTACGGTATCCACTCTTGTTGTCTAATCTAATGGGTGTGGTCAAATCCTATGTCTATGGTTTATTACTGAAAAGGGAATGCATGCGAGAGGAAAAAAAACAATGTAGGTAAAATAAAAGTTATGCTCAGTTAGGCCCTACCCCAATGCCTACGTATCCCTTTTAAGGAATCAGAGCAGCCGTAGTTCGGCTTATGTGTTTTAGTTGGTTTGTGTTTTTTAATTAATACAAACAAAGATAGTCAAGATGGAAAAACATCAAGTAAAACAACAAACAAAAGGGATGGTAAAACATCGACTAAATGATAACAAAGTAACATGTCAAAGATGGCGAAACATCAATAAAACCGATGGGTAAAACATCACACCTAACAATGATATTGAGAATCAAAGTAGGATAACAAACATGTGCGATGGCGAAACATCGGCTTTAAACAAATATGTGATGGCGAAACATCGGCTAAGAGATAACATGGCAGAGATGGCAACACATCAACGAAACAAATGACGAAACATCACACCTAACAATGATATTGAAAATCAATGTAGGATAACAAACATGTGTGATGGCGAAACATTAGATTCAAACAAATGTGCGATGGCGAAACATTGGCTAAGAGATAACATGGCAGAGATGGCAACACATCAACGAAACAGATGATGAAACATCACACCTAACAATGATATTGATAATCAAAGTAGGATAAAAAACATGTGCGATGGCGAAACATCGGCTTCAAACAAATGTGCGATGCTGAAACATTGGTAAACCAGGTTCAAAATCAAAGCCAAGGGGCACACAGGCAAAGTAAAATTGGTTTGTATCTTTTACTTTGAAGTAGGGTTTGAGTTTATTAGAAATGTATTATGATTTGCCAAGAAAACAATTTTGTTTTAAAAATGCGGAATGCAAAGAAAGGAAAAACAACTAAGGGAAACTAGCCTAGCACTATCCCTAATATTATCATACAATGGTTGACCCTAAGGTTGAGGTTAAATGAAGATCCTATCCTATGTTAGCATACATGGATTCCTACCTTAATCAATCATGCCAAAGGAAACTCCATAAAACTATCCTATAGGGAACATGCAATGAGAGCGAAGTCGTGATCTCAATTTCTAAATTGAGTGACTCATCGATCAACGATTAAAGAAGAAAAGCAATAACCATCCTATAGGGAACATGCAATGAGAGCGAAGTCGTGATCTCAATTTCTAAATTGAGTGACTCATCGATCAACAATTAAAGAAGAAAAGCAATAAACATCCTATAGGGGACATGCAATGAGAGCGAAGTCGTGGTCTCAATTTCTAAATTGAGTGACTCATCGATCAAAAACAAACACAACACATGCAATCAAACAAAAACCAGAGGGTCTCCTGACATATATCAGCAACAGAGGTCCCATCATGCAGTCAGAGAATTATGCAAAATGAAAATGGTAGAAAGGAAGTAGTACAATACCAAACCAATAACTATATGTGGCAATCAAGCAAGAACAAAAGAAACCCAGAGAAACTTCAAGCAAGCTGGCATCTGTAGACAAATCAAGTCAGAAATTTCACCATCAGGATGTAAGTAATCTATCAGATATGAACAAATCCCATGGGCAATGTATGGCATTCACAATCATATGTATGTATATCCTGTATAAACCATCAAGCATGCCAAACACAAAAATAATGCCAATATAATAAACTGTGTTCCTCAAATAAAGTGGAACACAAAAGCCTCAAGCCAAAAGTGGCAACTTTCTCAGAGTACCTCGCATATTCAACAACCGAGTTAGTATTCCAAAAGGTGAAGAAGTGAGAATAACATGGTGGCAATTACCAAATATTAGACATTATAAACAAGAGGAGACAAGCATATGCACAAATTAGGTCAAAAGAATCAGAGGAATGTTGCTCCTTCCTATCACCATGTTGAATTGACAATTGAGTATCAATCAAGGATCATAAGAGCTTGAGAATAATATGAACAAAAACCATGAAAGTCAATAGCAAACATATTTTAATCATGCATAGCTAATTCAATCACAACTTCATGAGCACAATAGGAAATGAAACCTACATAATGCATTAGATGGTTCAAAATATTCAAACATGAAGCTTATAAGTGAAATGGCTTGAGCTAAAATGGACAATCAAAATCACATGATAATTAGGTTCCCAATTATAGGCCCCACTCAAGTTCATTGGCCATAAAAAAAATTGCAACAAGACATGCAAACATAATTAGGTACCTTCACTTCAATATTATATCAAAAATGGAAACAAGGATCCATAATTCAAACCAAAAAAAATCTTAACATCTTGGAAGTGTTTAAAAGTCAGAATGCAAGCCCTAATTTCATGAATGATTGAGGAGGAGACCAAATGAAGTCCAAAGTTCAAAACTAGTTGGCAAAACTACCAAACTAGACAAGTTTTCAAAATTAATTGTGGAAAAATGTCAAACCAAGTCAAATGATTCAGGAAAAATGGTTTTCAAATTCCCAACACATTCATGAACCATAATCAAGACCCGAATTCCAAGAAAAGTGCAAAGCACAAAGGTTTTGAATATGAAACTTGCACCATAAGCAACAAAACCCTAGATTTTGACCTTTAATCCTAAATATTGATTAAATAGGACCAAAACTCAAACAAATCAAACCAAGGTCACATTAATCACCAAGAAACCTTAAATTTCAGAACATATATTTTTCACATTTTTTTTATTAGGAAAATACAAAAAATGGAATTAAATTCAAACAATTATGCCATTAACAAATATTCACATATCAAAATGATATTTAAATAAAAAAAGTCAGAAAAATGGCCAACCAAAATTATATTCAAATATTAGAGCCAAAAACACACTCTCCTGAATTTTTGTGAATTTTTTGGATAAAAGGAAAATATTAAATATAAGAAAACAAATAATTAATAATTGAATTATTATTTAAGGGCAAGAAAATGCAAACCATAACCAAAAATCATGAAAAAGGTCAAAGTAAACTATATTCAGATTCTATGATTGAAAACAAGATTACATGATTTTTTTGGGAATTTTTGAATTAATAGAAGTATTAAAAATAAAAACGAACAAACAAATATTACAAATAAACTTTTGAAATTAAATTTTAAATCAAAAATAAGAAAAATGATGAACCAAAATTTGAATCAATTTCTACATTATTTTGTGAGTCTAAAATAATTTTTGTGGATTTTTTAGATCAATAGGACTATTAAAATAAAAATAAACTTTGAACAATTAATTAATTAAACCTATGAATTTTTTAAACCAATCAAATTATTTTAAAAAAAATCCAAAAAATCCAAATACTAGAAAATAATATAGACCTATGGTAATTTTTTTGTGATTGTTGAATGTGTTTTGATCAGAAAACAAAATTAAACAAAATGTCAAATAAAACAAAAATTCAAATAAACCAAAAAATTCAAACAGACCAATCATGATGTGCCACCACATCATCTTCAACCTCTGGACAGATCAAAAGCGCGCACAACATCCATATTTAGGGCTCACTTTCAGATCAACATGACATACTCAATTTTGCATCATTTTTTTATGAAATCAAAGGCAAATCAAAGGCAAATCAAAGCTAGCATGGCAAGGAATCCATAGCAATTCGAATCAAATCAAATCATCAACCACATTGTCCATAATCAAGTCATGAATATGAACAAAAACATTATGAATCGCGAGTTTCAGAGCATCCAATCATGCATAATTCACCAAATTAAACGCTATAAAGCTTCAAAAACATTCCATTAACATCATTGAACATGAATCCAAGCTCAAACATCTCAAAAAACAAGTGCATCTCGGAAATCGAAGTTTGGAATCATTACCACAAGGCCAAAAGTGATCTACTGTCTCATTCACTTCAAATGCAAACAAATGGTGCTAGCTTGATCTACTTGCTTTGCTGAAGCAGAATCCACAAGAATTTTGAATAAAACACCAAGGAATTGAGAGAATCGAATCAAGTTGCAGAAGAAGAAGGAAAACTTCAGATCTGGAATTCTTGCAAATGGCGCGTTCTCCCTCTCTCTCTCTCTTTGCTTGCTTCCTCTTATATAGAGTTTGTAGAGAAGGTTAGAAGTGGAAATCAGACTTTAAAACTGTTTGAGGGTACGATTTGGGATTTTGGCCAAAAATGAGGTGCATACTGAATCAGGTCTTTTGCCCGTGCTTTCTCTTACTTCTTTCGCGCTTTTTTGGGCCAAATGACTTCAGAAAATCATGCTTAAAACCCTGGCCCTTAATTCCACATGATCAAAGAATGTTGGAGTTTTTGCAAGTTTGGACCAATTTTGCATTTTTCATTCAAACAATCACCAAGGTCCATAGAACACGAAATGGATGATATTATGGGCCTTATCAAATCACAAATAGGTCATGGGTTGGGTTAGGAACAAAGAGAATGGTTGAAACCTGAGTTTTCATGAATTGGCCATTTTGCATATTTGTCAAATTTCAATAAAATGCCTTAAATTTCCAAAACTCATAACTTGCTCATGCTTTTGAATTTTGACACAAATGAGGTCAATTTGGAAAGGTATTGAAAATATCTACAAACCCTTAGTTTATAGTGTTTGCAAATTAATCCATTAAGGCTCTCAAAATTTATCTTGAAATTCACTAATTTTGAAAAATGACCTATAATTTTGTAACTTCAAAAGTCCATAACTCTTGATTCCTTGCCAATTTGGACATGAGACCAAAAGGAGGTGAAATATCATTCTATTACCTTTCCAAGCATATTTCATTTGCATCTTCTTGATCAAGGGTGAATAAAATATCATTTTTTGAAATTAGGTCCTTATTTTCCAAAATTAGTAACTTTTAGGGTTTCTTCAAGAACAAGCTTCAACCCAAACCTCAATCTCTTTGACCCAATGACCAAAATGGACTTGAAATATGAAAAGTACGTCCTTGAATTGATGGTTGGCCAAGGATTCACTTGGTCAACCTTGACTTTGACTGATTTTAACCAAAATGACCATTTTTCCCCTCCGAATCAATTGATCCACGTCCCTTCAAAATTGATGATCAAAACCTTAAACATATGATCTTCCAAACATATAGAGGCCATGTGCAAAGTTTCACTTCAAAATTCTCAAGAGATCTTGATGAAAACCCAAACCCTAGTTGTGTTCAACACATTAGGAGACTGATGAATTATCTTCAAAACTTCAAATCCTCTGGGCATCTTGACCAATTTCTTGTACAAAGATCTTTCAAATATCAAAAGAATGTTGTTGCTTCCAAAACCAAGATTTGTGCCTTGGCCAATAGCCTTACTTCAAACAAAACCCTAATTTGATTGATGAATCCAAAGAGTGATTTCACTTGTGATCAAACACAAGCTCCAATCTTCCGGGGGTCCAAAGAGATGAATAAAGCATCTTGAGATATGAAAAAACTTTCAAGCTTGAAAGGTTAAGAGGTTTAGATGATAAGAATCTTCTTGAGCAATTTGTTAATGCCATCAACCTTCAAACTTGAGGAAAACCTGGTCACCAAAGCACTCTGATCCTATCACAATGTATGAATGCAATGCACTATGATGTTCATGATGAAACATAAGTCTAAATTAAGAGGATAAATTTTGGGGTACAACAGCTGCCCCTATTCAAATATCTTCATCATGATAAGTGAGAAAAGTGATAACTTTCGAGCGTTCAGGGTTGAAGATGTTTGAATACAAAAGAACCCGAAAATTTACACTCTTGAAAGAAATGGAAACAAAACTCCCAAGACATGCGTCAGAATGGAGCTGTAACGCAGATTGAAACAGAACAAAAACAAAGAAGAGTAGACGCAACTACTTCCGGAAAAATGTGCCACGGCAAAACTGGGCTTCAAAAAGGGTGAGATAAAACTCAAACCACAGAGTATAGGCGAAACTAAGCTCTGGAAAAGAAAACGTACGCAGGTGAGGAGACGAAACTCTGAGCTCGACCCAAAGCAAAAGTGGCTAGAGTGCGTGATTCTAGGAGCACTTGCTAATCTCAACTAAGATAGACAGTATGAAGGAACTGAAAGAATATCAGAAATGAGGAACAAAAGCGAGATGAAACTCCATTCAATAACTAGTTAGACGAAACTAAACCAGATGAGTACCAGGACGAGACTGGATTTTACACACGGGTAACGAGGCGAAACTCGACCCAAAGCAAAGTGATGAGAGTGCATGTTTCTCAGAGCACATGCTAGTCTCAGATCAAAGGATAAACAGTGACGAAAACCGATAGAAGAATCCAAGGAAAGGAGACCGATTTCAAACCAGGGACGCAACACGAACACTGCACTCGGTAAACGAACACCGTCAAAGAGTCCAAGGTAGGAAAGCAAAAATGAGACGAACTCGACTCAAATAACTAGTTAGGCGAAACTAAACTAGATGAGTACCGGGACGAAACCAGATTTCATGCACAAGGTGAGGAGACGAAACTCTGAGCTCAACCCAAAGCGAGGAGATTAGGGCATACACCTAAAAACCTGCTGAAAGCGAATATCAGGACGAAACTGGTATTTGAAAGGTGCATTAATAGACATTGGGATGAACCGGAGAGAGTAGTAAAGACTAAACCCGAGAAGACCGAGCCAGGGTGAAACTGAACTATAGTCAATAGTAGACGCTCAAACAAATAAAAGAATTGACGTCAAAAGGATATTGGTACGGGGTGGATAATGAGGACGAAGACCTCGCTGGGGATTAAATCCGAAGTATTAGCAAATCACTGGGGGGATGAAGGAAATAATAATGGCTTATGTTTCGATGCCTGTTTGAATTCTTTTTATATAGCGCAATGCTCCATATAATGGAAATGCTACGCGTTCTGGTAGATGCAATGTAAATATGCATGTTTAAAAGTTCCACGTGGGAATAGACAATTGAGAAGTCAATAACCAAAGAGTCGGGATCTGACATGACTTGCAAAAATAAATTGCAAAGTCCAAATGAGAGGAGAAAATATGGGGATCCACTAGAGAGGGAACCTCGAAGAGATGAAGCTTCGTGGAGAATAATAGAAGGGAAACCAGCTAGAAACGGGCCACAAACACTTGAGAGTAACTACAAAAATAAATTGCAAATTCCTAGAGAAGATCAGGTCGACACTGCAGCTTCCGGAAAGGGACGAAGACCTTTGCTGGGGGAACCAAGCTCTGCTGAGGAGGTGGGGATTCACCGGGGAAAAGAACTATGTTGAAGACTTTGTTGAAGAGATGTTCTCTTGGAATGCAACCAATGGATAAATCCTGCAGATAGCCACACAGTAACAAACCTTACTGGGGAATAAGAGAAGATCCTTAACATAGGGATGCCCCGGTCACCAGACCGGCTGGGAAATGAGAGGTCAAAATGAGGGATCTTAATTGGAAATTCCATTGGGGAGTTGAAACTTCTTCAGAATGTGGATTCCTACTTAACAACTCCATCGGGGATGGGCGACATATTCAAACTTGAAGTCCTAGAATAAAGCTTTTTGAAAGAAAATCCCTGGAGCAACAAACCTTTGCTACGGAAGCGAAACTTCACTGGGGATAAGCAGAGTCCTAAACATACACGGACTCTGTCCAAATAGAAGAAAACCAAACATTCCCTTCTTGACCATCATTAAGCTCTTTACGGGTGTTCAATGTGTAAATTCCTTTTTGATGTCAAACAGTTGTATTGCATACAGAAAAAATGTTTATTTTGGGAATAACAGACCTGATGCGATAATTATTTAAGCCTTGAAGTTGAAAACTTTAACAAAATGTTGCATCTCTGTTGTGAATGAATCACTGGCTAGAGTGCAAAAAGGTTTTAAAACTTTTCTTTCCCCTTTTTGAAAAACGAGTCAAAATGCGGGCGATAAGATACCAACACGACTATGCAACACATATTTGGGGCGTTTAGGAAATGTTATCTTATTGCAGTATGCTTTCGATTTAAACCCTCGTTTCAGTTAGGACTTTTAGAGGTTGTAACGTGGCCTGGTTCAAGGTTTTTAGAAAAAAGTTTTTCAAGGCTCAAGTTATTTGGTGCCCACCCTCTTCGTGATATTCTCTTGTCCTAAGTTCAGTTCACTTTTCACAAGCATTCATCTTTCAAAAGGATTTATAATGGTTGAGTGATCACGATAAATCCTCCAACATGATCGTCGAAACTTTTGCTGCTTTTGCTATTATTATTCCTCTTCTTTTGATGAAAATTTTATTGAATAGTCTTTCTCTCTTATTCTTTTTTTTGGCCTTTTAGGCTCTCTTTTCCCTAACTTTTGCCTGGATAGAATCTCTTGAATTTCCATTTTTAGGAGTCCAGTAGGATGCCCAAACTTTTGCCTAAGCGACTTGTTTTCAAGTTTAGACTTATTGTATCGATTTGATCTCGACCTCGGGATTTCGTGATGGAATGAACATCGTGGTTTAGACATTTTTCCTGTTCTCATGGTGCGAAAGATAAAATGCAGTGATCCTTAGAGGGGACACTCCTTCTGAAATTTGAATGCTTGGGCAAATTAACTGAATATCTACCCTGCCCCTGGTTACAAAAGGTTTATTTTTATTTTTTCGAACAGAAAGAAAACTCCTACTTCGAAGGCTCAGAGGGGTTAACGATGGTCTAACTCCCTTATTTCTCCAGTGTTTGAGGATTGAAACAATGCCTGTACATCGTCAATAGGGTTCTACTTGAAAGCATACCACTACAATCACTGTTTTTTAGCCAAACTCCTTCTTCCAAATTCTTGGCCTTGCAAAAGAATTGGCACAGTTGGTATGAAAAATGATTAAAGAGTGATACTGGATAGATTAAGAAAAAAAAATGAAACAAAATTTTTTTCAAGGCAAAAATATTCAATGCATCAAGACTGGCATTCAGCTATAAACAAAATCCTATATGCAAATAATGCTAAAACAATCAATCAGGATAAAACACGAAAGTGCAGCAAAGAAACATAATAAAAGCCATTATGGGGAAGAAGTATCCCCAACCAGGTTCACCGGTCTCTCCGACCTGCCGTAACTTTGACATTATTCTATTCCATGACCATCACCAACAACCCGGAGTTGTGAAACAAAACTGCCAGGAAAAAGCCAACATAGTGAAAGAGGAGTCCATCAGACAGAAAAACAAATGTGCCCCTTGTGCATTAGTAGTGGTGTTTGTTATCCGTATTTCAAGTGATCAAACAACCGTGACTTAGATTACCATATCCATGTAAGGGCTACGAAGTTTATATGCTCATGCTTATCAAAAATATTGGACGTTTTTGCAAGCAAAATAAAAAGAGAAAAGAAATGCATACGCATACTTGAAAGAAGATATTTTATTGATTTTGAGAAATCAGCCTATGAAAAAGGCATTTAATTTTGGAAGCAAGAAATTACAAAATCAAAGCAAACAAGTGTTTACAAATGGCAATGTGAATGTGAATATCCATCGAGTCCCAACTCTGATATGACTCTGATGACTCTCATCTTCCTGTTTTCAGACAGATCATTCTTGGATCAGCCTCGAGCTTATGCTAGGTGACAGAATGAAGGAAAGAAACAAAGGATCTCATGTTGAACGTAGTCATTTGCTTTAAGTCCCTAATTTTTGCCTGAATCTCCCTTTCGGGTTTTTGATTCACCAGGACACCCTCTTTTTGCCTAAACCGCCCTTTCGGGTTTTCAGTTTAGCGGGTTTTTATTTTTATTATTATATTTTTTTTATGCAAAGTATTTTTTAACTACGTCAACATTTACAGGGAGAGGGAAGTACTCTCCATCCATAGTCGTGAGCATCATCGCCCCTTTAGAGAAAACTTTTCTTACCACGAAAGGACCTTCATAAGTTGGAACCCACTTGCCTCTGGGATCTCCTTGGGGAAGAATTATCCTTTTGAGCATAAGGTCACCTGGCTTGTAATACTGAGGCCATACCCTCTTATCAAAAACTTTTCTCATCCTTTGCTGATATGCCTGACCATGACATACAACCGTCAATCTCTTTTCATTAATAAGTTCCAGCTGATCCAGCCGATTCTGTACCCATTCACTTTCATCCAACTCAACATCTCTCATGACCCTAAGAGAGGGAATCTCGACTTCTACCCGCAACACTGCTTCCATGTCGTCAACCAATGAAACTGGGGTTTCCCCAGTCGAAGTACGCACTGTGGTGCGATAACCATGCAAAGCGAAAGGAAACATCTCATGCCAACCTTTATAGGTTACCACCATCTTCTGCACAATTTTCTTGATATTCTTATTGGCTACTTCGACAGCGCCATTCATCTTTGGTCTATATGGGGAAGAGTTATGATGCTTGATTTTGAAGGACTCAGAAAGCTCCTTCATCATCTTGTTGTTCAGATTAGACCCATTATCAGTAATAATCTTATCAGGCACTCCGTAGCGACAGATAATGTTGTGCTTAATGAACTGAGTTACCACTTGCTTGGTGACATTGGCATAGGATGCAGCTTCGACCCATTTTGTAAAATAATCGATGGCAACCAGAATAAAACGGTGCCCGTTGGACGCAGTCGGTTCAATCTTGCTGATCATATCAATTCCCCACATCGCAAACAGCCAAGGGGAGGTCAAGACATTCAAAGGTACTGGCGGCACATGCACTTTATCAGCATAGACTTGACATTTGTGGCAAACCCGTGCATGATTGTAACAGTCAGTCTCCATGGTGGACCAATAATAACCTGCTCGCAAGATCTTTTTAGCCATGGTGTTCCCGTTGGAATGGGTCCCGAAATCACATTCATGTATCTCCTCAATGATTCTAGCTGCTTCTTTCTTGTCAACACATCTGAGCAGTAAACCATCATGATGCCTTCTATAGAACACACCACCGATAAGAAAGAACTTGGCTGAAAATCTTCTCAAGAACTTCTTATCTGTGATGGATGCCTCCTCAGGGTACTCTTGTGTTTCCAAATACCGCTTAACGTCATAAAACCAAGGGTTACCATCTGGTTCCAAACTGGCCTCAAAATAGAAAGCCGACTCGCTCAAACTTCTAATAGTAATGGAAGGTGCCTCATTAGCCCACCTAACCTTGAACATGGAGGACAAAGTTTCCAGTGCATCAGCTAGATTGTTTTCTTCTCTGGGAATGTGCTCAAACGTGATCTCTTTGAAGTACAGAATCAGCTTCATAACATGCTCACGATAGGGAATTAGGTTCTGAAGGCGAGTCTCCCAATCTCCATTAATCTGGCTGATAACAAGATTGGAATCCCCATAATCTTTCAAAAATTTGATGCGCAGGTCGATCGCTGCTTCAATACCATAAATTCAAGCCTCATACTCGACCATGTTGTTAGTGGAATCGAAACAAATACGAGCCGTGAAAGGAATGTGGTATCCTTTAGGGGAAGTGATAACAACTCCGACACCGTTACCCATGGCATTAGAGGCACCATCAAAAACAAGCGTCCAACGTGATCCTGGCTCGGGTCTTTCGTCTAGGTCTGGCATATTACAATCCCGAATATACATAATTTCCTCATCGGGAAAATCAAACTTTATTGGTTCATAATCATTCATGGGCTGATGAGCAAGATGGTCGGCCAGTACATTACCCTTAATTGCCTTTTGGGTAGTGTATTGGATATTATATTCAGTGAGTATCATCTGCCAACGGGCTACCCTGCCTGTAAGAGCTGGCTTCTCAAAAATGTACTTGATTGGATCCATGTTGGTTTTGGATATCAATTAGGTGGTGTAAGTTAACATGTACTGCCTCAGACGTTTGGCGGCCCAGGAAAGCGCACAACAGGTCTTTTCCAGCAATGAGTACCTTGACTCGCACTCAATAAACTTATTACTCAAGTAGTAGATAGCCTGCTCTTTCTTCCCTGTCTCGTTATGCTGACCGAGGACACAATCCATTGAGGTCTCCAACACAGTTAGGTACATGATTAGTGGCCTTTCTTCCACTGGCGGCATGAGTATCAGAGGTTCCTGCAAATACTCCTTTATTTTGTCAAAGGCCTTCTGACAATCCTCATTCCATTTCGCTGTTTGACTCTTCTTCAACAACTTGAACATAGGTTCGCAGGTGGCTGTGAGATGAGAAATAAATCTGGAAATATAGTTTAACCTTCCCAAGAAGCCACGTACTTCCTTCTCTGTCCTTGGCTCAGGCATTTCCTGTATCGCTTTGACTTTGGCCGGGTCCACCTCGATACCCTTTTCACTTACAATAAAACCCAAAAGCTTACCGGATCTCACCCCGAAGGTGCACTTATTCGGATTCAACCTTAGCAAGAACTGCCTCAGTCTCTCGAACAACTTCTCTAGATGAACAAGATGTTCCTCTTCCGTGTCAGACTTAGAAATCATATCGTCTACATATACCTCAATCTCTTTATGAATCAAGTCATGAAAGAGAGTTACCATGGCGTGCTGATATGTTGCCCCGACATTTTTCAAACCAAAAGGCATCACTTTATAACAGAAGGTTCCCCAAGGCGTGATGAATGTTGTCTTCTCCATATCCTCCGGAGCCATCTTAATTTGATTGTAACCCGAAAAGCCATCCATGAATGAGAACACCTTGGAATGAGCAGTATTATCGACCAACACATCAATATGCGAAAGAGGGAAATCATCTTTGGGGCTAGCCCTGTTCAAATCCCTATAATCCATGCACATCCTGACTTTACCATCTTTCTTGGGCACAGGCACAATATTTGCAATCCATGGAGAATAATTGACAACCTTTAAAAAAGTTTGTGTCCAACTGCTTTTGGACCTCCTCCTTGATCTTCTTGGACATCTCAGGATGAGTTCTTCAGAGCTTTTGCTTGATAGGAGAACAACCTTCTTTAAGCGGGAGTCGATGCACCACTATATCTGTATCTAACCCAGGCATATCCTCATAAGACCAAGTGAAGATATCAGAATACTCACGGAGTAGCTCAATCAATCTGACCTTTATACTTTCTTCGAGATCTGCCCCTATCTTGACCTCTCTTCTTACCTTTTCTGTGCCAATATTCACCACCTCAATCGAATCCTGATTTGGCTGGATAACCTTCTCCTCTTGTTTTAACAATCTTGCTAATTCCTCAGGAAGACCATAATCCTCATATGCTTCTTCTTCAACTTGATAAACAGGAGTATCAAAGTTATAATGATCCATAGTATAGTCGTTATCGATAGAATCGGTGATGGAAGTGCATCTACATGAATGACATTTTTGCGTTTTTTAGTGACAGTGTGTGAAAAGAGAAACATTGCCATTTTAAAAATAAAAGAAAATAAAGAGAAGCAAAATTTTGAATGCAAAAACGTCCTTTATTTCACGATAAACTTGAAAAATAAGCATGGTGGCCCTACACAAATGATTCACTATGCCTTGGGCAGAGCGTAGGAATTATGATATGTCAATAAAAGAAACAAGAAAATTACTCCTCAGCGCTTGAAACTTGGATAACATCCATAAAAGTCCAATTGTTGAGTGTCTGGCCCGAAATACTCGGACGAATCCAATCTTCAACATTGTAACCATCTGTCTTATCATCGCCAACTGCATTGACGTGTCCTTCTTGAGTAGCACAAGGACGAGAAAACTTCATAGAAGTAGATAAACTAGATGCTCTGGGAGCTGCACTCTGCTGACCCGGGTTAAAACCAAGACCAAATTTATCAAACTTCGGAGTAACATCTAGCACCTGACCCCAACCTTCAGGGTTACCACCTTCCACTACAGCTTTTGCATCTTTGAGAGAAGACATAACGGTTCCTGATTTCCTTTTCTGCTCTGGAGGAGGAAAATTGACAGCATGAATTGTCTCGAACGCTTGAAATGAAGTCTCATGAATCTTGCCTTCAACTTTAACATATCGGAATGATGTCAAATGACTCACAATGTACTCTTCCTCTCCGCATACCGTTATCACCTTTCCTTCAGCAGGATACTTGAGTTTCTGATGAAGAGTAAAAGTGACCACTCTTGCTTTATGAATCCACGACCTCCCCAACAAACAACAATACGCTGGCTGTATATCCATCACGAAAAAGGTAGCCATGAAGGTGCGAAGACCGACCTTGATTGGTAACTCCACCTCCCGAAATACTGACCTTCGAGACCTATCAAACGCCTTCACCATCAAGTTACTAGGGCGCAGCTCCAGTCCAGAATAATCAATCTTCATCAATGCTGACTTGGGCAGCACATTTAAAGACGATCATGTGTCTACCAAAACCCGGGATAAAGTAGTGCCCCTGCACTCCATTGAAATATGAAACGCTTTGTTATGGTCTGGTCCCTTTGGAGGAAGATCAAAATCGGTGAAGCCCAAACCATTCCCGGCAGATATATTAGCACAGACATTTTCGAATTGATTGACTGTTATTTCATGTGGCACGAACGCATTCTTTAACAACTTCATCAAAGCATTTCTGTGAGGTTCTAAATAAATCAACAGAGATAAGATAGACATCTTAGAAGGAGTATGGCTCAGATGATCAATTATGCTATAATCACTCTTCCTGATGATTCGCATCAACTCTTCAACCTCATCGGGAACTGAAGAAGCTTCTGGTATAGGAATTGATTGAGTCACATTGGCTGGCGTAACCCTTGGATTTCTAATCATTACCTGTTGTTTTCCTTTTTCTTTTGCAGAAGCGTCAGCCGTCTCTTGCACATTGGAAGGACCAAATACTCTCTCGCTTCTAGTCATTCGACCCACACCAGAAAAGTTATGGACTTCCTCTTCATCACCTTCAGCATGTTCTTTCTCAGACAAACGATCATTAACCTCCTGCTTTACCCCATGGTAATAAACATCGGCACCGTAATGCCATGGGATGTCCTTCTCACTGGTGTACGACATGGGACCAGGTACTGTAATCATTAGAGGGGGTGCCCTTGATGGGGCAGGAATACGCGCAGGGGTGTAAGGGATAGATATTACAGGAAGATCCTCTTCAGTAACCTTACGGTAGCTCGGTTTTCTATCAAACTGCAGGAAACCCTCCTTTATCAACAACTGGATACCTGCTTTTAAATCATCACAGCCCTTCGGTTGTTCTCTACACTTGGCACACTCTGAAGTACAACCCAGGAAAATAGAATTGTCAAGCAAATACCTCTTAACATAGCACAACAGAGTAGTTACCTGTTCCACATTCATGATTAAATTCAACATTTCACCATTATCATCAATCATGTTAACAACGCCCCCTCCATGCCTAGGCATTGGGTTCTGAGTAACATTCAGACCAGTTACCGGAGTAAACTCATTTGCCTTAGCGTCCAATAAGTCTTGTATTTTGCACTTCAATGCAAAGCAATTGTCAGTATAATGACCATCTCCTCCTGAATAGAATTCACATCTTGCGTTAGCATCATAGTTAGGAGGAAGTCTTGCGGGTGGTGGCGGAATATTCCTCAAACTAATCAACTTTAAATCAAGCAGATTGTGGAGTGCTTCAGTAAGAGTTACTGTCAAAGGATCAAATTTCCTGGGCTGTCTCTGATGTTGGTTGTTATACTGACGGGGGGCATCTTGCTGCCTCTGTTGCTGCGGAACTGCATTTGGTCTTTGCTGCAGAGGAGCATTAACAGGAATGGAAATAGCATTGATTTGTTGGTGCTGACGATCCTCTCTTCGTCCCCTATGAGAGTAAACCGCACTTGCGTCGCCTTCCCTTTTCTTAGGGTAAGTGTTGAATGGTTTCTTACTGCCCGCAGATGAGCCACTAGAACCTCCAATCTAAATCTTTCCCAATTTCAAACCCACTTCGATTCTTTCACCAGCCATAACCAAGTCTGCAAATCCTGCTGAAGTACTTCCTATCATGTGCTCATAGAATGGCCCTTGCAGGGTACTCATAAACATATCAATGAGTTCTCTCTCCATGAGTGGAGGTTGAACCCTCGCAGCCAGCTCACGCCACTTCTGAGCGTATTCCTTGAAAGACTCTTTCGGTCCTTGTGACATATTCTGTAACTGAGTGCGATTAGGCACCATATCCACATTGTACTGATAATGTTTGGCAAAAGCCCGAGCAAGATCATTCCAGCAACGAATATGAGTTTTCTCCAACTTCATGTACCACTCCAGGGATGCCCCAGATAGGCTATCCTGGAAAAAGTGAATCAAAAGCCCTTGATCCTCCGTATGTACTGACATCTTCCGGAAATAAGCAGTTGCATGAGTAATAGGACACGACATTCCGTTGTACTTCTCAAATGTAGGAGGCTTGAACTTTGGAGGAACTTTCACCCCAGACACCAACCTGAGATCATTAGCATCCATACCAAGGACTACTTTCCCTTCCACGGCCTTCAGACGCTCTTCCAATAAATGATACTTCATATCCTCAATCTGAACCCCCGGCTCTGAACGCCGAACAGAAAACTGATCTTCATCTTGGTCAAAGTCAAAATCCTGCTCCTGATAATTCCTTACACCACCCTGATTAGCTCTTCTGTTCCCCACAAGACGAGGTCCAGGAGACGGAGGAAACTGCCCTACGTTGCGCACAAAAGGGTTTCCCGGCATCCCATGAAAATTTCCAGCAGGCTGATCTTGCACATCCCCCATTCCTACAGAAATGTCCTGATAGAGCCCTTGATTTCCACCATCCCCTGGATGGCGGTGCTGGTTGTTGACAATGGCAGCCAGTTCCTCCTGTCGGCGATTCACATTGGTGATGACCTCTATGAACTGAGTCATCTGAGTAGCCATCTGGGCCCTCATTTCAGCGAGTTCAGCTTGAACCTGTTCCATCTATCTTGGCAAGTTGTTTCTGGTGGAATACCGATGAGTAGTCGTCTTGAATTCTGAATAAGAAAAGCAGCAGAATAAGAAAACCGTCTTTAGATAACCTGTAATGTTATAAAATGCATGATGTGCATGATATGTTTGTCATTTCTAGGTATCCAAGAGTCCTTTTATTCACTAGTCACGGCGTGCAACCATGCAATCAAAAGAGAAAAGATAATAGGATGGACACTTCAAATTATTTACAAATAAAAGAAACGATGTCCAAGTGACTTCGGACAATTAAGAGTAAAATGATAAACAACTAAATACATGTCTTAACAATAAAGCAAAAAGAACTGAATAATATCCACAATCAATTGGTCCCTTCCAACAATTCTGGGGTGACCAAATATACCAAAAGTAAATAACAAAACTAAATCTCTGGAACTAGACATGCTTCAAGATGTTGACAGTACTCTTCAAGTCTGGATTTCTCCTTCAAAAGTTGAGATGCGACTATTTTACTCTCTTGGGACCGATCTTCTGCGACACGCTTCTGGGCCACTTCCTTTTCAAGCTGAGCATCTTTGTCTTTGAGCTGTTTCTCTAAGTTCTGAATTTTCTTCTTATAGCTATTTTCAGATACCTGAAGCTTCCGACACTCTTGCTGAGTCTTACTCAATTCTTCTTCCATTTCAGCATGAGATCTTTTCCTAAAACCGGTTGCATTAGAAGTTTCCCCTTGAGCTTCCTTGAGTCTGCGAGCTAAGTCGGCCCTTTCTTGATCTGCCCAATAAAGTTTCATCCCTGCCTCACGGTCTTTTGCACGAAGCTGAATGTTCTCAACATGAATCTGGGTGAACATCTCGGTAGGCACTGTGTTACTCAGAACATCAGAAGGTTTTTCGTATAGAGGAGCCGACCTTGCAAATGGTAATCGTAAGATCTTAACCCTGGCTTTAACCCACTCCAGGTAAGGAACCCTAGCAATAAGAACCTTTTTGCCCAAAGTAGTTCTATCCTTCTTGTGAATTCCCTTCCAAGCACTTGTCACTCTTTTCAACATCTCAGGATCACTTCCTCTAGCAAAACACACTGATTCAGATACCTCCTCAACCTTTGGCGGTCCATCCATTGCATATCCCAATTGACGATAAGCAAGCACAAGATTATAGTTGATGCACCCCTTAGCTCCTATGAGGGGAACATTAGGGAAATCTCCGCAACTAGTGATAACACTTCGTATTTCCCCCATGTCATAATTCCACTAGATATCAAATAAAGTAAGGTTGACAAGCCTTGATGACCATCGGAGAGAGTGCCTTGTATCCACGAAAGGGCCACTTACTGGTAGATGTAACTTAAGCCATTGATACAACATTGAATGATATAAACTTACATTACCACCTTTTCCATGCCTGAAATGAATGGTGTAAAGAGTATCTGCTAAGAGTGCCGGTACCGGGTTCTTATTTCTAAAAACACAAATAGCCGTCAAATCCATAAAATTTCTCTTGCGAGGGAAGAGGGTGATCCCGTATATCATGAGAGCAAACAGAGAGCTGAAGTCACCCCAATTCCCTTTCTTTGCCCAGCCTTCTGCTTTCTTCACTAAGAAATCTAAATAAAACCCTGTAGTACCCTCACTTGATTTCCAATTGTCTTTCACCTCTTTCCAACTCAAATGAAGAATTTCAGCAATAACTTCGAACTTCGGCTTCTCCGGCACTTGGACAAAAGGAACTTCATCAGACAACTTGATATTAAGTAGGTATGCATACTCTTCTAGTGTGGGGACCAGTTGGTAATCTTGAAAAGTAAAACACTGTAATTCTTTGTCATAGAACTGGAGGAGAGTAATCAAAGCCATCGGGTCAACTGGAGTGTTAAGGACTAGCAACAAGTTGCCATAATTTTTGTTGAAATTATTCAGAACATCACTCTTCAGATAAGAACTCAACCTCTTCAATTCGGACACATCAATAAGAGGAATCTGATAAGAGAAAGTATGCCTGGTAAGCTCTTTAACATGAACTGAATCAAACTCAACTGGAGGGAGACCGGCCATTTCAGATGGAAAGAAGACTCTTGAATGTCCCTGGAAAATGACATGCGCATGCTAGTTATTTTTTTTACATTATTTTTTTAGAAATAAATATGCTATGATGCAATATGACAGGATCAAAGTTTCACACTGGATCGTGGCTGGACCATTACAGAACAACACCACTCAAGATTAAAAGAGAATCCTGAAGCTTCAAAACTATCATGGGAACCCGAGTCACATTTGCAACAGAAACTCACCAACAGTACCTGTACCTGTAAGAAAAGTTTTCCCTCCCCTCTCACGGGTGTAGTCTAGGTCAAGGTAAGGTTAAAAGCCAAATCAGAGTACAAGAGCTCGAATGTCGGTATCATCATACAATAACACCTATCTGAACTACCTCCGAAGTCATGGGTCTCATGGTCAAGTCTACAAAGCATCCGCCTCACAGCTGCCATGGCCACTCTATTCCTAGTTCCTATGGAATCCACTCATAGCCTGGGTATGAGGCCTTTTACCTCATGGAACAACCCACCCATCAAGAAAATCCAGAAACCAAATAGTCCAGCCAAATCCAGTATGCAGAAAGTAAAGCGCACATAGGATGTAATGCAAACAGATAAACATGCAAAGCGGTAAAATAAACACCCAAAAAGAAAATAAGCAAGATCTAGGATCGACTCTGGGATGGACCAGCAAAAGGTCAATCTGTCCCCAGTAAAGTCGCCAGCTGAAACCACCGGCTGAAAATCATCAAACAATGAAGTCACCATCAAACATCTTTTATCCCGCCGAGAGGGAAAGGTAAACATCGAGAAAACCTGAAGAGGGAGAAATCATGGTCTTTCAACCGAGAGATCGGGTAAAGGAGTCTGTTACGCGAGGGGAAGGTGTTAGCACCCCACGCGCCCGTAGTACTCTACGGTATCCACTCTTGTTGTCTAATCTAATGGGTGTGGTCAAATCCTATGTCTATGGTTTATTACTGAAAAGGGAATGCATGCGAGAGAAAAAAAAACAATGTAGGGAAAATAAAAGTTATGCTCGGTTAGGCCCTACCCCAATGCCTATGTATCCCTTTTAAGGAATAAGAGCAGCCGTAGTTCGGCTTATGTGTTTTGGTTGGTTTGTGTTTTTTAATTAAGACAAATAAAGATAGTCAAGATGGAAAAACATCAAGTAAAACAACAAACAAAAGAGATGGTAAAACATCGACTAAATGATAACAAAGTAACATGTCAAAGATGGCGAAACATCAATAAAACGGATGGGTAAAATATCACACCTAACAATGATATTGAGAATCAAAGTAGGATAATAAACATGTGTGATGGAGAAACACCGGCTTTAAAAAAATGTGCGATGGCAAAACATCGGCTAAGAGATAACATGGCAGAGATGGCAACACATCAACGAAACAAATGACGAAACATCACACCTAACAATGATATTGAAAATCAATGTAGGATAACAAACATGTGTGATGGCGATACATCGACTTCAAACATATGTGCGATGGCGAAACATCGGCTAAGAGATAACATGGCAGAGATGGCAACACATCAACGAAACAGATGACGAAACATCACACCTAACAATGATATTGATAATCAAAGTAGGATAACAAACATGTGCGATGGAGAAACATCGACTTCAAACAAATGTGCGATGGCGAAACATCGGCAAACCAGGTTTAAAAGCAAAGCCAAGAGGCACACAAGCAAAGTAAAATTGGTTTGTATCTTTTACTTTGAAGTAGGGTTTGAGTTTATTAGAAATGTCTTATGATTTGCCAAGAAAACAATTTTGTTTTAAAAATGCGGAATGCAAAGAAAGGAAAAACAACTAAGGGAAACTAGCCTAGCACTATCCCTAATGTTATCATACAATGGTTATCCCTAAAGTTGAGGTTAAGTGAAGATCCTATCCTATGTTAGCATACATGGATTCCTACCTTAATCAATCATGCCAAAGGAAACTCCACAAAACTATCCTATAGGAAACATGCAATGAGAGCGAAGTCGTGATCTCAATTTCTAAATTGAGTGACTCATCGATCAACAATTAAAGAAGAAAAGCAATAACCATCCTATAGGGAACATGCAATGAGAGCGAAGTCGTGATCTCAATTTATAAATTGAGTGACTCATCTATCAACAATTAAAGAAGAAAAGCAATAAACATCATATAGGGAACATGAAATGAGAGCGAAGTCGTGATCTCAATTTCTAAATTGACTGACTCATCGATCAAAAACAAACACAACACATGCAATCAAACAAAAACCGGAGGGTCTCCTGACATATATCAGCAACAGAGGTCCCATCATGCAGTCAGAGAATTATGCAAAATGAAAATGGGAGAAAGGAAGTAGTACAATACCAAACAGATAACTATCTGTGGCAATCAAGCAAGAACAAAAGAAACCCAGAGAAACTTCAAGCAAGCTGGCATCAGTAGACAAATCAAGTCAGAAATTTCACCATCTGGATGTAAGTAATTTATCAGATATGAACAAATCCCATGGGCAATGTATGGCATTCACAATCATATGTATGTATATCCTGCATAAACTATCAAGCATGCCAAACACAAAAATAATGCCAATATAATAAACTGTGTTCCTCAAATAAAGTGGAACACAAAAGCCTCAAGCCAAAAGTGGCAACTTTCTCAGAGTACCTCGCATATTCAACAAACGAGTTAGTATTCCAAAAGGCAAAGAAGTGAGAATAACATGGTGGCAATTACCAAATATTAGACATTATAAACAAGAGGAGACAAGCATATGCACAAATTAGGTCAAAAGAATCAGAGGAATGTTGCTCCTTCCTATCACCATGTTGAATTGACAATTGAGTATCAATCAAGGATCATAAGAGCTTGAGAATAATATGAACAAAAACCATGAAGGTCAATAGCAAACATATTTTAATCATGCATAGCTAATTCAATCACAACTTCATGAGAACAATAGGAAATGAAACCTACATAATGCATTAGATGGTTCAAAATATTCAAACATGAAGCTTATAAGTGAAATGGCTTGGGCTAAAATGGACAATCAAAATCACATGATCATTAGGTTCCCAATTATAGGCCTCACTCAAGTTCATTGGCCATAAAAAAAATTGCAACAAGACATGCAAACATAATTGGGTACCTTCACTTCAATATTATATCAAAAATGGAAACAAGGATCCATAATTCAAACCAAAAAAAATCTTAACATCTTGGAAGTGTTTAGAAGAAAGAATGCAAGCCCTAAGTTCATGAATGATTGAGGAGGAAACCAAATGAAGTCCAAAGTTCAAAACTAGTTGGCAAAACTACCAAACTAGACAAGTTTTCAAAATTATTTGTGGAAAAACGTCAAACCAAGTCAAATGATTCAGGAAAAATGGTTTTCAAATTCCCAACACATTCATGAACCATAATCAAGACCTGAATTCCAAGAAAAGTCCAAAGCACAAAGGTTTTGAATATGAAACTTGCACCATAAGCAACAAAACCCTAGATTTTGACTTTTAATCCTAAATATTGATTAAATAGGACCAAAACTCAAACAAATCAAACCAAGGTCACATTAATCACCAAGAAACCTTAAATTTCAGAACATATATTTTTCACATTTTTTATTTATTAGGAAAATACAAAAAATGGAATTAAATTCAAACAATTATGCCATTAACAAATATTCACATATCAAAATGATATTTAAATAAAAAAAAGTCAGAAAAATGGCCAACCAAAATTATATTCAAATATTAGAGCCAAAAAAACACTCTCCTGAATTTTTGTGAATTTTTTGGATAAAAGGAAAATATTAAATATAAGAAAACAAACAATTAATAATTGAATTATTATTTAAGGGCAAGAAAATGCAAACCATAACCAAAAATCATGAAAAAGGTCAAAGTAAACTATATTCAGATTCTATGATTGAAAACAACATTACATGATTTTTGTGGGAATTTTTGAATTAATAGAAGTATTAAAAATAAAAAATAACAAACAAATATTACAAATAACCTTTTGAAATTAAATTTTAAATCAAAAATAAGAAAAATGATGAACCAAAATCAGAATCAATTTCTACATTATTTTGTGAGTCTCAAATAATTTTTGTGGATTTTTTAGATCAATAGGACTATTAAAATAAAAATAAACTTTGAACAATTAATTAATTAAACCTATGAATTTTTTAAACCAATCAAATTATTTTAAAAAAAAATCCAAAAAAATATGACAAATAATAGAAAATAATATTGACCTATGGTACTTTTTTTGTGATTTTTGAATGTGTTTTGATCAGGAAAAAAAAATTAAACAAAATGTCAAATAAAACAAAAATTCAAATAAACCAAAAAATTCAAACAGACCAATCATGATGTGCCACCACATCATCTTCAACCTCTGGACAGTTCAAAAGCGCGCGCAACATCCATATTTAGGGCTCACTTTCAGATCAACATAACATAGTCAATTTGGCATCATTTTTTATAAAATCAAAGGCAAATCAAAGCTAGCATGGCAAGGAATCCATATCAATTCGAATCAAATCAAATCATCAACCATATTGTCCACAATCAATTCATGAATATGAACAAAAACATTCTGAATCGCGAGTTTCAGAGCATCCAATCATGCATAATTCATCAAATTAAACGCTATAAAGCTTCAAAAACATTCCATTAACATCATTGAACATGAATCCAAGCTCAAACATCTCAAAAAACAAGTGCATCTCAGAAATCGAAGTTTGGAATCATTAGCACAAGGCGAAAAGTGATCTACTGTCTCCTTCACTCCAGATGCAAACAAATGGTGCTAGCTTGATCTACTTGCTTTGCTGAAGCAGAATCCACAAGAATTTTGAAGAAAACACCAAGGAATTGAGAGAATCGAATCAAGTTGCAGAAGAAGAAGGAAAATTTCAGATTTGGAATCTTGCAAATGGCGCGTTCTCCCTCTCTCTCTTTGCTTGCTTCCTCTTATATAGAGTTTGTAGAGAAGGTTAGAAGTGGAAATCAAACTTTAAAACCGTTTGAGGGTAGGATTGGGGATTTCGGCCAAAAATGAGGTACATACTGAATCAGGTCTTTTGCCCATGCGTTCTCTTGCTTCTTTCGTGCTTTTTTGGGCCAAATGACTTCATAAAATCATGCTTAAAACCCTGGCCCTTAATTCCACATGATCAAAGAATGTTGGAGTTTTTGCAAGTTTGGACCAATTTTGCATTTTTCATTCAAACAATCACCAAGGTCCATAGAACACGAAATGGCTGATATTACGGGCCTTAGCAAATCACAAATAGGTCATGGGTTGGGTTAGGAACAAATAGAATGGTTGAAACCAGAGTTTTCATGAATTGGCCATTTTGCATATTTGCCAAATTTCAATAAAATGCCTCAAATTTCCAAAAACTCATAACTTGCTCATGCTTTTGAATTTTGACACAAATGAGCATAATTTGGAAAGGTATTGGAAAGATAAACAAACCCTTAGTTTATAGTTTTCGCAAATTAATCCATTAAGGCTCCTAAAATTTAGCTTGAAATTCACTAATTTTGAAAAATGACCTATAATTTTGTAACTTCAAAAGTCCATAACTCTTGATTCCATGACAATTTGGACATGAGACCAAAAGGAGGTGAAATATCATTCTCTTAGCTTTCCAAGCATATTTCATTTGCATCTTCTTGATCAAGGGTGAATAAAATATGATTTTTTGAAATTAGGTCCTTATTTTCCAAAATTAGTAACTTTTAGGGTTTCTTCAAGAACAAGCTTCAACCCAAACCTCAATCTCTTTGACCCAATGACCAAAATGGACTTGAAATATAAAAAGTACGTCCTTGAATTGATGGTTGGCCAAGGATTCACTTGGTCAACCTTGACTTTGACTGATTTTAACCAAAATGACCATTTTGCCCCTCTGAATCAATTGATCCACCTCCCTTCAAAATTGATGATCAAAACCTTAAACATATGATATTCCAAACATATAGAGGCCATGTGTAAAGTTTCACTTCAAAATTCTCAAGATATCTTGATGAAAACCCAAACCCTAGTTGTGTTCAACACATTAGGAGACTGGTGAATTATCTTCAAAACTTCAAATCCTCTGGGCATCTTGACCAATTTCTTGTACAAAGATCTTTCAAATATCAAAGGAATGTTGTTTCTTCCAAAACCAAGATTTGTTCCTTGGCCAATAGCCTTACTTCAAACAAAACCCTAATTTGACTGATGAATCCAAAGAGTGATTTCACTTGTGATCAAACACAAGCTCGAATCTTCTGGGGGTCCAAAGAGATGAATAAAGCATCTTGAGATATGCAAAAACTTTCAAGCTTGAAAGATTCAGAGGTTTAGATGATAAGATTCTTCTTGAGCAATTTGTTAATGCCATCAACCTTCGAAGCTTGAGGAAAACATGGTCACCAAAGCACTCTGATCTTATCACAATGTATGAATGCAATGCACTATGATGTTCATGATGAAACATAAGTCTAAATTAAGAGGGTAAATTTTGGGGTACAATAGCAGTGACCAAGACTGTGTCCCAGATTCCCAAGATTACAAGACCTCCACTCCGGATGTCATCTCTGAAGGACGCCAAAGCAGTAGTAGAGGAAGGTGGATGCACCATCTGGGGGCAACTTCCGGATATCCCGTATAAGTCTGACTAGTTTGGCTTAGGTTTCACTTCAAGTGCTCAAAAGGCTGTACGTTGTGCCCGTGCTGGAGGGCCACCCTTGAAGCCCATTCCCTCAACCACACATCTTCGAGTGGAAATTTCTGGGCACTTTAAATGTCCAATCATCTTTCACCTTCGAGTTGCGAATGACAAAAATCGTCAATCTAACTCTTCTGGTATAAGAAGATTGAACAGGGGCAGCTGTTGTACCCCAAAATTTGCCCTCTCATTTATCAAGATTTCTCTCACATGATCTCTTTAACTCAAGACTGAATTAGGGTTTGGTCAGCTCAAGGCATCTCATCATGCACTGATAATTCAAAATTATGGTTTGGGATTGCACAAGGATTTTTGGACTTTCAATGCTTCATATGACTTCCAAGGACAATATGGACCCCTAAGATTACTCATGTCAAGTTTCAAGCCTTGAATCACATTTTTGATCAATCAATTGGACAGTTGACCTAAAAATCAGCTAAATTGGGGAAAAAGTCAACCATGGCCAATTTACAGTCAAAATTCATAATTTTTTATCCAAATTAACATTTTAGACTCATATGTATCATTTGATCAAGTTTGGACCATAATTCCTCAAGAAATTTGATCAAATCATCAAAAGGGCAAAATGGTCAAAATTAGGGTTTTGATTGAGAAAGGGCATTTTCTGATATTTGACCTAGCAAATGATCAATTGGTTTGAAGCATGATTTCAAGTTTTCAATTGCATCATCTTGACCTAATGACATAGTTCAAAACATTGCAATTCCATTGGATTGACAAATGAAATTTGCAGTCAACTGATCCAAAGTCAACTGTATACTGAAACGTCAAACTTTGACTTTTTGGTCAAAATCCAATACCAAGGATCACAATTCATCAAAACATGTCAAAATGTGAAACTTATTCATCAAGAAATCAAAGATTGAAGATTTTGTTTTGAAATTTGAAATTTCTTAACTTAACCTACATCATATCTAAGTGTTCCAGACCATCATCTCTTCACTGTAACTCCTCCTTCTCCATCTGCCATTTTTGAATTTCAATCTTGCAGGTTGACTTGGATAGGGAGATTCAGGAACTTTCAAGACAAGGTAAAGATTGGAACATACTCATGGAGGTCCAGGCAAGCTAAAGGTATCCTCAGGCATTCTCAAAACTCACTCAAACTCCATTCACGATCTCAGCTGAAAGAGGTAAGAACTCTAACTTCCATCTCTTCATACAGGCATCCTTTGGTCTCGATTTGTGAAGATAAAATGTAGATATCTTTGTGCTAAAACCAACCATGTTCATAGATTTCATTTATATTCATTGTGTATAGAGAATTTTAGGTTTCAAATTTCTGTAAAAATTAGGTTTAAAATTAGGGCCAATGAAATTAGCTTTGATCTTTGACTGTTAGTTTACATGAGTTACATGGTTGAAATCGTGGGAAAGAGTACTACCATTTTCATGTTTGAAGTTTCCATTTTCATGGAGAAATGAGAAAGATACAGGGGGTCCGGCTGGCTAGAGGAAGAAGATGAAGTACAGGGCAAGGAGGCGTTATGTGTTATGTGTTTTTTGTTTCATTTGAACTAACGGATGTACAACGACCCCAATGGCAAGGCAGTACGCTGAAATTGCATAGGTCATGGGTTCGAACCTTGGCGCAGTCTTTTGTATTTTCCATATTTTTTCAGTTTTGTTTTTGGTCACTTGGCAACGTGGGCTCAGCTACTGGGCCTTATATTTTTACTAACAGACTACCTCCTGATTACTCAGGACACCCCTGGCCCAACCATTTTATTATTTATTTTATTTTTTCATTTTTTATTTTATTAAATGTATTTTATTTAACATAAAATCATAAAAAATATAAAACATGATAAATATTGCATTTTGTTTATTTTATTTTATTTTCGTACAAAAAATATTTTTATTAAATTATATATCAACTATTTTTCTTAAATAAACTTGTAAAATATAATAGATTTATGTTAACTTTTATTTCTTTTCCTTCACACTTTTATATATTTATTTTAATACATAAAAGGACTAAATATTTCATAAAATACTATTTATTATTTTGAAGACAAAAATACACAAAAATAATACTTAAAGAACTTTATTTTTAAAAAAAATTAAAATTAGGGTTAATCAATTTTCAAGAAATAATTTCCTTTTCTTAAATTATTAGGTTTAGTTCAAAACTCTTTTTCATATAAAAAACAAAACAAAAATCCTCTTCTTGCATATACATACCATTGCATATTTAATTTTATATTGTATATTATTTATTCAAATATTCGTACAAATTCGATTTGGTTGTAATAGATTATATTATTGCAAATCCCCATTCATAATTTGTATATCCCCCTCCCATAAAATGTTGTAATAGCGTAGTAATCTTTAAATTACGCAATTTATCACTTTTACATAACAGGTTAGTAATTAGGGTGTGTATGGCAAGATAAAAGCAAATCAAATAGAAAACTATAATCTAAGACAAAATCAAGCATGAAAATAACACACTTGCACACAAGCATCCTTAGGGTTACTCCACTTGGTTTCCTTATACAAAAATGGCCATATTACGCATGTGAAGTATCTTAGCAAAACAAACAAATATAAGATCATAAGTCCCTCGATGACGCTATTCAAAGTTGCCTTATAAAATGATCTTGATCCCTCAAAATGCTAAGATACTTTGCAACATTGCTAATCATGGTTATACGATGACCCTCGCCCGTCCCGTTTACATCCAAAGATAGAGTTACTTACCAAATCAATGGTAAGACAACAATATCAAAGGAAAAAGAAATAAATAAGAAAGACATTTGAGTAGGTAAATTACTTCTAGTTACTTGCTCCATTTCAAAACAATTATCCTTGCTATTTTCAAAACCAACACACACACATTTCCAAACATCTTACAAACATTGAAAACATTTTCAAAAAGACAAACATCTTTGTATACATTCTTACAAACGAGAATCATTACAAAGATTGCCTAAACAATAGCCTCTTTACAAAATACTTTCAAAAACCACACAAGACACAATTTCAAACAAAAGCAAGTGATCTAGCAAGTAACTAAGAGCCCATTGAAAACCATGGATGAAAAGGGTGTTAATACCTTCCCTTTTCATAATCTACCCCCCGAACCCAAGAAACAATCTCAAAGGTCTTTCCTGAGATTTTTCACCTTTCCTTTTGGATAAAAGAAAATTCGGTGACGACTCTTGCTAACCGCAACATTTGCAATAAAACGCAAAACCCTCAAGTCAGTTCTCCCACCGTATCACAACATGAAATGGATATAAAACTAATTAAAAAATGTATGCGTATCGAGTTTGATAATGCTATAAGTTTCATGGTTATCAATGACGTGTACAATATTATTATCTCTCATGAGTTAGACTAGAGGAAGTACACCATGATTCTCTTAAGTATAAGGGTCAACAATATCCTCTAGTCATGAGGGAACATTTTCCTCCCCTAAGGGTTTCTTAAAACCTAGGCTGGTACACATATGAAAAACTTTGGAATATTTGCAGCATATAATATCAAGACTCATGAAAAACATTAGCATCCAGATACTCATTCCAGGATACAAACTCTGCTTCGGTTAGGACCACATCGATAGGTACTAACTTACACACTAAGAATATTGTAAGAACACAAATTCACAATTATGCGATCATAAGCCTCCTTCCTATACAAACCAATTTGAATCATATTATTATGCTCAAGCCTAACTTACTCACCGTCATTTTCGTGCTCATTCATTCTAGTGTAATCACATTAAGCCTATTATTCGTACACAAGCATAGTAAGAAAGTTTGTTAGCGATTATGACCTCTCTTTCAATTAATACGTGCATTTGACCTCTTTAGTCTATGAAGGTTCGGATACCGTTGGGCTAAGTGACCGTGTGAAGGTCGTCTAACTTAGAAGACACTTTACCATTTTATTTGTTTATCCATTAAGCATATGATCATTCGCTTATTTGCATCAACTTCGTTGTGTAGTGTGTGCTTAAGATGGTACTGTCTACTAATATAAACTAATCAAGGATTATTAAAGGGTGAGAATTCAAATCTATATGACGTAATAAGTACTCAAACCGGTCTCTATATTCGAGAGACTTAAGATGTTAAAACGATACCAATCTTGTGAATTTTTCCCAAGTCTCCATAATCTAACCTCAATTTAATTTGTAGCCTAATACTTTCTAATCATGCAATGAATTTCAAAGTCAATTTTTTTTGTTATGGCTCAAGAAACTGGGAGAATCAACAAACAGTAAGAAATCACGCATAAAGACTCGACAACACATACATTGACTCTACTAACATAATAATTAAACTGAAAAATCCTAATTAAACAGAAAAATAGGAAAATCTAGACTAGAAAGTAGTAAAAAAAAATAAAGTTCCCCACCATACTTAAACTGAACATTATCCCAAGTTTTTCGATATAGGGGAAAAAGGAAAAACAAAACATGTATCAGTGTCAATTTCTGCCTCCATGGTCATGCCCTCCTTGGTTATGTCTGCCACGAACACCTTGTCCCTGGTACACCTCCTGAAAGTCCATGCGCAGATTATGTAAATGCTTGCTAAAGACTCCATCCGAGTATGGTGGCGGTTCTCAACTTGCAGCATGCAGTCATCCACGGAGGTTGGTGATTCATGTACGGTGCACATGTTCCTAAGTAAGGCAGCTTGGTTTACATGCACAAGGTGAAGGTCATTCACCATTTGATGTTGAATTATTGTCATTCGACGCATATGTTCTGTCATTTCAGCTTGTTGTGTTTGCATATGTTGTATTCATTCCATCATTTATTCTTGTTGTTGATACATGGCACAAAACAGTCAGTCACGCTCATCGTCAAGAGTTATTCGACTGCGCAATTCTTGAAGAAGCATGTCGTATTTTCTACTTCTAGAAGAGGTACCTACAAAAGTGTTAGAAATATTTTGTGTGATGTGTGCAAGTGGAACATAACCAGGTGAAGAATGAGGTGGGGGTAAGTTGTGGACATGAGAGATATGCTCTCACTGATTGAACTCATCATCGGTGCTACCATCAGCAGAGACATTCTCAAGAATGTCCATGAGGTGGTAATGGTTCTAAGGCAGCTAGCTCAATATCAAGCCCCAAGGCATGGGATATGGAGGTTATGAATCCTCCAAAAGAAACATGCCCTTGCTTAGCGGTGGAAACAACTTGCATATGTGAGAGCATGAATGGGGCTGAGTTAATCTGTGTCGATGCAAAGACAACTTGCAAGTAGAAAAATATTTGGAATTAATTTTATTAGAGTTCTCCCGGCCAAAGATAATGCATGTCAATATTTGGCGGAAATAACGGATGGTCAGGTTATGGATCATAGACGAGAGATTGCATTCGAAAGTGTTAGTGGTATAACTAGTTAATTGATACAAAAATAGGTCAAATTCGTGCACCCATTCGATACTTATTGGTTCTTCATAAGCAACATCATCTCCATGAGGAAAATGGAGCAAATCAGCCATATGATTGGTACTAAAATCATATTCTTGATTGAACATACACAACCTAATAGTGCCTACGGTGCTAGCAAAGTCGCGTACCGCGATGTAACTAAGATAGCTAAGGAATTCTAGAATCAAGTTAACATAGGTAGTGAAGAAGGGAAAAACACAAGAAAGGGGGGGTTAAATTAGGATCTTAAAACTTAGTGAAAAGAACACGTTGATTTTTATCCTGGTTCGTTTGAACTCAAACTACTCCAGTCCATCCACCAAGGTGATTTCGCCTCTCTCCAACAAGGTCTTAATCCACTAATCAATCTTGATTATAAATCTACTTTGACAACCGTCAAAGTCTTCTTGAGTATAACCACAACCCGATTTTTCTCAAGGAATTTCATTAAACAATGTATGAATAAAAGTGTACAATAGTGTTTCTAATAAAACTGTATCACAAGACAAGTGATGTTTTACACAAGTTAAGGTTACTAGGTAGAACTGGATAAATGATTTTCTTTTTTGTGCGCAAAATGTTTTTCACTTGAATTCTTCTTTTCGTCTTCTTTATATAGGCCATGCAACAGTGACATAAGAAGATGCTTTTGGAATGTTCATAACACGAATTAATGATCTTTCCAAACCATGATATTCTTTTCTCTTTATAGCTGTTACTTTTGATATGTATTGATAAACTGTAATGCTTCAGAACTTCTCACATCAAAGGATGAATGTTACTGTTGGGAGTCCCTTACTGCTTGTATCAGAACTTTGCAGATCAGAGTATCAGAGATCCTATTTCACAGCGTTGGTGCATTCAGGAGTTGTAACATAACTTCTTCATTTAAGCGTGTCACATAGATTTACTTCTAAGAAGGATGCGTCTGATTATATCATAATACTCTCATCTTCTATGCTAGCATAATCAGAACTTCTTGTGATGTTCTAGAAGATCTTTTATGCTCCTTACATCAGAATAACCTTTTCACATCAGAACTTCCCTTCATATAAAGATAATTTCATTAGCGAGCATATTTGTTCTTTATATATATATATATCATGTGTTTGTTATCATTAAAAGTCTTACTGGGATGTAGAACCAAATTATGTTCTAACAATCTCCCCCTTTTTGATGATGACAAAAACATGTATATTTTGATGGAATATAGAGAACAAAGAAATAAAAAACTCCCTCTGAGTAGAATACTCAGATAACGAGAAAATAAAATACTTCCCTGAAGATCTTCAGATATAGCTTATGATACGAGTCAAAATATCTTTCCTTCTCCCCCTTTTTGTCAAGAATCAAAAAGTTGGAAAAAAACTCTATTTGTCTTGCTTTGATAGAAGTTGCTTGAAAAGGTGTGACATCCTCTTCTGGATTCAATTGAGATTCTTTAGAGATCTTCTGATGTTGTATTCTAATTATCGTTCCCAATAGTTCCAGAGCCAATAACTTTTTCTTTCTGATTGCCTCTAAAACCTGCGAATCCTCCATATTTAAATTCCAGGCTTTGGAACATATGCTTTCTTTCCGTCATGTGTAGAGAGCATCCAGAATCCAGGTGTTAAGACTGGTGTTTCAACCTTGCTGTTAAAAATATCTGCAATATAGATGATTTTATCCTTTGGTAACCATATCTTTTTGGGTCCATGATTGTTAGAGTTTCCAAAATTATGTTTGAATTTTGGTTTAGCATAAAATTCCTTACTAGTATATTTTATATCATGTGTTTGCCCAGAAGTGAAGTGAGAATAAAGAGCAGTGCGTTTAATAAACAGATCCTTAACTTTCTTAGGCTGGGATACTTTACCTTTGTATCCTATTCCTTTTCTTCCATTTCTACTAACTTCACAGATCATTAAAGCTATCTTGCTTCTATCTATGTTTTTAACGAGGAATTTATAAAAGCTATGATCATATTCCTTTATGATCTTATCAGGGTTACTAGGAACTTCTGAGATGGTTTCCTTCTGAGTATTTTGTAATTCATTTTCAAGTTTTGAAATTTTTTCTTTCAACTCAGAGTTTTCCAATCTCAGAGTCTTAGTTTCTTCAGAGTTAGAAACTAGATCCTTTTTCAGGTTCTTGTTTATGGCTCGAAGTTTCTGATACCTTTCTAGAATTTCTGGCAGACTCTCTTTTAATTAAGATCTAGAAAAGTTAGAAAATACCTCTTCTGACTCTGAGTCTGATCCAGATTTTGATTCAGAGGATTCAGAGACATCTGATAAGTTGACCGTTTGAGCTATATTGGCTCTTTCATCTTCTGATTTTGTTCCATCTTCAGAAGATTCAGAGTCATCCCACGTTGCCATAAGACTTTTCTTCTTTTCCTTAGAGAGCTTCTTTTTAGGTTTCTCTATTTGAAGATTTGGACAGTCGCTCCTGTAGTGACCTTGTTCATTGCATTCATAGTAGGTAATGTTTCTGTTACTGGATTTTCTATATCCAGAAGATTGTTCAGAGTGATTCCCTATTCTTCTGGAATTTTTGAATTTCCTCTGCCTGTGCTTCCACAACTGATTGATTCTTATGGATAGAAGGAGCAATTTGTCTTCTTCTGACGAGGATTCACCATAGTTTTCTACTTATGCTTTTTCCTGCAAAAATTTGGTTTAATATCTATTAGATTTCAGAGCGAGAGACTTACCTTGCTTATGGGGCTCATCATCTTCTAACTCTATCTCATGACTACTGAGAGAGCTGAAAAGTTCTTCTAGAGAGATTTTGTTCATATCTTTTTCTAGTTTGAGAGAAAAAGATATTAGGGGTATGCATCTGATTCTGTCTTTCTCATTATGATAATCATTGATGATGTTCTAACTTGGTCCCACCATAGTGTTTTTCCTCCTAGGATCTTTTTCTGACACGGTTAAGTGTTTGCACCCAGATCCAGGTGCTATGATACCAATTAAATAAGGGAAAAACACAAGAAGGGGGGTTGAATTGGGATCTTAAAACTTAATGAAAAGAACACATTGATTTTTATCCTAGTTCATTTAAACTCAAACTACTCTATTCCACCCGCCAAGGTGATTTCGCCTCTCTCCAACAAGATCTTAATCCACTAATCAATCTTGATTACAAATCTACTTTGACAACCGTAAAAGTCTTCTTGAGTATAACCACAACCCGATTTTTCTCAAGGAATTTCATTAAACAATGTATGAATAAAAGTGTACAATAGTGTTTCTAATAAAACAGTATCACAAGACAAGTGATGTTTTACACAAGTTAAGGTTACTAGGTAGAACTGGATAAATGATTTTCTTTTTCGTGCACAAAATGTTCGTCACTTGAATTCTTCTTTTTGTCTTATTTATATAGGACATGCAACAGTGACATAAGAAGATGCTTTTGGAATGTTCATAACACAAATTAATGATCTTTCCAAACCAGGAGATTCTTGTCTCTTTATAGATGTTACTTTTGATATGCATTTATAAACTGTAACGCTTCAGAACTTCTCACATTAGAGGATGAATGTTACCGTTGGGAGTCCCTTACTGCTTGTATCATAACTTTGTAGATCAGAGTATCAGAGATCATGTTTCATAGCGTTGGTGCATTCAGAAGTTGTAACAGAACTTCTTCCTATAAGTGTGTCACGCAGATTTGCTTCTAAGAAGGATGCGTCTAATTATATCATAATACTCGCATCTTCTATGCTCGCATAATCATAACTTCTAGTGATGTTCTAGCATATCTTCTATGCTCCTTACATCAGAACATCTTTTTCACATCAGAACTCCCCTGCTTATAAAGATACTTTTATTAGCGAGCATATTTGTTATATATATATATATATATATATATATATATATATATATATATATATATATATATATATATATATATATATATATATATATATATATCATGTGTTTGTTATCATCAAAACTCTTACAGGGATGTAGAACCAAATTATATTCTAACAGGTAGGTTCTCTACGTGCAAAAAGGTACGATAAGTTCACCCTGTCTTGCATCCAATTTACACTGTATAACACTCCTAGGCTACGTAAGCAAGATTCACCTGCATACCTTGTTCAAAGAATTGTTTGCTGTAGAAGAGCCTCAAACATCTTTCTCTGCTTCATGCCATCTCTTCCCTGTCTGAATACGATGCCATCAAAATTAACATTTCCACCTGGAGCCATTGTTAGAACTTGAGAAGAAATTGGAATAATTTGGTGTGGAAGAGATGTTTGGGTGTATTGAATATGGTGGAAATGAGAATGGCAAAGTTGGGTTTAAATAGGAATGGAGGAGTGGAAGTTGGAAGAGTGAAATTTTTTTGATGGGTTTTGGGAAATTGGAGTAGTGGAAGAGTGAATGGAGTGGTCAAAAGTGGAGAGGATGAAGTTTAAAAAGGCTAAAATGGGTTTAAAATCTGACTTTTCATCCTAGAAAGGCGTGGAGGGCGCCAAGTTAATGCGGTGAACGCCACGAGGCCTAAAAGGGTTTTTCTACAATTTTGCAGGCACAGTGGACGCCGTGAATTCGTGGTGAGTGCCACGCGTTATCTGGAACGTTTTTTGGCCTTATTTTTATGACCAGTTGGGATTTTTGGTTTTTTGAGCCTATGTTAGGCCTAATGTAGCTGTTGTACCCCAAAATTTTCCCTCTCATTTTACTCAAGGCATACCCATTAAGGTCCCCAACTTGCTCAAGGATGACCAAGATTTAATCAGGAAAATTCTCCTCCTAAGGCAATGAACCTCAAACTAGGGTTTCAATTTTAATCAAGATATGAGAGCTCCAATGGTCTCAAATGTTTTACATGATCCCAGTTTTCCTTCAAGTTTGTCTATGACAAATTTCATGCCTTGCACTATAAGTTTGCTCAGTCAAATGCGCAAATTCCCGAAAATCAATTGTATTAGGTCAAAAGTCAACTGTGGCCTATATATAGTCAAACTTCAAGATTTTTGGTCAACATTAAAATTTTGAAATGATATCCATCATTTGATCAAGGGTTGATCATGATTCCTTAAGAAATGCTCCTAATTCATCAAAAGTCAAGAATTGCTAATTAGGGTTTCTATAGGAAAAGTCAACCAAACTTTGACCAGGCATAACCATTAAATCTAAGCCCAAATTTGAACTCAGGAGGTGGTTTTACATGGAATAGACCTCTTGATAGGCCTTGAATCTAATGCGTTTGTAAGGATAGCCATTTTTCTTGGCCGAAAAAGACGATTGGAGCGCAGCTCTGGCGTCGTTGACTTCTCTGACCCAGGCAAAGACCTTGTGTGCCAGTTTCACATGTTTCGATTGGTTTGTTTAAATTTCAGTGGGACCACTGTACGCGTTTGTTTTGATGATCTGTAATCTAACTCCGTTTTGCATTTATTATTATTGAGTTATTGGTATAAACGATTAACATGTTGGCTGAGTGGTAAGAGGAACGTGTGCAAAGGGAGAGACCTGGGTTTGATACCCAGGTCTGGAGTTTTGTTTTTCTAACATATTTCTTGTAGATTCAGTGCAGCAGGCTATACACGCGTATCATAGGCCATCAGGTCAACACCATCTGATCTCAGTTGACCTGGATCCAACGCCTCCAGCGTGCGACCCCACCATGGTCTCTCTAGACGTAACCTCAATGGATCTTAGACAGGGAATTGGGCTTATGTGATCTGGGCCTAGCAAAATTACAGCTTGCACCCCCCCAAAATGCCTCATACTACCAGGCCCATTTTTCTTTTTATTTACTTTTATTGTTTTATATATATATATATATATATATATATATATATATATATATATATATATATATATATATATATATATATATATATATATATATATATATTTAAAATTCATTTTTTTTATTTTAATCATAAAATCAATAAAATCACAAAAAAATAATTTAATTTTGTAAATTAATCTAGTTTAATTACTTAAATCTTTTTTCTTTAAATTAAAATTAACTAGAAATTAGGATTAAATTTTAAATCTTTTTCTTTAAAAATGCCAAAAAATATTAGTTTCATTATAATTAATTGTAATTAATATTTTTTTCTTTCCTTTTTAATTTAGTTCATTAGGATATAATTACAATTTAATATTTTCATAAATAAATAAAAACAAAGAAAAAAAAGATATTCTTTTAAGCATTTTTAGGGTTTAGACGCTCTTTCCATTTTTCACTCGTTTATCTTTTTTCCATTTTTTCTTTTCTCATTATGTAACTGTTTCCCGGTTTGTAATAGCTTTAATTAGGTTTAAAATTCTGCATTTTATTTTATTGTGCTATTTATGTAATTTCCCCAAGGCCTTGTAATAGCTTAGGAATTTTATTTTCTATGATTTATTTTCCGCACTATTAAATGCTTAGATTAATAGGATTGCATGGAAAGACTGAAATTAAAACTGTTAGATAACCCTAAATGCGCAAGATAAATGAACTGAATCAACACACTTGCACATGCTCACCCCTAGGGTATCTCCCACTTCAGTTGCCTTCAGAAATGGTCACAATTCTCAAAACGTGAGAATCTTTAGTGACTGTCCTTTAGTTCGAGAGATCACAAGTCCCTCGATGACCCTTTCGATGTCGCCTCAGTTAAAAAGTGATCTTATAACTTTAGGACAATCACTAAAAGTTCTTGCCCAGTTGCCTTAGTGACCGTAAACGTCCCTTCGATAGTCCCTCAACATTCAACGACAGGGCTACCTACTCACTAATAGTAGGATATCACTATCTAAAGGAAAAGAGAAAATGAACATCCTTTTTCAAGCAGGTAGACAGTTGTTAGGTACTTGCTCAAAAAACCACTTTTTCACCTCACACTTTCAAAACCATTTAAAAAAAACTCTTTATCAACACTCTTGAGGACTGATACAAGAGTTAGCATAAAGAAAACAAACTTTTCAAAACACACAAACATGAAAGCAATTTTCAAAATGAGCAAGTACCTAAGAGCCCGTGGAAAACCACGGATGGAAAGAGTGCTAAGACCTTCCCTTTCCATAATCTACCCCCCTTACTCAGAAACTCTCAAAAAAGGTCTTTTTCTGTTCTTTTCATCCTTTCCTTTGTTGGATAAAAGAAAAGTTGGTGGCGACTCTTGCTTACCGCACATTTGCGAATACAAAACGTAAACCAGTATAAAAATCGATTCTGCCACCGTATCACAGTAGCAAAAAAATTTAAGTAGCTTAAAGAAATGAAGCATAAATAAGTTTTAAATCATTTAAATAAATGGAAATAATAGAAATATTGTCGGTTGCCTCTAACATAGCATTTTATTTAATGTCGTTAGCTCGACTAACAAAGATTAACTAAGTAGAAAGGAAAATGAAATCCTAAATTAGAAAGAAATAGAAATCCTAATTAGAAAAACAATACGAAATTCTAATCTGGAAAAATGAGAAATATTTCCTCCCCTACACTTAAACTAAGGATTGACATTAACGTTCAAGTGCAAAGAAGAAATGCAGTAAACCAATGTAAAGACCAGCCACCGTGATGTCTGACATTGGGACCTAAGAATCTACTGATTGTATAGATTTTCTAGTATAGGTGGTTCATCTGCTCGGCCATCACATCAGTAAAGTATTGGAAGTTGTGACAGAGAGAAACGAGTTCGATTATTAGGGTTTTTAGTTCAACATCACGCTCACCTAGAGGAGGAGCACCAGCTGAAGAAGACGAATAAGAGACATCAGAAAGAGGAGGTGGGTGGTATTCAGGAGATGAAGGGGTTTGAGGTGGTATGGATGGCTCATCCTGACTTTCCAATTTGTATAACCTGATGTCACAGTTAAGGATGTTTGTCCTTTCATGATTAGGCAAGTTAGTGGTGGACCACTTTATTGCTAACCAGCAAGTCATACTCATTGGGTCCTCTAATTCTCATAAAGTTTCTGTTAAAGCAAAACTCAATGTTCACCAGGATAATTCCTCTTAGAGGGGTTAATGAGCCAATAGATTTCGGAGACCTATAGCTAGGGGTGGAAATAGGCTAGACTAGGCTAGGATTTAGAAGGCCTTAGTCGGACCTACGATAAACTTAAAAGGCCTGATCCTGGTTATGGACTTAGACCTTCCAAGCTAATTTGAAATTTCATACGGGTTGATCTTAACATTCAAGTAGTTACTTATTGATGTCCTGACATCTTTTGTAACATTGTGCTCAGACACCATATGTTCAATAAGAGGTTGTGCCACAATGTCAATACCAATTCTGAGCTTTGCTTCTTTAATACTTAGTTTGTTAATGCTGTTGACACTTATGCCACTCTCATGGTACCAATCTTTTTTGGTAGAGGCTTTGAGAGAGATATGAGGGATGATCTCAGAGGTACCATTCTTAGGAACCAACTCCTTCTTTACTTTGACAGATGTCTATTCTCTTTTGGATTGAGCAACAAATTTAGGATAACCTTATAATTTGTAACAATAGGGTCTTATGTGGCTAACCCTTCCATAGTGATGACATGTTCGTCTTTGAGATTTGCACCCAACGTGATTACTTTAACATTTTTGATGATTTTGAGACATTTGACTTGACATCTTTTGTTCCTGCTTCCCTTTGGCTGTAACAAACTTTAGACTTCCCTTTTGGCATTGGTTATCAAAACCAATGCCACTGACATTTCCAGCATTTTTCCCAGATTAAAGGATCTCATGCAAAACATTGGAATTGTTGTTAAGCACTCTCACAATTTTAGTCATATTGTCAAGTTGAGATTTGAGCAATATGACCTCACCCTCCAGGCCAGAGATAGTGGACAAGTACTCCACTTTTTCAGATTCTAGTTAAGCTATAGTCTTTCTTTTTTTTTTCCTTCTAATTGACACACCTTTTCACTTCTGAGGCATAGCTCCTTGTAAGAGGTAGCAAGATCTTCAAAGAACAGTTTTTCATAATCTGATTCTTCATCAGAGTCAGAAATACCAGTCAAGGTAATGACCTGTTTCATAGCTCCTTCTTCAATATCATTCCTAGAGTCTTCTTCTAACTCATATGCAATCAACCTCCTTTTCTTCTTAGTGAGATAGGTTGGACATTTAGCCCTTATGTGTCCAAAACCTCCACATTGATGACATTGAACGACTTTGCCTTTATTAGTCTCCTTTTCAATCTTGGGTCTTCTCTTATAATCCTAATATTTGCCAATGTTTAAAGACTTGTTCTGGACATTTGATCTGGACTTCATGTCCATAATTTTTATCATTTTGCTGAATTGTCTCCCAAGTATCACAAGAGATTTAGATATTTCTTCATTTATACCCAAGTTATATCAATTTCTAGGTCATCAACATTGGAGATAGAAACTATGCTATTTTTCTTTTCATACCTCTCATTCATCCCTAGATCAAAGGTTTGTAGGGATCCCATGAGCTCATCAACCTTCATATTGTTTATCTCTTGGGCATATTCAATGGTAGTCACTTTCATGTCAAACTTCTTTGGAAGAGATATGCGAATTTTTCTCACTAACTTGGCTTAATACATCTTCTCTCCCAGTGCACTTGAGGCATTGGCTATTTCAATGATATTCATGTGGAAGTCATGAACACCCCCATCTTCCTTCATTCTTAAGTTCTCTAACTTGGTAGAAAGCAGTTGAAGTCTTGACACCTTTACCTTAGAGGTTCCTTCATGGGCAGTCTTCAATATTTCCCAAGCTTCTTTAGCAACTGTGCAATTGCTTATCAGCCTGAAGATGTTTTTTTCCACTCCGTTGAATAAAACATTTAGGGATTTGGAGTTTCCTTCTGATGATTTTTCATCTTCATTATTCCAGTCTTCCTCAGCCTTCACAGTGTTGGTAGCTTTCCCATCTGGCCCTACAACCATTGGTGGATCACATCTCTTGGCCACAACATTCCAAGCCTTGCTGACCATGGATTCGATAAAGGCCACCATACGAACTTTCCAATTGTCATACCCCAAATTTTCCCCACCCTTCATAATTTATGAGAGCCATTTTTATCTAGAATGAGTATCTTGGCCTAGTGGTTATAGAGTGGGTAAGAAGTGCAATGTGGGATATTCTGAGTTCGAATCCCATCTTCTCATCTTTGATATTTTTGTCTCATTTTCCATTCTTTCTAACTTCTCTCTATTTTCTATATTTTTATCACTTTTTCATTTTTGTTTTATTAATATTCGTCTTAGGTTTTATTATTATTATTATCTCTCTTTTTATTAGATTATTATTATCTCATTTATTTTTATTTTTTGTGTAAATAATTGGATATTATTATTGATCTGACCTGACCAGACTTGGACCGTCACGGCTTGCTCCGAGCTGAAGTTTTGAACGAGGTGGGGGGGGGGGGGTTACTGCAAGGCACTCCGATGCTGAAGTAAGTAAGAGTACGAGCAGGCAAAGTGTGAGTATATGTGATAGAATGAATACCTGACCCTTTGGAAACAGAGGGTATTTATAGCCCCAGCGCTGGGCCAAGGTTCCTTCATTGGGCCGGGCAGGTTTGGCCCAATGGAGGAACTGCCAGGTTCTACGTGCGTAGTGGGGACCCGCACGTGGTCCCCTTCCTGGATGTCCTTGCGTGAAGTGCGGGCGGACAAGGACGCGGTCTTTTCGGGGTCCCGTTGAGAGAGCAGTGGACCGTGTCCGCTGTTGAAGGAGTGCTCGAGCTGAGGTCGAGCTGGATAGTACGAGGACGGGCATGTCGCCCCAATGACGTATGTCGGGCATACCTATGGTCCTTAGGTCGGCGTAACCCCTAGCAAGTCCGTTTGGATTGGGCCTTTATCGTTGCTCTTGGGCCAGCCCGGCCCAGTCCAGAACAGGAGCCCCCCAAGTCGTGGTTCCTTGAGTTAGGAGCCATGACTTGATCTTAGGTTGCTTCCGTTGCGGGACCCCGTATCCGGGCAAGAGATGCAGCTCCTCGTGGGGTACTCGAGGGTTTCTCCGTATCGTGCTCGTGGACAGGTTCCCTGCGAGGAATGCTCGGGGATTTCTCGGCAGCTTGCGTCTGTCGAGCACGCGAGGTCTCCTTTGGGAACTGTGCCGCCACCCTATGGAGGATAGGGTCATCATTGCCTAGGGGAGTAGTGCGTCGAGGTGGGGAATCCGTGGTTGCCCGAGGTGACGTTTGGTATTCCACGTCATCACTATAAATAGGGTCCTTGGGACCCAGAACGTGTTTCCACTCTTCGCGCCTCTCCTCTTCACTCTATTTCCGCTGTTGCTGTTCTTCCCAGATTCTTATAGGACCACCGTGATCTCCATCGCTGATTCCTTTCCTCCGTCGTCAAATCTCCTTCTTGATTCCAGTAAGTGACTTGTCTCCTTTGTTTTTCTGTCATGATGCATGATTTTTCATCGTTTTTAGACATTTAGGGGCTGTATGCCTGGGAGTAGCCCGGTAGATTCATATGTAGCTCGACGGATCCACACGTACGTCCGGCAAGCGCATGCTCGTGCCCGGTAAATGCATAGTTTAAGTTTTAATCTGTGGTGCTGCCCGGGGTCTTCATGATCCAGGGCGCCTAATCCATGATCGTGCCCGGTAGACTCATAGCTCTAGCACTAGGCTTTATGATTTTGCTCGCTATGTTCATGCCCTGGGTCGACGTATTCATGAGTGACCGAGTTGTCGGTCTATTTAGGCGACTTGTAGGAGGACCTGTCGAGGTGTCTGGGAGTCGGGGAGATGGCTGCTATTTTTTGTTCAAAAACACCAACTTTGCAGTCGCGCGTGGAGCGATGTGGTTTGTCGTGCCCTTCATCTCGTCCGTTATGGCGAGCGTATGGTTTCGCGCCCAATTGATTGGTTTCCCGTGATTTGTAGGTAGCCATGGCGGACGAACCGTGCTCTTCAGGACGGCCCGAGGTGGAAGAGCAAAGTGCCGACGAGAATGTGAGTTTGGTTGACACCGTAGAGGACCCTCTGCTGGACTGGGTGGGTGCCGAACCTAGAGGGATAGCTTCGGTCTATAGTCGACGTAGCCGAAGGGAATACACTATCCTCGAGGCGGGCCACGACCAGCCCGGTTTCCAGAAGAATTTCGTGGTCACCCAGCCATCTTTCACTGCTCGAATTTGCTCGGTGTTCCCCGAGTACAGTTTCCCTATGTATGAGATTTCCTTTAAAGACCTTGGGTTACAGCTGCCCTTCAGTGATTTCCAGGTCGGGGTCTTCAGCCACCTGGGGCTGGCCCCGTCACAGCTTCACCCCAATTCGCTCGCGTTTATCCGGGCGTTAGAGCTGACTTGTCGTTTTCTGAGGATTGGGGCGACCATACCCCTCTTCTTCAGAGTCTTCCACCTACAGCGGAAATCCCGGGGAGGAAAGCATAGCTGGGTTTCCCTGAAACAGTCGAAGAGACTTTTCAGGATGTACATGGACTCCGTGCGGGGTTTTAAAGACAAGTGGTATGTTGTGAGGCCGGTTACCGCAGCAGGTCTAGAGTCCGTGTACGAGGAGGAAGCGGTCATAACCGACGACGACGGGGAGGCCCTTTTGGACGATGAAGGACGTCTGGTGTTAGGACGCACGGCCAAATTCCAGTGCATTGGATCTCGAGACATTACGAGCATGGTACCGGGTATTACCATACGTCCGCGGGCGATATGAGCTCCGAAGACGAGAAGGCTTACGATACTCTTTGTCGGTATGTTGATAGCTTCCACCCCTCCAGATGGGCCACGAGGCAGGGGGAGGATATTCTGGACGATGAAGGTTATCCGACCTTCGAGGCTCGACCGATTGACACGAAGGCACTCGTGGAGTGCCAGTCCTTTGGGAAGGCTGCGCGTTTGCTAGGTCGTTTATTGTTTGAATTTCTTTACTTTTCATTTGTTTGCTTATTTGCTCGGCACTAACCCGGGTTCTTTCGTGCAGGTTCGATGGTTGGACGAAGGGAGAGGCTCTTGAAGTTGTCTTGTGACAAGAAGGTGAATAAGAGGGTGGTGAGACCTCCTCAGGCGATGAGGATGGGTCCGCCACATAGCCCGGGCATTTCTCAGGCGACAAGGGTGGACTCGCCACCTAGCTCAGGAGCCGCTTCAGGAGGGACTCCGGATGTTCAGGAGGTCGAGCCACACACCGACCTGATACAAAGAAAAAGGAATCGGGTGGAAAGTCAGCCGGAGGTCGGCGAGGATTCCAGCACTGTGAGGTCCTTCAGGTTGCCCCCTTGCTTTAAGGAGGATGGTTTCTTCGAGGGATTTCCTCTGTCCGTGAATCCTGACGAAGCTGAAACCATCAGGCGGATGAACAAGGAAAGCCGGAGAAGGCACCTGGCCGCCAACATGGCCGGGCTGGTGAAGATGGTCGAAATGGCCGTTGTACTGGCCGAGGAGGGGGAGGATGCTGACCGTGTCAAGGAGTTGGAACAGGAGAAAGTTTCCCTCACCTCGACTTCGAGAAAGCTGAAAGCTGCCCTGGAGCGCTCCGAGGAGATGTTCCGCGAGCAAGATGAGCTGCTGGTGGCGGAGACAGAGGCGCTGACTCTGGAGAGAGAGAGTTCGGGGAAGCTGGCCGAGGAGAGGGACCTTCTTCGTGCGGATCGTGAACGACTGGAACTCGACAACGTGCGCCTTACCAGGGAGGTCGAGGACTTAAAGGCTGCTATGCTTCCTGCCGAGGATGAATCGGAGGATACATCTCTTCTGAGGAGTCGATCGGAACTGGTCGCTCGTATTCAACTTCTCGAGGGGGACTGTGTCAGAGCTATGGTGGACGGCTTCGAAGCCGCGGTCAGCCAACTTTCCTTGTTAAATCCCGGCCTAAACACTGAAGGGGTGAGCCATATGTCACAGATTATCGATGGTCAGGTCGTGCCTCTGCCCGACTCTCCTATTGTTGGTGATGGTAGCTCGGGGGAAGTCGAAGTGTGAGATAGTGGTGGGGCCTGCGTGCCTCGTTGATGTTTGTTTTGGGCCTGCGTGCCCGTTCACATTCTTTTGGGCCTGCGCGCCCGTTCTTTGTATTCCTAAATATTGTCGGCCTTTTTGGTCGGTTTACATCTTATTTGCTTTGTTGCCTACGGGCATTTTTGAATGAATGCTTTGTTTCAATTTTGATTGTTTGCCCATGTTTGTATTTTACGTTTTTGCGCAAAAATTGGCCTAAGTTATGGGCCCGAGGTGTGTCCGTAACTGGTCATGACTTTGCTGGCAGATTTGCCTAAGCCTTTTGTTCGTGTATGCGCTCGGCCTCTTCTCGATGGCCAGAGTCACCTAAGTGGTGAACTCGAGGGGAGAGACTCCTTTTTGACCCTTTTAGATGTCCCGACATTCTTGAAGATTTGTCGGGCAGGCGGAGCGAATCCGCTTGGCCGGGTACATGGCCCGGTCGGGACTATTTGCCCTTGGCGTGAACTTCCCATCGCGAGCTGGGTGTTCTGCCTCACAGGTACTTCGACGGTGGAACTCGGTAGAGGTGTCCACGTCGGGCATTATCCTTTGTTCTTATTTGAACCATGTTATGCGATTTGGACGTAGGTCGGGCCCGTACCTTGGCCTCTCTACGGGGTCGGACGTTTCTCCTCGTTGACTGGGCGCCGAAGCCGACAGTCGAGGGTCCTCAGTGTTGGTAGTTTTTAACTATAGTACTGCTTTAGTTTTTCAGCGTTCCAGGGTCGTGGTAGCGGCTCTCCGTCTAATTGCTCGAGGTAGTACGCCCCGGTACCGGTGGTGCCGTGGACGCGATAAGGCCCTTCCCAGTTCGCGGCTAACTTCCCTTCACGGGAGTCTTTCTGGTTCCTTCGTAATACCAGGCTGCCGATTTCGAACTTGTGCTTGATGACCTTGTCGTTGTGGCGCAGAGCCACTCGTTGTTTCAGGGTGGCTTCGCGCAGGGCTGCACCAGATCGGATTTCCTCGACCAAGTCAAGCTCGTCCCTTAGCGCCTCGTCGTTCATTTCTTCGTCGAGGGGGCTCTCTATCCGTCTGGATGGTTCCATGATTTCTACTGGGATGACGGCCTCGGTCCCGTATGTTAGTCGGAATGGGGTTTCGCCCGTTGTTGAGTGAGGCGTGGTGCGGTATGCCCACAGGACGTTGTGAAGCTCCTCGACCCATCCCCTCTTCGCCTCACCGAGTCGGCGTTTGAGTCCCCGGAGGATGACCCTGTTCGCAGCTTCGGCTTGCCCGTTGGTTTGGGGGTGTTCGACTGACGTGAAGTGCTGTTTTGTTCCCAGTCTGGTGACGAAGTCTTGGAACCCGTGGTCGGTGAATTGGGTGCCGTTTTCAGTCACCAGTGCACTCGGAATCCCAAATCTGGCGAGGATGTTTCTTTTGTAGAAGCGAAGGATATTATGCGAGGTGATCTTCGCGAGGGCCTCGGCCTCGATCCACTTCGTGAAGTAATCCACGGCCACGATTAGGAATTTGTTTTGATAAGTCCCTTGCACGAAGGGTCCGAGGATATCCATACCCCACCAAGTGAACGGCCATGGGGACGATAGTGTGCTCAGCTCGTGAGGCGGGGCGAGGTGCATGTCGCCGTGTCTCTGGCACTTGTCGCATTTCTTAACGTGCTCCTTGGTGTCCTGCTGCATCGTCGGCCAGTAATATCCCGCTCGAAGGGCTTTCCTCGCCAAGGACTTACCGCCCATGTGCTGGGCATTGATCCCTTCGTGTATCTCCCGCAGTACCTCGGGGACTGTAGATTCGTCGATGCATTTCAAGAGGGGGATGGAGAATCCCCTGCGGTACAGTTTGTGTTCGAGCACCACGTAGGAGCATGCTCTCCGCTTTGTGACGGTCGCATCAGACTGGTTCGACGGAAGTTCGCCCTTTGTCAAGAAGTTGTAAACCGGGGTCATCCAGGACGAGGCGTCCCCAATGGCGTGGACCTTGACTGGCGTCGAGGATCTTTCGATACTCGGGCGTGCTAGGGATTCTTGGATGATGGATTTGTTCCCGCCTTTCTTTCTCGTGCTCGCGAGTTTGGATAATATGTCTGCTCTCGTGTTTTGCTCGCGGGGAACAAGTGAAATTTCCGCCCGTACAAACTTTGTCATGTGTTTTTTGACCAAGTTCAAGTACTTGACGAGGTTGTCGTTTTTGGCTTGGTAACTCCCCTGGACTTGGGAGGCGACGAGTTGGGAATCGGTGTAGATCTGTAATTCGCGGGCTCTCAGGTCCTCGGCTAATCTCAATCCTATGAGCAGGGCCTCATATTCTGCTTGGTTGTTTGACATCGGGAAGGAAAGAGCTAGGGAGTGCTCGATCACTACACCCTCTTCATTTTCCAGAAGGATTCCTGCGCCACTTCCGGACGAGCTGGATGCTCCGTCGACGAAGATGGTCCACTTGTGTTCCTTCCCCGGGGGTGGGTCATGAGTGGTCATTTCCGCGACGAAGTCGGCCAGGGCCTGCGCTTTCAAGGCTTTCCTACTCTCGTACTGAATGTCGAATTCGGTGAGTTCCAAGGACCATTTTAGCATTCTGCCCGCCATATCAGGTCGACCCAGGAGTTGCCTCACCGGTTGGTCAGTTTGCACGATGATCGTGTGGGCCAAAAAATAGTGTCTGAGCCTCCTCGCCGCGTTGACAAGGGCTAGGGCCACCTTTTCTATCTGTTGGTATCTGCTTTCGGGTCCTTGCAGGGCTTTGCTCGTGAAGTAGACGGGTTTCTGTCTGTCGGTGGTCTCGCGGACGAGGGCCGCACTGATGGCTTCGTTCAAAACGGCCAAGTATAAGTACAGTGGCTCCCCGTCGGCTGGTCGAGATAGCACAGGCGGCTGAGATAGACTTTGCTTTAGGTGGCGTAGCGCCTGCTCGCACTCCTCATTCCATTCAAAGGCTGCTTCCTTTCGAAGGAGTTTGAAGAAGGGGAGGGCGTGCTGAGCGGATCTCGCGACGAAGCGGGATAGTGACGTGAGCATGCCGTTCATGATTTGTATCGACTTCTTCAACGTTGGTGTTGGGAGGTCGGAGAACGCCCGACATTTATCGGGGTTGGCTTCAATTCTTCGTTCTGTTAGGTAGAATCCAAGGAGTTTTCCTGCCTTAACCCCGAATGTACATTTCTCGGGGTTGAACCTCATTTTACATTGTCTTGCTTGGGCAAAGACCGTCTTGAGGTGTGCTGCATGGTCGGTGTCTGCTCGGGACTTGACGATCATGTCGTCCATATACACCTCGAGCATGTCGCCGATCTGTTTGTGGAAAACTTTGTTCATCATGCGCTGGTAAGTTGCCCCGGCATTTTTCAGTCCGAAGGGCATTACGTTGTAGTAATAGTTGCCCGAGCTGGTCATGAATGTGGTGCAGTGTTTGTCGCCCAGGGCCATCGGGATTTGGTTATAGCCCGAGTAGGCGTCCATGAACGACAACGTTTTGTAGCCGGCCGAGTTGTCGACCAGCATGTCTATGTTAGGCAAAGGAAAAGCATCTTTCGGGCAAGCTCGGTTGAGATCAGTATAATCAACGCACATCCTCCATTTTCCATTATTCTTTTTAACGAGTAAAACATTTGACAGCCAGGTGGAATACCGGGCTTCAGAAATAAAATTTTCCTCTAGGAGGTCTTTTACAGCTTTCTCAGCAGCCTCCGTTTTTTCTGGAGACTACCTACGCCTACGTTGTACTACGGCCCTAGCGGCTGGATCAATGGCGAGGTGGTGACAGGCGACCTCAGGGTCGAGTCCGGGCATCTCCGCGGCGCTCCAGGCGAACAGATCAGCATTCTCGCGCAGGCAGGCCTTGATTTGCTTCCTGGCCAAGTCGGGGAGGTCTTTGCCAATCTTCACACCCTTGTTCGGAACCGTGCCGAGGGGGACGAGTTCAAAATCCCCGTCCGGTATTGGTCGGAGTGGGATTTGCTCGCTGCTGGATGGCTCGTCCTGGTCGAAGCGAGTGTCCAGAGCTATGGAATCGACTTTTGGTGGAGCTTTCTGGACTTCTTCCTCGGGGGATGCTCTCTTGTCGGGCTCCTGTCTTGTCCTTTTGGCGGGTCTGGTCCCTATGTCGACAGTATCACGTCCCTTGGAAGCGGCATTGAAGCACCTGCGGGCAGCGGCTAGGTCTCCTTGGATAGTAGCTACTCGTGCCCTCTTGGTGTAGAACTTCATCTTCAGGTGGACGGTCGAGGGTACCGCTGTCAGTTCTTCTAGTGTCGGTCTCCCCAAGATGCAGTTGTACAGAGACGGGCAATCGATGACTAGGAAGCGTACTTTGACTTGTCTTGTAGCCGTCCCTTCGCCGAACGTAACCAGAAGCTCGACATATCCCCAAGGTTTAGAGGTCGAGCCGTTGAAACCTTGTAAGTCCGACCCTACATACGGCGAGAGATGTGAGTCGTCCAGCTGTAGGGTTCAGAACAGTTGGCTGTACATGACATCGACGGAGCTCCCTTCGTCGACCAGGATGCGATGTACATCAAAATTGGCCATTCTTGCCCTTATCAGTAAGGGGATGACCGCGTTCGGGGCTCCGCCGGGGAGCTCTTCTAGGTAGAAGGTGATGGGCTCTGACCTTCCCTTCACCCTTTCGAACGTCACTGTTTGCGGGGGAGCCGCGTCGACCAGCTCGTCCAGCTTCCTCTTGGCTGAATTGATGGTCAAGTCGTTGAACCCGCCGCCGTTGATGACCAGGGCGGAAGGGAAATATTCCCACCTGCTGTGCGTTGTGAGCGGCTCCTGCAGGTGCTCAGGGAAGTCGAAGTCCTCGGGCCTGGTCACGGAGAAGGCGGTTTGGATAGGGACCGACTCTTCAGATGGTCGGGCATCCTCCTCCGGCTCTCTAGTTTCTTAGGCGTCATGACGGGGAGCATCGTTTCGCCGGTATTGCGCGAGCCTCCTTCCCTTGATAAGGGTTTCAATGGCGTCCTTGAGGTGGACGCAATCCTCAGTCAGATGACCATGGCTCCTATGGTACTAACAATATTTGTTCTTGTCTGCTCCGGGCTTGGTGGGAGTAGGTCGGGGACGTTTGATACTGCCGTCCTTGAAATCAGTGCTGGCACACTCCGCCAGAATGCGCTCGCGGGAAGCTGTGAGCGGAGTGTACTCGGTGAAACGCCCCGAAGGTCCTCTTTGTTCCCGGACTTCCCGGGGTCTGTCTTCTTTCCTTTTCTCCCCGGTTCGTCGAGGAGGGGCTTCTTGGCGTGAGCTGCTGCTGGGACCACGAGTTCTGGGATCTCGGGCTCTGTTGGCCGCTTCCCTCTCCTCGTAGTCCATGTATGCCCGAGCTTTTTCGAGGAGGGCATCGAATGTCCGAGGTGGCTCGATGCCCACGGCCTTTCTGAATTCCGTGCCGGGGAGGAGCCCTCTCTCCAGCAAATATCTCTTCATATGGTCCGCACAGGGGACTTGTATTGCTTCCCGGTTGAAGCGGTTGATGAATTCCCTCAAGGTTTCATCCTGTCTTTGGATGATGGCCTCGAGAGCCGCCTCGGTCTTCGGATGCCGCCGAGAAGCTGTGAAGGAACTGATGAACTGGTTCTTCAGGTTCCGCCACGAGGTGATTGAGCCCGGGGCGAGTCCTTTGTACCAGTCCATTGCCGCCTTCCTGAGAGTCGTGGGGAATAGACGGCACTTGATGGGGCCCCCGACATTGTGATAATGAAGCATAGCCTCGAACCCGTCTATGTGGTCGACCGGGTCCGCGACTCCATCGTACTCCTTCAGATGAGGGGGCTTCTCCATGCCGGGGGGAATGGGTGCTTCCATAATAGCCTGCGACAGGGGACCGCGGGGGTCGTCCTCGTCGCTTCTCTCCGGAGATAGAGATGAGGACCTGTAATACTGTCTGGCACGACGGTCCAGGTCATGCTGAGTCTCTCTCGAGCGGGATGCTCGGTGGTTGAATTTCACACGCCCCTCTCCGGAGTGCCTTCTTTCCTGTCTCGCCGGGTCACGACTAGGTTCTCCGGCTTGAACGATGGGGGGCCTCTCCAGATGAGGCAATTTCTCTTTTGGCCGAGGAGATTGGCTTCGAGAGGTCTCCCTGTAATGTCTCCGCGGGGGAGAAGGGTGTCGAGCTTCAGTCACTCGAGGAGGGGGAGTATGGGGCCTCTGATGCCTCCTCGGGGGTCTTCGCTCGTCTTCAAGCGCCCTCAGTCTCTCTCCTTGGGCGAAGATGAGATAGTTCGTTTGATTAATCGCTGCGAACAGCGCTTGAGTTGTGGCATCCGCCCCGGCGGGGACGGGGACTTCCTGGAACCGGGCAGCTCTGTAGTGTGCGAGGGCCGCCGGGTCGTCTTCGAGCGGTGGAGGGACCGAGGAAGATGATGCAGTAGCTCCGTCCCTGTAGGTGGAAGTTCCGGGGGCGGTTGTCGCAGGAATGGTGTTGTGACCGGGGTTGCCGGCGTTATCAAGGTGTCCGTTTTTGTCCGCGGTGCCGTTATTAGTGTCGACGACACGGACGTTCTGCTCATCGCGAGCTTGATCAGCCATGACAGCGGTAGTTGAATTTGAGCTTTGGTCTTTGAGTTTTGTAAGACGGGGAAGCTAGTTTCCCACAGACGGTGCCACTGATCTGACCTGACCAGACTTGGACCGTCACGGCTGGCTCCGAGCTGAAGTTTTGAACGAGGTGGGGGGGTACCTGCAAGGCACTCCGATGCTGAAGTAAGTAAGAGTACGAGCAGGCAAAGTGTGAGTATATGTGATAGAATGAATACCTGACCCTCTGGAAACAGAGGGTATTTATAGCCCCCAGCGCTGGGCCAAGGTTCCTTCATTGGGCCGGGCAGGTTTGGCCCAATGGAGGAGCTGCCAGGTTCTACGTGCGTAGTGGAGACCCGCACGTGGTCCCCTTCCTGGATGTTCTTGCGTGAAGTGCGGGCGGACAAGGACGCGGTCTTTTTGGGGTCCCGTTGAGAGAGCAGTGGACCGTGTCCGCTGTTGAAGGAGTGCTCGAGTTGAGGTCGAGCTGGATAGTACGAGGACGGGCATGTCGCCCCAATGACGTATGTCGGGCATATCTATGGTCCTTAGGTCGGCGTGACCCCTAGCAAGTCCGTTTGGATTGGGCCTTTATCGTTGCTCTTGGGCCAGTCCGGCCCAGTTCAGAACAATTATTATTATCATTTAAGGAAAAAATCATACTTTCTTCTATTTATAATTTACTTTTAGTTTTATTTTGGGATATTACTTTTATTCATGAAAAAAAATGCATTAGATTTATTTTGTTTTTCATGTTTATCATTGTGATGTTTATGATTAGAACTTTTAAACAATATAGAAAGAAAAAAACGAAAAAGAAAAGACAGAGAGGATTTTTTTTCGGTTCACCTTTCTCCTTAAACGATGTCATCAACAAATCATTTCCAATCTTCCAAATTCAACAAAATGAGATTAAAAAAAATCAAATCTACAACAATTCAGAATCTCATCAAAATCATCCCAATCTTTATTCAGGACTTAAATCAAGTCAAGATCCAAAACTTCAAGGCTATGAAAATCAATACAAAAGGAAATCAAATCTTCAAATTCTTGACACAAAATCAATCAAAACTTCACTAATTTCAAGAAATCCATTACAATCCAAATCATCCTTAGAATTGCTCAATCAACATTAACTGAAAGTCCAATCCATTCAATTCAATCTCCCCAATTTCATCTCAATCATCCACAATGGAAATTGAATGGATCAATGGCTCTAGACCTAAAGTTTTGATATAAAAATCCAAGTAGAACTTAGGAGAAGGGAAGCTAAGAATCTGAAACCGAAAAAACATACAGATAAAAAAACAACAAAGTTTCTCCTCCGAGTTCGACGCCGACGAAGCACTCCACGTCCAGTATCACGGGGAGAATCACGTGTCTCATCCTTCTCTGCTCACGAACAACCGCCAAACTCCCGGCTGCATACCCTTCTTGTTGTTCTGGCCAAATCAACACACCTCTATCCAACTGAGTCGCTCACACCAACCACAGTGATCGTCGCTACCAGCAGTGACTTTGATCACCTCCTTCGATTCACAAGTAACGATAATTTTTCTCTGTTTCCAATTTTATGTTACTGTTCTTATTTGGTTTCATTTCAGTATTTGTCTGGATTTTTGAGGAATTTTGCTCTTGAGAAGTCTTGTTGTGAGAGGAGGAAGAAAATGGGTATGAAAAGAAGAAGAGAGATCCATGTTGTGTTTTTGGTTTCTTTTGGATATTGTTTAGTTCGCGTATGTATATAATCTCTTTTTATTTTTATTCCATTCATCTGCCACATGTGACAAGTCGAGTGGGCTATTAACTTATGTTATTTAAAAAGAACATTTTCAAAAATGTGAGATATTGGATCGAACTCCATTGGGTCGAAGAATAGCTTCTGGTTCGACATGATTTATGCAGGTCATTGAAGTATGTTCACATGTTGGTGTCGAAGACTCATATACTGTAGTCGAAGTATGTTCTAGTATGTGGGTATCTAAATGCTAGAGTTGTTATTGTTTTGAATTGGGTCTTTTTGTTATCTCCATTTGTTTAAGTCTGCGTGTATCCTAAGTTAGTTTGTAATGGATATTTATGAAAAAAAAACCCATTAGTTTAGTATGTTAGGTTTATTACAAATGACATACTAGTCTCTCATTATTGCATACTGCAAATCCTAATTTAGGGTTATTTGTTATTCTTGTGTACTTGTAATATGCTTTGAAGAGAAAGTAAAGAATAACAATTATAAACAATCATTGTTGTTAGTTATAAACCATCATTGTTGTTAATCTTGTTTATCATCTTTTCTACCCTTGAAGGTTTCCCTCTAATGAGGAAACCTATTATATTTTGTTTCCAAGGCATCTTTTATCACAACAAATTGGTGAGGTGAGCATGGAGCAGATGCCTTCAACAAAGTATGAGATTGAAAAGTTCACCGGAGTGAACAATTTCGGTCTGTGGCGCTTGAAGATGAAAGCCCTATTGGTTCAGCATGGTTGTTTGGAAGTGTTGAAAGGAGCGATGGCCATGGATGCTACGTTAACGGAAAAACGTAAAAAGAAAATACGACCATGATAGAGATAACCCACATCACAATCTTGTTGAGCCTTGGTAATAAGGTTCTTCGACAGGTATCAAAGGAGACGACGACATCAGGGTTATGGGTGAAACTTGAAAGTTTGTACATGACCAAATCACTGGTAAATCAACTCTACCAGAAGCAAACTTTGTATTCATTCAAGATGATTGAAGATAAAGTGTTGGTTGAGAAGTTGGATATGTTCAACATGATGATTCTTGATCTTGAAAATATTGATGTGAAGATTGATAATGAAGATCAAGCATTGTTGTTATTATGCGCTTTGCCTAGAACACATGCTCACTGCAAAGAAACTCTCTTGTATGGAAGGGAGTCCATGACCTTTAAAGAAGTTCAATCAGCCTTGTATTTTAAGGACTTGAACAAACGAAAGGAGCATAAGCCTTCGACGGTTGGTGAAGGTTTGGCCGTTAAGGGAAAATTCTTATGAAAGGATGGTAAGTTCGACAAGAAGAAATGCAAAAGTCAGCAGAAGTCTTATAGTGGGGAAGCATCTGGTATTCGATGCTATCATTGTAAGAAGGAGGGTCACACAAGAAAGGTGTGTCTTGAACGCCTGAAATATTGTGGAGGTAAGGATAATGGCAATTCATTTATTGTTCAAGATGATTTTGACTCATCTGATATTCTTGTGGTTTTGAGTAGCAACTCGTCGAAGGAGTGGATTATGGATTCTGGGTGCACTTGGAACATGACTCCAAACAAAGACTTGTTCGAAGATCTATGTGATCAAGATGATGGATCAGTATTGCTGGAAAACAACAAAGCTTACAAGATTGCAGGTGTTGGATCTGTGAGATTTAAGCTCCATGATGATTCAATAAAGTTGTTGACTGAAGTCAGGTATGTACCTAATTTGAAGAGAAGTCTGATTTCTCTTGGTGAATTCGACAAGAAAGGATATGTTTTCTAAGGAGATAAAAGTATCCTAAATGTCATGAAGGGGTCGATGTAAGTCTTGAGAGGCATGAAGAAGCAAGGCTTGTATACTCTTGAGTCTGAAGTTGTAAGTGGTTTGACAAATGTTGCATCCATGAAGCCTTTGTCGAAGACATAAATTTGACACATGAGATTAGGCCATGTCAGTGAAAGGGGCCTGGTCGAATTAGGAAAACAAAATTTGTTTGGTGGAGACAAAGTCGAATAGCTGAAATTTTGTGAACTATGTACTTGGAAAATCTTATAGAGTGAAGTTCAACAAGGGAAAACAAAGAACACATGTATCCCTTGATTACATCCATGTTGATCTTTGAGGGCCTGTAAGGTGTCCATCACATTTAGGAGCAAGGTATTTTCTATCTATAATAGATGATTGTTCCAGAATGTTACGGTTATTCATCCAGAAGACTAACGATGAAATTTTTGAGAATTTCAAAAGTTGGAAGACTCTGGTCGAAAATCGGACTCACAAAAAGGTCAAGAGGCTAAGAACCAACAATGTCCTTGAAATTTGCAATGAGGCTTTCAACGACTTTTGTGTTTCCTCTGGTATTGCAAGGCACATAACTACTGCAGGTACTCCATAGAAAAATGGTTTGGCTGAAAGGTTTAATCGAACTATTTTTGAGAGAGTTAGATACATGATGATTAGTGCTGGGTTAAAGAAGGTGTTTTGGGCTAAGGCTATTTTGACAGCTATATATATGATAAATAGATGTCCTTCGACTGTGTTAGAGATGACGACACATGAAGAAGTTTGGCCAGGACATCCACCAGATCTCGACAAATTGAGAGTATTTGGCTGCATATCCTATGCTTACATTAGGCAAGACAAGGTCAAACCTAGAGCTCTGAAATGAATGTTCATGGGATACCCTGAAGGAGTCAAAGCTTATAGGCTATGATGCTTAGAGCCAGGTCACAAGAGGATTATCAACAATCAAGATGTAGTTTTCAATAAAGATGAAATGGCTTTAAAGAAAAATGATGATGTTGATCGAAGTGCAGAAATATATGACGAAGAGCTGGAATGGGGAGAGATTCCTGTTGAGGTAGAGAATGTTGATGTTGAATTGCGTATCCCAAATGAAGTCGAAGAAGAAGCAGAAGATGGTGAGAAAGTTGAGAAAATTGTCGATGACTACCTATTGGCAAGAGATAGGACGAGAAGAGTCATCAAGCCACCTCAGAAACTTGGGTATGCAGATCTTATAACTTATGCCTTAATCTCTGCAAGGGAGGTTCTAGACGAAGAACCTAGAGACCATGAGGAAGTTATGAGGAGTCGAAATTAGACTGAATGGCTGAAGGCCGTGGATGATGATATGAAATCTCTTCATGATAACAACACCAAGACATTGTCAAAGTTTCATGAAGAAAGCTAGTTTGTTCTTTGATATTAGAGTTTTTTCTAAGGTGGAGGTTTGTGAGATATTGGATTGAATTCTATTGGGTCGAAGAGTAGCTTCTGGTTCGACATGATTTATGCATGTCATTAAAGTATGTTCACATGCTGGTGTCGAAGACCCACATACTGTAGTCGAAGTGTGTTCTAGTATGTGGATGTCGAAATGCTAGGGTTGTTAGTATTTTGAATTGGGCATGTTTGTTATGTCCATTTGTTTAAGTTAGATTGTATCCTAAGTTAGCTTATAATGGGTATTTGTGAAAAAACTCAATAGTTTAATATGTTAGGTTTATTATAAATAGTATACTAGTCTCTCATCATTGCATACTGCAAATCTTAATTTAGGGTGAGAGGGATATTTGTTATTCTTGTGCACTTGTAATCTGATTTGAAGTGAAAGTAAAGAATAACAATTATAACCAATCATTATTGTTAATCTTGTTTATTATCTTTTCTACCCTTGAAAGTTTTCCTCTAATAAGAAAACCTATTATATTTTGTTTCCAAGGAATCCTTTATCATAACAAAAAAAAAAACTGAGAGAAGAAACATCATTTTTTTGATTCATTCTAATACTAAGTTTGTTATAGAATCAAAAAACATGTTGTCTTCATTTACTAATCAGCATACCACGTGTGGAGGGTGTAATACGGTGGGAGAACTAACTTGTTTTTTGCGTTTTATTGCAAATATTGCGGATAGCAAGAGTCGCCACAAACTTTTCTTTTATCCAATAAGGAAAGGATGAAAATAACAGGAAAGACCTTTTAAGATTTTTGAGTTCGGGGGGGAGGGGCGGGGGGGGGGGGGGGGGGGGGTAAGTTATGAAAAGGGAAGGTGTTAACACCATTTTCATTCGTAGTTATCTACGGGCTCTTAATCGCTTAGCTCACTTTGAAAATTTGCTTTTCATGTGTGTTTGAAAAAATATTTTGAAAGTGCCAATGTAAGGCGAAACTTTGTAATAATTCTTGTATCGGTCCTCAAGAATGCGTACAAAGTATTTTTTGAAAATATTTTTGAGAGTCTAGTGTGATATGTTTTTGTTTTTGTGAGCAAGCGATTAAAAGTATCTACCCACTCAAGGTTGTTCTTGTACTTTTCCTCCTCCTTTAGATAATGATATCTGTATCATTAGTTAGTAGGAAGCCCTATCGTTGGATGTAAAGGGGAGGGCGTAGTGTCATCGTAGAGTCATCGAAGGAAAATTGTAAGAACTCTTTAGCAATTTCGTAAGGGACTAAATCATTTATCGAAAGGCAACATCGAAGGGTCACTGAGGGACTATGATCTTTGATTTGAGGGAATTTGCTAAAGCGTACCCACTTTCGAGGAACATGATTGTTTGTTTTTACGAAGGAAATAGAGGGAGGTTACCCTAGAGGTACAAGTGTGTTGATTCAGTTATTTTATCTTTCATTAGGTTTTTCTAGCGTTTGATTAGTATCTTTCCATACAATCCTAATAGCTAATAGTTATATATACATACAAGACATGCAAAGCATAAGCGCAAGAAAATAAAATGCGGGAAAGTAAAGATCTATAACTATTACATGGTTTTGGGAGATTTATAATATTTACAACTTTGCAGGAATTTTAAACGCTAAGCTATTACAAAAAAAACTTATGCGACCTATACAATGATTTCTAATAAAATAAATGGCGAAAGTAAACAAAATATTTGCAAAAAATTATTTCTTTAAGAGTCTTAACATCTAAAAGATTAGAAATTAATTTTTTGTACATTTTTTGGTTTGATTTTCATAATAAAAAAACTAATGTCTAATTTTAATTACAAATTAATTAATTTGTTGACAAAAAACTAATTCTAAATTAATTAAAATAACTAAAAAAAGACTAAACCTTTTCTTTTATAAGTTTTCTGATTTTTATTTGATTTTAGTTTAAGATAAGAATTGATTAAAATAATTAAAATGAAAATTAATTAAAATAAAAAAAAGGATTGAAAAAGATGAAAATAAAAATGCAGGGGATGAGACTTGAACGCACGCCCTTGACCCTTTTGCGTTGCCTTGCTTGCCAATGTATCATGCATTTGTTTGTGTTGGGAAATAGAATTAAATCATCATAATATAAACCTGTGTTAATTTGTAAAATAAACAAACAAAATGTCAAAAGGCTGGGATCAAACCAATGCCCTTCATGATACGCGCACACTTATTTCACCAACTGAGTTGTGTTACTTTTTTGTTACTAAAACACAAATAACGTATTATATATAAAACAGAAAACTGAAATCAGAGAGACGTCGGAGCCCTAGTTCTGGTCGTCTTCTCCGATCATGCCAGATCCTTAAATCTGCAAAAAGCTGTAAAACAAAGATTGAGAGGGACCCTACCCCCCTAATTTGAGGGATGTGAATTCAGTGGTGGCATCCGTTTAGCCTGACAATGCATGTAAATGAAGATACAACGAGGCTGGAGCTTTATGCGCTAAAAATGTCATTCTCTAATCCATGCGTCAAACCTTACATGTAATGCATCAATCATGTTCTAATGATATCTTGAAGGGATCTAACATATTAGCAACAATTGAAACTGCATGAACATAAGAATCTAAAACTTACCAAATATGTGATGACAAAGGGAGTGTTATGAGGTGTTATGAATTTGAGTGAAGGGTGGAATGGAATCCCGAGACCTTCAGGGAGTGATTGGAAGCCTTAGATTGCTTTGAAATGGCTTAGAATTTGAAAACCGAATGTAAGAAAAAAATTAAAAATTTTGCTCTTTGAAACCCTACTTTTCTGCCAATTCCTCGTGTCCCTTGTGTCTAAATGTGGTGTGTTTATGTAGAGGAAGAAATATAGATTAAGACAAAAGAGGAAAAGACCAAGTATTCTATGCCTTTCCAAAACAAAAAAAAAACATGTTTTCAAACATTCCATTTTGAGAAGATCAGGTCTCAACACTTGTCCCCAATGTTTGCATGGCTGACCAAGAGTCTTTGTGCCTCAAATTTGATCCAACACCAAGCCCATATGCCTTGGTCCATCATTTACTATTTTATTTAATTTGTTTTATATTTAATTAAATAAAAAACAAAATAAATGAAATAAAAATAAAATATAAGACGTGAGTGGATTTATGGGTCTCTTATCATGTCATGAACATGTTTGAACTTAAAAAAATTAGGTTCATTAGTCCATAATTTCAAAATTGATCTATGTAAGTTTCATGCATTTCTCAAAATTTGCACAACTTGCACTAATCATAAGTCTTTCAAATTTCATCATTTGAAGGTGGTCTTGGACTTTTTGGAAAGATAAAGATGTCCCCTATAATATCTATGTTGATCATTTTTTTCATTTTAAGATTTATCTTAATGTAAGTTGTCTTGACAAAAAATGTCTTTTTGTTGACTTTTGAAATAACCTATAATGTTTTGGCACATGTCTCTCAAATGAAGCATTTTTTGGACTTGAGCTTAGAGAGACAAATTTATAGAGAATTGAATTTCCTTCAAAATGAGCTTTGGTTTAGAAAAATATGATGAAGCATGTGAAAGTTATGCTTGGTCAAAGTTCAATTGACTTCTCCTTAAGAAAACCCTAATTTGTTAATTTTTTTACTTTTGATGAATTATGAGTTTTATTGATGAATCATGATCAACTCTTGATAAAATGATGAATATGACTTCAAAATGTTGATGTTGGCCAAAAATCTTGAAGTTTAACTGTATTTTTACCACATTTGACTTTTTGTCCAACACAATTAGTTTTCAACCATCTGAGCAATTGACTGAGCAACTTATGAGGCAAGGATTGAAACTTGTCATGAGGATACCTTGAAGCATATGAGGAACCATGAAACCCACTTGAGGCATTAGATGATCAATTTTCTTTGAGAAACACAAACCCTAGTTGTAGGTCATTTGCTTATGAAGAGGTTTGACTAGTCAACCCTCGCGTAGCCTTGAGTACTTGACCTTCATGAGCATGAGGAGGTGTCTTGAATTAACTGTCTTAAAAAATGGGAGGAAAATTTTTGGGGTACAACAGTTTCCCTGTTCAATATTCGTAAACTTGAAGAGTTAGATTGGCATGTCTGCCATTCGTGATCTGAAGGTGGAAGAGGATTGAATACTTAAGTGCCCAAAAATTTGAACTTGCCAACGCACAAAGTAATGATGTTGGTTGATAGTATTGCTCGAATGGGCTTAAAAATTCCATTTGGAGAGGTGATAGAGTGTTGCTGGAGGTGGGATTACAGATTCCATCCAAAGTAATTGTTGATAGGAATATCAGAACGAGTCTACGCCTGATTGTATCTGAAGAATACTTTTTAGAAGGAAAATGCTTGCCAAAATTTAGTCTCTGGGGAGGGGGGGGGGGGGGGGGGGGGGAATTGTAATGCCCGTAATTTAATTAATCATTTAATTAAATTATTTTTTGAATATTTGTGAAGTTGTATTATGAATTAATCGGATTTAAGTATTTTATTAAGTGATGAAATAATATTAGAAGTATGATATTATTTGATGTGGGCTTGTTTCAAAGGAATAGAAGTAATAAGGAGGTGTATTAGTTTTAAGCCCAATAAGGAATAAAGAATAATAGGTTATTTTATTATTGTTATAAAGAATAGAAAGAAGAAGCAGTAGAAGAATAAGGATTGAGAAGAAGAACGTGAAGCTGCTGGAAAAAGAGGAAAAAATGGCAGAACGAGAATTCAACCGGAGATTATAGAGCGACCTTCAATCCAAAGTAAGGGTGGGGTTCTGACTCTATAATTGGGTTCATGGTGATTGGTATGTGGGGTTAGAGGTGATTGTTGTCTTGTTCTTGAATTGAATGTATATGATGTTGTATGATGAAGAATTAATGAATTTTAGATGAATAATGATGTCCCGTTGTGGTTTAATCGATGTAGAATTATATGATAATTGTAAGTGATGATTATCTATGATTAGATTAAATTTTTAGGGCTTAAAATATGAATCGCATAGTGAAAACGCAGAGAAAATCACATAATTTATGCAGAATGGAGCAGTATGCGTCGACCTCAAACATAATATGTTGATACATGAAGGTTTAGAGACTCAGGATGAGTCGACACGAAGGGGTTTTGCATCGATACATGAAGGTTTAGAGACTCAGGATGAGTCGATCCATATGAGCATGTTTCGATACATGCCGTGTGTTAGACTCAAGATGAGTCGATCCAAGAGAGGATGCTTCAACTCATGTTACACGCTTAGTGCAGTACGCGTCGATCCAAGACGTTTTGCGTCGACCCATATTGTCTGATTTTTGGCAGATTCAGTTTGAAAATGCTGTAACTTGAGTTTTAGGATGCCGTTTGAGATGTCGTTCGAAGCGTTGAATAGCTAACGCGATGAGCTTTATTCTAGAGTATTAAAATGAAGAGTAGGAAGGATTGAAGTGGTGAAAAACACAAGAAGGGGGGGTTGAATTGTAAAACTGAAATCTAATGCAATGAACAAGATATTTTTATCCTGGTTCGTTTGATCTCAAACTACTCCAGTCCACCCGTCAAGGTGATTTCGCCTCTCTCCAACGAGGTCTTAATCCACTATATTCAACTGAATATTACAGACTGCTTTAACAACTGCTAAAGCCTTCTTGATCCAAACCACAACCCGGTTTGTCAAGGAAACACTTTCTTACAAAGAGATAAAACTAAGTGTGTGAATGTTTTCTACAAAACTGTATCACAACTGTGATGTATACATAAATTAAAGCTTAGAAACTAGATTGCTAAACAATGATAGAATATCAGAATGTGTGGTTTAGCAAAACTGAGAGAAAGAAGATTTTGATCAGCTTTTATGCGTGTAGAGATTTGGAGAGCATTAGCCATTTCAATCTTCAAAGTCTTGTTTATATAGCACTAAGATGATGAACGTTGGATGCAATATTCTTGATTCAATGATAATAACAAACTTTCCTTATCGAGCAGATCTTGTTTGGAATGAGGCCGTTGGTATTAATTTGCTTTCAATGCACAATACCATTGCTTACTTAATGCAAGTTCTGGCTTGGCTCATTCTGACTCTGCTTAGCTGCTGATGAACTGTTGTGTTTCTTTATCAGAGTGTTGAGCGCAGTCTTGTTCATCAGGCTTCAGCATATACGTGAGTTGATCATCTGATTCTGACATTCTGATATGGCAACTTCTGATGCTGGTGTCTGAAACCAAATTCTGATGCTGAATAGATGTGATTTTGCTTATATCAATCAGAGTATCTGCAAGTCAGAACATAATAATTTTAGGCAGCAGATAGTTCATACATGAATCTTATAAATACTATATCTTTTCACTTTGTTATCATCAAAACTTAAATATAGGGTAGTAGATTCAAACTTTGTTCTAACAATCTCCCCCTTTTTGATGATGACAAAAACTAGATATTTTTAAATGAAAATAACGTGAAAAGGTATCTGAGATATGCATCAGAGTAAGAAGTAAAAAGGATAAGGAGTAAAGAGATATCAGAGTTGAGAGATACTCCCCCCGAGTTTATTACTTCCCTTTGATTACACGTGTTCTTCAGGATCAGATCTTTTTGCCTTTCTTTGAACATCAGAGTATCAGAGTCTTTGACTATCAGAAGCTTTATGTCAGAGCAGAGCTTCAGAGCTTTTCTTGTCAGAGCTTCGCTTTGGATCAGAGTATCAGAGTGGATCAGAGCTTCATAGTGATCAGAGCTTCTAGTCTTCAGAGTGTCCAGGAGCTTCCTTGTACCTGTAGACTTTAAGCAAAACAGAAAAAACATTCTCAAGTAATAGGGTTAGAATGTTTGAGAATTTCTGTCTAGTTAGCCGTTATTGTTTAAAATATCATTCTTGTTCTCCCCCTTTTTGTCAGCAATCAAAAAGTGTAGGTGAGTGCTAAAACAATTTAAGATCAGAAAAACTAATCATATTAAAAGAGTTCAGAATCAAAACATGACAATAGTACAAAACATATTCAAACAGTACATCAGAAAATCAAAGAAAACATGAAAAGGACATGAATGAAAAAAGACTAAGGTTGAGGAGGCATGCGTGTGAACAGGTTCTCCAGCATGGCTTGGATCTTTTCAGCAGTCTCATTCTGCTTGTGCACCATGCTGACAACAGTGTCAATCTTGCTATCCTGCACATCCATTCTTTCTTTCATCTTCTGGTCGCTTTCATCCATCCGCTGCTGCAGACGCATGTCATTCAGCCTTAGTTCTTCCAGAGTCTGCCTGTCCAAGGCAGCTTGAGAAGCATCAGAAGTAGGAAGCTTCTGAGAGCTTTCAGCAACATCTTCTGCTTGACTTTCTTCAGCTTGAATGGTCTTGTCTTCTTCTAATTGCACCTTTGAAGCTTGCTGTTTCTCAGACCAAGGTTCACTATCCAGAGGGAGCACGTCTTCTTTCAGAAGCTGACTTCCAACTTCATTCAGAAGCTTGCTGAAATTCTGTTGTGCCTGCTCATAGTTGATATCCTGCAACTTGAGGGCTTCAGCACGTACCCAAAGTCTGAATTGTGACCAGAGCTGATCAGAAGCAGCTGGGTCAATCATTCCAGGACAGACTTGCTTCAAAGAAGCAATCCATTGCAGCACACCTGTTTCAAAATTCATAATACCAGAGCCAACATCTGGTTGTTTTGGTTTTGGGATGGCAATTTTATGTTTCAGATCAGCAAGACGGTCAAGACTGGTTAAGTCTATGAAGGTCCTGCTGGGGTTTTCAGAGGTTTTCTTGGCAGCTGTTTGTTTTGGAGATGGAGTATCAGAATCAGAGATTATGATTGGACTGGGTGGTGTTTTGGGAGTATTTGGTGGTGTAGATTCTGATGAGGATGGCAATTGTGCTAAGTTGATTGTTGTTCCACCTGGCAGCTGGATTGCCAAAGGTGATGGTTGAGGTGAATGAGGTTCAGATGGTTGAGGAGAAGGAGTTTCAGAGTGATGAAACTCTGGTTGAGGTGATGGTGGATTAATTTCTGGTTGAGGAGAGGGAGACGAAATTGCTGGCTGAGGAGAAGTTGTTGGAATTTCTGGTTGTTCAGGGATATTTGGTTCTGGGTCTTCTGAGTTTTAATGCCTCAGAAGGGTCCTCTTCTGGTACAGTTTCATCTATGGTAGGGATGGGGATTGAGATTCTATGAGAGGTTTGAGGAGGAATAGATGCTGAAGTAGTAGAAGAATTTAAAACAGAAGCAGCAGATGAATTACCTCTTTTCCTGGGTGTCTGCTGGGATGATCCTTCTGATGGTGCCTTCCTCTTCTTCGTCTTCTTCAGAGTCACTTCTTGCTGAGGTTGATGCAGAGCTTTGATAATCAGATTTGGATCTGAACCATCTGCCTTGCACGCATCCAAGTATCTGAGAACCACCTCTGGTTTGGATTCTATCTCAGAGAATAAAGGAAAGTCACTCAGAGGAACTCTTCTGCTGGTGATATCAGCAATAAGAGTGGCTCTGGGTTCCTTCTGAATATTCTCTATCAGCTTCATCTTCTTCAAGTTCTTTGCATTCAGAGGTTTCCCAACTGTTGGTTCAATGGTGCTTAGCTCTTGAGCTTCTATCAGATGCTCTATCAGCCTATTCTCTGTCAGAATATCTGATATCAACCTTCCAAAGGGTATCCAATCCCTCTTGGTTCTTTCTTCTTCCCTGGTTTCCTTCACACTTGTTCTGAGGTGGTTGAACAGAAAATGAGCCAGATTGATTTTTACCTTCTGATCAATAAAGTAGATCAGAAACTGCTGATCCACATTTATGTAATCAGGTGAACTGGTTGGTTTCCTGTGGTTGAAGCACCCCAAAATTATCTTAGCCCAAACTCTGTAATGATCCTTCAGATCTTTGATCTTGCTGCTGGGCACCCCATGAGTGAAAATCCTTGCAGCTATCACACCTACATCAACACATCTTTCAGCCATGTCCACACAACGGACGCCACCGCCACTGTAACCGATTAGCCTTGCAATGTGATCCTCTGTGATCACAATCTTCTTCCCCATAACAAAGGAGGTGACTAGATGTGTTGAAGCCTTAGCGTGAATCTAGAATTCCTTGACTAGCATAGGGAATGTTGGTCCAACCAACCTGTCAAAATACCTTTCCCACTTCTGTGCCCTAACTTCTTCAGTTAGGTCAAAACCGTTCTCCTTCAAGCTTCCAAAATCAATGATTAATTCAGAAAGCACTTCAAGATTCTTCACAGGAGTGAGGAGTGTTCTGAATGGCACTTGATATTGCTCAGATGATGCTTTCTTCTGAGGACCTGCAGAAGCACTGCTGGAGGTTGCCATGTTCACACTAAAAAGGTTTTGAGAATAAACTGAGGAAAAGGGTTTTGCAAGAGATGAACACAGAAATATGTAGAAAATGCTTGAGTATTAGTGAGAAAACGTAAAGAATGAGAATGAGAGATTAATGTGTTTAAATAGATTTTCAAAATATTTTGAAAAGATAAACGTTTTTAAGAAAGAGAAAAATCATGATTAGATTTTAAAAGCATGATTACTTTTCATTAAATGCTTGCTGATTTTGGGGGATTTGAGAAAGATACTTAAAAACGGTTACCAGACATGTGTCTCAATGCACCTAATCAGCTCTTTGCCTTCTCAGAAGCGTGCACGCGTTCTGCTTCAGAGATATGCTGATGATTGGATGACACTTGTTTGATGTAGTGATCAGCACGTCTGTCTTTGAGCTTAGACTCTCAGATCTTTAGACTTGCATCTGATACAATCTGCATGTTCTATCTTTCTGAAAGAAGATTGATCAAAAGTTCACAGTAAAACAATTACATTCTGAAGGTAGATATATGGAATTAAAACATTTTCACTCTGGACAAACTTTCATGCTGAGATGTTTCAGAATGAAATTAAACCTATCTTCTGAAAGGGGTTTAGTAAAGATATCAGCCCATTGATGGTCTGTGTCTATAAATTTTAAGTTCAAAATACCTTTCTGAATATAGTCCCTAATGAAGTGATGTTTTATTTCTATATGCTTAGCTCTAGAATGTAAAATGGGATTCTTACTTAAGAAAATAGCAGAAGTATTATCACAGAGTATAGGAATGTTACTCTCAAAAATCTGGAAGTCTTCAAGCTGACTTTTCATCCAGAGCATTTGTGTGCTACATCCTGCTGCTGCTATGTACTCAGCTTCTGCCGTTGATAGCGCAATTGTTGATTGCCTTTTTCTGGACCAAGAGATCAGATTTTCTCCCAGAAACTGGAAGCTTCCAGAAGTACTTTTACGTTCCACTCTGTCTCCAGCAAAATCAGCATCGCAGTAGCCTACTAAGCTGTAATCACTAGATTTTCTATAAAACAAACCCAGATTAGTAGTACCTTTCAGATACTTGAAAATTCGCTTAACAACTGTTAAGTGAGATTCTCTAGGATCTGATTGGAATCTAGCACAGATACAAACACTGAATAATATGTCAGGTCTTGAAGCAGTCAGATAGAGGAGAGAACCAATCATATCTCTGTAGACTTTCTGTTCTACATTTTTGCTTACCTCTTCTCTTTCCAGAATGCACGTGGGATGCATTGGAATCTTTGATGGCTTACATTCTGAGAGGTCAAATTTCTTCAGAAGATCTCTGATGTATTTGCTCTGATGAATGTAAGTTCCCTCTGGAGTTTGATTGATCTGAATTCCTAGAAAGAATTTCAGTTCCCCCATGAGGCTCATCTCAAATTCTGCCTGCATACACTTAGCAAATTTTCTTCCAAGAGAAGGATTAGTAGAACCAAAAATAATATCATCAACATAAATTTGACAGACTAAGATGTCATTCTTAACTGATTTACAGAATAGAGTAGTGTCCACTTTCCCTCTGGTGAATTCATTTTCTAACAGAAAGTTACTTAGCCTTTCATACCAAGCTCTGGGAGCTTGTTTCAGACCATACAGTGACTTCTTTAGTTTGAAAACATGTTCTGGATGTTTTGTATTTTCAAAACCAGGGGGTTGGTGTACATAAACTTCTTCTTCTATATAACCATTTAAGAATGCACTTTTGACATCCATCTGATACAGAGTGATGCCTCTATTAACAGCAAATGAAATTAAAAGTCTGATAGATTCTAACCTGGCGACTGGGGCAAAGGTTTCTGTATAGTCTATCCCCTCTTGCTGACTATAACCTTGTGCAACCAGTCGTGCCTTGTTTCTGATGACTTCACCTTGTTCATTTAGCTTGTTTCTGAACACCCATCTTGTTCCAATGACGTTGAATCCTTTTGGTCTGGGAACGAGATCCCATACGTCGTTTCTGGTGAATTGATTCAGCTCTTCTTGCATTGCCAGAATCCAGTCATTATCCAGAAGTGCTTCATCAATAGAAGAAGGTTCAATCAGAGACACAAGTCCCATAAGAGTTTCTTCAGAGTTTCTGAAGCTTGCTCTTGTTCTGATTGGATCTTCCTTTCTTCCTAAGATAGTCTCTTCTGGGTGATCCAAGCTTCTTCTGGGTAATCTCTTCTGAGGTTGATCAGCAGCTGTTGTAGGATTGCTAGCAGTGCTCCTTTCAGACGTTGAAGGAATGTCTGTGTTGAGAGCTTCTGATGACTTGTCTTCAGAACCTGTAAATTCAATTTCTATACCTGCAAAAACTTCATTCTGCTTTGACTTTTCAGAGTCAAGCTTATCATCAAAACGAACACTGATTGATTCTTCCACAATCTGTGTTTCTGTATTGTATACTCTGTACCCTCTTGAGCGTTCAGAGTATCCTAACATAATACACTTCTGTGCTTTAGAGTCAAACTTGTTCAAATAATTCTTTGTATTTAATATAAAGCAAGTACATCCAAATGGGTGAAAATATGAAATGTTGGGCTTTCTGTTCTTCCACAATTCATATGGAGTCTTTTCCAGAATAGGTCTTATTGAGATTCTATTCTGAATGTAGCACGCTGTGTTTATTGCCTCTGCCCAGAAGGTCTTAGCAACGTTTGTCTCATTGATCATGGTTCTGGCCATTTCTTGCAATGTTCTGTTCTTTCGTTCTACAACTCCATTTTGTTGGGGAGTTCTAGGACAAGAGAAATCATGCAGAATGCCTCTGTCATTAAAGAATGACTCAAAATCTTTGTTTTCAAATTCTCCACCATGATCACTTCTGACTTTAACGATTCTAAGATCCTTTTCATTCTGAACTTGGTTACAGAAGGTAACAAACACAGAGTGTGACTCGTCCTTGTGTCTTAAGAACTTTACCCATGTCCATCTGCTATAGTCATCTACGATTACTAACCCATACTTCTTGCCACTGACTGAAGCAGTTTTAACTGGTCCAAATAAGTCAATGTGCAGAAGTTCTAATGGCTTAGAGGTAGAAACAACATTTTTGGATTTAAAAGAAGGTTTTGCAAATTTTCCTTTTTGACATGCTTCACACAGAGCATCTGAATTGAACTTAAAATTAGGAAGTCCTCTGACCAGATTGAGTTTGTTAACATGAGATATTCTTATCATACTAACATGCCCCAATCTTCTGTGCCAGATCCACTGCTCGTTGTTAACAGACAGAAGACATTTTACATTCTGACTCTTTAGTTCAGAAAGTTTGATTTTGTAAATGTTGTTTTTCCTCTTACCATTAAACAGGATAGTCCCATCTTTCTGACTAACAGCTTTACATGATTTTTGATTAAATATTATATCATAACCGTTATCACTTAATTGACTTATGGATAACATATTATGCATCAATCCATCTACTAGCAGAACATTATTAATAGAGGGAAGATTTCCATTACCTACAGTTCCAGAGCCAATTATCTTTCCCCTCTGATTGCCTCCAAAGCCAACGTGGCCTCCAGGCTTAAGTTCCAGGCTTTGGAACATATGCCTTCTTCCCGTCATGTGTCGTGAGCAGCCAGAGTCCAGGTACCATGACTGGTGTTTCTGACTTGCTGCTAAAGATATCTACAACATGTATTATTTTATCCTTAGGTACCCAGATTTTCTTGGGTCCTGATTTGTTAGTTTTACCAAAACTCTGGTTGAATTTTGGTTTCACAGAGTGCTTACTGCTAGTGTATTTAATATCATGTGTGTGACCATACACAAAATGTGAATTTAGAGGAGTGTGTTTAATGGTTAAGTCCATGACATTCTTTGGTGTAGGAACCTTACCTTGGTATCCTATTCCTTTCCTGCCGTTTCTGCTAACTCCATAGATCATTGAAGCCATTCTGCTTCTATCTATGCTTTTAGCTAGGAACTTCTGGAAACTGTGATCATACTCCTTGATGATCTCATCAGCGTTGCTGGGAGTTTCAGAAATTGGTTCCTTCTGAGAGTTTTGTAAAGTGTTTTCTAATTTTGAAATCTTATTTCTCAGCTCAGAATTCTCCAATTTGAGACTCTCAGTCTTATTAGAGTCAGATTCAAGATTCCTTTTCAGGTCTCTGAATTTAACTCTAATTTGCTGATACCGTTCCAGAATCTCATTAAGGCTTTCAGCAAGTTCAGCCTTTGTAAAGTTAACAGCAAAGTTAGGAAATACCTCTTCAGTATCTGATTTTGAGTCTGATTCAGAAGCTTCACTATCTTCTGAGATGTTAGCCATGAGAGCTATGTTTGCCCTCTCATCATCTGATTCTGAGTCAGCTTTAGACGAGTCAGAGTCATCCCATGTAGCCATGAGACTTTTCTTCTTCTCTCTTCCAAACTTCTTTTTGGGCTTTTCCCTCTGAAGGTTTGGGCAGTCACTCTTATAGTGTCCTTGCTCATTGCACTCATAGCAGATGATGTCCTTGGTGTTTGGCTTTTTTCTACTGGAGGAGCCTTCAGATCTTCTGTATCCAGAGGAAGAATCTGTCCTTCTGTATCTGGAAGAAGACTCGTTCTGATCAGATCTTCTGGGATTCCTGAACTTCCTTTGTCTTTGCTTCCACAGTTGATTTACTCTTCTGGAAAGGAGAGAGAGTTTGTCTTCTTCTGATGAGGATCCATCAGATGTTTCTTCAACTGCCTGCAAAACTTTAGACTCAAATTTTTTGTTAGATTTTAATGCTAAAGGCTTACCTTGCTTCTGAGGCTCATCAGCTTCTAGCTCTATCTCATGACTTCTGAGGGAGCTGATAAGTTCCTCCAGAGTGATTTTGTTGAGATCTTTAGCTAGCTTCAGAGCTGTAACCATAGGTCTCCACTGCTTGGGTAAACTTCTGATGATTTTCTTGACATGGTCAACAGTAGAGTATCCTTTATCCAGAACTTTGAGACCAGCTACCAGAATCTGGAATCTAGAGAACATGGTTTCAATGGATTCAGATTCTTCCATTTTGAACGCCTCATACTTCTGAATGAGCGCCAGAGCTTTTGTTTCTTTGACCTGAACGTTGCCCTCATGCGTCATTCTGAGTGAGTCAAAAATATTCTTTGCTGTGTCTCTGTTGGAGATCTTTTCATACTCAGTATAGGAGATGGCGCTGAGGAGGATGGTTCTGGCCTTGTGGTGATTCTTGAAGTCACGCTTTTGTTGATCAGACATTGTTTTTCTATCAATCTTCTGACCGCTTGCATTCACAGGGTGCGTGTATCCATCTGTCACCATATCCCACAAATCAGCACATGTGCCAGAAAGAAGCTTTCAATTCTGTCTTTCCAGTAATCAAAGTTTTCTCCATCAAAGACTGGAGGTTTGCCGCTGAATCTGTCCCTGTCCTCATTGTTTTCATTGCTGATGTGAGAATTGTTTCCTGCCATTGTGTTTTTCTGACGCTGGATCTTGTACTGACACGGTTAAGTGTTTTAGCTCAGAACCAGGCGCTCTGATGCCAATTGAAGTGGTGAAAAACACAAGAAGGGGGGGTTGAATTGTAAAACTGAAATCTAATGCAATGAACAAGATATTTTTATCCTGGTTCGTTTGATCTCAAACTACTCCAGTCCACCCGTCAAGGTGATTTCGCCTCTCTCTAACGAGGTCTTAATCCACTATATTCAACTGAATATTACAGACTGCTTTAACAACTGCTAAAGCCTTCTTGATCCAAACCACAACCCGGTTTGTCAAGGAAACACTTTCTTACAAAGAGATAAAACTAAGTGTGTGAATGTTTTCTACAAAACTGTATCACAACTGTGATGTATACACAAATTAAAGCTTAGAAACTAGATTGCTAAACAATGATAGAATATCAGAATGTGTGGTTTAGCAAAACTGAGAGAAAGAAGATTTTGATCAGCTTTTATGCGTGTAGAGATTTGGAGAGCATTAGCCATTTCAATCTTCAAAGTCTTGTTTATATAGCACTGAGATGATGAACGTTGGATGCAATATTCTTGATTCAATGCTAATAAAAAACTTTCCTTATCGAGCAGATCTTGTCCGGAATGAGGCCGTTGGTATTAATTTGCTTTCAATGCACAGTACCGTTGCATACTTAATGCAAGTTCTGGCTTGGCTCATTCTGACTCTGCTTAGCTGCTGATGAACTGTTGTGTTTCTTTATCAGAGTGTTGAGCGCAGTCTTGTTCATCAGGCTTCAGCATATATGTGAGTTGATCATCTGATTCTGACATTCTGATATGGCAACTTCTGATGCTGGTGTCTGAAACCAAATTCTGATGCTGAATAGATATGATTTTGCTTATATCAATCAGAGTATCTGCAAGTCAGAACATAATAATTTTAGGCAGCAGATAGTTCATACATGAATCTTATAAATACTATATCTTTTCACTTTGTTATCATCAAAACTTAAATATAGGGTAGTAGATTCAAACTTTGTTCTAACAAGGATAACCCTAGTAATCCCAATTAGGACTAGAGTTAATTCCCGCGTTAATTGTTATGTTGGCTTTTATGCAAAATGATGAGGATGAAATGTTTATAGGCTGCTGTTTGATTTATAACAGTAGGAGTAATGACAACAATGATGTAAGATTATAGAATAGCAGTAAGAATTACTTTCGTATTAACGTACAACTGAGTTGTTGATGAGATGTTATTAATGATGTTGTGTTGATAATTTATGATGAATAAATGATGTTTGATGAATTATTATGATGATATGAGATGTTGATGAAGAGATGTTGAGATGCTTTAAGATGTAGGCCTTTGGCCAACGATGATGTGGTATTGAGATGTTGTTAATTATGGTGTTGTCATTACATTCATGATTGTATCGCATACATTGCATTTTGAGATGGAGCTTATGCTCGTTGAGATGGCCTGAATTTGGCGAATATTGAGATGAAGGATTATGCCTTGTTGATGCCTCTATTAATTGGCAAATTTTTGAGATGGGAGTTCTGCTCCAATGGTACCACATGCATTTGCATAGTATTGAGTCGCATTATTTGATTGCATAAAGAAGTTGTGCATCGATGTTATGAATGTGTATTATTGTTGTGATTGTTGTTGGTTATGAGATGAGAAGTGGTGATGTTATGTGATCTAATTTAGTATATTAATTATCATACTCTTTATTATATTTTTAGATATCTCACCCCTTCTGTTTGAATGTTGCCCTTATGTTGGTAACGTGCAGTTAATCGAGAGTGAAGGCTGTATACCTTCAATAGTTCAAGTCGGTGTCATTGCTCTGATATGTAACACTCGGGGGATGAACGTTGTTGCTTTTGATTGTTGAATTATTCAGTTGTTGAACCTTAAGTTGATTACTATTAAATTGTGTTGTTTCAAAGTTGTTGTATTGATGATAAAGATGTTATTAAGAATTCCGCTGCGTAGATGTTGAATTATATAATTAAAGATGCTATGATGATGGTTCATCCGATGTTTTAAAAGTGTTATATATCCATGATGAATGCAATGAATTTTGATAGAAGAATTTGTGGTATCCCGATTCGTTTGCAGGAATGATTTTTGTAACTCTGATTTATTTATTTAATTACCGGGGTAGAATTGAGATGTTACAAAGATGGTATCAGAGCAAAAGGTTGGTCCGAGCTTGTCGTCGAGTCGTAGTTGTCTAACAATCGAGTATTGTTAATTTGAGTTCTAACCGTTGTTTATGTTGTAGTGAGAAGTTGAGATGGCCTGAAGGAATGATGCTGCACTTGCTACTGTTTAGAAGCAATGGCTCATGCAATGGAAAATCAGCCGAATGCTGACGGGAATGCTGGATCTCATGGCTTGGCGACTTTCCAAAGAGAGAATCCACCTACGTTCAAGGGAAGGTATGATCCTGACGGAGCATTAGAGTGGTTGAAAGAGATTGAGAGAATCTTCTATGTGATGGACTGCACTCTAGCGCAGAAGGTTCAATATGGTACTCATATGCTAGCAGTCGAGGCTGATGACTGGTGGCTAGAGACTTGTCAGAGATTGGAAGCTGCGGGTGAGAATGTCACTTGGGCTGTATTCCGTAGGGAGTTTTTAAAGAAGTACTTTCCTGAAGATATCCGTGGTAAGAAGTAAATTGGATTCCTTGAGTTGAAGCAAGGAAATATGTTTGTTGTTGAGTATTCTGCCAAGTTTGTTGAGTTGGCTAAGTTTTATCCGCATTACGCTGATGCAGATGCTGAGTTTTCAACGTGTATCAAATTTGAGAACAGGTTGCGCCCGAAGATTGAGAAGGCAGTTGGATACTAGAAGATCTGCGTCTTTACTGATTTGGTTGATAGTTGCAGGATTTATGAAGAGGATAATAATGCTCATTACAAGATTATCAGTGAGAAGAGGGGTACGCACCAACAGAATCGTGGTAAGCCTTATGATGCCCCAGCTGGTAAAGGTAAACAGAAAGTTGATCAGGGTCAGAGGACTAGTGGTGGAGATGCTCCTGCTGGTGTGGTTTGTTTTAAGTGTGGAAAACCTGGACACAAGTGTAATGTGTGCACTACTGAAGTGAAGAGGTGTTTCCGTTGTGGTAAGAACGGACATGTTGTATCTGAGTGTGAAAATAAAGATGTGATTTTTTTTAAATTGTAGAGAAGAAGGGTAGATTGGTAGTCAGTGTCTGAAACCGAAGAGGGCTCAATCTAGTGGTAAAGTGTTCGCTTTGGTTGAGGATCAGGCAACTGTGGAGGACAGACTTATCAGAGGTACATGTTTCATTAATAGTACTCCTTTAATTACTATTATTGATACCGGTGCTACGCATTTTTTTATTGATGCTGATTGTGTTGAAAGATTGGGTCTTATGTTGTCTTCTTTGAATGGAGAAATGGTCGTCGACACTCCATCCAAGGGGTCGGTGACTACTTATTTTGTGTGTTTGAAGTGTCCCTTGTCGATCTTCAACAGAGACTTTGCTGTTGATTTGGTTTGTTTACCGTTAAGAGGTTTGGATGTGATTTTGAGTATGAACTGGTTAGAGCATAACTATGTTCATATTAACTGTTATGACAAGTCGGTGAAGTTTTTTACTCCTGAAGAAGAGGAAGATGGTATGTTGTCTGCTAGACAGTTGAGGAAGTTGATGCAAGAAGAAGTACATATGTTCTCATTGATGGCCTCACTATTTGTAGAGACTCAAGCTATAATTGAGGAATTGCAGGTGGTGTGTGAATTTCTTAAAGTTTTCCCTGATGAGATTCCTGATGTACCACCGGAGAGGGAAGTTGAGTTTGCGATTAATCTTGTACCTGGTACCAGACCTGTGTCTATGGCACCATACAGGATGTCTGCATCTGAATTGTCAGAGTTAAAGAAGCAATTGGAAGAGTTACTTGAGAAGATGTTTGTAAGGCCAAGTGTGGCACCGTGGGGAGCTCCAGTGTTGTTAGTAAAGAAGAAAGATGGAAGTATGAGGCTTTGTGTTGATTATAGACATTTGAATAATGTGATAATTAAGAACAAGTATCTTCTTCCAAGGATAGATGACTTGATGGACCAATTGGTGGATGCTCGTGTGTTTAGTAAGATTTATTTGAGGTCGAGTTACCATCAGATTAAGGTGAAGGATGAAGATATCCAGAAGACGGCTTTCAGAACGCGTTATGGACATTACGAGTATTCAGTGATGCCTTTAGGTGTTACTAATGTGCCGGGAGTATTCATGGAATATATGAATCGTATCTTTCATACTTATTTGGATCGGTTCGTAGTGGTGTTCATTGATGATATTTTGATTTACTCTAAGTCAGAAAAAGAGCATGCCGAACATTTAAGAGTAGTGTTGCAAGTTTTGAAAGAGAAGAAGTTGTATGCAAAGCTATCCAAGTGTGAGTTCTGGTTAAAGGAGGTTAGTTTTCTTGGTCATGTGATCTCACGTAGTGGCATTGTTGTAGATCCATCGAAGGTTGATGCTGTGTTGCAATGGGAAACTCCAAAGTCAGATATTGAGATTAGAAGCTTTTTGGGATTAGCTGGTTATTATAGAAGGTTTGTCGAAGGTTTTTCTAAGTTGACACTTCCGTTGACTAAGTTGACTTGTAAAGGTAGAGCTTTTGTATGGGATGTTCAGTGTGAAGAAAGTTTTACGGAATTAAAAAGAGGTTGACGTCGGCTCCGATTTTGACGTTGCCTAATCCGGGAGAGCCTTTTGTGGTGTATTGTGATGCTTCTAAGATGGGTTTAGGAGGTATGCTTATGCAGAATGGTAAGGTAGTTTCTTATGCGTCAAGGCAGTTGAGGACTCATGAGAAGAACTATCCTACGCATGATTTAGAGCTTGCTGCAGTTGTCTTTGTGTTGAAGATTTGGAGGAATTATCTTTATGGTTCTAGATTTGAAGTGTTTAGTGACCATAAGAGTTTGAAGTATCTTTTCGATCATAAGGAGTTGAATATGAGGCAATGAAGATGGTTGGAATTGTTAAAGGATTATGAATTATCATCCAGGAAAAGCGAATGTGGTACCTGATGCATTGAGTCGAAAGACTTTACATATGTCGGCAATGATGGTTAAAGATTTGGAATTAATTGAGCAGTTCAGAGATATGAGCTTAGTTTGCGAGGTTACTTTGCGAAGTGTTATGTTAGGTATGTTGAAGATTAATAATTAATTTCTAGACAATATCAGAGAAGCTCAGAAGTTGGATGTGAAACTGGTAGATTCGATGGTTGGGATTGATCAGTCTGAGAATAATGATTTTCAGCTAGATGCGCAAGGTGTGTTGAGGTTTCGTAACCGGATTTGTATTCCTGATGATGCTGAGATGAAGAAAGTGATACTTGAAGAGAGTCATAGAAGTAAGTTGAGTATTCATCCAGGAGCTACAAAGATGTATCAAGATTTGAAAGGTTTGTTTTGGTGGCCCGGGATGAAGAGTGATGTGGCTCGGTTTGTGTATGCATGTTTGACTTGTTAGAAGTCGAAAGTTGAACATCAGAAGCCTGCAGGGTTGATGCAACCGTTAGAAGTTCCAGAATGGAAATGGGATAGCATTTCAATGGACTTTGTGACGGGGCTGACTAATACTTTAAGAGGACATGGTTCGATTTAGGTGTTTGTTGATAGGCTTACAAAGTCAGCTCATTTTATTCCTATTAACATCAGTTTTCCAGTGACGAAGTTGGCTGAGATTTTCACTAGTGTGATTATGAATCTGCATGGTGTTCCTTTGTGCATTGTGTCAGATAGAGATCCAAGATTTGCTTCTGATTTTTGGAAGAGTTTGCAGGAAGCGTTGGGTTCTCTGTTAAGGTTGAGTTCAGTGTATCATCCTCAGACAAATGGTCAGACTGAACAGACTATTCAATCGTTGGAAGACTTGTTGAGGGCATGTGTTCTTGAGCAGGGAGGTTCGTGGGATACTTATCTTCCGTTGATAGAGTTCACTTATAATAATAGTTACCATTCTAGTATTGGGATGGCACCTTTTAAAGTGTTGTGCGGTCGAAGATGTAGAACTCCGTTATGTTGGCATGAATCTGGTGAAAGTGTAGTACTTAGACCTGAACTTGTTTGTGAGACTACTGAGAAGGTGAAGTTGATTCGAGAAAAGATGAAAGCTTCAAAAAGTAGACATAAGAGTTATCATGACAAGCGAAGGAAAGATTTATAATTTCAAGCAGGTGATCATGTGTTTTTGAGAGTTACACTAGTGACTGGTGTTGGGCGAGCATTAAAGTCTAAGAAGCTCACTTCTCGTTTTATTGGACCGTATCAGATTTCGGAGAGAGTGGGGAATGTTGCTTATAGAGTGGCTTTACCGCCTAATCTTTCGAATTTGCATGCTGTGTTTCATGTGTCGCAACTTCGGAAGTATATTTCAGATCTATCTCATGTGATTCATATGGACGATGTGCAAGTACAGGATAATCTTACGGTGGAGACGATGCCTGTACGGATCACGGATCGTGAAATAAAGACTCTGAGGGGCAAAGAGATTACATTGGTTAAAGTGGTTTGGTTAGGAGCTGCCGGAGAAAGAACGACTTGGGAGTTGGAGAGCAAGATGCGAGACTCCTATCCTGAGTTGTTTGATTAAGGTAAATTTTCGAGGACGAAAATATTCTAAGTGGGGGAGAGTTGTAACGCCCGTAATTTAATTAATCATTTAATTAAATTATTTTTGGAATATTTGTGAAGTTGTGTTGTGAATTAATCGGATTTAAGTATTTTATTAAATGATGAAATAATATTAGAAGTATGATATTATTTGATGTGGGCTTGTTTTAAAGGAATAGAAGTAATAATGAGGTGTATTAGTTTTAAGCCCAATAAGGAATAAAGAATAATAGGTTATTTTATTATTGTTAGAAAGAATATAAAGAAGAAGCAGTAGAAGAATAAGGATTGAGAAGAAGAACGTGAAGCTGTTGAAAAAAGAGGAAAAAACGGCAAAATGAGAATTCAACTGGAGATTATAGAGCGACCTTCAATCCAAGGTAAGGGTGGGGTTCTAACTCTATAATTGGGTTCATGGTGATTGGTATATGGGGTTAGAGGTGATTGCTGTCTTGTTCTTGAATTGAATGTATATAATGTTGTATGATGAAGAATTGATGAATTTTAGATGAATAATGATGTCCCGTTGTGGTTTAATCGATGTAGAATTATAGGATAATTATAAGTGATGATTATCTATGATTAGATTATGTTTTTAGGGCTTAAAATATGAATCCCGTAGTGAAAACACAGAGAAACACATAATTTATGCAGGATGGAGCAGTATGCATCGACCTCAAACATAATGCGTCGATACATGAAGGTTTAGAGACTATGGATGAGTCGACACGAAGGGGTTTTGCGTTGATACATGAAGGTTTAGAGACTCAGGATTAGTCAATCCATAGAAGCATGTATCGATACATGCCGTGTTTTAGACTCAGGATGAGTCGATCCAAGAGAGGATGCGTCGACTCATGTTGCATGCTTAGTGCAGTACGCGTCGATCCAAGACGTTTTGCACCGACCCATATTGTCTGATTTTTGGCAGATTTAGTTTGAAAATGCTGTAACTTGAGTTCTAGGATGCCGTTTGAGATGCCGTTCGAAGTGTTGAATAGCTAACACGATGAGCTTTATTCGAGAGGATTAAAATGAAGAGTAGGAAGGATAACCCTAGTAATCCCAATTAGGACTAGATTTAATTCCCGCGTTAATTGTTATGTTGGCTTTTATGCAGAATGATGAGGATGAAATGCTTATAGGATGCTGTTTGATTTGTAACAGTAGGAGTAATGACAGTAATGATGTAAGATTACAGAATAGCAGTAAGAATTACTGTCGTATTAACGTACAACTGAGTTGTTGATGAGATGTTATTAATGATGTTGTGTTGATAATTTATGATGAATAAATGATGTTTGATGAATTATTACGATGATATGAGATGTTGATGAAGAGATGTTGAGATGCTTTAAAATGTAGGCCTTTGGCCAGCGATGATGTGGTATTCAGATGTTGTTAATTATGGGGTTGTCATTACATTCATGATTGTGTCGCATACATTGCATTTTGAGATGGAGCTTATGCTCGTTGAGATGGCCTGAATTTGGAGAATATTGAGATGAAGGTTTATGCCTTGTTGATGCCTCTATTAATTGGAAATTTTTTGAGATGGGAGTTCTGCTCCAATGGTACCACATGCATTTGCATAGTATTGAGTCGCATTATTTGATTGCATAAAGAAGTTGTGCATCGATGTTGTGAATGTGTATTATTGTTGTGATTGTTGTTGGTTATGAGATGAGAAGTGGTGATGTTACGCGATCTAATTTAATATATTAATTATCATACGCTTTATTATATTGTTAGATATCTCACCCCTTCTGTTTGAATGTTGCCCTTATGTTGGTAACATGCAGGTAATCGAGAGTGAAGGCTGTATACCTTCAATAGTTCGAGTCAGTGTCATTGCTCTGATATGTAACATTCTGGGGGATGAACGATGTTGCTTTTGATTGTTGAATTATTTAGTTGTTGAACTTTAAGTTGATTACTATTAAATTGTGTTGTTTCAAAGTTGCTATATTGATGATAAAGATGTTATTAAGAATTCCTCTACGTAGATGTTGAATTATTTAATTAAAGATGTTATGATGATGGTTCATCCGATGTTTTAAAAGTGTTATATATCCATGATGAATGCAATGAATTTTGATAGAAGAATTTGTGGCATCCCGATTTGTTTGCAGGAATGATTTTTGTAACTCTGATTTATTTATTTAATTGCCGGGGTAGAATTGGGGTGTTACCGAAATGCTTTTTTAGAATGGAGGCCCTGAAGGAGAATGATCGTCAAAATTTGGTCTCTGAAGGAAATCATTTGGTCATGCAGATAGTCGCCCCATCCTGTTTCGGGAATTTATCTACAATATGTTTTTTGTTGGTAAACCCGTCCTATTTCAGGAATTCATACCGCCTGGTCATTTAGATAGTTTCCCCGTCCTATTTTGGGAACTAATATATGACCCACTTTCTTGTTGGTAAACCCGTCCTATTTCGGGAGTTCATACCGCCTGGTCATATAGATAGTTGCCCCATTCTGTTTCGAGAATTAATCTGAGACCTGTTTTCTTGTTGGTAAACTCATCCTGTTTCGGGAGTTCATACCGCCTGGTCATATAGATAGTTACCCCATCTTGTTTCGAGAATTAATTTGCGACCTATTTTCTTATTGGTAAACATGTCCTATTTCAGGAGTTCATACTGCCTGGTCATATAGATAGTTTCCCCATCTTGTTTCGGGAATTAATCTGCGACCTATTTTCTTGTTGGTAAACTCGTCCTGTTTCGGGAGTTCATACCGCCTGGTCATATAGATAGTTGCCTCGTCCTATTTCGGGAATTAATCTGTGACCCGTTTTCTTGTTGGTAAACTCGTCATGTTTCGGGAGTTCATACCACCTCGTCATATAGATAGTTTCCCTATCCTGTTTCAGGAATTAATCTTTGACCTGTTCGAAAATTGTTGATAATATTCGTCTGTTTACGAATTTTACCTGAAAAGGCAAAATTGGCTTTATGTAGTGTCATGATGAATGTAATGTATTATGTAATGATGATCTCAAAATAAATGAGAATGTTATATGCGTTTTGGTATGCATATACTATATTGTATTGTGAAATGATGTATGGATGCAATATGTCGTTGAAGCGTATCGGTAGCTCCTTGTAACAACTCTGGCTGGGGAAAATAAATCCCTGACTGTTGTTGAGGGTGAAGAAAGCGATTCTTAAATTTCTGCTGGGAATAATTTTGCTGGGGATTCCTACTTTTTGTTTGAGGATACTCTGTTGGGGATCTTCGACTTCGGCTTGAGGATAGAGGTATTCAAGGAGAGTCAGTCGTTTGCCGTTCTTTTTAAAGGATTTGATTCTTACGTGCCCTGACTGGGGATAAAAGAGATGGATATTCCTCCAGTGTGTTATTCGTCCAGAATCTTCTAGGGATAGAAACTTTGATTAAACCCTGCTAGATAAGAGAACTTTGGTAGGGATTTACGACATTTGAGTACTAAATTCCGCTGGGGAATTAAGTCTTGTAGACCGTGTTGAGGGAATAAACTCTGACGAGGATTAGTATTTCATAGGCTATGCCGAGGAAGTCTCCATTCTATGTTGGGGAAAAGATCAAACTTCATTATCCACTAGGAGACCTATTGGGGATAATGATCAGGTCAAGCTATCCATTAGAAATATGGAGGTGAACTGGTGGAAGATGCCCCAATTTCTTCCAGAGGGCATACTGAACTTGATGAGGAATATATCTTTGTTAGGGATGAGCTTGCAAAGATAGCTCTATAGAGATAGTTCCATGAAGATTGCTCTGTGGAGATTTATGAATGACTTAAACATTATCCCAATTCCCAGAGTCTTTGATAAACGCCAATCCTGTTTTCTTGCATACATTTGTGAACAAAAATCATATTCAAATCCATATGATCATTCAAAGTAATCATTGGCCGGTTTTGTAGACAAAACATAGAAAGTAAAAACAGTTTTGAAATTGATTGTATTGATTTGAAAAATTTGCCTATAAATAGATAGTTTTATACAAAGAGATGGAAATCCTAGTAAGAGGAAATAGTCATAAAGGGAAAGAGTACAATAAAGAAAACAACTATGTGAAAATGATCCCGTCGAGTTTCAACTCTGTTATTTCCCCATATGTCTTCAAGCATCTCATCCCTTGCTATCAGAAGAAGTTGATTGAATTAATCTGTACCGTTTGAACTTGATGTCGGTAATAAAGCTTGCTATAAATAGATGATCCAACGGAGCATAATCATATGCTTTAATCCCTAACTTTTGTCGGGACAGCCCTTTCAGGTTTTTAATCCACCAGAATACCCTTTTTTGCCCAAGCCGCCTCTTCAGGTTTTCGACTTGCCGGGTGTACAATTTTTATATATATGTCCCTAATTTTTGTCCGAACCCTTTTGGTACACCGGGATGCCCTTATTTTTTCCTGGGCCTATCAACCTAGCGGGCCTCTTTTATGCGTAGTATTTTTTGACTATATCCGTGTTCACAGGGTGCGGAAAATATTCACCGTCCATGGTGGTAAGTATCATAGCACCGCTAGAAAATATTCTCTTGATTACAAATGGCCCTTCGTATGTGGGACTCCATTTCCCTTGGGATCACCTTGTGGTAGGATGATGCAATTTATTACTAAGTCACCAGCCTGGTATACCTGATGTTTGACTTTCTTGTTAAAAGCCTTGACCATGCGCTTGTGATACATCTGACCATGACAAATAGCCGCAAGCCTCTTCTCATCAATCAAATTTATTTGGTCGAGTATAGTCTAAATCCACCCGTCTTCATCTAAACCTGCGTCTTTCATAATCTTTAAGGAAGGAATTGGATCTCGACAGTTAAGACAACCTCCATACCTTAGACTAGAGATAATGAGGTTACCCCTGTTGATGTCCGTACTGAAGTGTGATATCCATGAAGAGAAAATGGTAACATCTCATGCCAAGATTTGTACGTCACTGTCATCTTCTGTATAATATTTTGATGTTCTTATTGGTGGCTTCCACTGCGCCATTCATCTTCAGTCGATATGGAGAAGAATTGTGGTGCTTAATCTTGAATTGCATGCAGAGTTCTGTGATCATAGTATTTTTAAGATTAGTACCATTGTCCGTGATAATCCTTTCGGGGATGCCATACCAATAAATAAGATTATGCTTGATGAGCCGGGCCACAACATTCTTTGTAACAGAGGAAAACATGGTTGCTTTGACTCATTCTGTGAAGTAATCAATAACGACTAGGATGAAATGAAGCCCATTAGAAGCGGTAGGCTTAATCACTTCGATCATATCAATGCCCTACATTGGAAATGGCCAAGAAACAATCAAGACATTCAAAGGAACCGAAGACACATGTAATTTGTCAGCATAAATCTAGCATTTGTGATAAGTTCTGGAATGATGATGGCAGTGAGTTTCCATATTAGACCAATAATAACCCGCTCTCAGAATTTTCTTAGCCATCGCATGTACGTTGGAGTGAGTGCCAAAGACTCCTTCATGCATATCTTCCATAATATTCTCGGCTTCCTTCTTGTCTATACAACAAAGCAAAGTTGAATCGTGGTTACATTTGTATAAAATTTCGTTACACGGAAAGAACTTGGTAGAGAACCTTCATAGAAATTTCTTGTCGTTAATAGATGCTCCTTCAGATACTTTTGAGCTTCGAGGTATCGTTTAAGTTCATAGTACCAAAGATTTTCCTCTACTCCATCAGTATCAACTTCATAAAAATGTGCCGGTTCGTCCAGTCTCTCGATAGTAATTCGAGGAGCTTCATTGTCCCATCTAATTTTGAACATAGATGACATGGTATCCAATGCGTCTTCCAATTGGTTCTCTTCTCGTGGGATGTGTTTAAAAGTGATTTCTTCGAAGTATGGAATTAATGTCAACACATGCTCCCGATAAAGGATGAGATTCAGATGCTTTATATCCCATTCTCCCTTAATCTAACTGATTAACATGACTGAATCCCCATATACGTCCAAGAACTTGATTCTCATATTGATAGCAGCTTTGATGCCCATAATGCATGCTTCGTATTCTTCCATATTGTTGGTACAGTCAAAGCAAAGTCTGGAGGTGAAGGGTGTATGGCAACCCTTGGGAGAGATAATCACATCACCAATTCTGTTACCAAGTGCGTTGGAAGCTCCATCAAAAACCATAGTCCATTGGGATCTTGGCTTGGGTCTTTCATACAGTCCAGGTTCTTTTTAATCAGTAACTAGCATAAGATTCTCAACGAGAACTCAAAGTTCATGAACTGATAGTCATCTACATCCTGATGAGCCAAATTATATGACAATACACTTCCTTTGATTTCTTTCTGAGTAGTGTACTGAATGTCATATTCTGTCAAGACCATTTGTCATCTCGCTATTCTTCTGGAGAGAGAAGGCTTCTCAAATATGTATTTTATTGGACCCATCTTAGATATAAACAAAGTAGTATGAGTCAACATGTATTGTCTTAGTCAGAAATCAGCCCATGCCAAAGTGCAACAAGTTTTCTCGAGCAGTGAGTATCTTGTTTCATAGTCGGTAAACTTTTTGCTAAGGTAGTATATTGCATGCTCTTTTCGACCAGCCCATTGAATTCTATAACACTGTTAGGTACATGATCAAAGATATTCCTTCAATTGGTTGCATCAGAATTGGAGGTTCCTGGAGATATTCTTTGATTTTATCGAAGGCTATCTGTCAATTGTCGTTCCACTTCACTACTTGATATTTCTTTAGTAACTTGAAGATTGGGTCACAAGTAGCAGTCAAATGGGAAATAAATATGGAAATATAGTTTAATCGTCCCAAGAAACCTCTGACTTCCATTTCAGTACAGGGGGCTGGCATTTCTAGAATGGCTTTAAGCCTTGGCAAGATCAACTTCAATACCTCTTCCACTGACGACGAAACCTATGAGCTTACCGGATCTTACCCCAAAGGTGAACTTGTTTGGATTCAGTCTCTACTTATATTTCTTCAACTTCTTAAACAACTTGTGCAAGTGATCGAAGTGCTCTTATTCAGTTTGAGACCTGACTATCATGTCATCGATGTAAACCTCTATCTCATGGTGGACCATATCATGGAACAAAGCTACCATGGCACGCTGATATGTCGCACTGGCATTCTTTAAACCGAAAGGCATCACTTTGTAACAAAATGTGTCCCACTGTGTGATAAAAGTAGTCTTCTTCATGTCTTCAAGAGTTATCTTGATTTTATTATAACTGGAGAAACCACCCATGAAAGAAAATACTTCATGTTGAGCGGTGTTGTCAACCAAAACGTCAATATGCGGAAGCGGAAAGTCATCTTTAGGGCTTGCCCTATTCAAATCCTTGTAGTGTACATACATACACACCTTTCCATCCTTCTTAGGTATTGGTACCACATTTGCAACCCATTGAGGATAGGTCACCTTCAGTGAAAGTTGGTGATTGTTATCTTTTTGCTACCCTCAGTGAATGTTGGTAGTTCATCGTCAGTGAACGACGATGTTATGATATATTTTCTCTCTACCTTCAGTGAAAGTTGGTAGGTCACCTTTAGTGAAAGTTGGTGATTGTTATCTTTTTGCTACCCTCAGTGAATGTTGGTAGTTCATTGTCAGTGAACGACGATGTTATGATATATTTTCTCTCTACCTTCAGTGAAAGTTGGTAGGTCACCTTTAGTGAAAGTTGGTGATTGTTATCTTTTTGCTACCTTTAGTGAATGTTGGTAGTTCATCGTCAGTGAACGGAGATGCTATGATATTTCTTTTCCTTCTACCTTCAGTGAACGTTGGTAGCTCACCATCAGTAAACATCGGTGTTGTGTTTTCTTTCCTCTTTCTACCTTAAGTGAATGTTGGTAGTTTTGCCTTCAGTAAAAGTTGGTGTATCCTTTGACTTTTTATCACCCTCTATAAGTCAGGTCACTTGATCCACCAATGATTTATTTTCCTGGTCGGGTCTCTCTTTTGTTTCTGTATTTCCTTTGCTACATCCCCAATGGTGTTTAGCGTCTCTTTGGTTTTGTTCATATGCATTCATGCTCATAAGAATTGCATGGCATCTTAGGGCCAAAAATAGGGTTTGTTTTATATTTAAGTATCTTCGATCGCGTCGACACGAAGATTTTCAACCTTCGTATCTTCGGATAGAAGAAACTTAAATAAGGGCAACTGTTGTACCCCAATTTTCCCCCTAAGATCCCCTCATCATACCATGTTGATTCCATCACAACAAGATCACATTAGGATTCTTGGTCCCCCTCCCTATCTTTAGCTTTGCTCTTTGAGGAATCACGAAGCACCTTTGACTTGTTTTTCTTTTGTGATCATGAATATTTTGTCTTGATTGTTCCTTTTAATTAATAAAATGCAATGTTGGTTTGTCTTCCTTATCACTAATGTAGGTAAAGGCAATGAGATTTAGCAAGTTGTTCCATGGGTTCATGAGTTTATTTCCATGCCCTAGTCAATAAAGCTTGAGAAGTTCAAACCTCACCATTGGATTTGTTTTGGAAAAAATGGCATGGCAAGGTTATTTTGGTTCACCACATTTCAAGGTTATCAAATTTGATTCAAAAAAGTACAAGGGGTTGATTGAAGAAGTTGTCATGCTTGGACAAGACTTTGTTCCCATTGGTCACAAGTGCATATTTCTCTCAATTCTCAAGATATGGAAGTGTTTTTAGTGGCTTTGAGTTCTCATTTTCATCCTCAATAACTTCTATTTACAAACCATTTGTGTTGGTACAAGAAGTTTGTTCAAAATTGTCAAAGTTCCTCAAGGTATTTTCTTGATATATGAGCTAGGGTTTTGAACTTCAAAGAAGCATATCTTGCTCATATTTTGGTATTTTTGAGCGATTCCAAAAACATACCTTTCTTCAAAGGTTAATCAACAAATCACTTTAAAAGTTTCAAGGAGTTTTCATGTGAAAGAAACTTGATGATGAAGAAAGATTACAAGTCCTCTAGATGAACCCCCAATTTCTCATATGTGACTTCAAATGATCATAACTTGGTCAATTTTTATCACCTTGAGCCCATTCTTTTTCCATAAGGATATTGAGGATGTGAAATTTATGCCTTCTTTTATGTACAAAGTGAGAAAATGGATGGAAGATTCCCTAAGGATACAAAAGATTATAGGTCATTTCATGATTTTTTGCTAACTTCAACAATTCATAACTCTCTCAATTTTTGGAGATTTTGAATGGTTCAAGTTTCAAAATTTCATTCAAGAGGTCTATTTAATGCCATATTTTTTGGTCAAGAGCAAATTGCAAGTGGAAGGTCATGTTTGGATGCAAAACATTATAGGTCACTTTTGAAGAAAATTTTGAAATATTTCTAAGTATGGAAAGTCAACCTTTTTTCCCAACTTTGACTCAATGCAACTTTCAGATCAAGCATCCTTTTGATTCCATTCTTTTTCCATTACAAAGCTTGTAATCTCATCTATCTAAAGCATCAATAATCATGCCCTAAGACCCCTTGAGCTGAGAATGCCATTGATTTGAACTTGGTAACTTGGAACTGAAGTTTCTTCAAAAGTCAGAATTTAAAATCATTGTTTTGGCTTCTAATCACAAGTTTTTCACGCATTTTTGCCTCTAAACATGTTTAGTTAACTTCCAGAATTGATTAGCATAACAAAACGCGTGTTTTGTATGAGTTTTGATCAAATTAGAAGTCACACTTTTCTTGTTTGCAACTTCACACAATTTCCCTCCAAACTTCATCATTTCACACGCTTGGACATTCCATTTGATTCCCTACAAATATAGGGTCGTCCCCCATTCATTTCCTAAAGCTTGGATATCCAGAATCACCCTGCCAAACTTGTTCCATAACTCAAAATTCTGCTACTTCGAAATCTGCTTTCAAGCCTTTTTCAATCCAATTTTTCCATCAAATCACCTTCCTTGATCTTTCCTGAAGCTAACCATATAATTACATTTAAGAATCGTGCCCTATATTGCTCCATAGAAGTCCAGTTTCAGAGCTCTGCAACACAACTTCAATAGGTAGATTCCTTCATCAATTCTTCAAAACTTTGATACCACTGTGATGCTCTCATTGCCCTAGTTCTAGTGGCAACACTTAATTTTATCTGGAAACACGTTTTGACTATGAAATTTCAAATCCCTTTTCAAAACTTTCCTTCCAAATTGCTTGAGCTACAATTTATATAAATTTGCCGCGAAGGTTTGGTTGTCTTCATGTTGAAGAGACGAAGCGAATGGCATAGGTCTGAGCTTCTGATTTTACAGTTTGAGAGACCTGCAATTCACGTTGCCTGGGGGTCGAAGATAACCAACATGTCATCTTCCAACCAATGATGGCACGCCACTTGTTTTTTTTTAGATCTGATTTAATTAATGATTCAATGCATTATTCACTAAAGTCCATAACATGCACAACGCACCAGGTCCACTTGATCTGTTTAGTAACGCGTTTTGACATTGATTAGATGGCCCATATTTTTTTGGTTTTTATTTTCTTTTCTGATTTTTATATTTAATTGTTTTAAATTTCAAAAAATCATAGAAAATTCATTTTTAGTCCAAAAAATTTGAAAAAATTATAAAAGATATTTTTGATTTTTCTCTTTCTGATTTTTATTTTTTCACAATTTTATATGGACAAGGTTGCATGGATATCGAACATCTGTCTGCACTTCAACAGGAGCAACCCCGCCCTTTTGTATGGAATGGAAGTTGTGCTCCCAATCGAGGTTGAGATTTCCTCTTTGCGTGTGATAATGGAAACCAAGTTTTCAGAAGCTGAATGGGTCCAGAACAGGTTTGATCAATTGAATTTGATTGAAGAGAAGATAATGAAGGCTTTGTGTCATGGCCAGTTATATCAGAAAAATGATGAAGAAAGATTTTGATAATAAGGTCAAACCTCGTGAATTCAGAGAAGGTCAAACATATTTTTTGGTTTTTCTTTTCTTTTCTGATTTTTATATTTAATTGTTTTAAATTTCAAAAAATCATAGAAAATACATTTTTAGTCCAAAAAATCTAAAAAAATTGTGAAAAATAATTTTGATTTTTCTCTTTCTGATTTTTATTTTTTTACAATTTTATTTTGTGCTTTGTTATTTTTTATAAATTTTCACTTTATTTGATTTGTTTTAAATGTTTAAAAATACTTTTATGCATTTCTAAATTTTGAAAAAAATATGGAATGATCCAATGATATTGTGACAAATATTGGTGACCTCACTTATTTTTTATTTCTGATTTTGGTATTTTTTTAATCATTTTTGGTTTATTTTACTCATTTCTTTTAATTTTAAAAATAGTTTATGACTTAAAAAAATTACCAAAAATTTTATAAAAACATTTGAGTCCATTTCTGATTTTTCTATGGTCTTACTTTTTATTTCTTGATTAATTTGAACATAGTTGATATTTTTATCACTTATTTCTATTTTAAATATTTTTAAAACCTTTTTTAATGTATATATTAAATGCAATATTATTTTGTGATTATTTTCTGGCTGATCTTGGATTGAATTTTTTATCATGAATTTTATTAACATAATTGGATCCATGGTGTTGAGTCTAACTCCACAAAAATGGATGACTGATTTTAATAATAGTTTGATTTAAATTTAATTCAAATGTGGGTTGTATATTCTCTCCCACCCCTCTTCATCTTGTTCCCTTCTCATTACACTAAGTGTTATTGGAGCATGATCTCTATATCATGTCTAAAAACAAATGATGTATATATTGCTATTGACCGGCCTCAAAATAGGTGCGACTTCTACATAAGTCCACTTACGATTACTTAACATAGCGCTAAATTTTGTCCCGATTTGAATAAATGATCATTTGTGGCCTAAACCTATGTTTGCAAGCCCAAGTATGTTAATTTAATCTCTTTGATCCAATAACCTTGAGATTCATTGTGTGGAGGCTTTGGTTCTACCAATCCTCTAATGGATCTACAACACTTTTGGTCAACGCGAATCACTTAAACATTGTTGATCATTAAATGGTACTTTTGAGGATTCCAAATGGATGACATACTTGACAAAAAGAAAATGCACCTTGTTGTAAGGAGGCTATGGTTCTACCAATCCTCTAATGAGTTCCAAATGCAAGTTTCAAGATGGTCATCCAACTAACCACTAATTATTAAATTGTTTTTACTTTATGCCCCTTTTTATTTTTTATGCTTTATGTACCATTTATTTTAAGCATTACATTTCATGTCATTTTTATTTTTGCTCACTTGAGCCTTTTATTTTCTCTTCTAAGACACCTAATAATCAATATGAACCATACAAAACTTTAATGATACCTGGACTATTTGGTTACTATCCTTGGCATTATGGAGTATTGGACTTCTTAGACTTAGGATTAGAAACCTTGGCATATGTTGGAGATCTCGTGACCTTAATTGATATTTTATCTGGAGTTCTTGAGGTTTACCTCAAGACATTGGGATTGTTTGTTTGTTTTGTGTGCAGGTTATTGTGATTACATTCTTTGTTTGTAATCTGGAATTCACCCGTATACAGCCGTTACTCTGCCCAATATTTATGAAGACTTAATACACTTGAAGTTTGGTTCTCTCAAGAGGTCTAGTATCTTTGCTTGCTTGGTTTCAATCCAAATAATGGGAATTCTATCTTGACTCATAATGTCAAGTATTGGCTTCTTGTTGGTTATATGGTTCTTATCCCTAGCTTTTATCTTATGCTTTAGGATAGTCTCTTCTTCTCCTATCATCTTCTTTAATTTCAAAAATCTTCTCCCTCCTTTTGAAAATTCTTCTTGTTTTTTTAAACCTGAACCACTTTCGTAATAAACTTGGACTTAGGTCCATGCATTTTCAAAAACATTTTCATAAATAAACTTCAATCAACTTAATAATACCTTGACATTTTTTCTGAGAAGACTAAAAGTCAATCAATCTCATCCAAACCATTTTGCCATTTTGGCTCTTATATTTAAAACTTTTCTCAAAAGATTAGACTCTTGTTAATCCTTGTAGTTATGCAAACAACTATACTTCTACAATATGTAGTGAAGAGAGATATTCTCCTCTTGGGTGTTCAGCGAGGCATTGTTGATTTTAAGATCCAAGCCATATCCTCCACTTTGAGATGATGCGAATTCTCCTTTCTCATGATTGTGGGTAGTAAGTATGTTTTCCAAACGGAAAATGACAATGATGTCTTATCTCATAAAATTAACCAACACACTTATGTTTTAAAATTTTTAAAAGAGGAACTATGTGTACCCTGATCCCCTATTGCACGGAAGATGGTACATAGGCACTAAAGGTTCGCAACCACGAAGGGTGCAAAAATCATAAAAAATCTTTCTTTTCTCACCTCCACCATATATTTTTATACAACATTTTTATAGCCAAAATATACATATTTTACAAAGAGGTTCTTGCGGAGTACCATAGATGTTTAGGGTGATAATACCTTCCCTTTGCATAACCACCCCCCTTACCTAGAATATTTCCCCCTCTTTTTGAGTTATTCGCTCTTCTCCCATTCCTTTGGAAACAATAAAGCGCGGTGGCGATTTTTATTTTGATTTGTACAAGTCTAGTCAATCCCATGGCTTAGTCTTAAACATTTCTACCGCTACACTTGGCATGTCTTCGCACGACCAAGTAAAGATATCAACATAGTCATGCAACATCTGGATTAATCTCTTTTTGACATTGTCTTCTAGGTCGGCGCCTATCTTGATTTATTTTGTCTTTTTCAGTACCCAAATTCATAACCTCGACTGGCTCTTCATGTTGTTGTATGGATCATTCCTCTTGCATTATTATCCTTACAAGATCTCCAGGTATTTTACAATATTCCTCACCTTCGTCCTCGGCTTGGTAGATCGAATTTTCGTGGTCATAATTGGCAATAGCCAAAATGTTATCAATGGGATCAAGAGTTGATATGGATATGCAATTTTGTTGTATGGGTGTGTGTAAGAACACATAGTTATTTTGAAAGCAATAAAGTAAAAGAAAGACAAAGAGCCCAAAATTTGAATGCAAAATATCCAATGATTGTATTAAATGAAAATATGCAAATGAAACATGACAACCCTAACAAAATGGACCGTTATTCCCTGGGTAAGGCACAAGGCTTAAAATCATTGTTCAAATTACATAACCAAAAACTTGGAAATAGAAAACAGAAAATGGCATTTAGTCCTGACTAAAGGAGATTGGTATAAAGTCTTCAGTTGTCCTGTTAGTGAGACCTTTATCAGCAGTCGAGAAGATCCAGTTGTCGAGTTCATTGTCGCTATCAGCATCTTCCACAACATTGATATGATTACTACCTTTGTCATGATTAGGCATAGGTGCATTGATCACATTATGAGTCTCAGGAGGATCAAATTCAATTTCCTTGGAGTCAATCATGTCTTGGATCTTATTCTTCATAACCCAACAATTGCTAGAGTCGTGCCCGGGGTTGTCAGAGTGATATGCACACCTTGCATTAGGATTGTAGCAGGGAGAGGAAGTGTTGTGATTCCGAGGAGGTTCTCTCAATGTAATCATCATCGCCTTCAACATGTGTTGCAATGCTTGAGCCAACGACATGTTGATTTTTGTGAACTCCCTCCTGGGTGTGTCTAGCCTATGCTGATTCCCTTGTTGATGTTGTTGCACCGGCGCTGGATTAAAAATTAACACATCTCCTACATATTGGCTGCAGTCACCTCTAGTACGACCCTTCTGGCCATAAACATCATTAGCTTCTTTTTAACCATTTAACGCCTTCTTCATAGTACTTGAAGATGTAACCACTTGAATTTTTCCATTCCTGATTCCATCTTCAACATGTGCCCCTGTTAATACCAAATCGATGAAACCAGATGAACATCTCCCGATCAGATAATTAAAGAAAGAACCTATCAAAGTTCCCATAAAAATATCAACCAACTCCCTATCAGACAAAGGAAGTTGAACTCTTCCAGTTAGATCTCTCCACTTCTGGGCGTACTTTTAAAAACCTTTGTTCGAGCCCATAGTCATACTTTGTAATTGCACACGGGTTGGTGCAAGATCAACATTTTACTGGTATTGTTTGTAAAAAGAAGCAGCCAAATCTTCCCAAGTACGAAAATTAGTCCCCTTGAGTTGATAGAACCATTCCAACTATGTCCCTGATAAGCTCTTTTGAAAGAAATGCACCCATAATTTTTTGTCGGCTGTGTGGGGTTGGATCTTCCGAACATAAGACCTCAAATAAATATTAGGGAAATAAACACCATAATACTTTGCAAAAGTAGTAACTTTAAATTTGTGAAGAATAACAACCCCTGAGACTAATCCCAACTCTTCAAAATTTAGCCCAGGCACTTTCTAGATCTCCATGGAATTCAGACGATCTTCCAGCTGTTTGTATTTTCATCAGCAGGGGGATATTGTTCATTCAGATAATTCTCCTTCTCTTCATCAGAGTACTTGGTAGAGCCATGATTTCTTTTGGAGTTTCACCACTCTTATCTCCTTTATCCTGTTCTTTGTCTTCTTCTAATGGAGTATCGGGATCCTGAACTCGCTTGATTAGTCCCCTGAACCTTCTTCCCATTTTAAGGATGCTAGCTAGTTTCTTTGTCTTTCTCTTCTTCTCTTTGGTGATGAGTGCTTTTAGTTCTTCCTTCCCCTTGGCTAGTTTCAGAAACATTTGTTGAAACTAGGCATTCTGAGCTAGGAGATCCTTGACGGTCTGTTCTAGAGCCATTTCTGCTGAAATAAACAACAAAAAGATTAGAAAACATGTCTTAGAAATACCTGTTATGCAATGATATGGTACGTAAATGTATATGCATATGCAACGTGTAATACGGTGGGAGAACTGACTTGTTTTTGCGTTTTATCGCAAATGTTGTGGATAGAAAGAGTCACCACCGACTTTTCTTTTATCCAATAAGGAAAGGGTGAAAAGACCAGGGAAGACCTTCAAGAATTTTCTGAGTTCGGGGGGTAGGTTGTGAAAAGGGAAGGTGTTATCACCCTTTTCATCCGTAGTTATCTACGGGCTCTTAATCACATAGCTCACTTTGTTTGAAAATGCTTTTATGTGTATGTTTGAAAATTTTAGAAAAATGCCTAAGTGCAGCAACTTTGTAATGATTCTTGTATCGTTTGAGAATGCTTACAAAGCGTTTGTTTTTAAAAATATTTCAGAAAAAGTGTTTGTGAAAAATATTGTTTTAGTGAGCAAGCGATTACGAGCTATCTACCTACTCAAAGATCTTTCGTGTTATTTTCCTCCTTTCCTTAGACAGTGCTACCCTACCATTAGTTAGTAGGAAGCCCTATCGTTAGACGTGAAAGGACAAGCGTGGACCATCATACAATCATAAAGGAAACTTGTAGGGCGCTTTAGCAATTTACCGCAAGGGACTAAGATAGTTTACCGAAGACAGCATCGAAGGGTCATTGAGGGACTACAATTTTTTTAATCGAGGGACTTTGCTAAAGCGTCCCCACTTTTGAGGGACATGACTGTTTTATTCGAAGGTAACAAGTGGGGTTATCCTAGAGGTGCGTGTGTGAAGAGTGTATTGATTCAGTTATTTAATCTTGTATTTAGGGTTATCTAATGGTTAATTTTAGATCTTAGCATACATGCCCTAATTACTAGCAATTATAAGGAAAACAGTAAAGGCAGGAAATAAAGGTCCTACGCTATTAAAAAGCTTATGGGAAGGGGGTACAAACCATAAAACTGGGGGAAATAGAAAGCAAATAAAACCCTAGTTAAAACTATTACAACCCTTTAGCAATTACATAATTGGGAAAAAAACTAAATGCGAAAATAACAAAGAGCACGCGAAGATTGTAAAAAAGAGAAAATTATTTGATGAAAGAAAAACTTGATGATTAACCTAAAGTCTAATTGATTTTAATTAATCGAAAAATTTAGGTAATTAAATTAATCGAAACTAATTATCCTAATTAATTTAATAAATAAAAAAAATTAATTTATTAGAAAGAAACTAAACCTAATTTATTTTAATGTTGATTAAAGAAAAGTAATTAAGATTATTAAGAAATTAGGGTTAGGGTAAAAAGAGAAAATAATGTTAGTAAAAAAAAGAGAAAAAGAATGCTGGAGATGAGTGTTGAACTCATGCCCCCCAAGATCTTCATGCATCATGCATACCACCAGGCCAAGTGCGTGCTTGTGTCTGGGATACACCTCCATTACGCTTTGTAACCAACCTGCAAAAAATACAAAAAATTAGAGGAACAAAGTGTCAAGGCTGGATCAAACCCATGCCCTTTGAGACTAATGCTTTATTGTGTGTGCTTCTACTGCTGGGACGGTGATACATCCATTATATAAACTGAAACGATTAATATATAATATAAAAACAAATACATTGGCTGGAGAAGCGCTGGAGCACTAGACCCGATCGTCTTCTCCGACAACCTGTTTTTTTAAACCCTGCAAAAACCAAAATGTTAATGATCCAATAATGTCCTACCCCCCTAAAACAGAGGCTGTGAATCCAATGAGAGCATTTTTTACGGCTAATTTACCCTAGTTTGTGAGGTATGGTAAAAATAACATGAATCAATTTGAGCATGGCCATTCATGGTTCATAAAGCACGAGACTCATGCAATGATTCAAACCTGCACATTAGCATCTCAAGAGCACGTTAGTGGAATTAATGTGCGTTAAAACATAATGAAAACAAAAATATAAAAATCATGAAATAATTAAAAACTATGGTGCATGTATGTTGGTTTAGGCCGTTTGGATCATGCTGACCGATCCAATCTTATCCTTCAATGTTCCTGGAAGTGAATGGAATGGAGGTTTTGTAGTGAAAGGGGTTTGAAACAAGGATTTCAAGACTTAGGGTTCTTGAGAAAAGTTATCTATTTTTTGACAATATTAAGAGGCAAGGGTTTCACGTCTTTTGTTCCCTCTTGATGTCTGAATATATAGAGAAATTTAGGGAAACCAAATGATGGGCTTGGACCCTTGTAGTAAGATATAATTTTATCTTATTTTATTTTATATTATTAATGAATTAAATCAAGAATAATAAAAAGAATTAAAATAAAACATGTTCAAGGGAAGAGTATAGTACACTTTTGGACTCTTAAACCATTGCGCAATAGTCTAAAATATCAAGTTTGCTCAATTTGAACTTCATGCATTTGCTCAAAATTTCCCAACTTGCAATGGTCATAACTCACTCAATTTTCATCTTTTGAAAATGATCCTAGGCTTTTTGGGAAGCTCAAGATGTCCTATACAATCTCTATGTGGATCATTTTTTATTTTGGAGAATTCATCTTGATGTAAATTTCCTTGATAAAAAGTGTCTTTTTGTTGACTTTTGAAATGAACTGTAATGTATTGGCTTATATCTCTCAAATGATGCATTTTTTCGACTTGATCTTAGAGAGAAAAAGTTGTAGAGGATTGAAATTACTTCAAAATGGGATTTGGTTGGGTAAAAGTTGACGAAGCAAGTGAAATTTATGCTTAGTCAAAGTCCAGTTGACTTCTCCTAAGGAAACCCTAATTTGGCAACTTTTGACTTTTGATTATTTGAGTGCTTTTATTAAGGAATCATGACCAACCCTTGATCAAATGATGGATATCACTTAAAAATGTTGATTTTGACCAAAAATATTGAGGTTTGACTGTATGTTGACCATAATTGACTTTTTACCCAATATAGTTGATTTTCATTCATCTGAGCCATTGACTGAGCAAACTTGTGATGTAAGGTTTGAAACTTGACATGAGAATTCCTTGAGATATATGAGGAACCATGAAAACCAATTGATACCTTTGAAACCCAATCTTCCTTGAGAAACACAAAACCCTAGTTGTGGACCCATTGCTTAGGAGAAGAATTTGTCTGGTCAATTCTTGAGCCACCATGTGTATTTGAGGACCTCATGAGAATGTTTTGAAGAAAAAAAATGGGAGGGAAAATTTTGGGGTACAACAGCTGCCCCTGTTCAATATTCTTAAACCTAAAGAGTGAGATTGGCATGTCCGCCATTCGTGACTTGAAGGTAGAAGATGATTGAACACTTAAGTGCCCAGAAATTTGCACTCGCCTATGCACAAAGTAACATTTTGTGTTTATTATACCGGGAATGGGCTTAAAGATGCCATTTGGAGGGGTGAGGGAGAGTCGTCGGAGATAGGCTTATAGATGCCATCCAGTGTAACTGTTGATAGGAATATCAGAAAAAGTCTACGTCTGACTTTGTCTTTAAAAGATGTATTTGGAACGAGACTCTGCATGACTTTGTCCAAAAGAATACAAGAATAAATCTACGCTTGATTTTATCCGAATGATATACTAGAATAAGTCTATGCTTGACTTTGTCTAGAAGATCTTTTGGAATGAGTCTACACCCGACTTTGTCCAAAAGAGTTTCAAAATAAATCTATGCTTGATTTCATCTGAGCTAGAAGATGTCTACGCCCGACTTCAACTATAATAGGTATTGGAATGAGTCTACACCTGACTTTTCCAAAAAGAGTATCAGAAGGAAATCTATGCTTGATTTCATCTGAACTAGAAGATGTCTACGCTCGACTTCAACTAGAAGAGGTATTGGAAGGAGTCTATGCCTGACTTTTCCAAAAAGAGTATCAGAAGGAAATATATGCTTGGCTTCATCTGAATGATGTACTAGAAGATGTCTATGCCCGACTTCATCTAGAAGAGATATTGGAAGGAGTTTATGCTTGACTTTTCCAAAAAGAGTATCAGAAGGAAATCTACGTTTGATTTCATCTGAACTAGAAGATGTCTACGCCCGACTTCAACTAGAAGAGGTATTGGAAGGAGTCTACACCTGACTTTTCCAAAAAGAGTATCAAAAGGAAATCTACGCTTGACTTCACCTGAATGATGCACTAGAAGATGTCTACGTCTGACTTCATCTAAAAGAGATATCTTTCAGAATGACTCTCTGGGAAAAAAATTTAAGTAGCTACCGATCAGATTTAGTCTCAGAGGGAAATACTTGTAAGAATTCAGTTTCTGAATAAAATTGTTTGGTCATGTAGATAGTCGCCCAATCCTGTTTTAGGAATTACTCTGCGACCTATCAAAAAATTGTTGATGATGTTCGTCTGTTTGTGAACTTTACCTGGAAAGATAGAGTTAGTATTTATGCAATATCATGATGTATGTAGTGCATTACATAATGATGCTCTCGAAATAAATGTGAATGTGCTATATGAATTTCGTATACATATGCTATGCTAAATGATGTATGAATGTGAGATGTTGTTAAAGTGTATTGGTAGCTTCGTATAACATTTTTGATCGGGAAAATTAATCCCTGATTGTTGCTGGGGATGACGAATATGAATCTTCAATATGCTGGGGGTTCCTGCTTGTTGTTTGAGGAAACTACGCTGGGAAATTTGATTTCTACTTGGGGAGAAAAACTCAAGAACATTGGTCGTTCATCGCTCTACTAGGGAGTTTAATTCTTATATACCCTGACTAGGGATAAAAGAGATGGATAACCTTCCCGGGGTGCTGTCTGACCGAGTTTTTTGTATGGATGCTGACTCGTCTGGGGTGGATAAGATTAACTGATACCTGGTATGGTTTCTGATTTCGTAGCAACTCTCTGGGGATAGTGGTCGGGGCTACCCTTTATTGGAGAGAGAAGTTTTGTCTATGATTTGCAGTAGTCACAGTGATAGACTCAAGTTGGGGAGACTGAATTCTTCTGGGGAAATAAACCCTATTGGGGAAATAAACCCTGTTGGGGAAATAGACCCTGTTGGGAAAATACTCTTTTAAGGAATATGATCTGCTGAGGGAACACTTTGTTGAGGAATATGCTCTGCTGAGGGATTTGAACCCGGCTAGAGAAGAGAATTCTGTAGGGGATTTACAATGTTGGAGGAATAAACTCAGCAGGGGAGGAGAATTCCTATGAACTGTGCGACTATCATAATCTACTAAAGATTGGAATTTCGTATGTTGGTGACATTTCCGGGGAAAATATTGTATTCCTTTGTCCGCTAGGGGAATCTGCTGGTGAGTACGGCTTGCGAGGAATATGTCCTTGTTGAAGATGAGCTTGTGACTCTGATTGCGCAAGGGGATTATCTTATGGAAACTTCTCTGTGGGGAAATTTAACTGGGGATCATCCTGTGGTAAATTATGGATGAATTGAACATTTTCCCACCTCCTAAAGTCTTGAGTAAATACTTATTCCTCTTTTTATGCATATATTTGTTAACATTTGTCATATTCATATGCATATGCTCGTTCAATTTAGTGATTGGATATTTTTGCAAACAAAACAGAAAAAGTAAAACAAAATTTAAACTTTGAAATTGTGTTTATATTGATAGGTTTCCCATAAATAGGTGATTGTTGTACAAGGAGACAAAAATCCTAGTAAGAGGAAATCATCGTGAAAAATGAAGAGAGTACAAAGCGAAAATAAAATATATAGCTATGTGTAAATGATCTTGTCAGGTTTCAACTATGCTATTGCCCCTATGTCTTTGAGCATCTCATCCCTTGATGTCGGCAGAAGTTGATTGAATTGATTTGTGCCATTTGAACTTGACGTTGGTAATAAAGCCGGCTGTAAGTGATCCAACGGGACATAATTATACGCTTTAATCCATAAATTTTCCTGGACCACCCTTTCGAGTTTTCAGTCCATCGGGATACCCTTTTTTGTCCAAGCCGCCTTTTCAGGTTTTAGACTTGTCGGGTATATGATCTTTTATATATGTATATCCCTGATTTTTTCCCGAACCCTTTTGGTTTGCCGGGATGCCCTTATTTTTGCCTAGGCAAGTCAACCTAGCGGGTTGTTTTTATGCATAGTATCTTTTAACTATGTCCGCATTCACAGAGTATGGAATATCTTCACCATCCATGGTGGTAAGTATCATAGCACCACCCAAAAATATCTTCTTGATTACAAATAGACCTTCATAGGTAGGAGTCCATTTCCCCCTGGGGTCACCTTATGGTAGGATGATGCGCTTTATTACCAAGTCACCAGCCTGATATACTCGATGTTGGACTTTCTTATTGAAGGCTTTGATCATACACTTCTAATGCATCTGACCGTGACAGACAGTCGTAAGCCTCTTCTTGTTAATCAAATTCAATTGGTCCAACCTAGTATGAATCCATTCGTCTTCTTCTAAGTCTGTATCTTTCATAATTCTCAGAGAAGGAATCTGAACTTCGACAGGTAAGACAACCTCCATACTCTAAACTAGAGAGAACGGGGTTGCCCCAATTGATGTCTGAGCTGAAGTGCGATAACCATTGCGAGCAAATGATAACATCTTGTGCCAATCTTTATACGTCACCATCATGTTCTGTATAATCTTCTTAATATTCTTATTGGCGACTTCCACTGTGCTATTCATCTTTGGTCGATACGTAGAAAAGTTGTGGTGTTTGATCTTGAACTACATGTAGAGTTACATGATCATAGTGCTGTTAAGATTAGTACCATTATCTGTGATAATCCTTTCGCGGATGCCATACTATTGTACCCCAAAATTTGCCCTCTCATTTTACTCAATACATGCCCATTGAGGTCCTCAACTTGCTCAAGGATGCCGAAGAGTTGACCAGACAAACTCTCTCCTAAGGAAATGTACCTCAAACTAGGGTTTCCATTTTCATCAATGTTGTACCCCAAAATTTTCCCTCTCATTTTTCTCAAAACATACTCCTAGAGATCCTCAATTTGCTCAGGGTTGCCCAAGAATGGACCAGACAAACTCTCTTCTAAGGCAGTGTGTCTCAAATTAGGGTTTCCATTTTCATCAAGATAGGTGAACTCCAAAGACCTCATATTCTATCCATGGTCCTAATATATTCTAAATACCCTCCATGTCAAATTTCAAGCATTGCACAAGAAGTTTGCTCAGTCAACTGCCCAGATGCTTGAGAATCGACTGTATTAGGTCAAAAGTCAACTGTGGCCCACATACAGTCAAACCTCAAGATTCTTGGTCAAAATCAACATTTTGAAGTGAATTTCATCATTTGATCAAGGGTTGATCATGATTCTTCAAGGAATGCCCCAAATATATCAAAACCCACAAGTTGCTAAATCAGGGTTTCTTAGGAAAAGTCAACCAAACTTTGACCGAGCATAACTTCCTCATACTTTATCAGAAATTTTCCATCCAAGGCTCATTTTGAAGAGGATGAAATTCCTTACAATTCATATTCAGCCCACAAGTTTAAAATATGCACTCATCAAAATATATGAATTTCTACATTATAGGTCCTTTTGAAAAGACAACAAAAACACTTTTTGGGTCAAAGCTTCTTACATGAACATTGAAGACTCAATTGAGATGAGACCAAAAGGGTTGATAATGGGACATCCTAAGATTTATAAAAAGTCAAAGAATACCTTTCTAGGGTTAAAATTGGAAGATATATGCCTTGTAAAAGTTGACCTTTTTTGCAAAATTGCCAAAAGTCAAATGGGCTCAAAATTACATTTTTGCCAAATGAGCCTAACTTTTTATGCTTGCACCTCACTTATAACATGGTCCACGACCCAAATGTTCACTCACATGTTATTTTCTTCATTATTTATTTTATTTTGATTTTTTATTTTTTTAAAATTGAATTAAATCAAATAATTGGTAAATAATGTTAAAGATATGTTTTGATATGATTTTTGGACATGATCTCAATCAAATTATGCTAAGATATCAAGACCAAATCGAATCAAGCATGATTGGTACAAAAATGGGATAATTTGGCTCAATATGGAAGGTTTGCATATGGATGAAAAATCAAATCAAATCTTACAAAATTCCAAAGATATCATCTGTTTTTGCAACCCTAATTCGCTCTAGCATATATAATGAACAAGAACCAAGGATAAAACAAGGTTTTGCAGTCGTGAAAGAGCAAGAACAAACTCAAAAAAGTTGTCAAAAAGTAGGGATCGGATTTCACTCCGCAGGACCTTTCAAAGCAATTTAAGGCCAGCAAACACATCCTGGGCGTGCGCTGATGCTATCCCAATCATTTGCAAGGCCTGAAGCATCAAGAATCACGCGCTGCAACTCATACGGTTTACTTCTCTTTCCAAATTTGATTACTATGATTCTTGCATCATAAACATGTTTTAATGGTATGTATGTGTTTGTTATCATGTTTGCAACGTATTAGATTGGTCTAATTGAAGTTTTAGTGCATATACTGAGGTTTGCCATTGTTAGGTTTTATTTGGTCGTTTTAGGGCTTTCTCATACAGGTAAAATTGGCCATAGAAAAGGGTACTAAGATGCTCGTGGCATCAAGACAGTTTGATCCATGTAATTGGAATTCATTTATCATGCGTTGTGTTGATTTTTGAAGGTTGCAGGTTTGTAGCTATGGAAGATGTTCGTAGGTATAAGTATCATACCTAAAACAACGGACTGAGGAGGAAGGTGATAACGTGGCAGCCAACCATTGGGCCATTCAAACTGACGCGCGCTTTTTCTGTTTTGTCCACTAACTTATGTTTTAACACATATTATGACTTGTTGTTATTTTATTAACAAATAAATCACGTAGCATAGATGGCAAGCAGGCATGTTGGAAAGGGTAGAGGACCTGGCTTCGATCCCATGTCCCAACAATTTCCTTGTTTTTATTCTTCTTTACAGGATCCCATGCGTTGCTATCTCCAACGTTCACCATGCACCTCCATCATCCAACCATAAGATCTAAACACGTTCATGATCAACAAATACAATGACTCCACCTTCCAGGGACCATGGTGTACCATCAGGAGGACTCCTCACTGGATCAGCACAAGGCTTTGGGCTCAACACATCTTGGGCTCAAAAATTCAGATCTACACCCCCCAATTTCCTCAACAAACAGGCCCATCTCTAATCTTTTTATTTTATTTTATTTTCTTATTCTTTTATTATTTACTCAATTCTTTTTTTTTTAAAATAACAAAAATCTTTTTTTTATCAAATCAAAATCACAAAAAAAACATAAAAAATCTTTTTTCGTAAAATATTTTATTTTCCTTAATTAATTATTTTAGTTTAAATTAGGTTAATTTTAATTTATTTTTATAATTTAAACTAATTAGAAATTAGGGTTGTAAATAATTAATTTTTCTCCAAAAATAACCAAATTATTTTTTTAATTAGATTTTAGGTCTCTTAATTAATTCTTCGCATTTAATTCATCGCGCGTTTTAATTACCCTTTCGATTATTATTTATGTAATTGTTTCGAGGTTGTAATAGATTTTAATTAGGGTTTTAATTTCTGCATTTTATTTTCAGTTAAATAATTCTGTATCTGCGAAAGCCATGTAATAGTTAGGTTTTAGATTTCCGCACTTTAAATTTCCGTAATTATAAACTGTTAGATGTATGCTAATAGGATTGTATGGCAAGAATATCTGAAAATTAAAACGGTAGATAACCTAAATGTGAAAAGACGAACTAACTAAAAAAAGCTCACTCACACATGCTCACTCATAGGGTTTACTTCACTTCAATTCCCTTCGGTTAAGCGGTCATGAAATATAGGGTTTGTTAGTGATCGTCCTCTAGCCCCGAAAGATCTCAAATGACCCATTCAGACGTTGCCTCAGAAACATATCTTTAAGGCTTTAGGATGATTACTAACACCTCCTAACATTGCTTTTATGACCATATCTGTCCCTTCGAACGTCCCTTAAAACTCCAACAACGGTGCTACATATTCCTTAATAATGGGATAGCGTTGTCTAAATGAAAACGAACAGACCTTTTTCGAGTAGGTAGATTAACTTTTAAGTACTTGCTCAAACAAAAATTTTCACACCAACACCTTTCAAAACAATTTTAAAAAAACTTCGTCACATCCTTGAGGACTGATACAAGGGTTATCACGAAGTAAAACTTTTTCAAAACAAGCACACACAAGAAATTTTAAAATGAGCAAGTACCTAAGAGCCCGTGGAAAACCACATATAGAAAGGGTGCTAACACCTTCCCTTTCTATAATCTACCCCCTGTACTCAGAAATATTCTCTAAAAAGGTTTTTTTCTGTTCTTTTTGATTGGATGAAATAAAAGTCGGTGGCGACTCTTGCTTACCGCGACATTTTGCAAACAAAAAACGCAAAACGCAAACCAGTAAAAACAGTCGGTTCTGCCACCGTATCACAATCAAGATGGGTGAACTCAAAAGACCTCATATGCTCTCCATGGTCCTAATATGTTCTCAAGACCCTCCATGTCAAATTTTAAGCCTTGCACAAGAAGTTTGCTCAGTCAACTGCTCAGACGTTTGATAATCGACTGTATTAGGGAAAAAGTCAACTGTGGCCCTCATACAGTCAAACTTCAAGATTTTTGGTCAACATCAACATTTTGAAGTTATATCCATCATTTGATCAAGGGTTGATCATGATTCCTCAAGGAATTCCCCAGATTCATCAAATCCCAAAAGTTGCTAAATTAGGGTTTCTCAAGAAAAGTCAACTAAACTTTGACCAAGCATAACTTCTTCATACTTTATCATAAATTTCCCATCCAAGGCTCATTTTGAAGAGGATGCAATTCCCTACAATTCATCTTCATCCCACAAGTTCAAAATATGAACTCATCAAAAGATATGAATTTCCACATTATAGGTCATTTTGAAAAGTCAACAAAAACACTTTTTGGGTCAAAGCTTCTTACATGAACATGGAAGATCCAATTGATATGAGACCAAAAGGGTTGTTTAGGGGACATCCTAATATTTCTAAAAAGTCGAAGAACACCTCTCTAGGGTTAAAATTGGAAGAGATATGCCTTGTCAAAGTTGACCATTTTTGCAAAATTGTCAAAAGTCAAATGTGCTCAAAAATGCATTTTTTGCCAAATGGGCCTAACTTTTATGCTTGCACCTCACTCCTAACTTGGTCCACGACCCAAATATTCATCCACATGTTATTTGCTTCATTATTTATTTTATTTTGACTTTTTATTATTAAAAATTCAAATTAAATCAAATAAATGATAAATAATAGCAAAGATTTGTTTTGATCTGATTTTTGGATAGGATCACAAGCTAATTATGTTGACATATCAGAATCAAATCGTATCAAGGTTGATTGGAGCAAGAATGGCATGATTAGGCCTTATTTGGAAAGAAATCATACAAAGAATGTATGAGATCAAATCTTCAAAGTTTTCAAAGATACATGTAGTTTTCATAACCCTAATTCATTCAGGGTTATATATTGAGTAAGAGCATGCACGAGAACAGAGGTTGGCATTAGAGAAAACACAAGAACAAATTCCAAAATTTCCAAAGAAAAATGTAGGTCAAATTTTCATTTGCAGTACGATTCAAGCAATTCCAAAGCCATTAATGTGTTCCTGGACGTACTCTGAAGTGATTCCAATCATTCTCAAGCCACAAAGCATCCCAAACTATTAGATACAGATCAGGGTTTGCACCCTTGTAACTCAAATTCGTTTTTAGGGTTTTACGCATTTTACATTAGATTTGCTTGCATAAATGTATTCATAATCATGTTTGTGACCTTTTGGATAACCTGTATTTGATTTCTAGTGCAGGAACCAGCTTACGCCATTATTAGGGTTTGGAAGTTTCAAATTAGGGATTCATCGTAGAGGAAAAATTAGGACTGATTAATGATACCAATGAACTCAAGACAAGATTCTTAGTGGATCTATGTTCTTAGCTCTGATTAATATTGCTTGCTTTGCGTTTTGAAATATTGCAGGTCTATAGCAACACACAAAAATCGTCACTAAAGCCTATAGTGACGGAAATTGCCGTGGGTAAAGGGTCATTGTCGAAAACGATGGAACAGGGAGGAGGATGAAGGCGTGTCAAGATCTGACTGGCCATTTTGAATTTCGCACGCGTTTGTGACTCAGTTACCTTGATTTATACATTATATATTATTGTTATTATGTTAACAAACAAAACATGTGGCCTAGTTGGTGAAGCGTGCATTGCAATGAGTGGGAGGACCTGGGTTCGATCCCAGGTCGCATCAATTTTATTTGTTTTAATTCTTCTTTGCAGATCCTATACACCACTTGTCTAAGCGTCCACCATGCACCACACATATCCAACCAGCGGATTTATGATCAATCAGATCCAGCGCTCATCACTGAAGGATCATGGTGTACCCTCAGGTCAACACCACTTGGGATTAAGCGTTGACTAGGCTGGCTAGCTTTGTGGGCCTGGATATTTTCAACAATACACCCCCATAACTGCTCAATAACACAGGCCCAAATTTTCTTCTTTCATATTATTATTATTTTACTTATTTACTAACCATTTTCTCTTTTACAAAATAACACATAAATCATTTTTTATTTTAAATCAAAAAATCACAAAAACACCAAAAAAATTTTTTTTTCATAAAATATTTTATTTCCTTTAATTAATTAATTAAATTAAAAATTAGGTTAATTTAACTCCTTTTTTATAATTAAAATCAATTAGAAATTAGGGTTTAATTTTTGTATATAATTAATTTTTTCTTCAAAAATAACTTAAATATTTTCTCAAATTAGATTTTTTAGGTTTTCTAATCGTCCTCGCATTTAATTTGCCGCACATTTTAATTACCTTTTTTTATTAGTTTTGTAACTGCTCCGAGTTTATAATAGCTTTAACTAGGTTTTAATTCCGCATTTTATTTTGCAGTAAAAAATAATTATGTATCTGCGAAAGCCATGTAATAGCTAGAACTTTTAACTTTTTGCACTTCAAATTCCTGCAAATTTTAACTGTCTAGATGCATGGCTAATAGGATTGTATGAAAAGAATACTTGAAAATTAATACGGTAGAAAACCCTAAATGTGCAAAGACTAAATTAACTGAAAATTTCACTCGCACATGCTCACTCCTAGGTTTACTCCACTCCGGTTGCCTTCGGTTAAACAATCATGAAGTATAGGGTTTGTTAGTGGTCGTCCTCTAGCCCGGAAAGATCTAAAAATGACCCATTTAGATGTTGTCTCAGAAAAGATCTTTAAGGTTTTAGGATGATTACTAACACCTCCTAACATTGCTTTTGTGACCGTACATGTCCCTTCGATTGTCCCTAAAACTCCAACGCCGGTGTTATCTATTCCTTAATAATGGGATAGTACTGTCAAAAGGAAAATGAACAGACTTTTTTAAGTAGGTAGAAAACTCTTAATTACTTGCTCAATCAATCAAACAAAAATTTTCACACAAACACTTTTTCAAAACAATTTTCAAAACAACTTCGTCACACCCTTGATGACTGATACAAGGGTTATCACGAAGTAAACTTTTTTTCAAAACAAGCACACACACAAGCAATTTCAAAATGAGCGAGTACCTAAGAGCCCATGGAAAACCATGGATAGAAAGGGTTCTAACACCTTCCCTTTCTATAATCTACCCCCTTTACTCAGAAATATTCTCGAAAAAAGGTTTTTTCTGTTATTTTTCCTTTTCCTTTGTTGGATGAAATAAAAGTCGGTGGCAACTCTTACTTACCGCGACATTTTGCAAACAAAAAAACACAAAATGCAAACCAGTATAACAGTCGGTTCTGCCACCGAATCACACATACCGACAAATAAGGTTATGCTTAATGAACCTAGCAACCACATTCTTAGTAACAGAGGAAAACGAGGCTGCTTCAACCTACTTTATGAAGTAATCAATGGCGACGAGGATGAAGCAATGTATGTTGGAAGAAGTAGGTTTGATCTCTCCAATCATATCAATACACCACATAGCAAACAACCAAGGAGTAGTCAAGACATTCAGAGGTACTGGAGGCACATGTACTTTATCAGCATAGATCTGACACTTATGATAAGTTCTCGAGTGGTGATGGCAGTCAGTTTCCATAGTCGACCAATAGTAACCTGCTCTCAGAATTTTCTTATCCATAGTATGTCCACTGGAATGAGTACTAAAAATACCTTCGTGCATATCTTCCATAATCTTCTCCGCCTCTTTCTTATCTATACAACGAAGCAGATTCGAATCATGGTCGTGCCTGTACAAAATTTCGTTGCTCAGGAAGAACTTAGATGAGAACCTCCATAGGAATTTCTTATCATTGATGGATGCTTCTTCAGGATACTCTTGACCCTTAATATATCTTTTCACTTCATGAAACCAATGTTTCTCTTCTTCTCCGTCAGTGTCAATTTCATAACAATGTGTCAGTTCTTCTAGCCTCCTAATGGTAATTTTGAGAGCCTTGTTGTCCCATATGACTTTAAACATGGACGAAATGGTAGATAACGCGTCTGCCAACTGTTTTTCTTCCCTTGGTATGTGCTTGAAAGTGATCTCCTCGAAGTATAAAATGAAGGTCATCACATGCTCTATATAAGGAATGAGGTTTGGGTGCTTCGTATCCCATTCTCCCTTGATCTGATTGATTACCAGGGCTGAGTCTCTGTATACATTCAAGAACTTGATTCTCAGGTCAATAGCAGCTCTGATGCCCATGATGCATGCTTCGTATTCAGCCATGTTATTGTTATAGTCAAAGCATAATCTGGCAGTGAAGGGCATATGGAAACCCCGAGGAGAGATAATTACAACACCAATTCTGTTGCCAAGTGCATTAGAGGCTCCATTGAAAACCATAGTCCATCAGGATCCTGTCTCAGGTCCTTCATACGGTCCGAGTTCTTCATAATCTATAATTATCATGATATTCTCATCTAGGAACTCAAAATTCATAGATTGGTAATCATCTACGGCTTGATGTGCCAAATGATCTGCAATACATTTCCTTTGATTGCTTTTGAGTGGTGTACTTAATTTCGTATTCTTCCAAGGCCATTTTCCATCTGGCTATTCTTCTAGAGAGAGCGGGTTTCTTGAATATATATTTGATGGGATCAATTTAGAGATCAACAAGGTAGTATGAGTCAACATGTATTACTTTAGTCGACGATCAGCCCATGCAAAAGTACAACAAGTTTTCTCGAGCAGTGAATGTCTTGTTTCACAGTCGGTAAACTTTTTTCTAAGGTAGTATATTGCATGCTCTCTTCGGCCAGACTCGTCATGCTGGCCCAGTACACACTCTATTGAGTTCTCTAACATTGTTAGGTACATGATTAGAGGTCTTCCTTCAATTGGTGGCATCAGAATTGGAGGTTCTTGTAGGTACTCCTTAATTTTGTCAAAGGCTATCTGACAATCTTCGTTCCATTTCACCATCCGATGTTTCTTCATAAACTTAAAGATTGGTTCACAAGTAGCGGTCAAATGAGAAATAAATCTGGTAATATAGTTCAGTCATCCCAAGAAACATCTGAGTTCCTTCTCAATGTGGGGAGCGAGCATTTCTTGAATAACTTTGACTTTAGTGGGATCAACTTCAATTCCTTTACCACTAACAATAAAACCTAGGAGTTTACCAGATCTCACCCCAAAGGTGCACTTGTTCGGATTCATTCTCAGCTTATACTTCTTCAGCCTCTCAAACAACTTATATAGATGGTCCAAATGCTCTTCTTCAGTATGTGATCTGGCTATCATATCATCGACATAGACCTATATCTCGTGATGAATCATGTCATGGAACAAAGATATCATAGCATGCTGATATGTTGCGCCGACGTTCTTCAACCCAAACGGCATAACCTTATAGCAGAACGTGCCCCACTATGTAACAAAAGTAGTCTTTTCCATATCTTCAGGTGCCATCTTGATCTGATTATACCCTGAGAAACCATCCATGAAGGAGAATACCTTGTGCTGAGTGGTGTTGTCGACCAAGATATCAATATATGGAAGCAAGAAGTCATCTTTAGGGTTGGGCCTGTTCAGATCTCTGTAATCTACACACATACACACTTTGCCATCTTTCTTCGGTACCAGAACAACATTTGCAACCCATTGAGGATATGATGTCACTGCTAATAAACCTGCATTAAATTGTTTCATAACCTCAGCCTTGATCTTCTCTGACATCTTGGGACGCATACAACAAACCTTATGTTTTATCGGAGCACAACCCTCTTTCATCGGCATATGGTAAACCACAATATCAGTATCAAGCCCTGGCATGTCTTCGTATGACCAACAAAGACCTTAACATATTAATGCAACATCTATATCAATCAGTTCTTGACACTATACTCTAAGTTGGCGCCTATCTTGACCTCTTTTCTGTCTGTTTCAGAACCCAAGTTTACCATTTCAAGTGGCTCTTTATGTGGTTGAATAACTTTCTTTTCTTGCACCAACAGTCTAGCAAGTTCTCCTGGTATTCAATAATCTTCCTCAACTTTGTCCTCAACTTGGTAAATTGGATTTTCAAAGTCATAAGTGGCAATAGCAGATTCGTTACCAAAGGGATCCAGAGTGGATATGGATCTGCAATATGTTGTGTGGGTGTCTGTAAGAACATATAACTATTTGAAAGTGATAAAAGTGAAAATAAAGAAAGAGAGCACACAATTTGAATTCAAAACGTCCAATGCTTTATTAAATGAAAATCCATTTATGAAATTACAACCCTTAACAAATGCACCGTTATGCCTCGGGTAAGGCACAAGGCTTAAAGTCATTGTTCAAATATTACAAAGCCAAAACTTGAAAAGCAAGAAAATAGAAAATGGCATTTACTCTTGTCTAAAGTAGATTGAGATAACATCTTCAGTTTTCCAATTGTAGAGCCCGTTGTCATTAGTAGGAAAGATCCAGCTGTCAAAGTCACTATCAACCTCTTCCATATCAGAAATAACATCAATAGCATTTACACCCTTATCGTGCTTCGACATAGGTGCATAAATCACATTGGGAGTCTCCGGAGGATCAAACTCAATTTCCCTATTGTTAATCATGTCCTGAATTTTGTTTTTCAGGGTCCAACAGTTATTGGTGTCGTGCCCAGGACTGTTAGAATGGTAGGCACATCTCGCGTTTGAATTGTACTTAGGAGAGGAGGTGTTGGGGTTCTGAGGAGGATCACTTAGCGTAATCAGCTTCGCTTTAAGTAAATGTTGTAATGCCTGAGACAATGGCATATTGATCTTGGTAAACTGTCTTCCCAGAGCGTCTTACCTATGCCTATTACCCTGTTGTTATTGTTGAACATGTGCAAGATTAGAAATCAATACTGCTCCCACAGACTGATTGTGGTCATTTTTACCATAACCCTTCTGGCCATAAACAACATTGGTATCTTTCTTACCATTGAATGTCTTCTTCATAGCACTCGAAGATGCAACCACTTGAATTTTTCCTCTCTTAATACCACTTTCAATTTGTTCCCTAGTTAGAATCAACTCAATAAAATTAGATGAAGAACTCCCAATCAGATGATTAAAGAAGGGACCTGTTAGAGTGCCCATGAACATATCAACTAGCTCTCGGTCCGACAAGGGAGGTTGCACCCTTCCAGCTAAGTCTTTCCACTTCATGGCATATTCTTTGAACCCTTCATTTGAACCCATAGTCATGTTTTATAATTGTACGCGAGTTGGTGCAAGGTTAGCATTGTATTGATACTTCTTGTAAAAATCAGGAGCCAAGTCTTCCCAAGTATGAATGTTGGTTCCTTCCAGCTGATAGAACCACTCGAGTTATGTACCAGACAAACTTTCCTGAAAGAAGTGAACCCATAACTTTTTTTCAGTAGTATGGGGTTGAATCTTCCGAGCATAGGACCTTAGATGAAGTTCTGGGAATGACACACCATCATACTTAGAAAAAAATAGGGAATTTGAACTTGTGAAGGATAACAACCTCTGGAATAAGACCTATTTCTCCGAAATACAATCTAGGCACTTTCTCTATTTCCATAGCCTTAAGACAGTCTTCTAGTTGTTTGTATCTGTCGTCAGCTGGAGGATACTATTCATCAAAATAGTCTTCGGCCTCAGGCATCTTAGCAGATCCAAGGTTGCTTCCACCTTCAGCCCTGACACTTATACCAACCTCCTCTTGGTTGTCGTCTTCATCAGAGGTGATATCAACAGTTTGAACTGGTTTAGAAGGACCTTTGAATCTTCTTCCCATGTTGAGAATAGCAATTGGCTTCTGAGTCTTCTTCTTTTTGGCGATGAGCACCATCATATCTTTTTTCCCCTATGTTATATTCAAGAGCGTTTCCTAGAATTGGGCATTCTGTGCTTGGAGTTCCGTGACAGTCTGTTCTGGAGCCATCTTTTACTGAAATAAATAGCAAGATAATGAGAAAACATGTATGGGAAAACATGTTATGTAATGATGCATGATATTCAAATGTAAATGCAATGTTTTCAAGGACCATTGTGGGATTTAAATTTTTTTAAACAAAAGGAAACAAAATAAATTTTAGTAACTAGCTTGAATTATAATCTCTTTTAAGTCTCCCATGGATGCTTCCTTTTTGTGTTGACATAGGCATTAAGGATTTGTTCTTCGTGGAGTCGTTTCGTCAGCTCTAGTACTTTCTTCTCACTAGCATAGAACTGAGCTTCAAAGACATCACTTTCTTCCTTTAGTTGGATCCAGGATTTCTGTAGTTCTTCGAAGTCGATAGGCATATCAGGATGAATAATAGTATGCGAAGCATCTCCTTCCATAAAAGGCTCTATGGTCATTGGTAAGATCGCATGATATGACATTTTTAGATTTTGAGCACGAGACCGCACCCATCTGAGGCAAGGCTCTAGAGGAATGGAATTCTTGTGTCCAAAAGTCTTGCTATAAATCTTGTTGACCGTGCCCAAAGCACGTATAAACCTTTGATGGTAGTTTTGAGGATCGTTCTCGTATTCAAATACAATACCCTGGATGACCATATCATGAGGGTCGTCCCTTCAAGCATAGCCAAACTAACGCAGAGCTAGAGAAGGGTTGTAAGTGATTCCCCCTCTTATTCCAAGGAGTGGTACGTTAGGGAATTCTCCACAGTAATCAATAACAGTGACATCTTCCTGAGACTGAGAACACTAATGGATATCTGCATAAGTGAGTGACATCGACCTTTGAGACTACCTTAAACCTTGTTCGTTCTTTATCACTAATCAGGGCAGGTGCGAAATAAACCACTTGGATAATAGAGGTATGTAACACATAAGAGTTCCTCGCTTCTCCATAGTACGAGTGTGGAGGGAATGTAGGATATCTCCAAGAAAATTAGGCACCGGATTATGGGTGAGAAATATCTTGATGGAACTCACATCTATGAATTGGTTTGGATTAGGGAATAGTACCAAACCATAGATCAATAAAGCCAAAATATCCTCAAAAGAACGAAGTTTCATGGCATCAAGAAATCCCTGAGCCTTCTCTATTAGAAATTTAGGAGAGAAACTCTTGGCTCCATTCCTTGTTTCCCAATTAGATACGATGTCTGATTGTTTCAGATGTAAGGCTACTACAACGACTTTAGGTTTCAGAACTTACTCTAGACCGATGAAAGGTATCTGATCAAGAATAGGAACTCCGAGTAACTTAGAGAATTCTTACATTATGGGTACCAACTAATAATTCGGGAAGGTAAAAAATGATGCTTAGGATCAAAGAACTAGAACAGAACACTCATCATGTCTTCTTTGAAACCGGGAGTAACCAAACTGAGTAGATAGCAATGTCTTTTGGTGAATTGAGAATTTTCGGGGACCTTTGAGACTAACTCATCAAAATTGTAAGGTACCCTTACAAAGTTGATTCGGATGGTATTTCTGCGATCGGAAGCCATGACCTATAACAAAGGACAAAGATAAATTCCTAAATCCTTGAAACGATTAGTGAAAATGTTATGATGTTATGATGTCATGATGTTATGTTCATGTTTAGACAAGAAGTAAACACAAAAAAATCATACAAGATCCTTAGATTTAAAGGCTTGCATGAGGTCCATAGGTAAGTACCCTTTTCTATTAGAGTTAAGTTGGCTTAAACTGTCCTAAAATAGTAACCGGGTTCTAGGGATCTCAATATCACTGATTTTTCTCACAGGTTTTTTTTAGCACGAAAATTGACTTGCCACCAAAGAAAACCCGAGATTCGAATCTCAATGAGCGTAGCATCGAGTATCAAACAACTTCGGACTTCACCAAAGCCAACTATCTCACTACCTTCTAATGGCCACGATGGGTCAATTAAGGTTCTAAAAGTCAGTTAGTGCTTATGACACCACGTGGCAACCCAATGTTATCCTCGACTGACTCAAGGAACATCGGTACAAACCAAAGTGTCACACTAACGTAGACATCACTTCAACCATATCGGTCTATGCCGTACAATTTCCATGATCTATTGCAACTTACCTAAGGCATCCCTAGATCCGGGTGTAGGATCTTTACAAGTAATGAAACCCAAGAAACCCTTAAAGATAAAAAAGACAATGCAAATAAAGCAAATAATAAGTGATATAAGACTCTAAGGTAACCCCTCTTTTAATATTATCTCCAACAGAGTCGCCAATTCTATAATATGATGGGAGAATTGTCTTGTTTTTGTGGTTTATCGCAAATGTTACGGATAGCAAGATTCGCCACTAACTTTTATTTTATCCAATAAGAAAAGGGTGAAAAGAATAAGAAAGACCTTTTAATATTTTTGAGTTCCAGAGGTAAGTTATGAAAAGGGAAGGTGTTAGCACCCTTTTCATCCGTAGTTATCTACGGGCTCTTAATCGCTTAGCTCACTTTGAACATTTTCTTTATGTGTGTGTGTTTGAAAAAATATTTTGAAAGTGCCAGTGTAAGGCGAAACTTTGTAATGATTCTTATATCGGTCCTCAAGAATGCGTACAAAGTGTTTTTTTGAAAATATTTTTGAGAGTATAGTGTGATATGTTTTCGTTTTTGTGAGCAAGCAATTAAAAGTATCTACCAACTCAAGGTCGTTCTTGTACTTTTCCTCCTCCTTTAGATAGTGCTATCCATACCATTAGTTAGTAGGAAGCCCTATCGTTGGATGTAAAGGAACATACGTATGGTCATCGTACATTCATCGAAGGAAACTTGTAAGGACGCTTTAGCAAGGAACTGGATCATTTATCGAAAGGCAACATCGAAGGGCCACCGAGGGACTATGATCTTTGATTTAAGGGACTTTGCTAAAGCATCCCCAGTTTCGAGGAACATGACTATTTGTTTTTCCAAAGGCAACTGAGGGAGGATACCATAGAGGTGCAAGTGTGTTGATTCAGTTATTTTATCTTTCATTAGGGTTTTCTAGCATTTGATTGTTATCTTTCCATACAATCTTATTAGCTAACAGTTATATATACATACAAGGCATACAAAGCATAAGCGCAAGAAAATAAAATGCGGGAAAGTAAAGACCTACAACTATTACATGGCTTTGGGAGATTTACAATATTTCCAACTTTGCGGGAATTTTAAAAGCTAAGATATTACAAAAAAAAAAAACTTATGCGACCTATACAATGATTTCTAATAAAATGAATGGCGAAAGTAAACAAAATATTTGCAAAAGATTATTTCTTTAAGAGTCTTAACATCTAAAAGATTAGAAAATAATTTTTTGGTTTGATTTGCATAATAAAAAAAAAATAATGTCTAATTTTAATTACAAATTAATTAATTTGATGACAAGAAACTAATTCTAAATTAATTAAAATAACTAAAAAAAGACTAAACCTATTTTTTTAAATAAGTTTTCTTATTTTTATTTGATTTTAGTTTAAGAAAAGAATTAATTAAAATAATTAAAATTAAAATTAATTAAAATAAAAAATAGGATTGAAAAAGATGAAAATAAAAATGCAGGGGATGGGACTTGAACCCAAGCCCTTGAGCCTTCTGCGATGTCTTGCTTGCCAACGCACCATGCCTTTGTTTGTGTTGGGAAATAGAATTAAATCATCATAATATAAACCTGTGTTAATTTGTAAAATAAACAATCAAAATTCCAAAAGGCTGGGATCGAACCCATGCCCTTCATGATACATGCGTGCCTGTTTCACCAACTGATCCGTGTTTCTTTTCTGTTACTAAAACACAAATAACATATTATATATAAAAAATAAAACTGGAATCCTAGAGACGCCAGAGCCCTAGCTCCGGTTGTCTTCTCCGATCATGCCAGATCCTTAAACCTGCAAAAACCTGTAAAACAAAGAATGAGAGGGACATACCCCCCTAATTTGAGGGTTGTGAATTCAGCGGTGGCGTGCGTTTAGCCTGACAATTCCTGTAAATGAAGATACGACGAGGCCGAAACTTTATGCCCTAACAATGGGATTCTCTAATCCATGCATCAAACCTTACATGTAATGCATTAATCATGTTCTAATGATGCATATGAAGGGATCTAACATATTAGCAACAATTAAAACTGCATGGACATAAAAATCTAAAACTTACCAAACTTACCAAATCGATGATGATAAAGGGAGTGTTCTGAGGTGTTATGGATTTAAGTGAAGCGTGGAATGGAATCCTGAGACCTTCAGGGGAGTGATTGGAAGCCTTGGATTGCTTTGAAATGGCTTAGAATTTGAAAACCAAATGTAAGAAAAAATTGAAAATTTTGCTCTTTGAAACCCTACTCTCCTGCCAATTATTCGTTTCCCTTGTGTCTAAATGTGGTGTGTTTATATAGAGGAAGAAAAATAGATCAAGACAAAAGAGGAAAAGACCAAGTATTCAATGCCTTGCAAAAACACAAAAAAACATGTTTTCAAACATTCCATTTTGAGAAGAGCATGTCTCAACACTTGTCCGCCATGTTTGCATGGATGTTCAAGAGTCTTTGGGCCTCAAATTTGATCCAACACCAAGCCCATATGCCTTGGTCCATCATTTGCTATTTTATTTAATTTATTTTGTATTTAATTGAATAAAAACAAAATAAATGAAATAAAAATAAAAGATAAGGCATGAGTGGATTTATGGGTCTCTTATCATGTCATGAACATGTTTGAACTTAAAAAAATTAGGTCCATTAGTCCACAGTTTAAAAATTGATCAATGTAAGTTTCATGCATTTTTCAAAATTTGCTCAACTTGCACCAATCATAACTCTCTCAAATTTCATCACTTAAACATGATCTTTGACTTTTTGGAAATCTCAAGATGTACCCTACAATATCTATTGATCATTTTTTCATTTGAAGAATTTATCTTGATGTAAGTTGCCTTGCCAAAAAGTGTCTTTTTGTTGACTTTTGAAATATCTCTCAAATGAAGCATTTTTTGGACTTGATCTTAAAGTTACAAAGTTGTAGAGAATTGAATTTCCTTAAAAATGAGATTTGTTTGAGAAAAATCTGATGAAGCATGTGAAAGTTATGCTTGGTCAAAGTTCAGTTGACTTCTCCTTAAGAAAACCCTAACTTTGTAATTTTTGACGTTTGATGAATTGAGTGTTTTCTTGATGAATCATGATCAACTCTTGATAAAATGATGAATATGACTTCAAAATGTTGATGTTAACCAAAAATCTTGAAGTTTGACTGTATGTTGACCATAGTTGACCTTTTGTCCAATATAGTTGGTTTTCAACCATCTGAGCAATTGACTGAGCAAACTTATGATGTAAGGCTTTAAACCTGTCATGAGGGTAACTTGAAGCATATGAGGAACCATGAAACCCACTTGAGGCATTATAGGCTCCGTTTTCTTTGAGAAACACAAAACCCTAGTTGTAGGTCATTTGTTTAGGAGGAGATTTCACTAGTCAACCCTTGAGTACTTGAGACCTTCTTGAGTATGAGAAAGTGTCTTGAATTAAATCTCTTAAAAAAATGGAAGGAAAAATATTGAGTTACAACAGAGGGTTTTGAATTTTAGAAGCATAATTTGTTTGTTTTACATGAAAGAAATTTGTTTATTTTAATTGATGTTCAAGAGTTAATCAAGAAAAATCTATATATTTAGAATGAGATTGGTTCTTTAGGCTTTCAAATTTAGGCCTTCATTCTTTAAACCCTTCAATTAACTCATGCACCCATTTCCATTTTAATTATTAAATTAGTTAGTTTAATTTTTAATTTTTTTATTTAGTTAATTAATTTAGATTATTTTATTAAAGTAATTTATGTTTTTTCAGTCATATTAGTTAATTCTTGTTCCTTTATTTAATTATTATTCATTAATATACTAAAAATCTAAAAACACGTCTTCTAATTTATTTGCAAAATAAGGTAGATATTATAATTTAGCTTTTATGTAAATTGGTGAAATAATAATTTTTAGATATTTAGATTCCCCAACTAAATTACTACACCTTTCACTTGTATATGTCTTCACACTACTTGTACATAAATCCAAACTTTTACAAATCAAATAAATTAAATATTTTAATCAAATAAAAGGATTTCACATCCTCGAGTAATTAGTAGGTCGCCTTAATTTCGTATCAATTAATTATTCAAATCAAACAATTAATTCACCAACATATCAAACGAATTTTCTTGCCCCGAACAATTTGATTCTAATAAGGATCAACTCCTTATAAAAATTAATTTCTTCGCTCATCGCGAATTAATTACAATGAAGTTCAACTCTTCTTCAACCTACCAAAACCAAATTCAAAACATTTAACCCATTCAAAATTCATTTTCTACTGACATAATAAAAACTCAATATTTTTTTCTATAAAGGATTACTAAATTTGCTTTCAAATCAAATTCAAAACTACGTCTACCATCACTCAATTTTCAAACCCAGACAAAGTTCGAAAATCATTTGAAGGAAATTCTACACAATCCTATAAAAAACACTAACCAAACACTTCGAACTATGAAGGACTCTTATTTCTTCTTAAGAAGATACGTAGGCACATGGTGTAAAAATCAAGGTGATTCTACTAACTTAAAAAACATATTTTTATCTATTTCTTTTCTTATATGATAATATGATTAAATAAATAAATATTCCCCTTAAGTCCTAGACCTAAAAAGGATCCCCTTGAGTACAAGTGAGGTAAAGGGTGCCTAACACCTTTCTTTTATCTAATTAACTCGCGAACCTAGTAATATCTGAAACAGTTAGGGTTTCCCGTTCTTTTCCCGTCCTTAGGACAAAAATTAATGGTGACGACTCTCGTATTTTTTGCCGGTTACGATAGCTGGTGACTCTGCTGTGGAATCCATTTAGTTAGAGTTAATCCTACCTTTAGCTTAGAAATTTTTTTGGGTGTTTTATTTCTATTTCTTTATTTACTTTTGATTTATTTATGTATTCTATTTATTTACCTGTCATCATATTATAGTTGTTGGTGGAATTTTTATTCGCATAATAATAAACCTTAAAAGAAGATTGTCAATTGGTCAAGGGGGTTTAACATCCCTATGAGTTTTGGCGACAACTTCACCTAGAGTTAGTCGAATTCCGAGAAATATATTTTAGATGGCTAGACTCCTTGGAGATAGGACTTTGGATTTGACCAATAACTCTTTATATAACAAAAAATAAAATCTCATGGTAAGACCTTGTATGACTTTGTATGACCTATGACTTTTCCCTATAGTGTTATCCATGATATCCTTAAGGAAGCCACCCTTTTGGGGAAGGATAGAAAAAACTTAGAACCTTCCATAGAAGCCCTCTTATAAGATGTTTTATTTACATCCTATCCTTCATATGGAACCTTTCTATGAAGGATATCTTGTCACAATCCCTAAACCCGCATAGGGTGTTCTCACTTCCAAATCTATCCTAAAATCGATATAGGGTACTCACTACCCTAAACCCGTATAGGGTATTCACTACCCTAAACCCGTAAGAGTTCCCTTTTGTTTATTATAATCCCTAGCTTGTAGGGTTATCTTTTATAAGTCATAGCTTGTAGGGTTTCCATTTGTTTGTCTTAATCCCAAACTTATAGGGATTTCTTTTGGTGTATCATATTCCCTAGTCTGTATGGGTTTCCCTTTGTATGTCACAATTCCTAGCCTGTAGGGGTCCTTTTTGTTTTCCATAATCCCTAGCCTGTAGGGCTTTAGGGGTTTCCTGTTGTGTATATTTCCCTAAACTCTTATAGGGTGTACTTAGGTCTATCTTTATCATAACTCCGCATTGTATTGCATCTCCATGAAATTTTTTAGCATGACCTTAAAAACAGGAAAAATCTTTTTGCATACCCATGCATTTTCATACATCTGATACATACATTTGCATAAAATTCATATCCTCCAACCTTTTTCCAGCTAGAAGATTTCCCGATACTCAAGAACAAATTCAAAGCATGCTTCAATAAAGATATGAAGGAACTCAAGAAAGTCTTTAACTTTTGATGGATTAATAAACCATTGAAGACGTGAATGAAATTGGTCCTACAAACCCTATTGGAAAGCAAGAAACCCTTCCCTATACAAGCCAACATGTCTACATAACGCCTCAGATGAAACTATCACGGGTGATTCTACCATATTAAGAGCAAAAATGTCAACTACAACAGTTGCTCTATCAATAAAATTGGTATGCCCAATACGAGAAAAAACAAAGGCCTCCCCTTACATTTATAAGTCCAAGAACTAAGAAGTATCCCTTAAGGCTGATGGATCAACAAGGAAGTTTATCATTACGATCATTAGACTTTATCATTTTCAAATTGTAATTTCTTTGTTGCTAAGTTTTATTTGTTGCAAATGATGTACCTTTTGATTAGTAATTCAAATAATATGACATGCATGTTTTGGAAATCAATCCATTTGTTTCACTCTTTTATTTACCATCACTTTTATTGACCAGAAAGATGTCGGATGACTTGGATAGGACATCAAGTCCAACATGTTCCTAAATTAGTTTTACCAAAATTAATTCCAACCATAAGACTAGAAAATTAACATCCATTATAAAAGCATTATGAATATGAATAATTGTTAATGAGCCATAACATGAAAACTTTGAAACCTAAAAAACTCTATAAAGTCCTCTATGATGGATTGCAAGAGAAGAAAATAAATTCTGTTTAAGGTTTGTATTCTTCAATAATCAATTTTTTCCGTTGTTCTTCAATGATCATTGTTGCACCCCAAAATTTTCCCTCTCATGTTTTCAAAAGTCTTCCCCCTGCATGGTTGATCACAAACCCTTGTCTAAGGAAAAAGAAAATTTTTGAGTGGTGCTTTAAGTATCTTTCGATTGGCATTCTGAAAGACCCTTCGATTGGCATTCTGAAGGAGCATTTTGATTGGCATTCTGAAGGAGCATTTCGATTGGAATTCTGAAAGACCCTTCGATTGGTATTCTGAATGAGCCTTTCGATTGGCATTTTGGACAAGCACTTCGATTGGCATTCTGAAAGACCCTTCGATTGGTATTCTGAAGGAGCACTTCGATTGGAATTCCAAAAAGGTCCATTCGAAGAAGCATTCAAAGGGTCCATTCGAAGAAGCTTTGGAAAGCATTCGAAGGAGGCCATCAGCCCATTCGAAAGGGAGCATTCGAAGGAGGTCACCAGCCCATTCGAAAGGGAGCATTCGAAGGCCAGTTATTTGTCATTCAAAATTCAAAAGGGGACAGGATCCCATGTGTTTAGCCAACGTTACAAACTCTCATTCATGGCCTTCAAACACATAATTAACGTTACAATTTCTCATTCATGGCTGTCAAACACATAATCAAGGTCATTTAAACCTTTGTCTTCCTGTCCCCTCCACCCCCTCTATATAAAGAAATCACAAATGTTGCAAAGGGACACACAGAAAATATACAGAAAAATAGAGAACTTGGAGATACGCTGTCAAAAGTCATCAGCACTTCCAGGAAGCCATACCCAATCCTTGCACAAGCCCAAAGCTGCCACCCATCGAACACCTCCACCCTCAGAACTACAGATCGAAGCACTTCTGTTGGTAAAAAAGGATCTAATCTCAAACTCATTTTTTAAATTCATTTTTGATTGCATATTCATATTATTACTGCTGTTTGTGAATAATTTAATGTGCTACATATAAGCTACAGCGCAGAGATGAGATTGTGCCATTGCTTGGGCACAATCTGAGTTCCTCCTTCGAATCCCAGGATAAAACAAACACAGACCCAGATTCAGCAGGTGTGAATAAGGGGGAGATTCGAACCAGGGGGGTAAAATCCCCCCTGGACCTTTAACATGTGCTTCGTTTCTTGCAGGAAATACATTCTCAGGATCCTGTTCAGAGTTTCGAAGCTCAGCAGCTTAGCTTCGAACTGGACCCAGGACTCCCAGATCGAAGGATGGCATGTCCAGATCGAAAACCCCCAGAATGCAGCCCCTCATGCACCTTCGATCCAGCTTCTTCACTGGGTCGAAAGACAGCCTGCACCTCTTTCGACCCAGGCCTACAGATTTATATTTTTTCTTGTTTTTCCGCCTGGCCCATTTGTACTTTGTTTACTTTGTTTTTGTTTATTCCTTTTAGTTTGTTTTTTTAATCAACATAAAAATCATAAAAATAAATAACTTAGAATTAGGATTTAATTTAGTTAATTATTTTAACTTATTTTCTTCAATTTTAAAATCAGTAGACTTAGGATTTATTTGAATTCAACCCTTTTCATAAACACAAAAATACAAAAAATATTAGGTATGTTTTAGAGTTGATTTTAATCATTTTTTTAATTAATTAAATTTGACTTAATTGAACATTTAGCATGTTCCCAAGAATAAAATAAAACAACAAAAAGATCATATGCTTAGGATTTTTAAGATTCACGCGCGTTTATTTTTATTCCCCCAATTTTGGACATGTAAATAATCCCCCTCCCCGAAGCCTTGTAATAGCGTAGGATTTACAATTTCCGCACTTTAAATTCCTGTACATATATTAACTGCTTAGATGTACGCTAACTAGGATTGTATGACAAGATCTAAAAACAAATGGTATAACACCTAAAAATACAAAGATAATATAACTGAAAAAAACAATACACTTGCACACGCCACTCCTAGGGTACACCTCACTTGGTTGCCTCGAGCGTGGTCATTAAGTATAGAATGTTTTAGAGGTCTTCCTTTTGTCCCAAGATCATAAGTTGCCTCGAAATGGTTGCCTCGATAAAAATGATCTAAGACATTAGGATTACCACTAAATCGTCCTAACGTTGCTTTAGTGACCACCCGTCCCTAAAATCAAATTGACCCGAAAAACTCCAACGACGATGCTACCTACTCCTCAATAGTGGGATAGAATTATCTAAAGGACTTTAGCACAATTTAATTCCTTTTTGAGTAGGTAGAGGTTCTTAAGTACTTTCTCCTTTTAAAAACAAAACAAACTTTTCACACTTACACTTTCTTCAAAAACAAAACAAAACTCTTTTCAAAACACACAAACACAAAGAAAAGCAAACTTTTGAAAACATAGTGAGCAAGTACCTAAGAGCTCGTGGATAACCACGGATAGAAAGGGTGCTAATACCTTCCCTTTCTATAATCTACCTCCCGAACCCGAGAGCAATCTCGTAAAGGAATTTTTCTGTGCTTTTGTCCTTTCCTTGTTAGATAAAATAAAAGACGGTGGCAACTCTTGCTTACCGCGACACTTTGCAAAAACAAACGCAAAACGCGAACCAGCATTCCAAAACAGTCAGTTCTAATCCCACCGATCACAGAACTGGCGACTCTGCTGGGGACTTATAAGTGAGGTGTACCTTAAGACTAGATCACTTGTGTTTTCATTTGTATTGCTTTGTATGCTTTTAATTTTGTGGGCTTGTATTGGAGTTCTATAAATCCTCCATCCGGATTTGGGAAACATTCATAGATAGCAATACGTTGTGGAAACTGTGCGGGGTATACCGACACGGTTGAAGCAATAGCTATATTAGTGCGACATATTTGTGAGTACCGGTAGCCTTTGAGTCAATCAAAGAGAATACGGGGCCGCTGAGTGATGTCACTAAGCATTAATGACCTAGAACCTTACTTGACCATCTTGGCCTTTTTTAGGGGTAGTGAGATGACCGACTTTGGTGCAGTCCGAAGTTGGTAGATACTCGATACTACACTCATTGAGGATTGTTCTCTTGGAATATTTTGGTCGCCAGTTAAGTGGCTAAACCGAAACGATGAACATAGAAAACAATCCAATGATATTGAGCTCCTTAGAACCTGGTTACTATTTATAGGACAGGTTTTGAGCCAACTAAATTCAAGAGGGTACTTACCTATGAAACCTCCTGCAAGCCTGAAACTAGGGTTTTTGTGTGACTTGCTTGTACATGTGTTTTTGCATACATCATAAAGCATCATATGCATCTGCTAACCATTTCAAGGGTTTAGATCTTCATCTTTGTTCTTGTTTTGCAGGACATGGAGTCTCTCCGTAGGAAAACAATTCAAGTCAACCTTGTAAGGATCCCTCCTCAACTCAAGGAACTTACATCCAGGATTCCCGAGAATTCTCTCTTCAGTGAAAGACATGGTAGACTCCTTAGCTTGGTCAACACCAACATTGAAGAAGACATGATGAAAGTTCTCTTCCAGTTCTTTGACCCCCTACACCACTGTTTCACATTCCCTGATTATCAATTGGTGCCTACTTTGGAGGAATTTTCTCAACTCCTGAGAATTCCTATTCTTAGTCAACTACCCTACAACGGTATGGAAAAGGAACCAAAACTTGAAGATGTTTCTCAAGCATTACACTTACAACCATCCGACATCAAGGGGCATTGGGAAACCAAAAGTGGTATCAAAGGATTCTTGGCAAAGTTTATGTTTGAGAAGGCACGAGAATGCTGGAACTCTCTTGATCTACAAGACTTTGAAGAGATTGTGGCACTCCTTTTCTATGGGTTGGTTTTGTTCCCAAATCCTGATCAGCTTATAGATGTGAATGCTGTCAAGATTTTCATATCCAGGAATCCCATACCTACATTGCTTGGGGACATCCTCCACTCATTTTACACACGAACAATGAGGAAAAGAGGTGTTCTCATGTGCTGTACTCCTCTCCTAGCAAGGTGGTTTATTTCTCACCTTCCATAATCAGTTTTGAAGAATGAGCAGGGTTTAAGGTGGTCACAACGATTGATGACCCTCACACATTCTGATGTACATTGGTGTTCTCGGTCCAGAGAAAATGTCACCATCATTGATCGTTATGGAGAATTTTCTAATGTTCCTTTACTTGGAATTAGGGGAGGAATTACCTACAACCCTTGCCTAGCTTTGAGACAATTTGGATATGCTCGGAGGGAGGGCCCTCATGACATGCTGATTCCTGACTTAGTTTTTGACTTTGACAACGATGCGCAAGGACTTCGACAAAGGTTCATCAGATCTTGGAGGATGCCTAATAAGGTGGATAGTAAGACACTGGGGCACAAGAATTCTATCCCCCTTGAGCCTTACCTCAAGTGGGTATGAACCCGCTCCCAGAATCTTATGATGCCATATCCTCACATTCTCCCCTTGATCAAAGAGCCTGTTATGGAAGGAGAGGTTCCATACGCCATCCTACATCCTGACATGCCAACATCATGGGAAGAAATGCAAAAGAGTTGGATCCAACTCAAGGAAGAGCGGAATACTTTTGAGGCCAGCTTCTATGCCAGTGAAAAGAAGGTTTTGGAGCTTATCCGCCGACTTCACGAAGAGGAGACCCTCAACACTTACATCGCTCCAAAAAGGATGCGCAATGTCTTTTTACATTAAGAGTTTTGTAATATTTCGCCCATGGGGCACTTATGTACTAACAAATTTCTTCTTAGTATGACGTGTGTTCTTTTTGTCTGCAACAAATTTGAATTTTTGAACCCTTGAATGCATTACATAATTAGCATACCATGCATCATATGCATAACAGGTACCCTTTTACAGGTCTCTTATCTTCTTCGCTGTTTATTTCAGCAATCATCATGTCTGCTGAAACTTCCACTGAACAAGCTATCAAGGCCCTCCAGGCCCAAAACGCCTAATTTCAAGAGTTGGTCATGAGCCTAGCTAAGGGTCAGCAGGACCTGAAGACCCTGATCCTGAAAGAGAGGAAGAAGAAGAAGAAGAGGACCATCCTGTTCAACACCGGACGCAGGCTTGGAAACGAGCTGCAGAATGAAATTGATCTGGCCACCCCGTCTGGAGATAAAGATAGTCCACAAGAAAGGAGGGCTCCTAGCCCTGAAGTCTCCGACAACGAGACGGACTATGATGAAGAACAGTATCCTCCTGCTGAGGATAAGTACAAACAGCTGGAGGACCGTTTGAACGCTATGGAGTTACAGAAAGTGCCCGGTCTGGACTTCAGAGATTTGGGTTTATCATCTGGGGTGGAGATTCCCCATAAGTTCAAGGCACCTGCCTTTGCCAAGTACGACGAAGCTTCCTGTCCAAAGCTGCACCTCCGTTCATATGTGAGGAAGATCCAACCTTACACTACTGATAATAACTTATGGATCCATTTCTTTCAAGACAGTCTCTCAGGGACTCAGCTTGAGTGGTTCTATCAGTTGGATGGGGCCAGTATCCGCAGCTGGGAGGATTTGGTTGCTGCATTGTTTAGGCATTATCAGTATAATTCCGACCTCGCTCATATGCGTACCTAACTCTAGGGTATGTCAATAGGGACGGGTGAAGGATTTAAAGAGTATGCTCAAAAATGGAGAAATCTTGCCGGAAGGGTGCAACCACCTTTAGCTGATCGTGAACTGGTTGATATGTTTCTGGGGACCCTGTCTGGTCCATTCTTTAATCATCTGATTGGAAGCTCCTCAACCGGGTTTACAGACCTTATCTTAACTGGTGAGAGAATTGAAGCGGGTATTAAAGCTGGGAAGATACAGAAGGGTGCCTCATCGAACACCGAGAAGAAACCATTCAAGAAAGAGTCCAGTGCCGTCTACAGTTCAAGAAGACAAAACAGATCTGAACACCGCCAAGCTGTCAATGCGGTTGTTATCTCAAAACCTGCCGGTACTCCTCAGCATCATAACTAACGAAGGGACGAGAGACCTCAAAGGCAATTCACTCGTCTTAGCATGACCTTGTCTTAGATTCTGCCACAATTGCTGAAGACCAATCTGGTGACCCTAAAAGAAGCTCCAAAGAATCCAAATACAATGTCACCAAGGTATAACCCTAATGCCCGCTGCGCTTTTCGCTCTGATAGCCCGGGGCATAATACAGACGATTGTTGGGTTTTGAAAAACAAGGTGCAGGACTTAATTGATGCAAAGGAAATTGAGTTCGAGGCGCACGAGAGGCCTAATGTGGTAACTGCTCCCATGCCCAGGCATGGAGTGAATGCTGTAGAGGAAGACTTGTTTGTAGTTTCTGTGGATGATTTTGTTACCCCTCTAATGACTATCAAGAAGAACCTGTTGCTAGCCGGTTTATTTCCGGGTTGTGGTGAAGGTTGCCCTATGTGTTCTGCTTTACCTGCTGGTTGCCCATCTCTGAAGTCAGGTATCTAGAACCTGATGGATAGTAAAGAGATTCTTTTTGAGAAGGCTTCTGTTCCACCCGTTCATTCTGAAGAAGTTTCTATCATTACCATTTTCGACAATTCTTCCAAGGCTCCTTCGAGGACGCCTGTTAGAATTACATCTGTTCCAAAGACCGCACCTATAATCATCACTGTTCTGGGGCCCATCCCCTATACATATGACAAAGCTGTCCCTTGGCACTATGGGGCAGATGTTTATGTTCTTGGAGTTAAGCAAGAGTTCGGTGTTGATACCGGCGTCAACAACATTACTGGGCCTGCTAAAGTCACCCGCAATGGTAGACTTTTCTCACCTGATATTGCTCCGCCAGTTGTCCGAATACCTGTTGTCATTAAGCCTGTAGGTGTACCTGCTGCCATTCCTGATCAAGTCCCTGTTCCTCCCCCTGTCGCCGAGTCATCTAGCGCTCGGGGCAAAGGGATCACCACTGATATGCCTGCCCAGATGGAGGCGCCAAAGACCATCACTGTTGAAGCTTCCAAACAGGAGATGGAAGAGATTCTGAAGATTATTAAGAAGAGTGATTTTAATGTAGTTGAGCAACTGGGGTAAACCCCATCCAAGATTTCTATGTTATCACTGCTGTTGTGTTCAGAGGCCCATGACAAGGCTCTGATTACCTTCCTGAAGACGACCCACGTGCCACAAGAGATGTCAACTGATCAATTTACCGATTGTGTGGCCAATTTAACTGCCGATAATGGTTTGGGTTTCTCCGACGCTGATCTAACTGCTAAAGGGAAGAACCATAATGATGCCCTACATATCTCCATTGAATGCAGGGGCACTACTCTTGCACATGTGTTGGTTGACACTGGTTCCTCGTTGAACGTCTTGCCCAAGAAAGCTCTAGACAGGCTGGATTGCGAAGATTTGGAACTAAAGCCGAGTAACATTGTTGTCCGGGCCTTTGATGGGTCTAAAAGGATGGTGCACGGTGAGGTTGATATTCCAATCAAAGTTGGTTCTCAGGTCTTCAACTCTACATTTTACGTGATGGACATTCGGCCGTCCTATTCTTGTTTGTTGGGTCGTCCATGGATCCACAAAGCTGGAGCCGTAACCTCAACGCTCCACCAGAAGTTGAAGTACCCGGTCAGAGGAAAGATTGTAACAGTTTAAGGGGAGGAAGAGTACGTGGTCAGCCACCTCAACTCGTTCCGGTACGTAGAGATGGATGGGGAGTTCATTGAGACCCCATTTCAACACTTTGAAGAGGTTCCTCAGACACTGGCGTCAGCTGAGACTGTGATGGAAGATTCTCCCATGAAGATGGCTTCCTTAAAGGATGCCCGGGCTGTTATTGAGAAGGGTGAGTATGCAAACTGGGGCCGACTTTCTGATTTCACTCAGAAGACTAACAAGTTTGGTTTGGGTTTCACTGCAGAAGCTCAGAGGACTGTTCGAAGTGCAAGGATTGGAAGACCTCATGTGTTCATCAGCAACTCGGGAATAAATGCCATCGAAGATGACGTGGAGGAGTATGAATTCGACAGCTGGATCTATCCTATGACCAACGGTGGACCAAACAACTGGACAGCAAAGGATTTCATCCCTATTACTTTTATTACTCAGTAATGAGCTTTTTGTTTCGAATTTGTAACAAACAATGTTTTGAAACTTTATGGCCCGGTGTCTTACCCGAGGCACCGTGGCTTCATTTTTGAGGGCTTTTGTATGCCATTTTCATATATCATTAATGAAAGCATTGGAAGTTTTCGCATTTCAAATTTTGTGCTCCTTGTCTTTCTTTATTACATATTGAAAAACAGCTATTTTACACACACTCACATATACAGGTCCCAATCCACTCTGGATCTCACTGGTAACGACTCTGCTACTGCCAGTTATGACTTCGAAAATCCGATCAACTTAGCCGAAGACGAAGGTGAAGATGATTGCGAAGTGCCTGGTGAGCTTGCAAGACTACTACTCCAGGAAGAGAGGGCCATTCAGCCACATGAAGAGCTGGTAGAAACAGTGAATCTGGGTACTGAGATAGACAAAAAGGAAGTCAAGATCGGTGCAAATCTGGAGCTTAGTGTGAAACAACGGTTGATTCAGATGCTGCATGATTACGTGGAAATCTTTTCCTGGTCTTACGAAGATATGCCTGGGTTGGATACCGACATTATGGTTCATCGCCTGCCTACGAAGGAAGATTGTCCTCCAGTAAAACAGAAGGTTCGCCGTATGCGTCCAGAAATGTCTGAGAAAATCAAGGCCGAAGTTATGAAACAGTTTGATGCCGGTTTTCTAGCAGTAACTTTTTACCCTCAGTGGGTCGCCAATGTGGTTCCAGTACCGAAGAAAGATGGTAAGGTCAGAATGTGTGTTGACTACAGGGATTTGATCAGGGCAAGCCCTAAGGATGACTTCCCTCTACCTCACATTGACGTTTTGGTTGACTATACTGCTCAGCACAAGGTATTTTCCTTTATGGATGGTTTCTCCGGTTATAATCAAATCAAGATGGCTCCTGAAGACATGGAGAAGACCACCTTTGTTACTCAGTGGGGCACCTTTTGTTACAAGGTCATGCCTTTTGGACTGAAGAATGCTGGGGCAACATATCAGCGTGCCATGGTTGCTTTATTTCATGACATGATCCATCATGAGATTGAAGTATACGTCGACGATATGATTGCGAGGTCCCAAACTGAGGAGGAACACCTTGACCATCTACAGAAACTGTTTGACAGGTTGAAGTTATACAAGCTGAGATTGAACCCAAACAAATGCACCTTCGGGGTACGGTCCGGTAAACTGCTGGGTTTTGTCGTAAGCGACAAAGGTATTCAAGTGGATCCTGCCAAAGTGAAAGCCATACAAGAGATGCCAGCTCCCAAGACAGAGAAGGAGGTCAAAGGTTTTCTAGGACGACTGAACTACATTGCCCGATTCATCTCGCACCTAACTGCTACTTGTGAGCCAATCTTCAAACTGATGAAGAAAGATCAAGTGGTATGTTGGAACGATGAATGTCAGGCTGCTTTCGAAAGAATCAAAGAGTACCTCCAGGAGCCACCTATTCTTATGCCACCAGTTGAAGGGAGACCTTTGATTTTATACTTGACGGTGCTCGATAACTCAATGGGGTGTGTGCTGGGGCAACATGACGAGTCTGGCCGAAAAGAGCATGCTATTTATTACCTTAGCAAAAAGTTTACCGACTGTGAGACCCGTTACTCACTGCTCGAGAAAACTTGCTGCGCTTTGCCATGGGCTGCTCGCCGGCTGAGACAGTATATGTTGACCCACACTACTCTGTTGATTTCAAAGATGGATCCAATCAAGTATATCTTCGAAAAGCCTGCCTTGTCTGGAAGAATAGCAAGATGGCAGATGATATTGACTGAATATGACATCCAGTACATGACTCAAAAAGCAATCAAGGGAAGTGTATTGGCAGACCATATGGCACATCAGGCAGTGGATGATTACCAGTCTATGAATTTTGAATTTCCAGACGAGAATATCATGTTCATAACTGATTGTGAAACACCTGGACCGAATGAAGAACCTGAGGAAGGATCCCGATGGTCTATGCACTTTGATGGAGCTTCAAACGCTTTGGGTAACGACATTGGCACTGTGATCATATCTCCTAAAGGCTCTCATACTCCGTTTACCAGCCGACTATGTTTCAACTGCACCAACAACATGGCATAGTATGAAGCATGCATTATGGGTCTTCGAGCTGCAATTGACCTAAGGATTAAGTTTCTAAGTGTCTTCGGAGATTCCGCTCTCGTGATCAGTCAGATCAAAGGAGAGTGGGATACGAAACACCCAAATCTTATTCCTTACAAGGAGTATGTATTGACGTTGCTTCCCCATTTCGAGGAGTTAACCTTCGAACACTTCCCAAGAGAGGAGAATTAGTTGGCAGACGCGCTAGCTACGATGTCTTCTATGTTCAAAGTCAAGTGGGACAACGAGGCTCCCCGGATCATTATTTGGAAATTAGATAAACCTGCACATTGCTGTGATCTTGAGACCGAAGAGGTAACAAAAAAGCCTTGGTATCATGAAGTGAAAAGGTACCTTGAAGATCAAGAATACCCCGAGGGTGCATCCGTTAATGACAAGAAGTTTCTGAGAAGGTTCGCGGCAAAGTTCTTCAGCAGAAATGGCATTCTTTACAAACGTAACCATGATTCAACCTTACTGCGTTGTGTGGATAAGATTGAAGCAGAAAGGATCATGGCAGAGCTGCATGGAGGTACTTTCAGAACTCATTCCAGTGGACATACCATGGCAAAGAAAATCCTTCGGGCAGGATATTACTGGTCCACAATGGAAGCCGACTGTTATCAACATTCTCGGACATGTCACAAGTCCCAGGTCTATGCTGATAAGGTGCACGTGCCTCCAGTTCCTCTAAATGTTTTGACAGCACCTTGGCCTTTTGCAATGTGGGGCATTGATATGATCGGCGAGATCAGACCTACGGCATCCAACGGGCATTGTTTCATCCTGGTAGCGATTGATTACTTTACGAAGTGGGTTGAAGCAGCTTCCTTTGCTACCGTAACCAAGAACGTCGTGGCACGGTTCATTCGGCACAACCTGATCTGTCGATACGGGGTACCAGAGAGGATCATTACGGACAATGGTACCAATCTTAACAACAAAATGATCACTGAGCTCTGCGAGCAATTCAAGATACAACATCATAACTCTTCTCCATACCGGCCGAAGATGAATGGGGATGTTGAAGCAGCAAATAATAACATTAAGAAGATTATGCAGAAGATGACAGTGACATACAAAGACTGGCACGAGATGTTGCCATTTTCTCTTCATGGGTACCGTACCTCAACACGGACGTCAACAGGGGCAACACCCTATTCCTTGGTTTATGGCATGGAGGCAGTCTTGCCCATTGAAGTTCAGATACCCTCTCTTTGGATCATGAAGGATGCAGGTTTGAGCGAAGACGACTGGATCCAGACCCGACTTGATCAATTGAATCTAATGGACGAAAAGAGACTTACTGCTATTTGTCATGGTCAGACGTACCAAAAACGAATGATCAAGGAATTTAACAAGAAAGTCAGACGACAAGAGTATCAAGTTGGGGACCTGGTAATCAAGCGCATTATTCTACCTCAAGGTGATCCCAGGGGCAAATGGACCCCTACTTACGAAGGGCCAATTGTAGTTAAGAACATCTTCTCAGGAGGAGGGATGATTCTAAACACCATGGATGGTGACGACCTTCCTCACCCTGTCAATGCAGACATAGTAAAAAGATACTACGCATAATCAAAGACCCGCTAGGTTGACTGGCCTAGGCAAAAATAAGGGCTTCCCGGAGAACCAAAAGGGTTCGGGCAAAATAAGGGGTGAAAATAAAAAAATATGTACACCCGGCAACTCGAAAACCTGAAAAGGCAGCTTGGGCAAAAATGGGTATCCCGATGGACTGAAAACCCGAAAGGGCGGTCCAGGCAAAAGTTAGGGATTAAAGCGTAACACTATGTCTCATTGGATCACCTCACATCCGGACTTCGGTATCAACTATCAGGCTCGGACGACACCAGTCAATCAGATTCATCTTCAACTAAGTAGCAAAGTGATGAGATGCTTGAAGATATAAAGGCAATAACAGAGTTGGAACCCAGTGGGACTATTCACGTAGCTATTTTGTTTTCACAAATTGTATAAATTCTATTTGTTCGGCAGTGTTCTCTTACTAGGACGTCAGCCTCTTGTACAAAACACCTATTTACAGGCCAAACTTCAAAGTCAATACAAATTCATTTTCAAACAAATTTCAAATTGTTTTTCCTTTATCTGTTTTGTTTTGCAAAGAACGTCCAATGTTCATTTTTTATATATGCGTTTGACATTAATTACTGCTCATAAAATATTTACCTGCGAAAGAAAAGACAAATTACGGGTGATATCAGAAGTAGGGGCAATAAGAATTGTCTGAACGTTCTAGTCGCTATGTCCACCAGGTACCAAGGTATATATTCAGCTGAAGAATATGGCTAAGATACCTTCTCTCCCCAAGCAGATTTGGTCTACCATCAGCCCTGAAAAGGTCGGGTATTCCCAGAAGGTCTTAACATTTCCCAACGGAGTATAAAGACATTCTCCAACAAGCATAAGAGCATCCCTGGCAGTCTTAATATTCCTCAACAGAGTATAAGAATGTTTCCCGGAGGAATACAAGATACCCCCAATGGAGCCATTTCCCCAGCGCAGTCTAAAAAAGCTTCCCCAGCGGAATTGAGTCATCTTACCTAGTAGATTCTGGAAGCTTGTCCCCTGTAGAATACAAATGTATCTCCCCAGCCAAATTCAGAAGGTTATCCTCACAAGAGTCTAACTGGATTATCCTCAGCAAGTTGCAACGGAAAGATTATCCCCAGCAAATTTCTTTCTTTCCCCCCAGCAGGACTTCTATCCTCAACAGGTTCAATATCACCAGCAACGGTAATATATCCCCAGCGGACTTTATCATTGAAATCCCCAACAGGGCTTATCAATGGAATCCCCAGCGGAGTTATCATTAAAATCATTAGCAAAACATCTCCCCCCCACAGAGTAATTCCCCTTGGAGTAATCTCTTCACCATGATTAGTCCCCAACGGAGTTCTCTTCTCCTGCAGGTTTATTCTCACAACCATATTCGTTCATCATCCCCAACGGAAACGAAGAACTCAACTCTATTCGCCAGCAGCTCTGGGATTTATTTTCCCCAGCTAAAACATCACATTCCCATACATCATGAGACATGCATTACGCATCATACGAATACAATCTCATTTATTTTGAGAACATCATTGCCTGATCCATATCATGCATTGCATACGATTGACCTTTACCTTTCAGGAAAAACGCAGTTAAGTTCTCAGCTTAGTCGGAGATCTGACCAGTTCTTAAATCTTAATTGAATTATCATCGGTTGAATTTCAGATAAGGTTCTCAATCTCGACAGTTTCCTCCGTCATAGTGTGGACAAGTTCTATAACCTCAGCGGCTTACTCCATTGAGCACGAGAGAGTTCCTAGATCTTGATGAAGATGTTTCCCTATGTCATAGTGTGGACGAGTACTATAACCTCAACGGTATACTCCATTGAGCACGAGTCAGTTCCTAGATCTTGATGTTTTCCTCCGTCATAGTGAGGACAAGTTCTATAACCTCAGCGATTTACTCCATTGAGCACGAGACAGTTCCTAGATCTTGATGAAGATGTTTCCCTACGTCATAGTGTGGACGAGTACTATAACCTCAACAGTATACTCCATTGAGCACGAGATAGTTCCTAGATCTTGATGTTTTCCTCCGTCATAGTGTGGACAAGTTCTATAACCTCAACGGTATACTCCCGGTGGGCACGAGACAGTTCCTAGATCTTGATGAAGATGTTTCCCCCCCAATTGAATTATGGACAGATTCCTAAAACTCAGCTGAAGCATTCTCTCAGTTGGAGTACAGGCAGGTTCCTAAATCTCAACGAAGTTAGACTTTCCCTAGTGAAATCTTCTACAACAACAGGTTTGCAAGTTCTCGCTAAGGAATCTCTTATGCGATCGACACTCCTGCAGATGGCATCTATAAGCCCATCCTCCTACCAACAATCTCCAAATGGCATCTGTAAGCCAATTCCTGACATCACAATGCTGATACTACACCATGCGAGTGCAAATTTCTGGGCACTCTAGTGTTCAATCATCTTCCACCTTCGGATCACGAGAGGCACGCAAGCCAATCTACATCCTCAGGTTTAAGAAGATTGAACAGGGGCAACTGTTGCACCCCAAAATTTTCCCTCTCATGTTTTCCAAAGTCTTCCCCCTGCATGGTTGATCATAAACCCTTGCCTAAGGAAAAAGAAAATTTTTGAGTGGTGCTTTAAGTATCTTTCGATTGGCATTCTGAAAGACCCTTCGATTGGCATTCTGAAGGAGAATTTTGATTGGCATTCTGAAGGAGCATTTTGATTGGCATTCTGAAAGACCCTTAGATTGGTATTCTAAATGAGCCTTTCGATTGGCATTTTGGACAAGCACTTCGATTGGCATTCTGAAAGACCATTCGATTGGTATTCTGAAGGAGCACTTCGATTGGAATTCCAAAAAGGTCCATTCGAAGAAGCATTCAAAGGGTCCATTCGAAGAAGCTTTGGAAATCATTCGAAGGAGGCCATCAGCCCATTCGAAAGGGAGCATTCGAAGGAGGTCACCAGCCCATTCGAAAGGGAGCATTCGAAGGCCAGTTATTTGTCATTCAAAATTCAAAAGGGGACAGGATCCCATGTGTTTAGCCAACGTTACAAACTCTCATTCATGGCTTTCAAACACATAATTAACGTTACAATTTATCATTCATGGCTGTCAAACACATAATCAAGGTCATTTAAACCTTTGTCTTCCTGTCCCCTCCACCCCCTCTATATAAAGAAATCAGAAATGTTGCAAAGGGACACACAGAAAATATACAGAAAAATAGAGAACTTGGAGATCCGCTGTCAAAAGTCATCAGCACTTCCAGGAAGCCATACCCAATCCTTGCACAAGCCCAAAGCTGCCACCCAGCGAACACCTCCACCCTCAGAACTACAAATCAAAGCACTTCTGTTGGTAAAAAGGATCTAATATCAAACTCATTTTTAAATTCATTTTTGATTGCATATTCATATTATTACTGCTGTTTGTGAATAATTTAATGTGCTACATATAAGCTATAGCGCAGAGATGAGATTGTGCCATTGCTTGGGCACAATCTGAGTTCCTCCTTCGAATCCCAGGATAAAACAAACACAGACCCAGATTCAACAGGTGAGAATAAGGGGGAGATTCGAACCAGGGGGGTAAAATCCCCCCTGGACCTTTAACATGTGCTTCGTTTCTTGCAGGAAATACATTCTCAGGATCCTGTTCAGAGTTTCGAAGCTCAGCAGCTTAGCTTCGAACTGGACCCAGGACTCCCATATCGAAGGATGGCATGTCCAGATCGAAAACCCCCAGAATACAGCCCCTCATGCACCTTCGATCCAACTTCTTCACTGGGTCGAAAGACAGCCTGCACCTCTTTCGACCCAGGCCTACAAATTTATATTTTTCTTGTTTTGCCGCCTGGCCCATTTGTACTTTGTTTACTTTGTTTTTGTTTATTCCTTTTAGTTTGTTTTTTTAATCAACATAAAAATCATAAAAATAAATAACTTAGAATTAGGATTTAATTTAGTTAATTATTTTAACTTATTTTCTTTAATTTTAAAATCAGTAGACTTAGGATTTATTTGAATTCAACCCTTTTCATAAACACAAAAATGCAAAAAATATTAGGTATGTTTTAGAGTTGATTTTAATCATTTTTTTAATTAATTAAATTTGACTTAATTGAACATTTAGCATGTACCCAAGAATAAAATAAAACAACAAAAACATCATATGCTTAGGATTTTTAAGATTCACGCGCGTTTATTTTTATTCCCCCAATTTTGGACATGTAAATAATCCCCCTCCCTGAAGCCTTGTAATAGCGTAGGATTTACAATTTACGCACTTTAAATTCCTGTACATATATTAACTGCTTAGATGTATGCTAACTAGGATTGTATGACAAGATCTAAAAACAAATGGTAGAATACCTAAAAATACAAAGATAATATAACTGGAAAAAAAAACAATACACTTGCACACGCCACTCCTAGGGTACACCTCACTTGGTTGCCTCGAGCGTAGTCATTAAGTATAGGATGGTTTAGAGGTCGCCCTTTTGTCCCAAGATCATAAGTTGCCTCGAAATGGTTGCCTCGATAAAAATGATCTAAGACATTAGGATTACCACTAAAACGTCCTAACGTTGCTTTAGTGACCACCCGTCCCTAAAATCGAATTGACCCGAAAAACTCCAACGACGATGCTACCTACTCCTCAATAGTGGGATAGAATTATCTAAAGGACTTTAGCACAATTTAATTCCTTTTTGAGTAGGTAGAGGTTCTTAAGTACTTGCTCCTTTTAAAAACAAAATAAACTTTTCGCACTTACACTTTCTTCAAAAACAAAACAAAACTCTTTTCAAAACCCACAAACACAAAGAAAAGCAAACTTTTGAAAACATAGTGAGCAAGTACCTAAGAGCCCGTGGATAACCATTGATAGAAAGGGTGCTAATACCTTCCCTTTCTATAATCTACCTCCCGAACCCGAGAGCAATCTAGAAAAGGAATTTTTCTGTGCTTTTGTCCTTTCCTTGTTGGATAAAATAAAAGACGGTGGCGACTCTTGCTTACTGCGACACTTTGCAAAAACAAACGCAAAACGCGAACCAGCATTCCAAAACAGTCAGTTCTAATCCCACCGATCACAATCATATATTCATTCATTTAACTAACTAATTATCTTGTTTTACATTAGAAACAAATAAATGCAAAAAGAATCTGGAATATATTGCACCCAACATTTTCTCTTCTCTAACATTTCAATAAAACGAGATCCAACATCTGCCCTTCACCAACAGTGATGACGATAAATTAGAATTAAAATTTATTATATATATTTACAAAACTATTTTTTGTAAACAATTTAATATTATATGGGTAAACAATTAATTTATAAATATTATGTAGTTTGTAATGAATTAAAAAAAAAATCTCTCTTACCCCTCAGTGTTAATGATAAACCAAAAGGTTTGATGCGCTATGTTGCAACTGGTTTTTATATCAGAGTCGCCACCCTTAATTTTTATCATAGAGGAAGGGAGTATAAAAGAATAACCCTAAAGTTCAGAGATTCTAGATCTGGACTCGGTTCTAGATGAGGGGAAGGTGTTAGGCCCCCCTTGTCTACCTTGTTCACAAGGATATTAGGTTTAGAAGCGCGTTTTAAGAAAATAGAGTTTTAAGTTTCAATAGGCGAAAAGTGTTTGTATTTTAGTTAGGGGGACTCGCCACGATTTTAATCATATGCCTACGTATCCTCTTAGGAGGAATCATAGTCCCATTTTGTAGTTCATGGTTTTTTTTATGGATTGCAAAATATATTTAATCTCCTGCATACGTAGTCTAAGAGTGTGAATATCAGAGTTTGTTAGACCAAGTGCACAGTTGACTCAAATATATTCGTATTCCTTTTTCGAAAATTAATGTTGAATTAATTTATTACGAAAAATAATTTAATGTTTGTTTGAGTATTTTTTATACGTAGAGCAAAGGAGTCTGATATAGCCTCCTCATCACGTGGCCAGATATTGGCCACGTGTCGCTTGCGGATGTAACAGTTTGATGAATTACGTGAGTTTTAATATTTTGATGTAAAATATTAAGTTAATTTATATGATGAAAAATGTTTTTTTACTTACATAATTTAAAAAGATACGATTTGTTACAAATAAACAATGTTATGTTTTAAGTGAGTTTGAAGTAATTAATTATTTATAATAACAAATAATAATATAATTTTATAAAATTATAAATGTATAAATAAATACAAAAATATAAATATAAAAGAAATAAATATATAAATGAATTTATAAAAGAAAATAATAAACAAAAAAAAATTAGTTGGGGGGGGGGGGGGGAGTTTCAAATTATATTATGGTAGTAAAATTGTGGGGGTGCTATTAGGAAGGGCCTGAATTCAGATTTTGAATTCATGCCCAAGAGTTCATGGGGTATAAAGTTACGTGCATTTAGTAAAAAACAAATTAAAGGGGGTGTGTGAGTGGTATTGGGCTCGGACCAACGCAAGGGAGGTGGTCCATACGAACAACGTCTGGGAGGGAACACGGTATCACCGTAGGCATGCGGATCAGAGGTGCTTGATATGGATCACATGGTTACGGCTTAGGGAGTATGGTAACGATCGTGGAACGTCACGCACCAGATTATTGAACAAAACATATTTTTATTTTATGAAATAAATCCTCATTTTTTGTCATCTGCTTCTTTGATCCATCTTCTTCCTCTCTCGTCTAACCATCCAACAAAAAAAGAAAACATAATCGCCGCTTGTTGTACCCAAAAATTTGGTATCCCATATTTCCCAAGACATTTCAAGAAAAATCTCCAAGTTGCTCAAGTTTGCTCAAGAGTGGGTCAGACAAATCATCTCCTAAGGCAGTCAACCCCAAATTAGGGTTTTGTGTTGCATCAAGATCCTTGAGTCCAAATGACCTCAAATGCTCCCTAATGTCCTAATATGTTCTCAAGGTCATCCATGTCAAATTTCAAGCCTTGCAGAGGAAGTTTGCTCAGTCAATTGCTCAAAGGGTCCAAAAATCGACTGTGCTAGGGCAAAAGTCAGCTGTGACCTACAAATAGTCAAACCTCAAGATTTTTTGTCAACATTCTCACTTTGAAGGATATTTCATCATTTGATTAAGGTTTGATCATGATTCATCAAGGATTGCTCAAAATTCATCAAGACTCAAAAGTTGCTAAATTAGGGTTTTGTAGGAAAAGTCAACTCAACTTTGACCAAGCATAACATTCTCATACTTTATGAGAAATGACCCATCCAAATCTCATTTTGAAGAGGATGAAATTTACTTCCATCTTCATACCCCAAAGATCAGAAAATGCACTCACAAGAAGTTATAAATTTGGACATTATAGGTCATTTTTGAAAGTCAACAAAAACACTTTTTTTACAAAGCTTATAACTTGAGAATGAAATATCAAAATGAGATGATACCACAAGGGTTGGTTATAGGACATCTTAAGATTTATAAAAAGTCCAAGAACACTTCCAAAAGATCAAAATTGAAGAAGTAATGCATTGTTGAAGTTGGGCATTTTTCCAAAATTGCCAAAAGTAAACTATCCCCAAAACATCAAATTTTGTCAAATGGGCCCATTCTTTTCCACTTGATTTGATCTTGTCACACTACACACGTGTCCTAGCTTCAGCCTTATGTCCATTTATTAAATTTTCTATTTTATGTGATTTTTTATTCAATTAATTCATTTTAAATCAATTTAAATCAAATAAAATCCAAATATTGATTACTAAGGATCTTTTTGGTTGTTATAGGTCTTAAATATCATCATGATCATGATCAAATCTGTATCAAGCTTTTCATGTACAAAAATATTAGATTTTGGACAAGTTTGGAAGGTTTTCAATGGAGGATCAAATCAAATCCTAAAACATCAATGCACAAAGATTGAGTCCACAAGTGTTAACCTAATTCACTCCATATTACATATACAATGCAAAGAGGCACGGATTAGAGGTTAGAGGCTGCTAAATCACAAGAACCAAACTTGGAAAAATTGCAATAAAGTGTGAATTTGAAATCGTGCATAGAGGCCAATTCAGAACCAAATCTCAACGCCAATCACTTGCTAGACATCCACTGAGTCAGAAGCAATCAAAAGCAAGCTCTCTCACCCCCTCAATGGCGCTGTAAGTCCTTCAAAAAACCGCCCTGTACTCGAATTCATATATCATTATTCTTGCATTTTCTTGACAAAATCTTTGCATATTCATGATCCTTGAGTAACTTCTAAACTTTCTGCATTATTTAATTGTGTTTATATGACCTGTAGTGCCATACCCGAATCTAGGGTTCTTGGTATTTGTTTTTGGGCGTTTTATTTGCAGGAAAGATTGAGGTCATTAATGGATATAGACATGATCAGTGGAAGAAGACGAGCACAACCATGTGTTTGAAATTGATTTTCGTGGCCTAGAATAGCTTTTAGGTTTGACCTAGGGATTCAGCTGCAGATATGAATCCGCAGGAAATATTACAGGGATGAACGAGGAAGACGATGGTGCGTCTTCCCCTGGTTGGTTGGTTCAAATCTCGCGTGTGTTTTTTATAATTCTGGCATATTAATTGTTTTTTTCATATAATAATTGTTATCCATTATAATAACAAATGAAGTGCAGTGGTTGAGTGGCAAGGTGAATGTTAAAAATACAATGGGACCTGGGTTCGAATCCCAGGTCCCCCCAAATGCTTTGTATTTTTTCTCTTCAGGTGATCCAATGATGATTCCATGGTGCAGCACATCATACACCCTCACTCCAATGCTTGCCAGATAGCCCCAGGCCAGATCTGGTGGTCCATATTAGAGGTCCACCATAAGACCAAGTCAAAGGCGCACACTGAATCCAAAAGTCAACCAGGTTTGCAGCGAAATTGGCCCCTCAGAATTGCTATTTCACCCCCAAATCAGGCCCAAAACCCCCCTTGGTGATTTCTTTCTTCTTTTTATTTATTTATTTGTTTTGTTTAATTATTATTTTTATTTAAACTAACCAATTAAAACTTTTTCCTCATAAAATCAAAAACCAAAAAATATATTTTATTTATTAAAATTAAATTCAGCACTTTATTTTTTGTAAATAAATACTAATTTAATTAATTTAGTTTTAATTAGGTATAACTTTTAGTATTTTTGCAATAATTAAAATTAATGTAGATAATTAGTTTTTACTAACTTTGATCAAATTTATTTTATTTCTTTTAACATCCAAAAATCCAAAAATATCTTTTTTTAATTAATTTATTTATTTATTTAATTAACTTAGTTTATTTCCTTCAAAAATAACAAAAAAATCACTTTGTTTCAAAAAAGGGTCAAAACCCTAAAAACTCGTCCGATTTAATTTCTCGCACGCGATCCGTTTTTATCATATTATTGTACATGTTTCCGGAATGTAATAGTTTAAATAGGAATCTAATTATTTTATCGCTTTATTTACTTTCCGCATTTTAAATTCAAGGGTTGTTTTTGGCGATGTAAATACGTGACGCCTTGTAATAGTTAGCTTTAATTTCCGCAATTTATAAACTGTTAGATGTTTGATAATAGGGAATGCATGACAAGATCAAATGTTTGAACCTAAAATCAACATAGATAACCGCTAACATGTACAAAGATAAATAACTGAAAAAATAACATACTCGCACATGCGCACTCTTAGGGTACACCTCACTTGGTTGCCTTTGAACGTGGTCATTGAGTATAGGAAGTTTTAGAGGTCGTCCTCTTGTCCAAAGATCATAGTTGCCTCGAAACGGTTGCCTCAGAAAAATGATCTAAGACATTAGGGTTACCGCTAAGGCGTCCTAACATTGCTTTAGTGGCCACACGTCCCTTAATCGAATTGACCCTTAAACTCCAACGATGATGCTACCTACTCATCAATAGTGGGATAACATTGTCTAAAGGACATTAGCACAGATTGATTCCTTTTTCGAGTAGGTAGATGGTTCTTAAGTACTTTCTCCTTTCAAAACAAAACAAACTTTTCGCACTTACACCTTTCAAACAAAACTCTTTTCAACCCACAAACACAAAGAAAAGCAATTTTTGAAAACACATTGAGCAAGTACCTAAGAGCCCGTGGATAACCACGGATAAAAAGGGTGCTAACACCTTCCCTTTCTATAATCTACCCCCCAGACCCGAGAAACATCTCGAAAAAGGAATTTTTCTGTGCTTTTTTCCTTTCCTGGTTGGATAAAATAAAAGACGGTGGCGACTCTTGCTTACCGCGACATTTTGCAAAAAGAAACGCAAAACGCGAACTAGCATTCCAAAAAACAGTCAGTTCTCTTCCACCGTATCATAGAACTGGCGACTCTGTTGGGGATATCAAATAAGTGGGGTGTACCTTAGGACTAGATCATTGTGTTTTCAATTGTTTGCTTTGTATGCTTTATATTTGTGGGCTTGTATCAGAGTTACTATAGATCCTAACCCGGATCTGGGGGATACCCTTTAGGTAAGTAGAAATAAACTGTGAGGGAACTGTACGGCGTAGACCGATACGGTTGAAGTAGTAGCTACATTGGTGTGGCACTTTAGTCTGTATCGATATCCCTTGTGTTGGAATGAGGAGAATATGGGCCTTCTAAGGGGTCATTAAGCACCAACTGACCTTAGAACCTTTAAATTGACCAACTTGGCCATAGAACAGTAGAAGTATGCTACACTCATTGAGACTAAACTCTCGCGACGATTCTGGCCGCAAGAAAAGGTTGCTAAACTGGAATTATGAACGATTGAGGGTAGTCAGTGATATTGAGATCCTCTAGAACCCGGTTACTATTTTTAGGACAGGTTTAAACCAACTGAACTGAAAGAGGGTAGTACCTAGACTCCTTGCCAGCCTGAAATCTAAGGGCTCTCTGTGTGACTTGTGTGCCTTTACCATGTTTGCCATTTGTGGATACTTTAGGTGTGATTACTATCATGACATCATGACATCATAACATTGCATACATCTTGCATTGGACTAACCTATTTCAAAGACATGAGGGATTCATCTTTGTTCCGTTTTGTAGGTCACCATGATGCCCATGCGTAGGAATACCATCCGGATCAACTTTGTCCAAGTTCCCACCATGCTTAAAGAGTTGGTTGCAAAGATGCCTGATACTAGCTCTTTCATCAGAAGACATGGGTATCTTCTCAGTTTGGTCACCTCCAAATTGGACGAGCAGATGATAAGTGTTTTGGTCTAATTCTATGATCCACAGTACCATTGCTTCACTTTCCAGGACTACCAGTTGGTCCCCACCTTAGAAGAATTTTCTGAGTTGCTCGGTATCTCTATCCGGGAGCAGACCATGTTTACTGGTTGGGAGAAGATCCTTAAGCCAGAAGAGATTGTTGCAGCCCTTCATATGACAAAGGAAGAAGTAATGGCTAATTGGGAGACTAGAAGCGGAGCAAAGGGATTTCTGACTAAGTTTTTGGTTGGTAAGGCCAACTATTTCTGGGATAGTCAAGAATTCAAGGCATTCGAGGATATTCTGGATCTTTTGATATATGGCTTTATATTTTTTCCGAACTCTGACTCCTTTGTTGATATGAATGCGATAAAAATCTTCATCTCTCGTAATCCTGTACCCACTCTCTTGGGTGACATCCTTCATTAGCTTTATGCCCGTACTGCCCGAAAGCGGGGAACCTTGATGTGTTGTGCTCCATTATTGGCGAGGTGGTTTATTTCGCACCTTCCCAAATCAGTGCTGAAGAACAAAGAAGGAATGGGCTGGGCTTATAGGGTTATGTCTCTCTCTCCCATAATGACATTATTTGGACTATCAAAGGTATGGATGAGGTGGCTATCATTGATCGATGCGGGGAGTACCCTAATGTTCCACTGATAGGGACCAATGGAGGAATTTCTTACAATCCGTGCTTGGCCTTACGTCAGTTTGGGCGAGCCAGAAGAGAAGGACCTCATGAGCTGCTAATGCCTAGTATCATCTTTGATTTTCAAGGGGATAGCGACGAGCAACACCGCAGGTTCATAAGGGCTTGGGGTAGAGTTCACAGATCTGATCCACATGAGCTGGGTCCAAAGACTTCTCTTCTGATGGAGCCATATCTCAGATGGGTCCGTATCCGTGCCCAAAAGCTGGGTATGCCATATGAAGCCGTTCTGTCTATCATTGTTGAAGTTGCTAATGAAGAAGGGGTTCTCCCGACCATCCTCCAACCTTATATTCCCACTGACATTGGAGCACTGAAAAGGTCTTGGATGCAACTGAGAGAAGAACGGGATGCTTACCGAGAAAAGTTCAACGAGCAAGAGCAGAAGATCCAGAAGTTGACTAGGCAGCTGGAGAACGAGCAGATTCTCAATGACTATGTCCGCACCGACAAGAAGAGACCATGGGAGCACTGATTGGCCTTTGATGTTTTCCTTTCCAGTTTTTATTTACTTTTCAGTATTTCCTTTCTTGTAACACCTTAATGGCATCAGTTGAACAATTTGAATTTCAAAGTTTATCTAATAAAGTGTGTTTCCTTTCTGGCTTACAAATTTGAATCTCTCGATTGTTTTTGTAATCATGTCATACGCATTTCATCCCATGCACTTCATAACAGGTACCCATTACAGGTCTCTTATCTTCTTCGCTGTTTATTTCAGCGCTCATCATGTCTGCTGAACCTTCAACCGAGCAAGCAATCAAGGCCCTACAGGCCCAGAATGCCCAATTCCAAGAGCTGTTCATGAATCTAGCTAAGGGACAGCAAGATATGAAGACCCTGATTCTGAAAGAGAAGAAGAAGAAGAAGAAGAGGACAATCCTGTTTAACACAGGTCACAGGTTTGGAAACAGGCTACGGGATGAAGTTGATTTGACTACCTCATCTGGAGGGAAAGTTAGTCAGGAAGAAAGGAGGGCTCCTAGCCCTGTGGTCTCCGACAACGAGAAGGACTTCTACGAAGACCAGTATCCTCCCGCCGAGGATAGATACAAGCAACTGGAAGACCGGTTGAGTGCGATGGAAGTTCAGAAGGTGCCTGGTCTGGACTTTGGTGATCTAGGTCTATCATTCGGGGTGGTGATTCCCCACAAATTCAAGGCACCAGCCTTTGCTAAGTATGACGGAGTTTCTTGTCCGAAGCTGCACCTCCAGTTATATGTGAGGAAGATTCAGCCGTACACTGCTGATAAGAACTTATGGATCCATTTCTTTCAAGACAGTCTCTCAGGGACTCAGCTTGAGTGGTTTTATCAGTTGGACGAAGCCAGTATCCACAGTTAGGAAGATTTGGCTACTGCTTTCTACAGACAGTACCAATACAATTCCGACCTCGCTCCCACGCGTACCCAACTCCAGGGTATGTCAATGGGAACAGGTGAAGGTTTCAAAGATTATGCTCAGAAGTGGAGGGACCTCGCCGGAAGAATGCAGCCACCCTTGGCTGATCGGGAACTTGTGGATATGTTCATGGGGACCCTGTCTGGTCCATTTTTCAACCATCTAATCGGAATTTCTTCATCTGGGTTTACAGAGCTTATTATGACCTGTGAGAGTATTGAGGCTGGTATTAAGGCTGGTAGGATACAGAAGGGTGCCTCATCGAGCACCGAGAAGAAGCCTTTTAAGAAAGAGTCCAGTGCTGTCTATAGTTCGAAAAGACAGAATAGACCTGAACACTGCCAAGCTGTCAATTCGGTTGTTATTTCAAAACCTGCTGGTGCTCCTCAGCATAACAATCAACAAAAGGACGAGAGACCTTGAAGGCAATTCACCCATCTCAACATGACCTTATCTCAGATTCTGCCACAGTTGCTAAAGACTAATCTGGTGATTCCAAGGGAAGCCCCGAAGAATCCAAATACAACATCACCGAAGTATAACCTTAATGCCTGCTGTACTTATCACTCTGATAGCCCGGGGCATAATACAGATGATTGTTGGACTTTGAAGAATAAGATACAGGACTTAATTGATGCTAAGGAGATTTAGTTTGAGGCGCCCGAAAGACCTAATGTTGTGACTGCTCCTATGCCCAAGCATGGAGTGAATGCTATAGATGAAGACTTGTTTGTGGTTTCTGTGAATGATATTGTTACCCCTTTGATGACTATGAAGAAGAACCTTCTTCTAGCCGGTTTATTTCCGGGTTGTGACGAAGGTTACCGTATGTGTTCTGCCCTACCAACTGGTTGTCCACTTTTGAAATCAGGTGTCCAACACCTGATGGATAGTAAAGAAATTATGTTTGAGAAGACTATTGTTCCTTTGGTCCATACTGAAGAAGTTGCCATCATTACCATTTTCGATAATTCTTCCAAGGCTTCCTCGAGAAAGCCTGTTAGAATTACTTCTGTTCCAAGAACCGCACCATTGATCATCACTGTTCTGGGGCCCATCCCCTACACCTCTGATAAAGCTGTCCCTTGGCATTATGGGGCTGATGTTTATTTTCATGGAGTTAAACAAGAGTTAGATGCTGATACTGACGTCAGCAATATTGTTGGACCTGTTAAAGTCACCCGCAGCAGAAGAATTTTCTCACCTGATATCTCTCCACCAACTGCCCGAACACCTGTTGTTATTACACCTGCCAGTGTACCTGCTACTATTCCTGTTCAAGTTCCTATTCTTACCCCTGTCGCTGAGTCATCTGACACTCGGGGCAAGGGGACCACCAGTGAGCCTGCCCAGACGGAGGCACCGAAGACGATTACTGTTGAAGCTTCTAAACAAGAGATGGAAGAGATTCTAAAAATCATCAAAAAGAGCGACTACAATGTAGTCGAGCAGCTGGGGCAAACCCCGTCCAAGATTTATATGTTGTCACTATTGCTATGCTCAGAAGCCCATGCCATGGCTCTGATTACCTTCTTAAAGACTGCCCACGTACCACAAGAGACATCTGCTGATCAGTTTACAGATTGCATGGCCAATCTGACTGCTGATAATGGGTTGGGTTTCTCTGACGCCGATTTGACTGCTAAAGGGAAGAATCACAACAATGCCCTGCATGTCTCCATTGACTGCAGGGGCACCACTCTTGCTCATGTATTGGTAGATATTGGTTCTTCGTTGAACGTTTTGCCTAAGAAAGCTCTAGACCGACTGAATTGTGAAGGGTTGGAGTTGAAACCAAGCAACATTGTCGTCAGGGCCTTTGATGGGTCTAAGAGAATGGTGCATGGAGAAGTTGATATTTCGATTAAGGTTGGTTCTCAGGTTTTCAACTCTACGTTCTATGTGATGGACATTCGGCCATCTTACTCTTGTTTGCTGGGTCGTCCATGGATCCACAAAGCTGGGGCCGTAACCTCACCGCTCCATCAGAAGCTGAAATACCCGGTCAAAGGGAAGATTGTAACAGTGTAAGGAGAGGAAGAGTATATGGTTAGCCACCTCAACTCTTTCCGATATGTAGAGATGGATGGGGAGTTCATTGATACCCCATTTTAGTATTTTGAAGAAGGTCCCCAAACACTGGCATCAGCTGAGACTGTTGCTGAAGATTCTCCTATGAAGATGGCTTCCTTCAAGGATGCCCGGGCTGTTGTTGAGAAAGGTGGGTGTGCGAATTGGGGCCGACTCCCTGATTTTTCACAGAAGACTAACAAGTTTAGTTTGGGTTTCACTGCAGAAGCTCAAAGGGCTGTTCGGAATGCACGGATCGGAAGACCTCCCATTTTCATCAACAAATCGGGAGTGAATGCCATTAAAGACGATGTTGAGGAGTCTGAGTTCGACAGCTAGATCTATCCTACGACCGACGGTGGATCAAGCAACTGGACAACAAAAGACTTCATCCCTATTACTTTTGTTACCCAGTAATGAAACTTTTTGTTTTGAATTTGTAACAGACAATGTTTTAAGCTTTACGACCCGGTGTCTTACCTGGGGCACCATGGCTTCATTTGTGAGGGCTTTTGTGTGTCATCTACATATATCATTAATAAAAGCATTGAACGTTTTCTTGCATTTCAAATCTTGCACTCCTTGTTTTTCTTTATTTATATATTGCAAAACAGTTATTTTACACACACTCACATATACAGGTCTACATCCACTCTGGATCCTACTAGTAACGACTCTGCTACTGCCAGTTATGACTTTGAAAATCCGATCAACTTAGCCGAAGATGAAGGTGAAGATGATTGCGAAGTGCCTAGTGAACTTGCTAGACTGCTACTTCAAGAAGAGAGGGTTATTCAGCCGCACGAAGAGCCGGTGGAATCAGTGAATCTGGGTACCGAGACAGACAAGAAAGAAGTCAAGATCGGTGCAAATCTGGAGCTTAGTGTGAAGCAACGGTTGATTCAGATGCTGCATGACTATGTTGAGATATTTGCCTGGTCGTATGAAGATATGCCTGGGTTGGATACCGTTATTGTGGTTCACCGCCTGCCTACCAAGGAAGACTGTCCTCCAGTAAAACAGAAAGTCCGCCGAATGCACCCGGAGATGTCTGAGAAAATCAAGGCTGAAGTGATGAAGCAGTTTGATGCCGGTTTTCTAGCAGTTACTTCTTACCCTAAGTGGGTGGCCAATGTGGTTCCTGTGCCGAAGAAGGATGGTAAGGTTCGAATGTGTGTTGACTACAGGGATTTGAACAGGGCGAGCCCCAAGGATGACTTCCCTCTACCTCATGTCGACGTTCTGGTTGACAATACCGCACAACATAAAGTCTTCTCCTTTATGGATGGTTTCTCTGGTTATAATCAGATTAAAATGGCTCCCGAAGACATGGAGAAGACAACCTTTGTTACTCAGTGGGGTACCTTTTGCTACAAGGTCATGCCTTTTGGACTGAAAAACGCTGGGGCAACGTATCAGCGTACCATGGTTGCTTTGTTTCATGACATGATCCATCATGAGATTGAGGTATACATCGATGATATGATTGAAAAGTCCCAAACTGAGGAGGAACACCTTGACCACCTTCAGAAGCTGTTTGAAAGGTTGAAGTTGTACAAGCTGAGGTTAAACCCGAACAAGTGCACCTTCGAGGTGAGGTCTGGTAAGCTACTGGGTTTCATCTTAAGCGATAAAGGTATTCAAGTGGATCCGGCAAAAGTGAAGGCTATACAGGAGATTCCAGCTCCCAGAACAGAGAAAGAAGTCAGAGGCTTCCTGGGACGACTGAACTACATTGCCCGATTCATCTCGCACCTGACTGCTACTTGTGAGCCGATCTTCAAGCTACTGAAGAAATATCAAGTAGTGCGTTGGAACGATGAATGTCAGGCTGCTTTCGAAAGAATCAAAGAGTATCTCCAAGAGCCACCCATTCTGATGCCTCCAGTTGAAGGGAGACCTCTGATCTTGTACTTGACAGTACTCGACAACTCAATGGGGTGTGTGCTGGGTCAGCATGACGAGTCTGGCCGAAAAGAGCATGCTATTTATTACCTTAGCAAAAAGTTTACCGACTGTGAGACCCGATACTCACTGTTCGAGAAAACTTGTTACGCTTTGGCATGGGCTGCTCGCCGGCTGAGACAGTATATGTTGACTCACACTACTCTGTTGATATCAAAGATGGATCCAATCAAGTATATCTTCGAAAAGCCTGCCTTGTCCGGAAGAATAGTGAGATGGCAGATGATCTTGACTGAGTATGACATCCAGTATACGACCCAAAAGGAAATCAAGAGAAGTGTATTAGCGGACCATTTGGCACATCAGGTAGTGGATGATTACCAGTCCATGAACTTCGAATTCCCGGACGAGAATATCATGTTAGTGACTGATTATGAGACACCTGGACTGGATGAAGGACCTGAGGAAGGATCCCAATGGTCTATGTACTTTGATGGAGCTTCGAACGCTTTGGGTAATGGCATTGGCGCCGTGATCATATCTCCTAAAGGCTCTCATACTCCATTCACCACCCGACTATGTTTCAACTGCACCAACAATATGGCAGAGTATGAAGCATGCATCATGGGTCTTCGAGCAGCAATTGTCCTAAGGATTAAGTTTCTGAGTGTCTTCGGAGATTCCGCTCTCGTGATCAGTCAGATCAAAGGCGAGTGGGATACGAAACACCCGAATCTTATTCCTTACAAGGAGTATGTGTTGACGTTGCTTCCCCATTTTGAGGAGATAACCTTTGAACACTTCCCAAGAGAGGAGAATCATTTGGCGGACGCGCTAGCTACGATGTCTTCTATGTTCAAAGTCAATTGGGACAACGAAGCTCCCCGGATTATCATTGAAAGATTGGACGAACCTGCACATTGTTGTGACATTGAGACTGAAGAGGTAATAGAGAAGCCCTGGTTACATGAGGGGAAGAGGTATCTTGAAGCTTAGGAATACCCCGAGGGTGCATCTGTTAATGACAAGAAGTTTTTGAGGAGGTTCGCAGCTAAGTTTTTCATCAGCAATGACATCCTTTACAAGCGTAACCATGATTCGACCTTACTGCGATGTGTGGATAAGAATGAAGAAGAAAGGATCATGGCGGAGTTACATGAAGGTACTTTCAGGGCTCATTCTAGTGGACACACCATGGCAAAGAAAATCCTTCGGGCGGGATATTATTGGTCCATGATGGAAGCCGACTGTTATTAGCATTCTCGGACGTGTCACAAGTTCCAATTCTATGCTGATAAGGTGCACATACCTCCAGTTCCGCTGAACGTCTTGATAGCTCCTTGGCCTTTTGCAATGTGGGGCATTGATATGATCGGCGAGATCAGACCTACGGCATCCAACGAATATCATTTCATCCTGGTAGCTATTGATTATTTTACGAAGTGGGTTGAAGCAGCTTCCTTTGCTACTGTAACCAAGAACGTCGTGGCACGGTTCATTCAGCATGATCTGATCTGTCGATACGGTGTACCAGAGAGGATCATTACGGACAATGGTACCAACCTCAACAATAAGATGATCACTGAGCTCTGCACACAGTTCAAGATACAGCATCACAACTCTTCTCCTTACCGGCCGAAGATGAATGGGGTTGTCGAAGCGGCTAATAAGAACATTAAGAAGATTGTGCAGAAGATGACTGTGACATACAAAGACTGGCACGAGATGTTACCATTTGATCTTCATGGGTACCGTACCTCAGCACGAACGTCAACAGGGGCAACACCCTATTCCTTGGTATATGGTATGGAGGCAGTCTTGCCCATTAAAGTTCAGATACCCTCTCTCCGAATCATGAAGGATGCAGGTTTAAGCGAAGATGACTGGATTCAGACCTGACTTGATCAGCTGAATCTAATTGACGAAAAGAGACTTACTGCTATTTGTCATGGTCAGACGTACCAAAAACGGATGATCAAGGCATTTAACAAGAAAGTTAGACAACAGGAATATCAAGTTGGGGATCTGGTAATCAAGCGCATTATTCTACCTCAAGGCGATCCCAGGGGCAAATGGACCCCTACTTACGAAGGGCCATTTGTGGTTAAGAACATTTTTTCAGGAGGAGCTATGATTCTAACCACCATGGATGGTGACGACCTTCCTCACCCCGTCAATGCAGACATAGTGAAAAGATACTACGCATAATCAAAGACCCGCTAGGTTGACTGGCCTAGGCAAAAATAAGGGCTTCCCGGCGAACCAAAAGGGTTCGGGTAAAAATAAGGGATGAAAATGAAAAGAACTGTACACCCGGCAAGTCGAAAACCTGAAAAGGCGGATTGGGCAAAAAGGGGTATCCCGGTGGACTGAAAACCCGAAAGGATGGTCCGGGAAAAAATTATGGATCAAAGCATAACACTATGTCTCATTGGATCACCTTGCATCCAGACTTCGGTATCAACTATTAAGCTCGGACGATACTAATCAATCTGATTCATCTTCAACCAAGCAGCAAAGTGATGAGATGCTTGAGGACATAAAGGCAATAGCAGAGTTGGAACCCAGTAGGGATCATTCACATAGCTGTTTTGTTTTCTTTTCACAAATTGTGTAAATTCTATTATTCGGCGGCGTTCTCTTACTAGGACGTCAGCCTCTTGTACAAAAACGCCTATTTACAGGCCAAATTTTAAAATCAAATACAAATTCATTTTCAAATAAATTTCAAACTGTTTTTCTTTATTTGTTTTGTTTTGCAAAGAACGTCCAATGTTCATTTTTGATATATGCATTTGACATTAATTGCTGCTCATAAATATTTACATGCGAAACAAAAAGACGAATTACTGGTAACAGCAGAAACAGGGGAAAATAAGAATTGTCTGAGCTATATAGTTGCTCTGTCCACCAGGTACAAGGTGGATTCATCTAAAGAATATGACCAAGATACCTTCACTCCCCTCAGAGTAAGACAATAAGGGTAGCTCTCCCCCAGTTGAGACTTGCAACCGTGAACGAATCAACAATACTCTTCCCAAGCAGAGTTGATCTACCATCAGCACTAGAAGGACTTGATATCCCCGGCAGTCTTAATATTCCCCAGCAAATTGTAAGAATGTTCCCCGGCAGAATACAAGATACCCCCCAGTGGAGTCAATACTTCCCCAGCACAGTCTGAAAAAGCTTCTCCAACGGAGTCAAAGCATCATCCCCAGTAGACTCTGGAAGTTTACCCCCAACGGAGTACAAAAATAAATCTCCCCAGCCAAGTGCAAAGGATCATTCCCAGTAGAACTCAGGAGGTTATCCCCCACAAAAGTCTAACAAGGTTATCCCCAGCAAGTTACAACTGAAATATCATCCCCAGCGGAATTCTTTCCTTTCATAAACAGGAACTCAATCCTCAGGATTCAATATCACCAGCAACAGTAATCCATCCCCAGTGGAATTTATCAGTGGAATCCTCAGTAGAGCATCTCTTCCCCACAGAGTAATCTCCTCACCAGTTTATTCCCCAAACGGAGTTATCCTCTCCTGCAAGTTTATCATCTTCGTTCATCATCCCCAGCGGAAACGAAGAAATCAGCTTCTATCTCCAGCAGCTATCCGAGATTTATTTTCCCCAGCTAAAACATCACATTTCCATAAATCATGATACATGCATATATGCATCATATAATGCAATCTTATTTATGTTGAGAACATCATTGCTTGATCCATATCATGCATTGCATATGACTGACCTTTAGCCTTTCAGGAAAGATGCAGTTAAGTTCTCAACTATGTCAAAGACCTTCTCTGGTCCAGTTAAATCGATTCCTAAATATTTTTCTGATTCCGGTCCAGTTGAAGTTACTCCAAGACCTTGTCTGGTCCAGTTAAATCGATTCCTAAAGATTTTTCTGATGCCGATCCAGTCAAAGTTCATCCAAAACCTCCTCTGGTCCAGTTAAATCGATTCCTAAAGATTTTTCTGATGCCGATCCAGTTGAAGTTACTCCAAGACCTTGTATGGTCCAGTTAAATCGATTCCTAAAGATTTTTCTGATGCCGATCCAGTCAAAGTTATTCCAAGACCTCCTCTGGTCCAGTTAAATCGATTCCTAAAGATTTTTCTAATGTTGATCCAGTTGAAGTTACTCCAAGACCTTGTCTGATCCAGTTAAATCGATTCCTAAAGATTTTTCCAATGCCGATCCAGTCAAAGTTAATCCAAGACCTTGTCTAGTCCAGTTAAATCGATTCCTAAAGATTTTTCTGATGCCGATCCAGTCAAAGTTATTCCAAGACCTCCTCTGGTCCAGTTAAATCGATTCCTAAAGATTTTTCTAATGTCGATCCAGTTGAAGTTATTCCAAGACCTTGTCTGGTCCAGTTAAATCGATTCGTAAAGATTTTTCTGATGCCAATCCAGTCAAAGTTATTCCAAGACCTTGTCTGGTCCAGTTAAATTGATTCCTAAAGATTTTTCTAATGCCGATCCAGTCAAAGTTAATCCAGGACCTTCTCTGTTTCAGTCAGATCGACGATAAGATCTCCATGATTCCTATTCCAGTCAAAGTTCAGACCACCTATCAATAGTCTCCAAATGGCATCTGTAAGCCCATTCCGGACATCACCAGGCTGATACCACTTCATGCGAGTGCAAATTTCTGGGCACTCTAGTGTTCAATCATCTTCCACCTTCGGATCACGAAAGGCCCGAAAGCCAATCTATATCCTCAGGTTTAAGAAGATTGAACAGGGGCAGCTGTTGTACCCCAAAATTTTCCCTCCCATATTTCCCAAGACATTTCAAGAAAAATCTCCAAGTTGCTCAAGTTTGCTCAAGAGTGGGTCAGACAAATCATCTCCTAAGGCAGTCAACCCCAAATTAGGGTTTTGTGTTGCATCAAGATATTTGAGTCCAAATGACCTAAAATGCTCCCTAATGTCCTAATATGTTCTAAAGGTCATCCATGTCAAATTTCAAGTCTTGCAGAGGAAGTTTGCTCAGTCAATTGCTCAAAGGGTCCAAAAATCGATTGTGCTAGGGCAAAAGTCAACTGTGACCTACAAATAGTCAAAGCTCAAGATTTTTTATCAACATTCTCATTTTGAAGGATATTTCATCATTTGATTAAGGGTTGATCATGATTCATCAAGGATTGTTCAAAATTCATCAAGACTCAAAAGTTGCTAAATTAGGGGTTTGTAGGAAAAGTCAACTCAACTTTGACCAAGCATAACTTTCTCATACTTTATGAGAAATGACCCATCCAAAGTTAATTTTGAAGAGGATGCAATTTCCAACAATCCATCTTCATACCCCAAGATCAGAAAATGTACTCACAAGAAGTTATAAATTTGGACATTATAGGTCATTTTTGAAAGTCAACAAAAACACTTTTTTGCCAAAGCTTATAACTTTATCATGGAATATCAAAATGAGATGATATCAAAATGGTTGGTTAGAGGAAATCTCAAGCTTTATAAAAAGTCCAAGAACAATTCCAAAAGTTCAAAATTGAAGAAGTTATGCATTGTTGAAGTTGGGCATTTTTCCAAAATTGCCAAAAGTCAACAATCCCCAAAACTTCAAATTTTGTCAAATGGGCCCATTCTTTTCCACTTGATTTGATCTTGTCACACTACACACGTTTCCTAGCTTCAGCCTTATGTCCATTTATTAAATTTTCAATTTTATGTGATTTTTTATTGAATTAATTCATTTTAAATCAATTTAAATCAAATAAAATCCAAATATTGATTACTAAGTATCTTTTTGGTTGTTATAGGTCTTAAATATCATCATGATCATTATCAAATCGGTATCAAGCTTTTCATGTACAAAAATATTGGATTTTGGACAAGTTTGGAAGGTTTTTAATGGAGGATCAAATCAAATCCTAAAACATCATTGCACAAAGATTGAGTCCACAAATGTTAACCTAATTCACTCCATATTACATATAAAATGCAAAGAGGCACAAATTAGAGGCTAGAGGCTGCTAAATCACAAGAACCAAACTTGGAAAAATTGCAAAAAAGTGTGAATCTGAAATCGTGCATAGAGGCCAATTCAGAACCAAATCTCAACGCCAATCACTTGCTAGACATCCACTGAGTCAGAAGCAATCAAAAGCAAGCTCTCTCACCCCCTCAATCACACTTTAAGTCCTTCAAAAAACAGCCCTGTACTCGAATTCATATATCATTATTCTCGCATTTTCTTGACAAAATCTTTGCATATTCATGATCCTTGAGTAACTTCTAAACTTTCTGCATTATTTATTTGTGTTTATATGACCTGTAATGCCATACCCGAATCTAGGGTTCTTGGTATTTGTTTTTGGGCGTTTTATTTGCAGGAAAAATTGAGGTCATTAATGGATATAGACATGATCAGTGGAAGAAGACGAGCACAACCATGTGTTTGAAATTGATTTTCGTGGCCTAGAATAGCTTTTAGGTTTGACCTAGGGATTCAGCTGCAGATATGAATCCGCAGGAAATATTACAGGGATGAACGAGGAAGACGATGGTGCGTCTTCCCCTGGTTGGTTGGTTCAAATCTCGCGTGTGTTTTTTATAATTCTGGCATATTAATTGTTTTTTTCATATAATAATTGTTATCCATTATAATAACAAATGAAGTGCAGTGGTTGAGTGGCAAGGTGAATGTTAAAAATACAATGGGACCTGGGTTCGAATCCCAGGTCCCCCCAAATGCTTTGTATTTTTTCTCTTCAGGTGATCCAATGATGATTCCATGGTGCAGCACATCATACACCCTCACTCCAATGCTTGCCAGATAGCCCCAGGCCAGATCTGGTGGTCCATATTAGAGGTCCACCATAAGACCAAGTTAAAGGCGCACACTGAATCCAAAAGTCAACCAGGTTTGCAGCGAAATTGGCCCCTCAGAATTGCTATTTCACCCCCAAATCAGGCCCAAAACCCCCCTTGGTGATTTCTTTCTTCTTTTTATTTATTTATTTGTTTTGTTTAATTATTATTTTTATTTAAACTAACCAATTAAAACTTTTTCCTCATAAAATCAAAAACCAAAAAATATATTTTATTTATTAAAATTAAATTCAGCACTTTATTTTTTGTAAATAAATGTTAATTCAATTAATTTAGTTTTAATTAGGTATAACTTTTAGTATTTTTGCAATAATTAAAATTAATGTAGATAATTAGTTTTTACTAACTTTGATCAAATTTATTTTATTTCTTTTAACATCTAAAAATCCAAAAATATCTTTTTTTAATTAATTAATTAATTAATTTAATTAACTTAGTTTATTTCCTTCAAAAATAACAAAAAAATCACTTTGTTTCAAAAAAGGGTCAAAACCCTAAAAACTCGTTCGATTTAATTTCTCGCACGCGATCCATTTTTATCATATTATTGTACCTGTTTCCGAAATGTAATAGTTTAAATAGGACTCTAATTATTTTATCGCTTTATTTACTTTCCGCATTTTAAATTCAAGGGTTGTTTTTGGCGATGTAAATACCCGACGCCTTGTAATAGTTAGCTTTAATTTCCCCAATTTAATTTCCGCAACTTATAAACTGTTAGATGTTTGATAATAGGGAATGCATGACAAGATCAAATGTTTGAACCTAAAATCAACATAGATAACCGCTAACATGTACAAAGATAAATAACTGAAAAAACAACACACTCGCACATGCACACTCTTAGGGTACACCTCACTTGGTTGCCTTTGAACGTGGTCATTGAGTATAGGAAGTTTTAGAGGTCGTCCTCTTGTCCAAAGATCATAGTTGCCTCGAAACGGTTGCCTCGGAAAAATGATCTAAGACATTAGGGTTACCGCTAAGGCGTCCTAACATTGCTTTAGTGACCACACGTCCCTTAATCGAATTGACCCTTAAACTCCAACGATGATGCTACCTACTCATCAATAGTGGGATAACATTGTCTAAAGGACATTAGCACAGATTGATTCCTTTTTCGAGTAGGTAGATGGTTCTGAAGTACTTGCTCCTTTCAAAACAAAACAAACTTTTCGCACTTACACCTTTCAAACAAAACTCTTTTCAAACCCACAAACACAAAGAAAAGCAATTTTTGAAAACACATTGAGCAAGTACCTAAGAGCTCGTGGATAACCACAGATAGAAAGGGTGCTAACACCTTCCCTTTCTATAATCTACCCCCCGGACCCGAGAAACATCTCGAAAAAGGAATTTTTCTGTGCTTTTTTCCTTTCCTGGTTGGATAAAATAAAAGATGGTGGCGACTCTTACTTACCGCGACATTTTGCGAAAACAAACGCAAAACGTGAACCAGCATTCCAAAAAATAGTCAGTTCTCTCCCACCGTATCATAGAACTGGCGACTCTGCTGGGGATATCAAATAAGTGGGGTGTACCTTAGGACTAGATCATTGTTTTTTCAATTGTTTTCTTTGTATGCTTTATATTTGTGGGCTTGTATCGGAGTTACTATAGATCCTAACCTAGATCTGGGGGATACCCTTTAGGTAAGTAGCAATAAACTGTGAGGGAACTGTACGGCGTAGACCGATACGGTTGAAGTAGTAGCTACGTTGGTGTGACACTTTAGTCTATACCGATATCCCTTGTGTTGGAACGAGGAGAATATGGGTCTTCTAAGGGGTCATTAAGCACCAACTGACCTTAGAACCTTTAAATTGACCAACTTGGCCATAGAATAGTAGCAGTATGCTACACTCATTGAGACTAAACTCTCGCGATGATTCTGGCTGCAAGAAAAGGTTGTTAGACTGGAATTATGACTGATTGAGGGTAGTCAGTGATATTGAGATCCTCTAGAACCCGGTTACTATTTTTAGGACAGGTTTAAACCAACTGAACTGAAAGAGGGTAGTACCTAGACTCCTTGCCAGCCTGAAATCTAAGGGCTCTCTGTGTGACTTGTGTGCCATTACCATGTTTGCCATTTGTGGATATTTGTGGTGTGCTTACTATCATGACATCATGACATCATAACATTGCATACATCTTGCATTGGACTAACCTATTTCAAAGACAGGAGGGATTCATCTTTGTTCTGTTTTATAGGTCACCATGATGCCCATGCGTAGGAATACCATCCGGATCAACTTTGTCCACGTTCTCACCATGCTTAAAGAGTTGGTTGCAAAGATGCCTGATACTAGCTCTTTCATCAGAATACATGGGTATCTTCTCAGTTTGGTCACCTCCAAATTGGACGAGCAGATGATGAGTGTTTTGGTCCAATTCTATGATCCACAGTACCATTGCTTCACTTTCCAGGACTACCAGTTGGTCCCCACCTTAGAAGAATTCTCTAAGTTGCTCGGTATCTCTATCCGGGAGCAGACCCCATTTACTGGTTGGGAGAAGATCCTTAAGCCAGAAGAGATTGCTGCAGCCCTTCATATGACAAAGGAAGAAGTAATGGCTAATTGGGAGATTAGAAGTGGAGCAAAGGGCTTTCTCACTAAGTTTTTGGTTGGTAAGGCCAACTATTTCTGGGATAGTCTAGACTTCAAGGCATTCGAGGATATTCTGGCTCTTTTGATATATGGCTTGGTATTGTTTCCGAACTCTGACTCCTTTATTGATGTGAATGTGATAAAAATCTTCATCTCTCGTAACCTGTACCCACTCTCTTGGGTGACATCCTTCATCAGCTTTATGCCTGTACTGCCCGAAAGCGGGGAACCTTGATGTCCTGTGCTCCATTATTGGCGAGGTGGTTTATTTCGCACCTTCCCAAATCAGTGCTGAAGAACAAAGAAGGAATGGGCTGGGCTTATAAGGTTATCTCTCTCTCTCTCTCTCCCATAATGACATCATCTGGACTATCAAAGGTATGGATGAGGTGGCTATCATTGATCGATGCGGGAAGTACCCTAATGTTCCACTGATAGGGACCAATGGAGGAATTTCTTACAATCCGTGCTTGGCCTTACGTTAGTTTGGGCGAGCCAGAAGAGAAGGACCTCATGAGCTGCTAATGCCTAGTATCATCTTTGATTTTCAAGGGGATAGTGACGAGCAACACCGCAGGTTCATAAGGGCTTGGGGTAGAGTTCACAGATTTGATCCACATGAGCTGGGTCCAAAGACTTCTCTTCCGATGGAGCCATATCTCAGATGGGTCCGTATCCGTGCCCAAAAGCTGGGTATGCCATATGAAGCCGTCCTGCCTATCATTGTTGAAGTTGCTAATGAAGAAGGGGTTCTCCCGACCATCCTCCATCCTCATATGCCCACTGACATTGGAGCATTGAAAAGGTCTTGGATGCAACTGAGAGAAGAACGGGATTACGAGAAACATCTCGAAAAAGGATTTTTTCTGTGCTTTTTTCCATTCCTGGTTGGATAAAATAAAATATGGTGGCGACTCTTGCTTACCGCGACATTTTGGGAAAACAAACGCAAAACGCGAACCAACATTCCAAAAAATAGTCAGTTCTCTCCCACCGTATCACACCGCTGTTACCTACCCATCCCTAATCGGTGACGATTTTCCTTTTTTTTTCTTCTTCTTCCAATTAAACCCTAACCCACACCCAAACCAAAAATCAAAATAGAAATAATGAAAAACGAAGCTAAGTTGTTACCCTCGATTGCGATTGTTCTTGTGCTTCCTCTGTGTGATTCCTTCTAATTCCTTTTCTTTCGTTTTTTCGACAGGTACAATGGTAATGAAAGATGATGGTGGAGGACTTAGGGTTTCAGATCTTGAAACCCTAAGTTGGGGCGGTGAATGCGAGGATTTGTGGCGGTTCACGGTGACGGTTTGCGATGAAGGTGGAGGACGGAAACAACGAATCTGTGTTTTGGCCGAAGTGGATTGAGACCTCGTTCTCCGTCACAAAATGCTTTGCTGTAATAATTTGTGTATATTTTCCTCTTACTGTCCTCCCCCTCCCTTTTCTTACTGTGATTATTTATAGTTTTTTTAGATTTTAGTAAAATAGGAAGAAAAATTATGTGTCTGTGAACTTAATTTTTGGTTTAGTTAGGGTTTTTCAAATTAGAAATTTATTTGAATTCTTGTCTGTAAATTTAAGAACGATGCCTACACTTCGTGTATCTGTAATGAAAATATTTCCATCTTAGTTGAAATTTGTTTCTGTGATAACATTTTGATTCAAGCTTTAAAACATTTATGCATTTGTATGGACTTGCTGCTGTATTAGAAGAACAATGAATGTAGATTTTTTATTTGATTTGAAGAGTATATGTTTCCTAAAAAAACGTTATATCATTTATTAATCTACACAGAGCATGTTATCAGTTTTGGGCCATAACATTTGTTGATATGGGCCCGTTGTGCGTTTTTATTATCTGATGGCCTCAAGCCAACCGTTTTCTCTTTTATCAGCAAACGAAACACCAATATTTATTAGGTCCAAAATGTGATATTATAATTAAATATATTAACAATAATGATAAAATAAAACACTTTTTTATTAAACTAAATCTTAATTGGGCCATGCAGCATCACTTGTTTTGGGCTTGTTTCATTTTGGTCTTCAAAAAAAATAATTCTGATTTGAGCTGAGTTTGGGCCGGTTATGACTAGGAAGCCTTTTTATTAATAAAAACAAATAGAAATAAATTTAATGATATAATGTTTAAATTCATATATATATATATATATATATATATATATATATATATATATATATATATATATATATATATATATATATATATATATATATATATATATATATATATATATATATATATATATATATATATATATATATATATATATATATATATATAGTAAAGATTATTGTAACAATAGGTTTTTATATTATGAAAAATGACGCCTTTAAACAAAATCTAAAAAAATCGAATGGAGCCCCAGATTATGCTTTCCAAGCGAATTGACATGGGCCTCACCAAAGAGATGGATTATTTTATACACACCTTAATCTAAATGGGCCTAATTGCTAACAAATTGTTCACCTCCTTGGTTAAACACCTTTTTTTCTAAACTTGAAATGAAACGCAAGAAATACATGGGCCCTTTCTAGCTTTAGAAAGGCCCACAACTATCAACATGAAGCGAATATACCCCAAATTCATGATGCAGTCGGTTGTGTCGTCCTCAACCACAAATATCAACGTGTAGAACACCAAATTCATGATGAAGTCATTCGTTTCGTCCTCAACCACAACTATCAACATGAAGCGAATATACCTTAAATTCGTGATGCAGTCGGTTGTGTTGTCCTCAACTACAATTGTCAATGTGCAGAACACTAAATTCATGATGAAGTCAGTTGTGTCATCCTCAACCACAACTATCAACATGAAGGAAATAAACACCAAATTCACGGTGAAGTCGGTTGTTTCGTCCTTAACCATAACTATCAACGTGAAGAACATAAAATTCATGATGAAGTCGGTTGTGTCGTCCTCAACCAAAACTATCAACATGAAGGAAATAAACACCAAATTTCATAATGAATTCGGTTGTGTCGCCCTCAACCATAACTATCAATGTGCAGAACACCAAATTCATGATGAAGTCGATCGTGTCATCCTGAACCACAAATATCAATATGAAACGAATATACCCCAAATTCACAATGCAGTCTGTTGTGTCGTCCTCAACCACAACTGTCAACATGCAGAACACCAAATTCATGATGAAGTCGGGTGTGTCGTCCTCAACCACAACTATCAACATGAAGGAAATAAACACCAAATTAATGGTGAAGTCAATTATGTCGTCCTCAACCATAATTATCAATGTGAAGAACACCAAGTTCATGTTGAAGTCGGTTGTGTCGTCCTTAATCACAACTATCAACATGAAGGAAATAAACACCAAATTTCATGATGAATTTGGTTGTGTCGCCCTCAACCATAACCATCAATGTGAAGAACACCAAATTCATGATGAAGTTGGTTCTATCGTCCTCAACCATAACTATCAACATGAAGAAAATATATTCGAAATTGATTTAAAGTTAATAGTTTGTACAGATAAGCCTGCTGAAGATGAAACTCAAGAAAATTTGTAATCTTAACCAAAGTAGCTATGCAAGTTTCACTGCATGCATAATGATCTAGATTGACGTGCTATCTAAGTGTGATGTATGCCCCAAATGTTTACAATGCGTATGTATGAAAATATTTATATGCTTATGCCCCAAATGTTTGTATGCATATTCCCCAAGTATGTGTATGCTCCAAGAATGTGTATGCCCCAAGTGTTATGCGAATGCTTTTGATAAATCTCTTTTGTTAAACCACCGGGTTCTCATAGTCACCAACTCCCCGACGGTGTTTGTTTCCCATTATTGCATTTCCAAGTGGATTTGGATTTAGTGAAAGATGTTAGCGAGATCTTGATATCCGTATCATAGGCGTAGGCATAAGCATGGACCTAGACGTGGATTTTGGCGTGGACTTTGACATAGTCATAGACATAGGCGTGGACATAGAGATAAGCGTGGACGTGGACGCAGGCGTGGATTTTCCTTCAATGTTTTTTTAACCAAAATGTTTTTTGATGTTTTATCCAATGCTTTAATTGGTATGTCAATTCCCCAAAATGATTTCAAATAATATTCACAAAAAAAAGTTGTATTATTTTGCAAACAAGTCTAAAAAGAAACACAATTGAAATATTTGAAGAAGAATTCAATGTTCTAATTGATAAATATGCCTCTAAACAGGAAAGTGTACAAGATGCGATCCCTAGAAAGAGGTAATTACAGAAAGTTTTGATAAAAAGCTGTAAATGGCAATGAAAATGATGATTGCTACTTCTATTTTCCCCAATATTCTCTTGATAGCTCAAATCTTCTTTGCTTTTGAGTCAGATGATTTAGACCAATCCCTTCCTTCGTGGTTCGTAGTCGTGATTCTTAGATCGCAGTATTTTTGTTCTTTATTTCTTTGAATGAAATCCCTAATTTTTTCCTGGATCTCCCTTTCGGGTTTTCAATCCACCAGGATAATTTTTGTGTGCATGTCACTAATTTTTGCCTAGATCGTTGAAACAACCGGCTGAACAATCAACTGATAATGAAATCAATGAAGTCGGCATCGAACAATTTTTATCCCACATGAAGGGAAAGGTAAACATCGAGTAAACCTGAGAAGGGTGAAATCACGATCAAACGACCGAGAGATCGAGTAAGGGAGTCTGTACGCGACGGGAAGGTATTAGCACCCCACACACCCATAGTACTCTACAATATCCACTCTTATTGTCTATATTATAGGTGTGGTTAAACTATGCTTACTGTTTACTACTGAGGAAGAATGCATGCAAAAGAAAGGAGAAAAGAATGTAGGGAAAATAAAAGTTATGCTCGCTCGGGCCCTACCCCAATGCTCACGTATCCATTTTAAGGAATCAGAGCATTCATAGTTTGGATCAAAAGTTTTTTGTTGGTTTTTATCTTTTAATGAACAATATTAATTTCGCCTTCTGCAGCAGCTCGACCTTTGGAGACTCACACGTCAGCACATAAGTGAATTAACATGTTTTTTTGAAAAAAAGTTTGAAAGAAAATCTCGAAGGCGCAAAAGAGTTTGCATTGGTTGATATTCTTTACCTTACAGAATGATTTGAAAATTGTTAGATGTTTTATGCATTTAATAAAAATAATTTTAGTCTTAATGCAAGGATGCAAAAGAAAAGAAAATATCTAAGGGAGACTAACCTAAATATATCCCTAATATTATCATACAGTGATTGATCCTAAAGTTGAGTTTTGAAGGGAAATCTCCACCCTATGTTGACATGCTTGGATAACAATCCTAATGTCTATCTCAAATCACCATCTATAGATGAATCAAGAAGTCCTAAAGGAGCATATCAAGGGTCTATCACCTAAAACTATGTCTATCTCAAATCATCATCTATAGATGAATCAAGAGCTCCTAAGGGAACATGCTAAGGGTATATCATCTCAAAACATGCATACAAAGATGAAATAGAGCCAACAAGCCAATAAGCTCAAGAGAGCACACCTGGAGAGATCCTATATAGGTTAGCATTCCAAATAAAGTCTAACAAAGACTATCCTATATGGAACATGTAATGAGAGAGAAGTCGTGATCTCAATTCCTAAATTGAGTGGCGCGTCGATCAACAACCAAGTAAACAAACACTAGCATGACACATATAGCAAATGAAGTGTGAAATGCCTGCTACAGGTCTTTAAACAACGACTTCGAGTGCACGCTCTTTATTTCCCACCTCCTACTTCACATGATTTCTAAAAATCGATAAATGCCCCTATTATACATGATCTCTAGAAAGCGGTAAATGCTGGAATGAGGTAAATGAGAGAGAATACCAAACGAACAAAAGTTCATAGCACAACAAGCAAAGTAGAGAAACCCGACAAAGGTGAAAATAAATCACAATATAAATCTCAAGCGCACCCGCATATCACACAATAAACCTGCATAAGACTCAGATCTTAACAAGCAAAGGTGAATTAGAACTCTGAAGTAATCGAATAATCAGAATTTAATTCCTAAAAAAATCTAACAATTATCATGTAAAGAAAAAGTTCAAATAAAACTAAACAATTATCAAAATCATTTAAAAGAAAATACTAAAAGAATAAACTCAGGGGGTGCAATCTATAAGCATGAGGTGATGTAGAAGTAAAACATGGGTGCTAGGCCCACTGCAATGTCCAATACACATCTTTTTTGTTTTCCAACAATGAGGCTCCACAAAACCAGCGTAGCAGGCCAAAAGGGAGGTGAGCAGAGCATTTAGGCCCAAATAGAATTGTTCAACACTCAGTCCACTTCATACTATCATCAATTCCACTTCAATTATTCATCATCACTATTTAGATTTATTATTGAATAAAAAACAAAATGAAGACAAAAGATGGAACGACGATGTTTTATTGAGATATAGGGCAAAAGAGAGTATGTCAATTCAACTTCTTTTAGCACAAGAACTTCTTCTCTCATCCCTCACAGTGGCGCTTCTTCTCTTCACTGATCTACACCAAATTCAACGTTACTGCCACCGCTGTTTTAACCTTCGGTTCAAAATCGACGATGTGCTCCTTCTACAAAGCTTCGATGTCTCCAAATCAAACTCCTTTGAGTTTTGTCTCATCACCATCGATTCTCCTTAATCGCGGCTCTACTCCGCATCATATCCTTTTCTTGATCGACTCAGACCTTCATCCCTGCCGTTATCCTTCTCTTTGCACAAAACTTATGATTACAATCGGAGCACACTCCGGTGGTTCTTCATGTTGGAGATGATGAGAAGACCAGAAGAAAATCACAGGTACATATTTTATTAATCTCTTTATCTTCTTCTACCTTTCTTGCATTTTATTTTGAAATTTTGTCGATTCTTGAGTGTGTTTCTGAGTTGTTGTGGTGTTGATGACGAAGATAAGATGTAGATTGAAGTTTAGTTGTGGAAAGGGCGGAGTTCTGATGTTGTGGTGATGATGTTGCAGAATTGAAGATGATGTGTGAAGGTTGATGATTTTGCATTTTTGTGAGATTTGCAAAGGAAAGTTGATGAAGTTCACGAGAGAGCAGAAAGAATTTTCTTCAGATTTCGGTGGTGATTCTCTAGAACGTGTGTAGAAGAATGAAGATGAAGCAAAGAGAATTTGATGATTTTTTTTTCTGTAATTCTTTAGAGAATTGAAGAATCCCCTTGATAAATCTGGTGAGTTCTATGATATATTTAGTTAGAGATTAGAAAGTTAGTTAGAGGTTGAATTGATTTGAACTGTTGATTTGAATTTATGTTAGAGATTTGGATGGCTCGTGTAATACAATGGGAGAACTGACTTGGGTGTTTTGCGTTTGATTGCAATAGTTGCGGATAGCAAAAGTCGCCACCTAATTTTCTTTTATCCAATAAGGAAAGGGTGAAAAGAGCAGGAAAGACCTTTGATATTATTTCTTGAGTTTGGAGGGTAGGTTATGAAAAGGGAAGGTATTAGCATCCTTTTCATCCGTAGTTATCTACGGGCTCTTAGTTGCTTTCTATATCACTTGCTTTGTTTGAAAATGTGCTTTGTGGTGGGTTTTGAAAGTATTTTTGAAAAGCTCCTTTGTTGAGGAAAACCTTGTAATGATTCCCTTCTCTATAAGAATGCATACAAAGTGTTAGACTTTTTGAAAATAGTTCAAAGAGATGTTTGTTTTTGAAAGTGTGAGTGTGGAAATGATTTTGATTTGCAAGCAAGCAACTAAGGATGTTCTACTTACTCAAAACTTTTTTTTGTTCATTTCTTCCTTCCTTTGATATTGTTATCTTACCATTGATTGGTAAGAAGCCTTATCTTTGGATGTAAAGGGACGGGCGTGGGTCATCGTATAGTCATGAATAGCAATGTTGTGAGATATCTTAGCATTTCTCTTGAGGGACTAAGATCATTTGTAAGGCAACATTTGAAGCGTCATCGAGGGACTATGATCTTTTGATTGTTTTTGCTAAGATGTCTCACATGCACATTATGACCATTTTCTCATGGAAACAAGTGCAGTTAACCCTAAAGGTGCAAGTGTGCAAATATGTTTGATTGCATGCATTTTGTCTTGAATTAGGGTTTTCTAAGCATTGGTTTTAGTCTTGTCATATATACCCTAATTATTAACATTTATATGAAAGAAGTAAATTGCGGAAAGTAAATTTACTATGCTATTACATCACTTGAGGATGGGGATACAAATGTACAAATGGGGATTGCAAGAAATTAAATCCTAATTAAATATTACAACCATATTGAATGTGAAGAAATGTACAAGAATTGGCATGAAAAGAAAATGAAATTTGTTTTAATTTTTGCTAAGGAAAGGTTTTGATTAATTAAAATAATTATGAAAATAAAATATTTTTTGTGATATTTTTATATATTCATAAAATAAAACTTGTAAATAAATGGTGTGTAAAAAAAATCAACTCAAAAGGAGTTGTCTTGATTTGTTAGAAAAATGTTTGAAGTTTGTTAAAAAGAAAAAGGAAACAAACAAAAGGGTAAAAACTATTTTGGTATGGCTAAGGTTTGACTCAGGACACTACATAGAAATTCCTTTCGTGTGCGCTGTTTGTACCACTGGGGTGGTCTGTTTCATCCGTTCATAAGGCAACTACGATTGGGTACAAGATGAACTTGTTTCTGAATGTTTGATGTGCCTAGCTCCCTCTTTCGATTGCTGGAATGCAAAGCTCCCAAATGGAGATTCGAAAAGCTTCAATGTTTAGCCAATCAAAGGACACAGAAAACCTGTCTAAAGTTTGAAAATGAATCTAACAAAGGTAAATTTCGAAAACTACAGGCCAGGGGTTAGCACAAGTTTATTGGGCACCAAAATCCTAAGGCTAACTAGTCAGGGTTGAGATTCTCAACATATGAGCAGTGAGAATCGAAAGTTAAGGTATGGTCAACTTCCTAGATGGGATATCTACATTTTTATTTTATTTATATGTACAAATTATATTTAAATGGAAATTTCTAAGTTTAAAGAAAACTTACCTCTTGAAGTGCCGATCGAAGGAGTTGTACGTGACTTCGTTGGTGGTGGATGGAGTTTCGCCGGAACCTTCCTGAAGCTAGTTCAATTGCTGCTTTGTTTGGGCAGTCACTGAATCAGAGGTGGGTGTGTGATATTGGTGAGTGAATCGAAGGTTATTATATAACAGTCTAGGGAGTGAATCGAAAGACTATTATGTTGCAGTTAGGGAATGAATCAAAGGTTGGTTATCTGGCATTTGGGGAGTGAATCAAAGGGTTCACTAATGCATGAAGGGATCTGAGATTTTTTGTGATAGTTTTATAGTTTTAATGTTTTTGAGAGTGTTTGAGTTTGAGAGTTTGAGAGTTTGAGAGGTTTTTGAGAGTGTTTGAGAGTTTGAGAGTTTGATAATTTTTTCTACACAACCAACATCCTCCCCTTGATTTTAAAATGATCTCTCTTTTTATAGAGAAAAAGTTTGGAGTGAACAGATTTGTAAAATAATAAAATATAGTTTGGTTGAAAAGAAAATATCCACTTGTGTCAACTTTTCATGATCCCAAGATGAAAATACCAAAATTAATGGTTTAGATGGGTTGCTTCTAGCTTATAAGGGACATGTGTACATAAGTGACAGGCGCAAGGCTCAATAACTTTAAGGGAAAGTTGGCTTGGAAAGCACTTGGGTCAGAACTTAATTTGAATGTATAAACCATTAAATATGGAGTGAGGCACAAGTTGGAGGCCTAAAAAGCAAGATCACGTAGCCTGACCTATGGATCCTGTTTTAAACTTGATGCTTTGTATCGAATACTCCATCTTTCATTTTGACCATACAGATCTAGCCTTCGACCAAACTCAAGAGAAAACAAAATTTAATTTCCCCAACAAAAGCATGTTCTTTGAATGGGTCATATTCAACTAAATATATCACTTTGAATCCTTTTGTTTTGATCACGTAGGTTCAACCTTCAACCAAACTCAAAGTCATACAAGACTAATTATTTCAAAACATTTCATAATCTTCGAATGGACGACCAAATGTGTGTCCTTCGAATCCACCAAATTGTGTTTCATAGTGTAGAAACTATGTGTGTTGAAGGTTTTAAAGGTGGAATCAAAACAAACACAAAGGGAGTCATTGCCTTGTACCTGTTTAGCATGAGGGAAGCCCCTGCTTTGTGAATCAAAGCAAACATGTAAGGGGTCAATGGCGCAATCGAAGCTTGCACACAGGAGGTCCCTGCTTTGAATTAAAGGAAGCCTTCAGAAGGCCATTGCCTTCTGAATTGAAGGAAGCTTTTAGAAGGTCATTTCCTTCTTAATCGAAAGAAGACAGTAGGAAGCCACTAACTTTTGAATCGAAGGACACCAACAAGAGGCCCTTGTCTTCTGAATCGAAGGAAACTGTTTCAAAGGGAAACAAAGCCCAGCCGAAGCTAACATGAAGATAACCATTTGTTAATTGAATCTTGTATGAAGCAAGCATGCTAGAGGCCATTGCCTCAATCGAAGCTTGGGAATTTGAAGCAAGATTGAAGGTGGATTCAAAGCAGGCATTTAGGTTGATTCGAAGCAGGTTTCTACGAAGAAGACAATGACCCAATCGAAACTTGTGAAGCAAACATGAATTGATGCAATGCCCAGTCGAAGCTAGTATCAATCAAAGCAAGTTTGCTTTTCTCCAATTTTGTCAAAAAAATAAAATTGATCTTCTTTCCTTTTTCAATAGTTTCCTCTTTGACTTGATGCTTGAAAATCCAATATGATCCATGGAAACTATGTGGGGCATTAAAAATAAATATGTACTTGTGCAAAACTTAATTTTTTTTTAAAAAATCCTTGTGACTTAAAGGTGGAAGATGATTGAACACTAGAGTGCCCAGAAGTTTGCACTCGATGGTAGGGTTGACTATATAGGGAATAGGCTTAAAGATTCCAGTTGGAGAGATGATGGAGAGTTTCCTGAGATGGGCTTATAGATGCCATCCAAAGGTGATTATAGATAGAAATTAAACTAAGCCTATGTTTGGCTGTAACTGGGAGGAGTATCAGAATAAATCTTTGGTTGATTTGACTCTGAATGATATGCTGGGATGGACCCGTGTTATGCCATGTCTGGAAATGCATTAGAAGGAATATGTGTAAGAATGCCTAAGGATAAATCCGTACAAAAGTGTGTCTGGGTAAGGTTGCTTCAGGATGAGTCTGTGTAAAACTTCATCTAGAAATAAGAAGGAACCTGGGTAGGGTTGCTTCAGGATGAGTCCATGTAAAAATTCATCTGGAAATGAGAAGGAACCTGGGTAGGGTTGCTTCAGGATGAGTCCGTGTAAAACTTCATTTGGAAATGAGAAGGAACCTGGGTAGGGTTTCTTTAGGATGAGTCCATGTAAAAATTCATCTGGAAATGAGAAAGAACCCGGGTAGGGTTGCTTCAGGATGAGTCTTCGTAAAACTTCATCTGGAAATGAGAAGGAACCTGGGTAGGGTTGCTTCAGGATGAGTCTGTGTAAAACTTCATATGGAAATAAGAAGGAACCTGGGTAGGGTTGCTTCAGTATGAGTTCATGTAAAACTTTATCTGGAAATGAGAAGGAACCTGGGTAGGGTTGCTTCAGGATAAGTTCATGTAAAACTACATATCAAAATGAGAAGGAACCTGGGTAGGGTTGCTTCAGGATGAGTCCATGTAAAACTTTATCTTGAAATAAGAAGGAACCTGGGTAAGGTTGCTTCAGGATGAGTCCGTGTAAATCTTCATCTGGAAATGAAAAGGAACCTGGGTAGGTTAATTCAGGATGAGCCTGTGTAAAACATCATCTGGAAATGAGAAGGAACCTGGGTAGGGTTGCTTTAGGACGAGTCCATGTAAAACTTCACCTGGAAATGAGAAGGAACCTGGGCAGGGTTGCTTCAGGATGAGTCTGTGTAAAAGTTCATCTGGAAATGAGAAGGAACCTGGGTAGGGTTGCTCCAGAATGAGTCTGTGTAAAACTTCATCCGAAAATGAGAAGGAACCTGGGTAGGGTTGCTTCAGGATGAGTCTGTGTAAAATTTAATCTGGAAATGAGAAGGAACCTGGGTAGGGTTTCTTCAGGATGATTCAATGTAAAACTTCATCTAAAAATGAGAAGGAACCTCGGTAGGGTTACTTCAGGATGAGTCCATTTAAAACTTCATCTGGAAATGAGAAGGAACCTGGGTAAGGTTGCTTCAGGATGAGTCTGTGTAAAACTTCATCTGGCAATGAGAAGGAACCTGGGTAGGGTTGCTTCAGAATGAGTCCATGTAAAACTTCATCTGGAAATGAGAAGGAACCTGGGTAGGGTTGCTTCAGGATGAGTCATTGTAAAACTTCATCTGTAAATGAGAAGGAACCTGGGTAGGGTTGCTTAAGGTGAGTCCATGTAAAACTTCATATGGAAATGAGAAGGAACCTGGTAGGGTTGCTTCAGGATGAGTTATTGTAAAACATCATCTGGAAATGAGAAGGAACCTGGGTAGGGTTGCTTCAGGATGAGTCTGTAAAACTTCATCTGGAAATAAGAAGGAACCTGGGTAGGGTTCCTTTAGGATGAGTCCATGTAAAACTTCATCTAGAAATGAGAAGGAACCTGGGTAGGGTTGCTTCAGGATGAGTCAGTGTAAAACTTTATCTGGAAATGAGAAGGAACCTGGGTAGGGTTGCTTCAGGATGAGTCCATGTAAAAATTCATCTGGAAATGATAAGGAACCTGGGTAGGGTTGCTTCATGATGAGTTCATGTGAAAGTTCATCTAGAAATGTATGAGAAGGACCTGGGTAGGCTAGCTTCAGGAGGAGTCCATGTGAAACTTTATCTAGAAATGAGAAGGAACCTGGGTAGGATTGCTTCAGGATGAGTCCGTGTAAAACATCATTTGGGAATGAGAAGGAACCTGGGTAGGGTTGCTTCAGGATGAGCCCATATAAAACTTCATCTGGAAATGAGAAGGAACTTGGGTTGGGTTGCTTCAGCTGGTCGAGTAGATAGTTGTCCTGTCTTGTTTCAGTTATTAATCTATAATTAGTCGCTTACAGATAGTTGTCCTATCTTGCTTCAGGTATTAATCTGGAACTTGCTTTTTGTTGGCTGTAGAGATAATTGTCATGGTTTGCTTTAGGAATTATCTCTGACCTCTTTGAAAATTGTTTATGATAGCTATTTGTTGATTGATCTATCCTGAAAAGGTAAATAGTTAGCTGCATGCAATGTCATGATGTATGAAATTCATGGCATAATGATGTTCTCAAAAATAAATGAGATTGTGCGGTATGCATTTATCATGTATGTAATATGATGCATGAATGTGAAATATTTGTTGAAATTTATCTTTTCTCCTTAACAAGCGTTGGGGAGATTTGGGAAGTTAAACCCTGAACTACTATTGAGGATGAAGAATGTGCACATCTTCAAACCCTGTTTAGAATATTTATGCTGGGGATTCCTGTTGTTTGAGGAGAACTCCTCTGAGGGACGTCTATTTTTATTGAGGTGTGGAGAGTGTTGATTCCTGCTTGGGGAAAAGAGTTCAGGAGTCTTAGTTGTCTGTTTCTCTACTAGGGAGTTATCTCTTGATGGAAGAGAAAGGAAGTTAACAACTTGTTGGGGATACATAAGTTAACTTTTATCTGGTTCTCTTTCAGGCTTTGCGGCAACTCACGTGGGATTGTAGAAAAGTCTATCGGGGAAGAGGGGTTGTGGTCCCTTGACTTGTGATAGTCTGAGAGGCAAATTCAAGCTGGGGAATCTTTCCATTTGTTGGGGAAATAAACCCTATTAACAATCAGCTGGAGATGCATCTTCTTTTGGTAGAACTCCTCGAGGTTTCTTGAGATCAAATCGGTTGGGGAGATGTTTTCCGGAGATTAAAACTCTGGCTGGGGATTGCATAAATCCAAATTCGTAGGGATAATTCTGTGGGGATATCCATGAATTTGGTCTTTGTGGGTTTTGGACCCTTATTTGTGAAGATTATTATGTGGGGATAACCTTATAGAGATGACTCTGCAGGGACTTAACTGGGGATCACCTTATGAAAGGTATTTCGTGGAGATTTGTCACTTCCCTAAGTATCAAGTGTTGTAGCATTGCCAGAAAAATGTTTGCTTGGTCGTATGTGACCCTTTGCTGGAATTCAAGTTCAATGCTCCAAGTGATTCAGATAAAGACCTGCCCCTGGTTACTTAGCACTTCTTGAGAGATTTTTTGGAATCTTGACTTGACTGCCCCAGATGTGCTAGACAATGATCATGCCGTGCCCCTTGATTATGAGAGATTTTTCATTGAAAACATCTTTTCATTTGAAGAAAATCTATTTATTGAAAGAGTTTTTGTTCAACGAATGTTTGCCATGCGAATTTCTCTGTTGTCAAACAAATAGCTATATGCAAACAGCTGTATTCAAAATAATGCAAAGTTTATGTTTTGTCTTTAAGATTTGAAAATGCATTTTTTAGCAGATAAGAGAATTTTGTAAGAATGTGAATTCAACTCATAATTTACAGTAAGCCTTATAGGAGTCGGGATACCTTTTGTAACAATATGCTTTTGAACTAACCCATGCTTCAATTAGGACTTTTGAAAGGTTGTAGCATGGTCTGGTTCATGGTTTAAGAAACAAAGGATAAGGCTCAAAGTGTATTTCTACCCGCCCGTTCTTAATGATGTTCACCAATCCTAAACTCAATTAATTGTGCGTTTGAATTCTAATTGAGTCTGAAATGACGTTTTGGTGATGGTTCAGACAAGTTAAGTTTGTTGGAAGACAGTCATTTTTGCAACATTTTTCATGTTGTAGAGGATTTGTAGTGACCTCTTTTTGATTTATTATCTCTTATTTTTGCCTGACTGTTCTTGTTTTGAGATTACAGTCAGCGGGATGCCCCAATTTTTCTTAAGTCTCCTTCGTAGGTTTTGACTTAGTGGGATTTTCTTTTGAGAGATAGTGACTGCCTATTTGATAGGGAACCATCACCGTCTTTTGATTCAGAAGGACGTTCTTGATGTCTCTCGTTGTTTAGGAAGTGAAAGCTTGCGACTGAACGCACATTTGAATTAACTGAGAAACTACCCTGCCACGGGTTTTGATTAAAGGTTTCAGTTTGTGTGAAAAAGAAGACTCCTACTTCTTTAGCTCAAAGGGTTTTACTAGGTATTATCTTCCTTATAACTTCAATGTTTATGGTTTGAAAGAAACGCATGTACATTGTCAGCAAGGTCTGTTCAAAAGTATACTGTATGAGATTATGGCATTGTTTTCGTCATCCTCCCTCTAAAGGCTTGCAACTTTTAAAACAAGAGTTTAATATCATAAAGGGAGTAAAAAGCATAGTTTAAATATCATTAAAACGAAAGGATTAATTCAAGACAAACATATGCAATGCTTTAACGAAAGTAACCAAAGTATGACATTAATAGATAAGTGTTTGAACAACAAAAGAGACTACAATTTGAAAAATTCAAAAACGAAATGGGTGCTCTCAATGATTTGGAATGGGAGAAGTGATCACGTTGGGAGCCTCTAGTCGATCGAACTCAATCTCCTTGGCATCAATCATGTTTTGAATCATGTATTTCAGCGCCCAACAATCGTTAGTATCATGCCCAGAACTACCAGAATGATATGCACATATTGCATCAAGATTGTAGTTAGGAGAAGAAGTTTTGGGATTTGGATGAGGTCCTATCAATGTGATCAGATTCATCCTCAACATGTGTTGCGATTCTTGAGAGAGTGGCATGTTGATGTTGGTAAACTGTCTCTTGGGCTCGTCTTGCCTTCGTTGATTTCCCCATTGTTGTTGTCACCGTGATGTAGGATTTGAGATCAGGACTTCCCCCACATGCTGATCGTGGCTAATCTTGTTACGACCCTTTTGGCTGTACACAAAATTGGACTCTTTATTCCCCAAGAAAGGATGCTTCCCTGCACTTGAAGATGCACCCCTTTGGATTTTACCGCTTTTGATTCCATTTTCAACTCGTTCCCCAGTTAAAATTAATTCGGTGAACCCAGCTGAGGAGCTTCCAATTAGGTGATTGAAGAAAGGTCTTGTCAAAGTTCCCATAAAGATATCAATCAACTCCCTGTCTGTTAAGGGTGGTGCACCCAGCCAGCTATGTCTCTCCACTTTTGGGCATATTCCTTGAAGCCCTCGTTAGGACCCATGGTCATATTCTACAACTACATACGAGTTGGTGCAACATCAACATTGTATTGGTACTGCTTATAGAAGGCAGTAGCTAGATCCTCCCAAGTGTGGATACAGGAACTCTCCAATTGATAGAACCATGCAAGTTGAGTCCCAGCTAGACTCTCTTGAAGGAAATGGACCCAGAGCTTTCGGTCAGTAGTGTGTGGCTGAATCTTACGCATGTAAGACATTAGATGGAGTTTCGGGCAAGAAACCCCATCATACTTAGCAAAAGCAGGGATCTTGAACTTGTAGGGAATGACCACGCCAGGAACATAACCCAAGTCTCCAAGGTCCAATCCAGGAACAACTTAGATCTCTATTGCCTTTAATTTGTCTTCAAGCTGTTTGTATCTTTTATCCGCCGATGGATACTGTTCTTCAACATAGTCAACCTCTTCTTCGTTAGACCCCAAACTATGGTCCCCTTGTTTTGTCTGATTGTCCCCCTCAGTTGGCAGAGTTGCGAATTCTAGAGTTCGCTCTGATGGTCGTCTGAACCTCCTTCCCAAATTCAGGACGCCTACAAACTTCTTTGTCTTTTCCTTTTTGTCTTTGAGAATGAGAGTCTTCAGGTCCTCTTGCCCCTTTATCTATATCCATGAACATTGGTTGGAATTGGGCATTTTGTGCTTGAAGGTCCTTCACTGTTTGTTCCATATCCATCTTACTGAAATAAACAGTAGAGAGATAAGGAAACCTGTGTGGTAAAACCTATCATGATATGATACATGGTATGTGGATACATGTTTTCAAGGATCTCGTGGGGTAAACACAAGATGTTAGAAGTTGAAATTTGGTCACAGCTTTGATTAGAGAACTTCGTGTCGGTGGATGTCTTTCCACGAGAATCAAGCTCACCATGTCAAGTGGGTCATAGCCCTTGACTCAAGTTATCGTACTTTGGTCTTTGACGGCATTTGATTAGAGGAGAATGAATCCTTTTTCCCCTTGATAGACGTCTGGTTTAACATGACCCTGCATAATAGGCCCTTGAGATCCTTGAAATGATTATTTAAAAATTCTATGGTATGATGTCATGATGTTATGTAAAAGTATGCAAAGCAAGCAAGTCGTTATGTACAAATAATCATATACACACAAAGCAAACAAGTCCCTAGGTTTAGGCTTGCATGGAGTTTGTAGGTAAGTACCCTCTTGAAGTTTAGTTGGCTCAACCTGTCCTAGAAAGTAACTGGGTTCTAAGGGATCTCAATATCTGAAGCTACCGGCAGAAAACACATAGCCGCCACCGAACTTTATCTATCCCGAAGGAAGGGGAATATCGATAAAACCACAAGGGAATGGATAAGATGGTATTGCGACCAAAGGAATGGGTAAGGGAGTCGGTTATTCGAGGGGAAGGTATTAGCACCCCTCACATCCGTTGTACTCAACATGATCCATTTGTTTGCTTGTCTTAAAGGGTGTATTTATCTACAATTATGCTTGCTTAAGGGGAAATGAATGGTTTTTATTATTGCGTTCGTGAGGGTTTCGCGACCCTTTGCCTACGTATCCAATGAAGGAATCAGAACACCGTAGTTCCTCTAGAAAATGGTTGACTTGTTTATGTTTTTTAGTGGGCGACGTTAATGCACGCATTCTAGCAATAGGCACGGCCAGTATCACGGTAGAACAAAGATAACATGCCCTTTGGGGGAAGCTTTGATTGGTTGAGTGTTTTGGGAGTTTTAAAATAAATTCAAATAATGATTAAAGTGTTTTTTGAATTTTTGATTTGTGACAGTTGAGTTTTAATTACAAAAGCAAAAACGTTAAGAGGGAGACTAAAACCTCATTGTCATGCATGGGTTTTATCCTAAAGTCTAATTAGTTCGCATCTTAAAGAAGAGAAAACTAACATCCTAAGGGAGCATGTTATAGGTAAGAGGAGGCGGTGTTTGTGAAGAGTGGTAGCATGTGGTGACCATGGTAAGAGTGACAATTGTGTAGTATTAGGATAAATGTAAATGAAATGCTTGGGGTATGGGAATTGAATCGGGTTATGATTAACCAAGAGGCGTACTTGATTAATCTCGTGAGAGTAGGTGCTCCTACTCTCCACTATGAGACCCTTTGTGCATGGCATCACTTGGTATATGGACCAAAGTGGTTGATTCGAGTTATGGTTAACCAAGGGCAAAACTTTATTAACCTTGTGAGAATGGCCATGCCCAAACTCAGCTATGAGACCCTTTACGAAGATGCTTGGTATGTGGACCAAGGGGAAAGAAATTGCTTCAATGGATAAGATAAAAAGCCCATACAAGGTGGATATATGCATGCTCCTAAGAAGTGGGACTAGCATGGTGCTAGTATTCTAAATGACCAATTGAAACAATCAATCGAATAGTTATCACTGTAGAATAGCCCATGACCAAACTGTGAAATGTGTGCGGGGGTGCGTTTTGTAAGTGGATATCTATTCATTGATGATGAGCCCAAGAGGAGGCCAAGTGTTCTACTTTGGACAAGATATGAACGATTAGCAATTTAAACATACAAAGAAAAAATAGCAAAAGGATAGAATTCTAAATTATTACAGATCACATGGGGATGGGGGTAAGAATTTAAATCCTATTTAACTATTACAACCATATCGAAATGTACAATGCAAGAAATAAAAGAAAATATTTGTTTTGTTTTTGTTTTGAAAAATGTTTTTTTTTCCTGTTTTAATAAACTAAAAGAAAAAATAATTAGTTAATGAAAGAAAATGTTTTTTTTTATGTCTTTTTTTATAAAAAATAAAAATAGTACTAATAATAAAATAAAAGAGAAAAAAGGAAAGATAAAGAGTAATAGGATCAGCATGTTGCTGAAAGCGAAACGAAAGGGATCAGAAGTTCTGATGCCAGGCGCGCTGTGGTCCAGAATGAAACGTCAGAGGTGATCAGAAATTCTGGGTTGATACCAATGGAATCCTTAAAGAAACGTTATAGGGTAGAAAAAAAAGAAGTTTTGGGTCGCTACATGCTGAAGTTCTGAATGTTAGAATAATGAGAAAAATTTAGAAGTTTTGTGCGTGTTAACAGTGAGGAAATTTCAGAAGTTCTCTATGTGTTAAAATAGTGAGTAGAACTAAGAAGTTCTGTGTTACGCCTCATTTCCTCCCTTACATTAGTCAGAATATTTGTAACTTATTCAGATCTTAATAACAACAAATCAGAAGGATAAAAGCATGACAGTTTGTAGAAGTTCTAATCCTAATTCTGAGCCTAGCATTATTCTAGAAGTTCTGATCCATAGTTTTTTCTACTCATGCAATGATATGGGCAGCATCAACATCATAGTATTTACATGTTAAATGATGTTCTAAATGAGAGTTTCAAAGTTAGAATGACTTACCTTGAACCTGAAGTGTGGGTTTAGGATTTGAGCTACTGCCTTTGAGTGTTATGGGGTTTGCACGAACAGGAAACAACAAAGTTAAGTTCTTTGTTTCAAAGGGAAAAACAAAGGTTTTTGATTTGGAAAATTCTAAGTTTATGAGTGTTTGAGTGTTTCTTTTTTTCTCTATTTTCTTTCGTGTATTTGATAATCCTCTCTTCAAAAGCCAGCCCTTTGAACGGGTGATGGAACAAACTATTTATAGATGGATTTGATATGGTTTTGGGGGGAAAAACAAATGAGTTTCAAACACTTTTGGCATACTAATCCTTTGCTTTTTAATCACAGTTTTGGTATGCTAATTTGGTGCAATTATGGAGTTTGAGAAAAACGCAGGCGTGGACTGGATCAACAGCACCTTGGAGTGTTGTGGCAGTTGGTGGCAGGGCCGTATCATAATAGCACAGCGGATTGGGTGGAACGAGGTTTTGGGGCTTGATGATGTTCTGAATGGAAAGCAGAACATAGCCTTTATGTGCTGAAGAATGAAACTCTGAAGAGTCATGTTCTGATCAAAGAACATAGCCTCCATATGTTCTGACTGAAGCATGGAACGTAACCTCCATATGCTGAGGAGCTATGTTCTGACCAAAGAACACATCCCCCATATGTTCTAACTGGAGAGCCATGTTTTGAACTGTCCTTGCAAATTCCGATTGCACTTGCGTGGAATTTGGCCCAGAAGTTCTGAAATCTCTTACCACTTAGAAAATTTTCCAAGTATTTTAGAAAAATTGATTTCTTTCTTTTCTCAAAGTAGTTTCTGATTTTTGACTTCTTGATGAACCAATTTCTTATCTTGATGAAATATAATTGTTGAAACTTGATTTTTTTTACCAAAAGTCAAAGTTTGACTTTTCAGAGTGCATTTGACCATTTTTCCCTTGTGAATGACTTTCTTGGAAAATTGTGATTCAAGACTTGAAACTTGATGATAAAAACTTCATGATACCCCAAAAATCCATCCCATGATCCACTAATTGAGAACAAGACGCGTTTCCCTTTTACCTGATAAGAGAACTTCAAAACAAAATTAGACATAAAGAGGGCACAACCCTAATACCTATAACCAAGGCGCTTGTTTCCATGAGATGCGGGATATGCAAATGACTGAGTAAAAAAATGGTGCAAATGGGATGCAAAGTTCAAAGCCAAACAAAAGTAAAAGAGATAGGGAAAATTTGGGGTACGACAATATCACTGACCTTTATTTTAGGCACTGTCTCATCTCAATCAATATTTTCTTACGACCGAGATATCCCAAACGTCCGATCTCAATGAGCGTAGCATCGAGTATCAATGAATCTTCGGTCAGAACCAAATTCGGCTATATCACTACTTCCTAATGGCCAAGTTGTTCAATTAAAGTTTCTAAGGTTATCTAGCACTTAATGATACTGTAAGGAAGCCTAATTTTATCCTTAAATGACTCAAGGAACATTAGTACAAGCCAGAGTATCACGCTAACATAGCCATCACTTCGTCCATATCTGTCTATGCCGTTCAACCTCCATGATTTATTTCTACTTACCTAAAAAAGATGCCCCAGATCCGGGTGTAGGATCTTTAACAATAACCCAAACAAGGACCCATAAATGTAACGCAAGCAAGTCAAACAAGGAAAGCGAGTAAAGGTGATCTAGCCCTAAGGTAACGCCACTTTTAAGTAAATTCCCAAGTAGAGTCGCCAGTTCTATAATACAATGGGAGAACTGACTTGGATGTTTTGTGTTTGATTGCAATTGTTGCGGATAGAAAGAGTCACCACCAACTTTTCTTTTATCCAATAATGAAAGGGTGAAAAGAACAGGAAAGACCTTTGAGATTATTTCTTGATTTCGGGGGGTAGGTTATGAAAAGGGAAGGTATTAGCATTCTTTTCATCCGTAGTTATCTACGGGCTCTGAGTTGCTTTCTAGATCACTTGCTTTGTTTGAAAATATGCTTTATGGTGGGTTTTGAAAGTATTTTTGAAAATCTCCTTCGTTGAGGCAAACCTTGTAATGATTCTAGTCTCTATAAGAATGCATACAAAGTGTTGGACTTTTTTGAAAATAGTTCAAAGATATGTTTGTTTTTGAAGATGTTTTTGAAAGTGTAAATGTGGAAATGATTTTTATTTGCAAGCAAGCAACTAAGAACGTTCTACTTACATAAAAGTCTTTTTGTTCATTTCTTCCTTCCTTTGATATTGTTATCTTACAATTGATTGGTAAGAAGCCTTATCTTTGGATGTATAGGGACGGGTGTGGGTCATTGTATAGTCATGAATAGAAATGTTGTGAGATATCTTAGCATTTCTCTTGAGGGACTAAGATCATTTGTAAGGCAACATTCGAAGCGTCGTCGAGGGACTATGATCTTTTGATTGTTTTTGCTAAGATGTCTCACATGCATATTATGAACATTTTCTCAAGGCAACAAGTGGAGTTAACCCTAGAGGTGCAAGTGTGAAAGTGTGTTTGATTTCATGCATTTTGTCTTGAATTAGGGTTTTCTAAGCATTGATTTTAGTCTTGTCATTAATACCCTAATTATTGACATTTATATGAAAGCAGTAAATCGCGGAAAGTAAAGTTACTACGCTATTACATCACTTGGGGATGGGGATACAAATGTACAAATGGGGATTGTAAGAAATTAAATCCTAATTAAATATTACAACCATATTGAATGTGAAGAAATGTACAAGAATTGGAATGAAAAGATAAATGAACTTTGTTTTAATTTTTGCTAAGGAAAGGTTTTGATTAATTAAAAAAATTATGAAAATAAAATACTTTTTGTGATATTTTTATATATTCATAAAATAAAACATGTAAATAAATGGTGTGCAAAAAAAATAAACTCAAAAGGAGTTGTTTTGATTGGTTAGAAAAATGTTTGAAGTTTGTTAAAAAGATAAAGGAAACAAACAAAAGGGTAAAAACTGTTTTGGTCTTGCCATGGTTTGAACTCAGGACACTACAAAAAAATTCCTTTCACGCGCGCTGTTTGTACCACTGGGGTGGTCTGTTTCATGCATTCATAAGGCAACTTCGATTGGGTACAAGATGAACTTGTTTCTGAATGTTTGAAGTGCCCAACTCCCTCCTTCGATTTTTGGAATGCAAAGCTCTTAAATGGAGATTCGAAAAGCTTCAATGTTTAGCCAATCGAAGGATACAGAAAACCTGTCTAAAGTTTGAAAATGAATCTAACAAAGGTAACTTTCGAAAGCTACAAGCCAAGGGTTAGCACAAGTTTATTGGGCACCAAAATCCAAAGGCTAACTAGTCAGCATCCAGATTCTCAACATATAGGAAGTGAGAATCGAAAGTTAAGGCATAGTCAACTTCCTAGGTGGGATATCTACATTTTCCTTTTATTTATATTTACAAATGAGATTTAAATGGAAATTTCCAAGTTTATAGGAAACTTACCTCTTGAAGTGCCAATCGAAGGAGCTGTACGTGACTTCCTTGGTGGTGGATGGAGTTTCGTTGGAATTTTCCAGAAGCTAGCTCAGTTGCTACTTTGTTTGGGCAGCCACTGAATCAGAGGTGGGTGTGAGATAATGGTGAGAGAATCGAAGGTTATTGTGATATGGTGGGAGAAATGACTTGAGGATTTTCGTTTGTGTTTGCAAATGTTGCGGTTAGCAAGAGTCGCCACCGACTTTTCTTTTATCCAAAAGGAAAGGTGAAAAAGCATAGGAAAGAACTTTGAGATTGTTTCTTGAGTTCGGGGGGTAGATTATGAAAAGGGAAGGTGTTAGCACCCTTTTCATCCATGGTTTTCCATGGGCTCTTAGTTACTTGCTAGATCACTTGCTTTTTGTTTTGAAATTGTGTTTTGTGTGGTTCTTGAAAGTATTTTGTAAAAGAGGCCATTCGTTTAAGCAATCTTTGTAATGATTCCCGTTCATAAGAATGTATACAAAGATGTTTGTATTTTTGAAAATGTTTTCAATGTTTGTAAGTTGTTTAGAAATGTGTGTGTTTGTTTTGAAAAATAACAAGGATAATTGTTTGAAAATAGATCAAGTAACTAGAAGCAATCTACCTACTCGAATGTCTTTCTTGTGTATTTCCTATTACTTTGACATTGTTGTCTTACCATTGATTTGGTAAACAATCCTATCTTTGGATGTAAACGGGACGGGCGTGGGTCATCGTATAACCATGATTAGCAATGTTACAAAGTATCTTAGCATTTTTGAGGGACTAAGATCATTTTATAAGGCAACTTAGAATAGTGTCATCGAGGGACTATGATCTTTTGATTTTGTTTGTTTTACCAAGATACTTTGCATGCATAATATGGCAATTTTTGTATAAGGCAACCAAGTGGAGAAACCCTAAGGGTGTTTGTGTGCAAAGTGCGTTTGATTGCATGCTTTTGTATTTGATTTTTGGATGGTCTACTTGTTGATTTTATCTTGTATTAGCATTTACATTTGAAAGAGATAAATTGCAGAAATGTAAAGTCCTATGCTATTACAATATTTGGGGGGTAGGGGTACAAATTTATGAATGTGGATTGCAAATGAAAATAAAGCCCTAAATTACTATTACAACCATATTGAAATACATCCAAGAAAATATTAAATGAACTTTTTTTGTTTTAAGAAAATATTTTTGTCTTTTTGTTTTAAGGAATAAAATAAAGTGTGAACGGAATATTTTTGGTGTTTTGTTGATTAATGAAATGGAGAGTGCCAGCGAGAAAAATAAAGAAAAAGAAAATAACAAGGGGAAGAAAAAAGGAGGATCAACGTGCTGCTGAAAGGAAGTCAAAGGTTCTGAGCCTGGCGTGTTGCAGAACAGAAACCTGTTAGTGAAAATGTATAGGTCAGAGGTTCTGACCCTCGCACGCTGCAAAACAGAAACCTGTTAGTGAAAATGTATGCTGTCAGAGATTCTGACCCTGCTGGGAACACATTAATTTTCAGAAGTTCTGATATTACTGATAACAGAACAGGCTCCAGAGGCGCTGGTGCCAATGTCATAACTTGGTCTCCCTCTATGCTAGTCAGAACATCTGCAATTTGGTTATTTCTCCACAAAACAGAAGACATGCCTAGGACAGTTTCAGCAGGTGTCATAGCATTTCAGAAATAATGAGAATCAGAATCATAAATCAAAGGCAAGCACGCCTTTGCTAATTCTAACTCTGAGTTTTAGTTTCTTCAAGAAAGTTCTGAACTGATTCATTCTCTACTTAAGCATACAAATGCGTAAAAACCTCAGAACATGTACAACATCAGAAGCATGATATCTATATTGTGTTTTTGAGCATGCAAATCTGGTAATGCTTAAGCAATATGGTGAGGGTCAACAAATGCTTGCCTTGCAGCTGGAAGAAGTTCTGTGAACTGGAGTTATCCTTAACTCTGATGACGTTCTGAACAGCTTCTTTGAATGGATGGATGGAGGGTATATAGTAGTATGAATGCAGAAGTTATGGCAATTTCCAACGTGTGGGTCATAAACTGCATGGGTGTTTTTTAGTCAAGAAATATTTTGAGAACAAATGGAGTTTGAAAGCAAAGGATCCAAAGTTAATGGTTTGTATGATGTGTTTACAGTTTTTGAAACTCTAGGAATTTTGGGCAGAAATTCAAGTTTTTTTTTCTTGCTCAAACTTTATGTCTCTTTTCAGCAATTTTTCTGGACCTCTTCTCAGTGACCAGTGACCTTCTATTTATAGGCAAAGCTTTGTGGGTTTTAAAATGTCAAGTGGCGCCAATATCATGCACTAAATGCTGACTTACTCTTGAAGCAAGTTCCAAAAAAGGTATCATGGCTGACAGTTTTTAGCTCAGGATGGAGTAGCAAGCAAGGATTAAGGAAAAGTGAACCTATAAGAAAAATGTAACGCATGGGCCTTTACCTAATCCTGCACAAAAGTATTTCTACCCTACACGTGGAGAGATCCTTTGGACAAAGACTCAAAAGTGGTTGTGAGTATTAATGAGCATTAAATGGTGATGAGATTTGTCAAAATCAGAAATCTTGTAATATGAAATTTGCATCATTTCCTAAATCTAGGCAAGAAGTTCCATTTCAACGTATTCTAGAACAAAGTACCCAAGTTTTGATCTTGATATCCTGTTGCCTTAGCAAGTTCTGAGGGATCCCCACGCTTTCTAGTAAATTTATTTGATTTGCCTCTGAAAACTCTGAACTTAGAGATTCTGCTTCAGTGTAGCACCCAATCTTCTGACCCTTTTACCTTCTGGTTTCAGCATGTTCTGAAGGAGCTTTCAGGCTTCGTACTACACTTTATTGCCTTTTTTGCATTACTCTAGCAAACTCTGACTGAACTTGCGTAGATGCTGAAAAGCCATGTTCTGACTAAAGATTATGTGCTGAATCACTCTTACAACTTCTGACTGCTCTTGCCTGGAGGCTGGCTCAGAAGTTCTGAAGTGTCATTTTTCTTAAATACTTTAAAAAAAATTCTAAGTATTTAGAATTTAACTTTTCCAAGGTAAAATTTGACTTTTGAACTTTTTGATGAAACAAACTTCATATTCTAACATGTCTTGATGAAATATGATTTTTGAGATTTGATTTTGATCCAAAAGCTAAAGTTTGACTTCTCAGCGTGTAAATGGCCATTTTGCCCTTGTAAATGGCTTGCTTGGAAATAAATGATAATTTAAGCCTTGGATTTGTATAAGAGAAAACTTTGAGAATCCAGAGTGATTTCCTGAGAAATGAGAGGGAAAATTTTGGGGTATAACAACTGCCCCTGTCAATCTTCTTAGACTTGAAAAGCGAGATTGACATGTTTTTCGTTCGTGGCTTGAGAGTGGAAGATGATTGAATACTAGAGTGCCCAGAAATTTGTACTTGATGACGCGCTGGTTGATTGTGTAGTGAATGGGCTTAAAGATGCCATTTGGAGAGGTAATAAAATCTTGTTGGGGATGGTCTTGTAGATGCCATCCGAGAATGCTTGTTGAGATGTAATCTGTGAGTTGAACATCAGAATGGCGTCCGTATTTAGAGCATATTTGTATTGTATCAAAAGGTTGAATCTACATGAGTATCAGAATGGCTCTCGTGTCTGGAGCGTATCTGAACTATATCAGATAGTGTCTTCGAATTTGAATGAGTATCAGGTAGTGTCCTCGAATGAGTATCAGAGTGGCTTCTGTGTCTGGAGCGTATCTGAACTTTATCAAAAGTTATATTTGAATCTGAATGAGTACTAGAATGGCTTCCGTGTCTGGAGCGTATCTGCACTGTATCAGGAACATCTTTGAATGAGTATCAGAATGGCTTCCGTGTCTGGAGCGTATCTGAACTGTATCAAAAGTAGAATCTGAATGAGTATCAGAATGGCTTCCGTGTTTGGAGCGTATCCGAACTGTATCAAAAGTAGAACCTGAAATCTGAATGAGTATCAGAATGGCTTCCGTGTTTGGAGCGTATCCGAATTGTATCAGGAAGTGTTTTTGAATGAGTATCAAAATGGCTTCCGGGTCTAGAGCGTATCTAAACTGTATCAAAAGTGGAATCTGGATGAGTATCAGAATGGCTTCCGTGTCTGGAGCGCATCTGAACTATATCAGGTAGTGTCTTTGAATGAGTATCAGAATGGCTTCCGTGTCTGGAGCGTATCCGCACTGTATCAGGAACATCTTTGAATGAGTATCAGAATGGCTTCTGTGTCTGGAGCATATCTGAAATGTATCAAAAGTAGAATCTGAATGAGTATCTGAATGGCTTCCGTGTCTGGAGCGTATCCGAATTGTATCAAAAGTGTTGAAATATGAATGAGTATCAGAATGGCTTCCGTGTTTGGAGCGTATCCAAACTGTATCAAGAGGTGTTTTTGAATGAGTATCAGAATGGCTTCCAGGTCTGGAGCGTATCTGAACTGTATCAAAAGTGGAATATGAATGAATATCAGAATGGATTCTGTGTCTGGAGCGTATCTGAACTGTATCAGGTAGTGTCTTTGAATGAGTATCAGAATGGCTTCCATGTCTGGAGCGTATCCGCACTGTATCAGGAACATCTTTGAATGAGTATCAAAATGGCTTCCGTGTCTGAAGCGTATCTGAACTGTATCAAAAGTAGAATCTGAATGAGTATCGGAATGGCTTCCGTGTTTGGAGCGTATCCGAACTGTATCAAAAGTGTTGAAATCTGAATGAGTATCAGAATGGCTTCCTTGTTTGGAGCGTATCCGAACTGTATCAGGATTTTGCATATTGTTAATGGTAGCTGTTAATCTTATCATGAAAAGGGTAAAATGTTAGCTGAAACACCAAGTTATGTTGCATGAAATGTATGACGCAATGTATTGGTTTTATTGATGTTTATGATATATGGATGCAATGTATGCGCATGTGAGCTGATTTGCTGTATTGCTGTCGGATTGGGGAAAATAAATCCCTGACTACTGCTAAGGGTATGTAAGTCTTCATGTCTTGAAGTTGAAGTACCGACGAAATCTTGTTAAGAGAAATAAATTCTATTGTCAGGGTAACGCCATGTATTTCCTGTAAGATCTGCTTGGGGAAACCTGAGAATCTTGACGACTTCTACTGGGGATTAATCATTTGAAACTTCATTCCACTTGGGGATTAGTGAAAACCATGTTGCAGAATGTTTTGTTCCTGCTTGGGAAAAATAATTCAGGAGTCTCGGTTGTCCGTTGCTTTACTGGAGAGTTACCCTTGACTGAAGAGAATCAAAAGTTAGCTGTTATCTGGTCAGATTCCAGGCTTCACAATGACTTGCTGGGGAATTTGGAGAAATTGGGCGATTTCCACTGGGGATTGATAAACTAGAAGCTTCGTTCAGCTGGGTAGTTGGGAGTTTTGTTCCGCTGGGGATTATTGAAAACTCTGTGGGGAATATGGAGTGGTCTAGGAATGTTTTCCTATCCTTTCAACCTATCAGTAATTGTCTTTCTCATCTTGTTTATTTGTAAACAGTGATTATGTTCAAATGCATATGTTCATCAATGAATCATTGGACATTTTTGCGAACATAACACAATTGTAAAGAAAAGACAAATAGTTTTTGTACTTTCAAAGAGGTATCTTTGCATTGACTTTGAATAAACATTTTGTACAAAGGAGACAAACATTCTAGTAAGAGAATGGTTCCATAAAAACAAGAAAAATTTATGCAAAGAAAGATAGCTATGTGTAATAATCCCATGGGGTTCCCATTCTGCTATAGCCTTCGCATCTCTGAGTATCTTGTCTATTTGCCTTGTCCGAAGATGATTGAATTGATCAGGAAATTTGAGTTTGTCAGTGTAAGCCGAAGGTTGTCCGCAAGTGATCCGACAAGACATAGTCATACGCTTTTATTCCCTAACTTTTGCCTGGACCACCCTTTCAGGTTTTCAGTCCACCGAAATCCTTTTTGGCCCAAGTCGCCCTTTCGGGTTTTCATCTTGCCGGGTGTACAATTTTTTTTAATTTTATCCCTAATTTTTGCTCGAACCTTTTGGTTCGCCGGGATGCCCTTGTTTTTCCTAGGTGTGTCAACCTAGCGGGTCTTTTATGCGTAGTATCTTTTGACTATGTCCGCGTTCGCATGGTGTGGCTGGTCGTTTCCGTCCATGGTGGTTAAGATCATTTCCCCCCCAAAGTATATGTTCTTGATTACAAATGGTCCTTCATAGGTAGGAGTCCATTTTCCCCTGGGATCACTTTATGGCAAAATGATACGTTTGATAACTAGATCCCTAACTTGGTATATTTGGCGTCTGAATTTCTTGTTGAAAGCCTTGATCATTCGTTTTTGATACACTTGACCATGGAAGACAGTAGTAAGTCTCTTTTCATCAATTAAGTTCAGTTGATTAAGTTGAGTTTGGATCCAATCGTCTTCATTCAAACCTGCATCCTTCATAATTCTCAAAGAGGGTATCTGAACCTCAATAGGTAAAACAACTTCCATGCCATATACCAAAGAATAGGGTGTTGCCCCGGTTGAGGTGCGAACCGTGGTACAATACCCGTGGAGAGCGAATGGTACCATCTCATGCCAGTCTTTGTATGTGACTGTCATTTTCTATATGATCTTTTTAATGGTCTTATTTGCAGCCTCGACAACACCATTCATCTTTGGCCGGTAGGGGGAAGAATTGTGATGCTGAATCTTGAATTGCTCGCACAAAGAGGTGATCATAGTGTTGTTAAGATTTGTACCATTGTTAGTGATGATCCTTTCCGGGATACCATATCGGCAAATGAGATTTTGCTTGATCAAGTGGGCAACAACATTCTTAGTAACGGAAGCAAAGGAAGTTGCTTCAACCAACTTGGTAAAATAGTCAATGGCCACTAGGATGAAGCGGTGTCCATTGGAGGCTGTTGGCTTGATTTCTCCAATCATATCAATTCCCCATATAGAGAAAGGCCAATGAGCCTTCAAGATATTCAGAGGGACCGGAGTTACATGCACTTTGTCAGCATAAATTTGACACTTATGACAAGTCCGAGAGTGTTGATAGCAATCTGCTTCCATGGTAGACCAATAATAGCCTGCCTGTAGGATTTTCTTTGCCATCGTATGCCCACTGGAGTGAGTGCCAAAATTACCTTCATGTAATTCAGCCATAATCTTTTCTGCTTCAACCTTATCCATACACCGAAGAAGAATGGAGTCATGATTGTGTTTGTATAGGATGATGTTACTAAGGAAGAACTTAGCAGAGAACCTCCTTAAGAACTTCTTATCATTGATTGAAGCTCCTTTTGGGTATTCTTGATCCTTGAGATATCTCTTGACTTCATGAAACCAAGGTTGGTCCATTACTTCTTCAGTATTGATCTCGTGACAGTGTGCTGGTTCACCCATTTGTTCGATGGTGATCTGGGGAGCTTCATTATCCCAATTAAGTTTAAACATAGATGCCATTGTAGCTAGAGCGTCAGCTAGCTGATTTTCTTCTCGTGGGAAATGCTCGAAGGTTATCTTCTCAAAATGTGGTAACAATTTCAAAACATGTTCTTTGTAAGGGATAAGGTTTGGGTGCTTAGTGTCCCATTCCCCTTTGATCTGACTGATGACCAAAGCTGAATCTCCAAACACATCCAAAGATTTGATTCCCAGATTTATGGCAGCCTTGAGACCCAAGATGCATGCTTCATACTCTTCCATGTTGTTTGTACAATTGAAGCAAAGTATGGAAGTAAAGGGAGTATGACACCCTTTCAGAGATATGAGTACAATGCTGATACCATTACAAAGTGCATTGGAGGCCCCATTAAAGAATAGGGTCCATCAGGATCCTTGTTCAGGTCCTTCATATGGTCTGATTTCTTCACAGTTGTCTAATGTCATGATGTCTTCATCCGGGAATTCAAAATTCATGGACTGATAATCTTCTACAGCTTGATGAGCAAGATGATCAGCTAGCAGATTGCCCTTTATAGCCTTCTGGGTAGTGTATTGTATTTCATACTCTGTTAGGATCATCTGCCATCTAGCTATTCTTCCAGATAGAGAAGGCTTTTCGAAGATGTATTTTATCAGATCCATCTTAGATATCAACAAAGTAATATGGGTCAGCATATACTGTCTTAGCCGGCAAGCAGCCCATGCCAAAGCGCAACAAGTTTTCTCGAGCAGTGAATATCTTGTTTCACAGTCGGTAAACTTTTTGCTCAGGCATTAAATAGCGTGCTCTTTTCGGCCAGACTCATCATGCTGCCTCAGTACACACCCCATTGAGTTTTCTAAAATAGTCAGATACATGATCAATGGTCTTCCCTGGACTGGTGGCATCAAAACAAGAGGCTCTTGTAAATACTCCTTGATTTTGTCGAAAGCAGTCTGGCATTCATCATTCCACTTGACTACTTGATCTTTCTTTAGTAGCTTGAATATTGGCTCACAAGTAGCTGTTAGGTGAGAAATGAATCTGGAAATATAGTTCAGGCGTCCCAAGAATCCTCTGACTTTCTTCTCAGTACGAGGAGCAGGAATTTCTTATATCGCTTTAACCTTGGTAGGATCGACCTCAATGCCTTTGTTACTGACGATAAAACCTAAATGTTTACCAGACCGTACTCCGAATATGCACTTGTTTGGATTCAATCTTAGCTTATACTTCTTCAATCTTTCAAAAAACTTTTGGAAGTGATACAAGTGCTCTTCTTCTGTTTGTGATCGGCCTATTATGTCGTACACGTAGACCTCTATCTCATGATGTATCATGTCATGAAACAAAGCTACCATTGCGCACTGATAGGTTGCCCCAACATTCTTTAGTCCGAATGGCATCACTTTGTAGCAGAATGTCCCCCACTGTGTGACAAATGTAGTTTTCTCCATGTCCTCAGGTGCCATTTTGATTTGATTGTAGCCTGAGAATCCATCCATGAAGGAAAACACCTTGTGCTGGGCTGTATTGTCAACCAAGATATCTATGTGTGGAAGTGGAAAATCATCTTTAGGCTTGCCCCTATTCAAGTCTCTATAGTCCATGCACATTCGTACTTTGTCGTCCTTTTTAGGAACAAGAACAATGTTAGCAACCCATTGGGGATAGGAAGTGACAACCAAGAATCCATCATTAAATTGTTTCATGACTTCCGCTTTGATCTTCTCTGACATGTCAGGTCTCATGCGGCAGACTTTTTGTTTTACTGGTGGACAGTCTTCTCTTGTTGGCAGACGATGTACCACGATGTCTGTATCAAGTCCCAGCATGTCTTCATATGACCAGGTGAAGATCTCGACATAATCACACAACAGTTGAATCAGACGCTCCTTGACACTAGGCTCCAGATTAGCCCCCATCTTGACCTCTTTTATGTCCTCTTTGGTACCCAGATTGACCGTATCCATAGGTTCCTCATGAGGATGAATATCTCTTTCCTCTTGTTTTAGTAGCCTGGCCAGTTCCCCTGGTACTTCACAATCTTCCTCACCTTCGTCTCCGGCTTGGTAGATTAGATCTTCAGAGTCACTAAAGGCCATAATAGTATCGTTACCCATGGGATCCGGAATGGAGGGGTACCTTCATTTGTGAGTGTGGGTGTGTGTAAGGGTATAACCATCTTTAAATAATAAAATGTAAAATAAAAACAATGAGCACAAAAAGTTTGTATGTGAAAACGTCCATGATTCATTGAATGCCATATGAAGATGAAATAAAAAACCCTTACAAATGGACCATTGTGCCTCGGGCAAGACGCAAGGTTTTAAATGTGCGAATTGTTTGTGGATATTACAAGTCCAACAGAAATGTAAAAGATAAATTACTGTGGGATGAAAGTTATTGGGACAAAGTCTCTGGCTTCCCAATTGCGGAGTCCTCCGTTGGCAGTAGGAATGATCCAATCCTCCAAGCTGAAATCTTCTTCACCATCTTCCACTGCATTGACCTCTCGGTTGCTAATCTTCCAGAGTGACCCTCCAGCACAGGCACGACGCACAACCTTATGAGCACTTGAAGTAAACCTTAAGCCAAACTTGTCAGATTTGTAAGGAATATCCGGAAGTTGTCCCCTAATGGTGCATCCACCCTCCTCTATTACTACTTTGGCGTCCTTTAGAGATGACATCCAGAGCGAAGGTTTTGTAATCTTGGGAATATGGGACACAGTCTTGGTCACTGCTACCTCTTGAGAGACTTCTTCGAAATGTTGAAAAGGAGTTTCAATTAACTCTCCGTCCAATTCCACATACCAGAAGGAATTGAGGTGGATAATCATATACCCTTCCTCTCTGTGGACAGTGATAATCTTTCCATGGACCAGGTATTTTAGCATCTGGTGCAATGTAGAGGTGACAACACCGACATTATGGATCCACAGTCGTCCTAGTAGACATGAGTAAGAGGGGCGGATGTCCATTACATAGAAGGTTGAGTTGAAAGTCTGAGTCCCAACCTTTATGGGGATGTCCACTTCCCCTTGGACCATCCTCTTTGAGCCATCAAATGCTGTTACAACTATGTTACTGGGTTTCAACGTCAGTCCTTCGCAATCCAGTCTGCCGAGAGCTTTCTTCGGTAAAACATTCAAAGATGAGCCGGTGTCCACCAAGACATGGGCTAGAGTTGTTCCTCTACATTCCACAGAGACATGCAAGGCCTCGTTGTGCTTTCTTCCCTTCGGTGTCAGTTCAGTATCCGAGAAGCCTAGGTCGTTACCTGCCGTCAAACTGGCCACACAATCTTGAAATTGACCAACCGATGTTTCTTGAGGCATATGGGCTGTCTTCAGAAACGTCACCAGAGCTTTCGAATGTGCCTCTGAGCATAGTAAAAATGACAGCATGGAGATTTTGGTGGGAGTTTGCCCCAACTGTTCAACCACGTCGTAGTCGCTCTTCTTTATTATTCTCAGGATCTCCTCCATTTCCTTTTTGGAGGTTTCGGGGATAGCCAGTGGTTGAGCCTTCGTCCGGACAGGCTTTTCTTGAATACTTTTTCCTCGAATTTTAGCAGTAGGGATATTGGCAGGGACAACAGCAGGGGTTGTGTCGTCTTTGTTGATAGGAGCACTTGCAGATATGATTATTGGTACGGAAGTAACCTTTGGAGCAGCTACGGGTCCAAAAACTGCCTTTGGGGGGGAAATCTCTGGAGAGAAGATTCTACTGCTTCGGGTAATCTTATTGGTTCCGGCAATATTTCTGATGTCGGAATTTTTTTCTTCGAAGTTTGATTCTTCGGCGGCCAGCCCATCTTGTTTAATACCATGGTAGTAGATGTCTCCACCGTAATTCCACGACACTGTTTTGTCTGATTCATACGTGACCGGCCCGGGAATTATGATTATAAGAGGAGTAGTTTTTGGAACCGATGTAATTCTAACGGGTCTTTTGGGGACCCTGGAAGAATTGGCGGAGATGGTTATGATTGAAACGTCTTCAATAGGAACAGGTGAAACAGGAGTACTTTCAAACAAAATCTCTTTGTTGTCTATCAAGTGTTGAATGCATGTCTTCAACAAAGGGCAAGCAGTTGGTGAGGATATGCAGAAATGGCAGTCTTCATTACAACCCGGGAATATACCAACTTTTAACAAGTTTATCTTAATGATTGGGAGTGGAGTCAAGAGTTCATCAATGGAGGTAACGAACAAATCTTCTTCAATTGCATTGGTGTTGTGGCCATGTCTAGGCATAGGAGAGGAAATGATGTTTGGCTTCTCGGGTGCATCAAACTCAATCTCTTTTTCCTCTATAAGATCTTGAGTCTTGTTTTTCAGGGCCCAACAATTGTTGGTGTCATGAACCGGACTTTCGGAATGATATGTGCAGCGGGCATTTGGGTAATAATAAGGGGACGCCGTGTTGGGGTTCTTTGGAGCTTCCTTCGGAATTTTCAAATTAGATTTCAGAAGATGTGGTAAAACCTGGGCTAGAGTCATGTTGATTTTGGTGAATTTTCAGACTGGCCTTTCCACCCTTGGTTGATTACTCCTTGGTTGATCAGATGTAGGCTTTGGGATCATAACAGCTCCTACCATTGGTCGACTTTCAACTCTCCTTTGTCTCCTTTGTGGGTAGACAGCAGATACCTCCTTCTTCCCAGTGAAAGGATTTCTCACAACTGTAGAATCCTTATGAATCTTTCCACTTTTTATGCCAGCTTCCACCCTCTCTCCGGTTAGTATTAACTCAGTAAATCCGGCAGATGAGCTTCCAATCAGATGGTTGAAGAAAGGGCCCGATAGAGTGCCTAAGAACATATCCACCAACTCCCTTTCAGACATAGGGGGTTGAACTCTCCCAGCTAGATCTCTCCATTTCTGCGTGTAATCCTTGAAACCCTCATTTGAAACCATAGCCATACTCTGAAGTTGATTACGGGTAGGCGCCAAATTTGCGTTATACTGGTATTGCTTATAGAAAGTTGTGGCAAGATCTTCCCAGTTATGGACGTCTGCCCTTTCCAATTGGTAAAACCAATCGAGTTGTGTTCCAGATAGGCTATCTTGGAAAAAATGAACCCATAGATCTTTATCAGCGGAGTGCGGCTGGATCTTTCTTACATATGATCGGAGGTGCATCTTAGGACATGACACCCCATCATACTTTGCAAACAACGACACTTTTAACTTTGGTGGGATCACAATTCCCGACACTAGTCCCAATTCTTCAAAGTCTAGACCTGGTACCCTTTGTATTTCCATAGCGTTCAAGCGTTCCTCACGATGTCTGTACTTATCATCTGCCGAGGGATACTGTTCTTCGGAGTAGTCTTCCTCTTCTTCCTCTTCTTCAGATTCTGACGGAACTGTTGTTTCCTTTCCTTTTCCTTCATCAGAGGTTGTTGTGAAATTCAAGGTTCTTCTAGTCTGTCCCTGAAACCTTCTCCCCGTGATTACAACACCGATTGGTTTTTTCTCTTTCTTCTTATTTTCTTTGGCCAACAGAGTCTTCAACTCTTCTTGTCCTTTGGCCAGGGTTATGAGTAACTGTTGAAACTGCATGTTTTGAACTTGAAGATCTTTGACTATCTGTTCGAGATCCATCTTACTGAAATAAACAGTAGAGAGATGAGGAAACTCGTTGCAAAAGACCTATTTATGTTATGATGAATGATATGTGTATATGTAATGTTTTCAAGGATTTTTAAAAGATTCAAGTTCGTTTTAGACAAAAAGAAGCACACGTTATAAGATAGAGTTTGAGTACATCAATGCCCCTTGGGCAAAATAATACGATTCTCTAAGATAAAAAAGTAGTGCGCATCCTCTTTGGTGCGATGTAGGCATTTAGAGTCTGCTCTTCATGAAGTAGCCTAGTGAGTTCCAAAACCTTCTTCTCGCTTATGTAGAATTGGGCTTCGAAATTATCTCGCTATCCTTTGAGTTGTATCCAATCCCTTTGTAGGTCTTCAAGTGATGTGGGCATGTCAGGATGTAGGATAGTCTATGGAACTTATCCTTCCTTAACAGGCTTAATGATTACCGGGAGAATGGAAGGATAAGGCATCATAAGACTTTGAGCATGAGTTCGTACCCAATTGAGGTAAGGCTCAAGAGGTATGGAATTCTTGTGTCCTAATGTCTTGATATCCACCTTGTTTAGCATCCTCCATGCTCGGATGAATCTCTGGCGAATACCTTGATTGTTGTTGTCGTAGTCGAATACCAAGCCTTGAATTAACATCTCGTATGGGCCATCCCTTCGGGCATAACCAAACTATCTTATAGCTAAGCATGGGTTGTAGGTGATGCCTCCCCTAACACCAAGTAGAGGGACATTAGGGAATCCCACACAACGGTCAATAATGATAACATTCTCCTTGGATCGAGAGCACCAATGAATATCTGAATGTTTGAGCGTCATTAACCTTTGTGACCACCTTAATCCTTTCTCATTATTTAAGGCTGATTGGGGAAGATGAGAAATAAACCATCTTTCCAGGAGAGGGGTGCAACACATAAGGACACCTATTTTCCTCATTGTACGAGTGTGAAGAGAGTGTAGGATATCCCCTAACAATGTAGGCACCGGATTACGTGACATGAATATTTTGACGGCACTTACATCTATGAGTTGGTCAGGATTGGGGAACAAGACCATCCCATAGATAAGAAGGGCCACAATTTCTTCAAAAGCTTGCAAGTATAGGGAATTCCAACAGCTTTGGGCTTTCTCAAACATAAACTTTTCTAGGAAGCCTTTAACACCACTCATAGTTTCCCAATGAGTTGTGACATCAGATGAGTGCAAGTGCAGAACTTGAGCAATCTCTTCTGGCTTTGGGTCTCTTTCCATACCGTTGAAAGGTAGTTGATTGAGAATGGGAATCCTCAAGAGTTGAGAGAATTCTTCCAAAGTAGGCACAAGCTGATAGTCGAGAAATGGGAAGCAATGGTGCAAAGGATCAAAGAACTGGAAGAGCACCTTTATCATATCCTCCTCTGTGTTGGAGGTGACCAAGTTGAGTAGACGACCATTCCTTTCGGTGAACAGGGAATTCTCAGGGATCCTTGAAGCTAGCTCCTTGATTTATGGAGGAATTCTTACAAGGTTGACTTGGATAGTTTTCCTGCGAAGCGAATCCATATCCTACAAAACAAGAACAAAGATGAATCTCCAAGAATCCTTGAAATGGTTAGTGGATGCATATGATGCCCATGATGTCCATGATGTTATGTACAAGTATGCATACGCAAGCAAAACAAACAAGTTCTTAGTTTAGGCTTGCATGGGGTTTTATAGGTAAGTACCCTCTTGATGTTTAGTTTGCTCAACCTGTCCTAGTAATAGTAATCGGGTTCTAAGGAGCTCAATATCACCGGATTGTTTCCTTGGTCATTGTTTCAGCTCAAGCTTCTTTAATGGCAACCAAAATATTCCAAGAAACCAAACCTCAATAAGTGTAGTATCGAGTATCTACCAACTTCGGACTGCACCAAAGTCGGTCATCTCACTATGCCCTAAAGGCCAAGTTGGTCAAGTAAAGGTTCTAAAAGTTCGTTAGTGCTTCATGAAATCACTCAGTGGCCCCGTATTCTCTTTGATTAACTCAAAGGCTACTGGTACCCACAAATATGTCACACTAACATAGCTATTGCTTAGACCATGTCGATGTACCCCGCACAGTTTCCACAACGTATTGCTATTTACCTATAATGTATCCCCAAATCCGGGTAGAGGATTCAAACCCAAACAAAGAATTGTAATGTAAAGCAAACAAATCAAACAATGTAAGCAAGTAAATGTGATCTAGCCCTAAGGTAACCCCACTTTTTTATCAATCCCCAGCAGAGTCTCCAGTTCTGTGATACGGTGGGAGAACTAACTTGAGGATTTGTGTCTGTGTTTGCAAATGTTGCGGTTAGCAAGAGTCACCACCGACTTTTCTTTTATCCAAAAGGAAAGCTGAAAAAGCACAGGAAAGACCTTTGAGATTGTTTCTTGAGTTCGGGGGGTAGATTATGAAAAGGGAAGGTGTTAGCACCCTTTTCATCCATGGTTTTCCACGGGCTCTTAGTTACTTGCTAGATCACTTGATTTTTGTTTTGAAATTGTGTTTTGTGTAGTTTTTGAAAGTATTTTGTAAAAGAGGCCATTCGTTTAGGAAATCTTTATAATGATTCTCGTTCATAAGAATGTATACAAAGATGTTTGTCTTTTTGAAAATGTTTTCAATGTTTGTAAGTTGTTTGGAAATGTGTGTGTTTGTTTTGAAAAATAGCAAGGATATTTGTTTGAAAATAGAGAAAGTAACTAGAAGCAATCTACCTACTCGAATGTCTTTCTTGTGTATTTCCTATTCCTTTGACATTGTTATCTTACCATTCATTTGGTAAACAACCCTATCTTTGGATGTAAACGGGACGGGTGTGGGTCATCGTATAACCATGATTAGCAATGTTGCAAAGTATCTTAGCATTTTTGAGGGACTAAGATCATTTTATAAGGCAACTTAGAATAGTGTCATCGAGGGACTATGATCTTTTGATTTTGTTTGTTTTACCAAGATACTTTGCATGCGTAATATGGCTATTTTTTTATAAGGCAACAAAGTGGAGAAACCCTAAGGGTGTATGTGTGCAAAGTGCGTTTGATTGCATGCTTTTGTCTTTGATTTTTGGATGGTCTACTTGTTGATTTTATCTTGTAGTAGCATTTACATTTGAAAGCGATAAATTGAAGAAATGTAAAGTCATATGCTATTACAATATTTAGGGGGTGAGGGTACAAATTTATGAATGGGGATTGCAAATGAAAATAAAGCCCTAAATTACTATTACAACCATATTGAAATAAATACAAGAAAATATTAAATGAACTTGTTTTGTTTTAAGAAAATATTTTTGTCTTTTTGTTTTAAGGAATAAAATAAAGTGTGAACGAAATATTTTTGGTGTTTTGCTGATTAATGAAATGGAGAGTGCCAGCGAGTAAAATAAAGAAAAAGAAAATAACAAGGGGAATAAAAAAGGAGGATCAGCGTGCTGCTGAAAGAAAGTCAGAGGTTCTGACCCTGGCGTGCTGCAGAACATAAACCTGTTAGTGAAAATGTATAGGTCCGAGGTTCTGACCCTGGCACGCTGCAAAAGAGAAACCTGTTAGTGAAAATGTATGATTTCAGAGGTTCTGACCCAACTCGGAACACAGTAATTTTTAGAAGTTATGATATTACTGATAACAGAACAGGCTCCAGAGGCGCTGGTGCCAATGTCAGAACTTGGTCTCCCTCTATGCTAGTCAGAACATCTGCAATTTGGTTATTTTTCCACAAAACAGAAGACATGCCTAGGACAGTTTCAGCAGGTGTCATAGCATATCAGAAATAAGGAGAATCAGAAACATAAATCAGAGGCACGCACGCCTTTGCTAATCCTAACTCTGAGTTTTAGTTTCTTCAAGAAAGTTATGAACTGATTCATTCTCTACTTAAGCATACAGATGCGTGAAAACCTCAGAACATGTACAACATCAGAAGCATGATATCTATATTGTGTTTTTGAGAATGCAAATCTAGTAATGCTTAAGCAATATGGTGAGGGTTAGCAAGTTCTTACCTTGCAACTAGATGAAGTTATGTGAACTGGAGTTAGCCTTAATTCTGATGACGTTCTGAACAACTTCTTTGAATGGATGGGTGGAGGGTATATAGTAGTATGAATACAGAAGTTATGGAAATTTCCAACGTGTGGGTCAGAAACTGTATGGGTGTTTTTTGTCAAGAAATATTTTGAGAACAAATGGAGTTTGAATGCAAAGGATCCAAAGTTAATGGTTTGTATGCTGTGTTTATAGTTTTTTAAACTCTAGGAATTTTGGGTAGAGGTTAAAGTTTATTTTTCTTTCTCAAACTTTATGTCTCTTTTCAGGAATTTTTTTGGACCTCTTCTCAGTGACCAGTGGCCTTCTATTTATAGGCAAAGCTTTCTGGGTTTTAAAATGTCAAGTGGCGCCAATATCATGCACTAAATGTTGACTTACTCTTGAAGCAAGTTCCAAAAAAGGTATGATGGCTGACAATTTTTAGCTTAGGCTGGAGTAGCAAGCAAGGATTAAGGAAAAATGAACCTATAAGAAAAATGTAGCGCATGGGCCTTTACCTAATCCTGCACAAAAGTATTTCTACCCTACACGTGGAGAGATCCTTTGGAAAAAGACTCAAAAGTGTTTGTAAGCGTTAATGAGCATTAAATGGTGATGAGATTTGTCAAAATTAGAAATCTTGTAATATAAGATTTGCATCATTGCCTAAATCTAGGCAAGAAGTTCCATTTCAACGTAGTCTAGAACAAAGTACCCAAGTTCCGATCTTGATATCCTGTTGCCTTAGCAAGTTCTGAGGGATCCCCAGGCTTTCCAGTAAATTTCTTTGATTTGCCTCTGAAAACTCTGAACTTAGAGATTCTGCTTCAGTGTAGCACCCAATGTTCTGACCCTCTTACCTTCTGGTTCTAGCATGTTTTGAAGGAGCTTTCAGGCTTCGTACTACACTTTATTGTCTTCTTTGCATTACTCTAGCAAACTCTGACTGAACTTGCGTAGATGCTGAAAAGCCATGTTCTGACTAAAGATTATGTGCTGAATCACGCTTATAACTTCTGACTGCTCTTGACTAGAGGCTGGCTCAGAAGTTCTGAAGTGTCATTTTTCTTAAATACTTAAAAAAAATTCTAAGTATTTAGAATTTAAATTTTCCAAGGTAAAATTTGACTTTTGAACTTTTTGATGAAACAAACTTCATATTCTAACATGTCTTGATGAAATATGATTTTTGAGATTTGATTTTGATCCAAAAGCCAAAGTTTGACTTCTCAGTGTGTAAATGGCCATTTTGCCTTTGTAAATGGCTTGCTTGGAAAGAAATGATAATTAAAGGCTTGGATTTGTATAAGAGAAAACTTTGAGAATCTAGGGTGATTTCCTGAGAAATGAGAGGGCAAATTTTGGGGTACAAAAGTTATTATATAATAGTCTAGGGAGTGAATCGAAAGAATATTATGTTGCATTTAGGGAATGAATCAAAGGTTGGTTATCTGGCAGTTGGGGAGTGAATCGAAGGGTTCACTAATGCATGAAGGGATCTGAGATTTTTTGTGAGAGTTTTAGAGTTTGAATGTTCTTGAGAGTGTTTGAGAGTTTGAGAGTTTTTTGAGAGTTTGAGAGTTTGAGAGTTTTTTAAGAGTGTTTGAGAGTTTGATAATTTTTTCTACACAACCAGCATCCTCCCCTTGACTTGCAAATGATCTCTCTATTTATAGAGAAAAAGTTTGGAGTGAACAGATTTGTAAAATAATAAAATATAGTTTGGTTGAAAAGCAAATATCCACTTGTGTCAACTTTTCATGATCCCAAGATGAAAATACCAAAATTAATGGTTTAGATGGGTCGCTTCTAGCTTATAGGGGACATGTGTGCAGAAGGGACATGCGCAAGGCTCAATAACTTTAAGGGCAAGTTGGCTTGGAAAGCACTTGGGCCAGAACTTAATTTAATTGTATAAATAATTAAATATTGAGTGAGGCACAAGTTGGAGGCCTAAAAAGCAAGATCACGTAGCATGGCCTATAGATCCTATTTTCAAATTGATTCTTTGAATCGAATACTCCATCTTTCGTTTTGACCATACAGATCCAACCTTCGACCAAACTCAAGAGCAAACGAAATTGAATGTCCCCAACAAAAGCATGTTCTTCGAATGGGTCATATTCAGCTGAATATATCACTTTGAATCCTTTTGTTTTGATCATGTTGGTTCATCCTTCGACCAAACTCAAAGTCATACAAGACTAATTATTTCCAAACATTTCATGTTCTTCGAATGGACCACAAAATGTGTGTCCTTTGAATCCACCAAATTGTGTTTCATAGTGTAGAAACTATGTGTGTTGAAGTTTTTGAAGGTGGAATCAAAGCAAACATAAAGGGAGTCATTTCCTTGTGCCTGTTTAGTATGAGGGAAGCCCCTACTTTGTGAATCAAAGCAAACATGTAAGGGGTCAATGGTGCAATCGAAGCTTGCATGTAGGAGGTCCCTGCTTTGAATCAAAGGAAGCCTTCAGAAGGCCATTACCTTCTGAATTGAAGGATGCTTTCAGAAGGTCATTCCCTTCTTAATCGAAATAAGCCAGTAGGAAACCACTAACTTTTAAATTAAAGGACACCAACAGGAGGCCCTTGTCTTCTGAATCGCAGGAATTTGTTTCAAAGGGAAACAAAGCCCGATCGAAGCTAACATGAATATAACCATTTGTTCAATCGAAGCTTGTATGAAGAAAGCATGCAAGAGGCCATTACCTCAATCGAAGCTTAGGAATTTGAAGCAAGATTGAAGATGGATTCGAAGTAGGCATTAAGGTGGATTCGAAGCAGGTTGCTTCAAAGGAAACAATTCCCCTATCGAAACTTGTGAAGAAAACATGAATCGGAGTAATGCCCAACATGAATCGAAGCAATGCCCAGTCAAAGCTAGTATGAATTGAAGCAAGCTTGCTTTTATCCAATTTTGTCAAAAAAATCAAATTTATCTTCTTTCCTTTTTCTACAGTTTCATCTTTGACTTGATGCTTGAAAATCCAATTTGATGCATGGAAACTATGTGGGGCATTAAAAATCCAAATGTACTTGTGAAAAACTTGTTTTTTTTTTAAAATCCTTGTGAGTAAATGTCTTGAGAAATTGAGAGGGAAAAATTTGGGGTACAACAGTTCGGATTTATTCTATTATGAGCTTACACCTCCTCTGGGTTTTTTTGATTCTGGTTAAACCGTGAATCGTTTTTTTAGTTATTGTGATGCACAACTTGGTTATACCCTGCTTTGGAGTTTCATGAAATTGATTATACAACTTGTTTTGATGTGCATCTTGGTATTTGGCAGCCGATTGGTTCTCGCAGCCAGCTTGGGCTTGGAAGCAACAAACTTCTTATTTCTGATTTTCTGTTTTCACGGATATACTGGTATTTCTTCTGACGTTCCTAATATTTTCCTTGTATTTTTAAGCTGAGATAATAAGAAATGTTGTTATAGTAGAAGTCAGTCCGAAAAATCTGTTAGAAGTTAGAAAAGCAAAGAGAACTCTGTTAATATTAGTTAGCTTTTCTGGATGCTCAATTAACTTTGTCTGATTATGTTTTCTGGGTAACTGATTTGCTTCTTATTTTTATATGGTGAAGTTTTTGGTTATGAAGGTTTGCAAAGTGTTGCCAAGGGTTTTGGAAATGTTTACTTTGTAGACTGTAAGTGTGTTCTGACGAGGCTTGTAGTAGGTTTATTTCACATACGCATAGCTGGAAGAATTGGTGACGATTAGGATTTTGGTGATTGTCTTGAAGATTATAAACGACAAAAGTTCAATACGTTTAGCTTTTATATCTTTTCTCTTGTACCACGTGAAGAAAACTTTCATGAATAAGATTGAAATTGTAACTTTCTTTGTATAGAATCGAGTTGAATTTCCACTTGAACGATAACATTGAATGTGCTTTTCTTCACTTAAAACATTGAGTGGAAATTTCTCATCAATGAAGAATCACTTTGAATCTTATAACAATTTTCTTGAAACATAAAGCATCCTCTTGGATTTCTGTATACCAACAGATAAGCATTGTGAATGGAAAAGCACTTGAAGTTTGAAATTGAATGGATGAACTCGAATAATTTGAATAATATGAATGACCATGGAAGTAGTTTCTACTTGTTCTATTTTCATTGATTTTGAACTCAAGAATGAAATATTTAACGAATAAAGATGAATCTTGAACTTGGTGCCCATTTGGACATAAACCCTTTATCCACTTTAAGAAACTAAAAACATTGTGAACACAACTTTTTGCTGCTATTACTATTAATTTATCTTGTGAACTTTTGGCATCAAGAATTGAATGAATGCTTTAATAAATGAACCCAAATTAAATCTTAACTTTGAAATTCGAACTTCAATTTTCCAATCTTGCTCGAATCAGATTCTTTGACACCAAGATCAAAACAAAGTTTAAGAACCTTGATGACATTCGACTAACTTGAGCACATTAAAACCTTGAGTGGAATTTTGAATAGAAACTTGGATGACGAATCTAGAAAGAGGATACGACTTGAGACAATGAAATCAAACTCTAATTCAAAATAATTTTAGTCATAAATTTTAGTATCAACAAGCCACCAACCCTAAATCTCTAAGCCTCAATTTAAAGAACTAAAACCACTGCACAAAAACTCTAAATAGAAACCACAATTATCTTGATTAGGTGTCGGGAAATAAACCCTAATCTCTGGCATTTGATGGAATTGGATGGATCATAGCTCTTGAAGAAGAGATTCCAGATAACCATATCTCATAACTATAACCTTGCAATTCACTGCTCGAAGAAAAAAATAGAAGAAACAAGCTTTATTGATATGTACCTCAACACACTGCGAAACCCTAACTTGTACACCCAGTGAACTTTGAACCTCAAGCGCTTTATTGAATCCAAGGTTATGTTAATGACCTAATTGAATATATGCAGATGAATGCAAAATCCTAAGCCAAATAAAAGTGAAATTAGGAGGGAAAATTTTGGGGTGCAACAGCTCCCCCTATTTAATCGTCTTAAACCTGAAGGTGAGATTGGTGCCAGCCTTTCGAACTTTTAGGTGGAAGAAGATTAAATACTAAAAGAACCCGGAAGTTTGCGCTCTGAAGCCATTCAGGAATTATTATATTTTTGGTTTTCTATATTTTCTATTTTTTTCCTTTTTTTTGGTTACGGTGGCTATTTGGGTAAATCTCTTGGACGTCAAGTTAAGGTTATACACAAGAAAGAGATTAGATTCTCAAGAAAAAGATTCACTACAGTGGACTCTAACGAAGATATCTAACAAGAAAGATACCTAACAAAGCGGACTCAATCAGAGGTGTCAGGAAAATATGGAATCTCACAGTGACTTTACCCAAAGATAATAGAGATGAATGAGACCTAATAGAGCGATCTCAAATGAAACTATCAGAAATGGAAGGGATCTAACAAAGTGATCTTGACTAGAAATACGAAAGAAGGAAGAAATCTAACCCATCGATTTTGACCAAAGATATCGAAGAAGGAAGAGACCTAACACTGAAGACTCAACCAAAGATAATAGAGATGGAAGAGATGTAACAAAGTGATCTCGACCAGATATATCGAGGAAAGGAAGAAATATAACACACTGATTTCAAGCAAAGATATCAAAGGAGGAGGAGACCTAACATAACAGACTCGACCGAAGATATCAAAGGTGGAAGAGATCTAACAAAGAAATCTCGACCGAAGATATCGAAGAAGGAAGAGACCTAACACAACGGATTCGACCAAAGATATCGGAGATGGAAGAGATATAAAAAAGCAATCTCGACCGGATATATCGAGGGAGGATGAAATCTAACACAACGATCTCAACCGAATATATCGAAGAAGGAAGAAACCTAACACAACGGACTCGACCGAAGATATCGGAGATGGAAGAGATCTAACAAAGATATCTTGACCGGATATATCGAGGGATGATGAAACCTAACATAGCAATTTCAACTGAAGATATCGAAGAAGGAAGAGACCTAACATAGAAAAATCGACCGAAGATATCAGAGATGAAAGAGATCTAACAAAGCGATCTCGACTGGATATATCGAGGGAGTATGAAATCTAACACAGAGATCCTAACCAAATATATCGAAAAAGGAAGAGACCTAACACAACGGGCTTGACCGAAGATATCGGAGATGGAAGAGATCTAACAAAGATATCTCGACCGGATATATCGAGGGATGATGAAACCTAACACAATGATTTCAACTGAAGATATCGAAGAAGGAAGAGACCTAACACAGAGAACTCGACCGAAGATATCAGAGATGAAAGAGATCTACCAAAGTGATCTCGACCGGATATATCGAAGATGTAAGAGATATAACAAAGCGATCTCTACTGGATATATCAATGAAGGAAGAAGTCTTACTAAAAAATGGCTTATTCTCAGCATTAGAAGATGCATCCATCGGAATCTTCCCACTCTTGATACCGCTTTAGATCCTTTCCCCAGTCAGAACTATTTCTATAAAACCAGATGAAGAACTTCCAATCAACAAGTTAAATGACAGGCCTGTTAGAGTACCCATGAACATGTATGCCATTTCCCGGTCAGTCAAACGAGGTTTCACTCTTCAAGATAGATCTCTTCATTTCTGAGCATATTCTTTGAAACCGTCATTTCAGCTCATGGAAATGTTTTGCAACTGTACACGAGTCGGTTCCAGGTCAGCATTAATTTTGGTACTGCTTGTAAAAAGAAGCAGCCAAATCTTCCCAATTACGGATGTTGGTTCTTTCCAATTGATAGAACCATTCTAACTGCGTCCCCGATAAACTCTCCTGAAAGAAGTGAACCCATAATATCCAATCAGCTGTATGGGGTTGGATCTTCCTGACGTAATACCTCAAATGAAGCTTGGGACATGAAACACCATCATATTTGCAAAAGTGGGAAATTTAAATTTTATGGGATAACCACTCCCGAGACCAACCTTAGCTCTTCAGAGTCCAAACCAGGTACTCTCTGAATCTCCATAGCATTGAGACGATCCTCCATCTATTTTTATTTGTCATCAGCAGGAGGATATTGTTCTTCAGCATAATTTTCTTCCTCTTCATCAGTCCCTGGGCTGTTATCTTCTTCTTTTGTCTTCTTGTCATCCTCTTTTTGATTATCCCCCTCATTTGATGGAGTTGCAAATTCTAGAGCTCGCTTGGATGGTCCTCTAAATCTTCTTCCCATATTCAGGACGCCAACTGGTTTATTTGTCTTCTTTGTCTTCTATTTGACAATGAGAGCTTTCTGATCTTCTTTGTCCTTTAGCAAAAGCCTGGGAGATCTGTTGGAATTGAGCGTTTTGTGCTTGAAGATCCTTAACTATTTGTTCAAGAGCCATTTCTTTTTGCCGAAATAAACAGCGAAAAGATAAGAAACCTGTCTTGAAATACCTGATTATGTGATGATATGCATGTTATGCTTATGCAATGTTTTCATGGACCTCGTAGGATTTAAACTCTTTTAATCTAAACAGAAACAAATACTTTTTATTAGTAAGTTCAAATGAAATCAAAGTTTACAAATAAATAACAATTAAAACTTCTAAAACTTCTAGGTTTCCCATGGACGCTTCCTTTTCGTGCTAATATAGGCATTAAGACTCTACTCCTCGTGAAGCTGCTTCGCCAGTTCCAATACTTTCTTCTCACTGGCATATCATTGGGTCTCAAAGGTGTCCCGTTCTTCCTTGAGTTGGATCCAAGACCTTTGCAATTCCTTGAAGTTTGTTGGCATATCAGGATGAAGAATGATGCGAGACTCGTCCCCTTGAAAAATAGGCTCTAAGATCACCGGTAAGATGGCAGTATATGGCATTATAAGACTTTGAGCACGAGCTCGCACCCATTTGAAGTAAGGTTCCAAAGGGATGGAGTTCCTGCGCCCTAAAGTCTTACTATCAGTCTTCTTAACCATGCCCCAAGCGCTGATGAACCTCTAACAATAACCTTGTAGATTATTTGAGTAGTCGAACACAATACTCTGGATGAGCATATCAGGATGACCATTTATCCGTGCATAACCAAACTGGCGTAGGGATAAAGAAGGGTTATAGGTGATGCCTCCTCTAATACCATGGAATGGCACATTAGGAATCTCTCCGCATCAATTAATAAAAGAGATATCTTCTTGAGAGCGAGGACACCAATAGATATCAGAGTGAGAGAGAGACATTAACCTTTGATTCCACCTTAAGCCTAACTCATTCTTTATTACTGATCGAGGAAGGTTCGAAATAAACAACATATAGACAAAGGCATACAACACATAAGAGTTCCTCGCTTCTTCATAGTACAGGTATGGAGTGAATGTAGAATATCCCCGAGCAATGTAGGCACTGGATTATGAGTAAGGAAAATGTTGATGGCATTGACATCTATAAGGTGGTCTGAATTAGGGAACAAAACCAAACCATAGATGAAGAGAGCCAAGATATCTTCAAAAGCATGGTAACTCATGGCCTCTAGGAATACCTGAGCTTTCTCCATCAGAAACTTTGCAAGAAGACCTTTAACCCCACTTCTTCTTTCCCAATTGAATTTAGTGTCAAATGGCTTCAAATGCAAGGCTATGGCAACATTTTCAGAAGTTGGATCTTGTTCTAAACCAGTGAAAGGTATCTGCTCTAATATAGGCAAACCAAGTAGCTTAGAGAATTCTTCCAGCGTGGGCACCAACTGATAATCTGGAAATGTGGAGCAATGGTGATTGGGATCGAAGAACTGTAATAAGACGCTCATTAAACCTTCTTCAAAACCGGTAGTAACCAAAATGAGAAATAGACCATATCTTTTATTGAATGATGATATTTTAGGAACTTTTAAGACCAACTCCTTAAGCTTGGGAGGAATTTCGACAAAGTTGATCCGGATGGTTTTTCTGCGAGCTGGATCCATAACCTACAAAATAGAGAAGAGATAAATACACAGGTCCTTAAAACGATTAGTGCAAATGATATGTTATGATGTTCATGATGTTATGATTATGCTTAAAAACAAAGATAGCAAACACAAACAAGTCACACAAATACCTTAGGTTTAAAGGCTTGCACGGGGTTTTAAAGGTAAGTACTTGAAGTTTTAGTTGGCTCAACCTGTCCTAATAATAGTAACTGGGTTCTTAGGGGTCTCATATCATTGACCTTTATCTCAGGTATTGTTTCAGCTTAAGCATCGAAATATTGCGTCCGAAATATCCTGAAAGTCCAATCCCAATAAGTGTAGCATCGAGTATCAACCAATCTTCGGTCGGAACCAAAGCCGGTTATCTCACTACTATCTAATTGTTAGGATGAGTCAATTAAAGGCTCTAAAAGTCAGTTAGCCCTTAATGACACTATGAGGAAGCCTAATGTTATCTTTGACTGACTCAAGGAACATTAGTACAAGCCAGAGTATCATGCTAACATAGCCATCACTTTGTGCATATCAGTCTATGCCATACAACCTCCATGATTTATTGCTACTTACCTAAAAATTTACCCCAGATCTGGGTATAGGATCTTTAATAGTAACCCAAGCAACCCCTTTAAAAAACAAAGCATACAAAACACACAAGGAAAGCAGTTAAAATGATCTAAACTCTAAGGTAACCCCACTTTTTCTTTCCCAAGCAGAGTCATCAGTTCTATAATACGACGGTAGAACCGACTGTATACTGGTTTTGCGTTTGTATTTGAAAATGTTGCGTTAAGCATGAGTTGCCGTTGACTTTTCTTTTATGCAACAAAGGAAATGGTGAAAAGAATAGAAAAGACCTTTCGAGATTATTTCTGAGTAAGGGGGTAGATTATGGAAAGGTAAGGTATTAGCACCCTTTTCATACGTAGTTATGTACGGGCTCTTAGATGCTATCTCATTTGAAAAATTCCTTGTGTTTGTGAGTTTGAAAAAATTATTTTGAAAAGACGCCTAAGTGAGGAGAACTTTGTAATGTTTCTCGTAGTGTTGAGAACGTATACAAAGTATCTTTGAAAATATTTTTAGAAAGGAGTGTATGTGTGGAAAATGATTTATTTTAGCAAGCATCTAGGAACTATCTATCTACTCGAAAATATTTATTCTTTTCCTCTTTTCCTTTAGGCAGTGCTATCGTACTACTAGTGAGTAGGTAGCCCTATCGTTGGATGTTTGAGGGACAATTGAGGGTCGATATAGGTCACAAAGGCAACTAGTAAGATATCTTAGTAATTACCCTAAGGTTTTACGATCATTTCATTGAGGCGACATCGAAAGGGTCATCGAGGGACTTATGATCTTTTTAAACCAAAGGGCAACCACTAATATCTCTTACATTCGAGAATCGTGACCGTTTTATTCCGAAGGCAACCGAAATGGGAGTACCTTAGAGGTGAACTTGTGTGGGTCTGTCGTGTTTCAGTTATTTGTCTTTGATGTTTAAGTTTGCTAACGTTTACTTTTAATTCTTGTCATGCAATCCTATTAGGCATACATCTAACAGTTCAATATATATACAAGTGCAGAGAATTTAAAGTGCGGAGTTTAAACTAACTATTACATGGCTTCGGGGAGAGGGAAATTACAAGTCCAAAACTAGGGGTAAAAACAGTAAAGAATTCCTAATTTTAAACTATGACAAAGCATGGGTAGATACAATATTTTAAAAGTAATAATGCGGAAAATAAAGAACACACAAAGATTAAAAAGGAACGTCTAAAAACCCAAAAAAGTTCTAAGCAAATTAAGACAATTTTTGTTGATTTTGTTGTTTATTTTTTTAAGAAAATATTTAAATTGAAAATTAAAAATCTAAATCTAATTTAAATTAATAGAAGAAAATGATCATTGATTAAAAATTAACTATAGAAGAAAATCTAATATTATTTTGTTTTTTATTATTATTATTATGAAAATTATTTGAAATTAAATTAATCCTAATTCTAATTGATTAATTAATTAAAAAAAGAAAGGTAAAATAACTAATTAAAATTAATTTAATTAATGAAAATCTAAGTCTAATTATTTTTGGTTTGTTTGATTTTATGATGTCTTTTATGATTTTCTAATAGGAAAAGAAATTATTGAAATAAAAGAGACAAATGAAAATGAAATAAAGGAAAAATTAATAATAAATGGGATATATGCTACGAATCCAACCATGGTAGTAGTTTGGTCTGAAATGGCTCGTAGTGTTGGATCTGAAACTCAAAAGTTCACGAGTCCTAACAATGGCAGAACTGGATTCCTGGGTCAAAACTCAAAGGCAATGGTTCTAAAACAATCCAAGCGTTAGTGTAAACATGTATGAGGGTTTAAAAATAATTTATAACGTGAGAATTAAAAATTTTGAGATTGAGAAATTTACCCAACCAGAGCAACCTCGTAGGCGTATTCTAGCGTGCTTCAATCTACAAGAAGGATAGGAATGAGATTCTTGGAGCTTCAGAAACATGATGCAAGGCTTGGTTTTGATGAATATGGGCGGGAAGTTTGAGTTTCAAAATTTTCAATTCTTGAGAATTTTGTGAAAATTTTGAGAGCTTCTGTAGACCGTTTGGTGTGTCCTTTCTTGCTTGCAATGTCATGTATTTATAGAGGGATGAAATGGTGAGTAAACATGGCAAGAATCCATACATAATGGCCCCTTTCAAAGCAATATCAAACATATTAAAATACTTCCAAAATTTTGAAAAACTTTCCCTTCTTGAGATGCAATGAACCTGGTCTTTTTCCTCATGCCTTGCACGAATTATAAGGCTCAATATCAACCCAAATCATCGGCCCATGTGTCCATACTTTTTTTTAATTATTTTATGCAATTTATTTTGTATTTATTTGAATAAAAAAATATAAATATGAATAAAATAGAGAAAAAATGCAAAGTAAGGTGAGAGTGAATTTAGGGGTCCTTGAGTAAGTCATAAACATATTTGAATCCCACAAAATAGGTCTATGAACTTAAAAATGCATGTTTGCTCAAAGTTGACCTTTTTTCATTTTCACCAATTTTCCCAATTTGTACGGGTCATAACTTGGTCAAGTTTCATCTTTTGGAGATGATCTTGGAACTTTTAGAAAGCTCAAGATGTACCCTACAATCTATATGCATTTGGAGAAATTATCTTGATGTAACTTGCCTTGATAAAAAATGCCTTTTTGTTAACTTTCAAAAAGACTAGTAATGTATTGACTCATATCTTTCTAATTATGCATTTTTTTAACTTTAGAATAAAGGAAAGGTTGTAGGGAATTGAATTTTATTCACAATGAGCTTTGGTTGGGGAAAAATTGATTAGGTATGTGAAAGTTATGCCTGATCAAAGTTCAGTTGACTTTCTCCAGGGAAACCCTAATTTAGCAATTTTGATTCTTATGAATTTGAAAGGATTCCTTGAGTAATCATGATCAACTCTTGATCAAATGATGGATATCACTTAAAAATATTGATGTTGACCAAAAATATTGAAGTTTGACTATATGTTGACCATAGTTGACTTTTTGACCAATATAGATGATTTACAAACATTTGAGCCATTGACTGAGGAAACTTGTGATGCAAGGCATTAAAATTGGCACGAGCACTCTTGGGGACATATTAGGGACCATGGAAATAACTTGACGCCTTTGAAACCCAAACTTGTTTGTGAAAAATGAAACCCTAGTTGGAGATCTATTGCTTATGAGGAGAATTTGTCTGGTCAATTCTTAGTCAACCTTGAGCACTTGGGGACCTCTATGAATATGTCTTGAATAAAATGAGAGGGAAAATTTTAGGGAAAAACACGGAAATTTGTGAGGAGTTCAAGATTTTCCATCATAATTCATCTCCCTACAGGCCAAATATGAATGGGGATGTTGAAGCGGCCAATAAGAACATCAAGAAGCTCATCTAGAAAATGGTTGTTACTTATAAAGACCGGCATGAAATGCTCCCTTTTGCTCTGCATGGGTATCGTACATCTCTACGCACTTCAACAGGAACAACCTCGTTCTCTCTTGTATATGGCATGGAAGCAGTGCTCCCCATTGAAGTTGAGATTCCCTCTTTGCATGTAATAATGGAAGCCAAAATGTCAGATGTTGAATGGGTCCAGAACAAGTTTGATCAGTTAAATTTAATATAAGAGAAAAGAATGACGGATTTGTGTCATGGTCAATTATATCAAAATAGAATGAAGAAAGCTTTTGATAAGAAGGTCAAACCTCGTGAATTCAGAGAAGGCGACCTCGTACTCAGGAAGATCATGTCTTTTAACGCTGATTCTAGGGGCATGTGGACTCCCAATTTTGAAGGCCCATATGTTATCAATAAATCCTTCTCTGGTGGTGAACTGATTCTTGATACAATGGATGGCGAGGAGTTCCCACGTCCTGTGAATGCTGATGTAGTCAAGAAATACTTCGCCTAGAAAAAGTAAAAGAACAGCTCGCTAAGACGAAAACCTAAAAGGACGGCTTAGGAAAAAAGGAGCGTCTCGGTAGGCCGAAAACCCGAAAGGGTGGTCTATGTAAAATTTAGAGACATAAACAAAATAAATTTTCCTGGTAGGTTGAAACCCGTAAGGAAAACATAGGCAAAAGTTAGGGGTTTTCTGGCAAGTAATTGCATCAGACAAGACCTGATCAATGGAGCAACATCTGCTTGGATCTTACTACTCTTCGACCGAAGTTGCGACTCAGGAATTCAAAGCTGTTAGGGAGAATATTGGTCATTGTAATTCAATGTATGTTTTCCAATATTTATTACCATGTTCCAAACTTTGTAATTATCTATGGAGTCTTGCCATTTGCAGACCACCACTCTACTAATAAAGTTTGAGCCTTCTGTCCAATTCCTTACAATTCTTATTTTTATTTAGCTTATAAAGATTTCATTTATTATTGATAGTAATAATCAAAGAAAATAGATTAAATAACAAAATTATTTTTTGAAAAGAATTTACAAATTACTTATTGCTTTAGATTTTGTGACACGAGGAGAACAAAATTAGTGACTTCGAGGATGGATAAACTCAAAGGTTTGTATGATATGAAGACTCTGTCCAAGGTTCCCTAGTGAAGGCTTCACTCATATACATAAAAGACTTTTCTCCTCGTGCATGCTGAGTTGGACTCATTAGCAAAGCATCTCCATTTGACAGTACTAGCATATTAGTTGTTTGCTTCGCAGTCAGGCAAGGACAATGTCTTATTTAAGAAATTTTGAAACGGTTATCAACTTTTTGGGTTTTCTCCCTCCAAGTGCAGGATTGGATTTAAAATTCCCATAAGTTTTCTTGCTATAGTGTTTGTTTTCTTAAATTCCCCATGTGAAGTTGAGATGATATTCTTCTCTGAAATTGCTGTCCCCGTGAGGTTTCATACTTTCTCCCCAGAGAAGTTGGTGCAATTATTACTCTCATTATTAAAGAATGTATCTCAATGTCTCCTTCGATGATATAATATTACCCTCCCCAATTAAGTCAGCATGTCATCACAAATTGATGTCTCAATGATGTGATATTGTTCTCTCGAGTAAAATCAACCATGGCAGAAGTGTGAAATTTGAACATTTTTTGTTCCCGCCACTGAAGTCTGTGTGGTTTTCCCAATGGAACTTGGAGAAGATGCTATATCGCCATGTTTGTGTTAATTTATTGTTTATTGATCTTGTTCCTTCCCAGTGAATTTAAGTTATGAAATAGGAATTTCTTTCCTCATTTGGTGCTTGCTTTCCTATAGAATTTCCATCCTGTTTGTGATTTAGCCGAGTATTGATTATAACCATTTTTTGGTCTTATGTGTACCCCCAGTGTCATATGTCTGTTTTGTTAGCATATACATGGTAAAATTCATACTTTCATACCAGCATCATGCATAATCCTTTCTCATTTTCATTTTTTAAATATATATCTTGTTGGTATATTACCTTGTTTTGTAGAGTTGTGTTACCCTCTCTCCAATAGAGTGTCAATCTTAAGCAGAAAGTGTATATTCTTTCAACTTCCCCACTGAGTTATCCCTCGTGAAGAATTTTGTTTCAGCCTTCTTTTCATCTCGTTGTCTGGATGGAATGGGTTTCCCCCTCTTGAGTTTATTTCTCAGGAGATGTATTTTAATTGACTGCTTCATTCTGGTTAATTTCTGTTTGGAGTAGGTACCCTCAGCAATACTCTTATTTGGAATTTGGCAATCTTTGAGCTTTAGTTTGAGAATATGCATTTATTTTGCACAAGAAGATTTCATCTCCTCAACATGAATTTATTGGCATTTCTCTAGGAATTGCATGCCTTTCCCTAGGAAGCCATATTTTCTTTCTTCAGGAAGTCTTTAGTGCATATCCTTCTCATAAAAGCAAGTGGCAGGTCTAGTTATTTGAGCAACTTGTACTTCCCCCAGTGTATCTGATGGCTACCAGAGAAGATTCATATTTTTTACTCCAATGAATGGTAGCATTGTCATTTTGGAAGGTAGTTCGTTGTTGAGATTTTGGTACTCCAATGGACGGTAGCCTTGTCATTATGGAAGGTAGTTCGTTGTTGATATTTTGTTACTTAAATGAATGGTAGCCTTGTCATTACGGAAGGTAGTTCGTTGTTGAGATTTTGTTACTCCAATGAATGGTAGCCTTGTCATTATGGAAGGTAGTTTGTTGTTGAGATTTTGGTACTCCAATGAATGGTAGCCTTGTCATTACGGAAGGTATTTCATTGTTGAGATCTTTCTCCAATGGATGGTAGCCTTGTCATTATGAAAGGTAGTTCGTTGTTGAGATTTTGGTACTCCAATGACTGGTAGCCTTGTCATTATGGAAGGTAGTTCGTTGTTGAGATTTTGTTACTCCAATGGATAGTAGCCTTGTCACTATGGAAGGTAGTTCGTTGTTGAGATTTTGTTACTCCAATGGATGGTAGCCTTGTCATTATGGAAGGTAGTTCTTTGTTGAGATTTTGGTATTCCAATGAATGGTAGCCTTGTCATTATGGAAGGTAGTTTGTTGTTAATATTTTTGTTACTCCAATGGATGGTAGCCTTGTCATTATGGAAAGTAGTTCGTTGTTGATATTTTGTTACTCCAATGAATGGTATCCTTGTCATTACAGAAGGTAGTTCGTTGTTGAGATTTTGTTACTCCAATGAATGGTAGCCTTGTCATTATGGAAGGTAGTTCATTATTGAGATTTTGGTACTCTAGTGAATGGTAGTCTTGTCATTACGGAAGGTAGTTCATTGTTGAGATCTTTTTCCGATGAATGGTAGCCTTGGAATTATGGAAGGTAGTTCGTCATTGAGATTTTGTAGCTCAATAGAGGTTCATTTGTTCACAGTCATGAGTGCTTAATACATCTTGAAATTTGCTGGTATTATCTTACCATTCCTTTCCCCCCGGGGGAAGGAGGGGGTCTATGTTACTTTTTTTCTATCCCCTTATTGAGTTGGTAGTTCACAGTTATCTGTCGGTCACCGTCATCCTTCACTCTCTCCTCAATTTTTGAGTTGCAACACTTTAGATCCTCTCTTGGGAATTAACCCAACAAAACTTATCTTTTCTTCACCAGTGATTAATTTTCATGGTCAAGTTGTCCTTTTGTTTCCTATTTTAATTTTTTACATCCCCAGTGGTGTCTTGCGTCCCTTTAGATTTGTTCATCTGCATTCATAATCATAAGCATTGAATGGTATCTTAGGGCCAAAAATAGGGCTTATTTTATATTTAAGTATCTTCAATCGTGTCGACATGAAGATTTTAATCTTTGTAACTCCAGATAGAAGACACTTAAATAAGGGAAGATGTTGTACCCCAATTTCCCCCCCTAAGATCCCTTCATCATATCATATCAATTCAATCACAACAAGATCACATTAGGGTTTGGTTCTTCTCCCAATATTTAGCTTTTAGTATAGGAGGAATCACCAAACACCTTGACTTATATTTTATGATCATCCATGTTTTGTATTGATTATCCTTTAACTAATAAATAAAATGAGTGTTTTCCCCAATTGTTGATGTTGTAGGTAAAATCACAATACATTCCATCAAGATTGATCTAGTGATTCATGAGTTCATTTACGTGCCTCCCTCAACAAAGTTTCATTGAGATTCAAGCCTCATAATTAAATATGTTTTGAAATAATATCATTACAAAGTCTTTTATGACTCATCATGCCTCAAGTTGTCAAAATTAGTTCAAAAGTACAAGGGTTGATTGAACAACTTTGACTCAATTGGACATGTCTTTAATTTCAATGATCACAAGTGCATGTCTCATTCAACTCTCAAGATTTGTAAGTGGTTTTGGTTGGTATGGTTTCTCATTGTCATCCTCAAAAACTTATATTCACATGACAAATGTATTTGTGCAAGAAGGTTGGTCAAAATTAAAAAGGTTTCCCAAGGAATTTTCTTGCTGTAAGGGTATATCTTGCTCATCTATTGGTATTTTTGAGTGATTCCAAAGAAATATTTATCTTTAAAGAGTTATTAACAAATCACTTCAAATGTTTCAAATAAATTTTGTGTGGAAGAACCTTGATGATGAAGAAAGATTACAAGTCTTCCATATGAACCTTAAAATTCCCTTTGTATGACTTCAAATGATCATAACTAGATCAATTTTTATCCCCTTGAGCCTATTATTTTTCCACAATCATCTTGAAGATTTGAACTTCAACCTTTCTTTTATGTGAAAAGTGTGAAAATAGATGGAAGATTCCCTAAGGATACAAAATATTATAGGTCATTTCATGAATTTTTGCCAACTTCAACAAGTCATAACTCTCTCAATTTTTGGAGATTTTGAATGGTTCAAGTTTCAAAATGTCTTTCAAGAGACCTAATTCATTCCATATTTTATGGTCAAGAGAAAATTTCAAATGGAATGCCATGTTTGGATGCAAGATATTATAAGTCATTTTTGAAGAAAAACTTAAAAAATTTCTAAGTTTGGAATATCAACCTCTTTTTCTCAACTTTGACTCATTATAACTTTCAGCTCAAACATCCATTTGATCCCATTCTTTTCACATTGTAAAGATTGTAATCAAATCTTTCTGAAGCTTTATGAATCATGTCCTAAGACCCCTTGAGTTTAGAGTGCCATGGTTTTGAATTTGGCAATTTGAAACTGAATTTTTCACCAAGTCAGAAATCTGAAACTCTTGTTTTGGCTTCTAATCACAAAATTGTTGCGCATTTTTGCTCCTAAACATGTTTATTGAACATCCAAAAGTGATTAGTGCATCAAAACGCAAGGTTTGGATGAGTTTTTATAAAAAATGAGTCTCATTTTTCCCATGCTGCAGATTTACACGAATTCCCTCCAAACTTCATCATTTCGCACGCTTGAGCATCCCATTCACTTCCCTATAAATAGATGATCATCCCTCATTCATTTATTCAAGCTTAGAAGTCCAAAATCACCCTGCCAAACTCTCTCTTGAACTCAATTTTCTACAACTTCGAATTTTCTCTTGCAGCCTTTCTCAATCATTTTCTTTGTCAATTCACCTTCCTTGATCCTCACTGAAGCTAACAGAAGAAGAATTAAGCTTTAAAACTCCCTGAATCATGCTAGCCAAGTCCAGTTTCAGAGCTCTGCAGCTTAATTTCAATAGGTAGATTCTTTCACCAATTCTCTCAAACCTTGATACTATTGTGAAGCTCTTATCATCGTGGTCCTAGTCGCAACACTTGTTTTTAACTGGAAGCACATTTTGACCATGAAATTTCAAACCCCTTTTAAAAACTTCTTTTCCAAATTGATTGAGCTACAATTTATATAATTTTTTCGCAAAGGTGTGGTTCTATTCGTCTTGATGAGACGAAGTAAATGGTACCGGTCTCGTGTTCTAATTTTATAGTTTGAGGAACCTAGTTTTGAGACTGACTGGAGGTTGAAGATGACCAACGTGTCATCCTTCAAACAATGAAATCGTGCCATTTGGAATTTTTGAAAATCTGATTTAATATTTGATTCAGTGCTTTGTTCAGTAATGACCATGATATGCACAATGCGTCTGATCCATTGGATTAGCTTACTAACATATTTTGACTCTCATTCATTGGTACAAATCTTTTGATTTTATTTTATTTTTTGATTTTTATATTTAACTTGTTTTAAACTTCAAAAATTCATAGAAAAATCATTTTAACTCCAAAAAATCTGAAACAAATTATGAAAAATACTTTTGATTTTTCTCTTTCTGGTTTTTATTTTTTCACAATTTTATTTTGTGTTTTGGTACTTCTTATAATTTTTCACTTTATTTGAATTGTTTTAATTGTTAAAAAAATACTCTTCTTCATTTTTAAATTATGGAAAAATTAGGGAAGGATCCAATGATCTTTTGACAAATATTGGTAACCTCATTTATTTTTTATTTATGAATTTACTATTTTTCTTCATTTTTGGTTTATTTTGTCTATTTCTTTTAATTTTAAAAATATTTTCTGACTTTTAAAAATTACCAAAACTTTTATATAAATATTTGAGTTAATTCCTGATTTTTCTATGGTCTTACTTATTTTTTCTTGATTAATTTAAATATAGTTGCTATTTTTCTCTCTTATTTCCATTTTATAATCATTTTAATAACCTTTTTCTTTTATTTTAAATATAATTTTATTTTTTGTATATATATTCTGGATGATCTTGGATTAAAATTTTGATCATGAACTTTATTAACATCATTGGATCCATCGTGTTGAGTCTAACTCCACAAAAACGGATGAATGATTTTAATAATAGTTTGATTAAATTTTGGTTCAAATGTGGTTTATTCATTTCCCCTTCCCTCTTCATCTTATCCCATTCTTATTGTACCAAATGTTATTGGAGCATGATTTACATACCATATCTCAAAACATAAGGTGCATAGATTGCTATTGACTGGTATTGTACCCCAAAATTTTCCCTCCCATATTTCTCAAAACATTGTAAGAAAAATCTCCAAGTTGCTCAAGGTAGTCCAAGGGTTGGTCAGGCAAGCTCTCTCCTAATGCAGTCTACCCCAACTTAGGGTTTTGTGTTGCATCAATATCTTTGAGTCCAAGTGACCCCAAGTTCTCACCAATGTCCTGATATTTTCTCAAGATCATCCATGACAAATTTCAAGCCTTGCAGAGGAAGTTTGCTCAGTCAATTGTTCAAAGGTCCAAAAATCGACTGTGCTAGGGCAAAAGTCAACTGTGACCTACAAACAGTCAAACTTCAAGATTTTTTGTCAACATTCTCATTTTGAAGTATATTTCATCATTTTATCAAGGGTTGAGCATGATTCATCAAGGATTGCTCACAATTCATCAAGATTCAAAAGTTGCTAAATTAGGGTTTTGTAGAAAAAGTCAACTCAACTTTGACCAATCATAACTTTCTCATACTTTATGAAAAATAACCCATCTAAAGCTCATTTTGAAGGGTATGCAATTTCCTACAATCCATCTTCATATACCAAGATCAAAAAATGCACTCACAAGAAGTTATGAATTTGGACATTATAGGTCATTTTGAAAAGTCAACAAAAACACCTTTTGTTTCCAAAGCTTCTAACTTAAGCATGGAATATCAAAATGAAATGAGACCAAAAGGGTTGGTTAGAGGACATCTCAATCTCTCTAAAAAGTCCAAGAACACCTCCAAAAGTTCAAAATTGAAGAAGTTATGCATTATTGAAGATGGACTGTTTTGCAAAATTGCCAAAAGTCAACTATCGCCAAAACATCAAATTTTGCCAAATGGGCCCATTCTTTTTCACTTGTTTTGAGTTTGCCCTATTTCCCACGTGCTTTAGCTTTGGCCATGTGTCCATATCTTATTTTTATTATTTAATTTGATTTTTATTTGAATAAATTCATTTTAAATCAAATAAAATCACATAAAATCAAAGATATTAATAACCAAAGATTTTTTAATGATTTCAGGTTCCAATGGACAGCTGGTACCTCATCAAACTCGTATCAAATGAATTATATGCAAAAAAGATTGAAATCAAGAAAATTTGGAAAGTTTTAATGGAGGAATCAAATCAAATTCAAGGGCATTGATAGAGCAAGATTTGGACAGTAAAAGCTATCCTAATGTATTGCACAATACATAAGTAAGCAAAAGGCACAAAAATCAGGGTGGGAGAACACTTGTAGAGGCAGAACCAAAGTTGCAAAAATCACAAAAAAGCTTGAGATCGAAATCAATCATAGAGGCATTTGCAGGGATTGAGAGTTGTCTCAATCGATTACTGGCCATCTCCACAAGCTAATCCGATCCAAACCACGCATTTTCAGACCTGCTAGAGCGCTGTAAGTGGTCCACAAATCCACCCCTTTCTTGAATTCGATTTGTGTTATTCTGGCATCCATTGAGTAAAATAATTGCATATTTATGATCACAATAACATTTGCAAGCTTTTGGTATTAACGAATTCCATTTATCTGATCTATAACAAGAATCACCATAGTTAGGGTTTCTTGGAATTTTTTGGGCATTTTCGTTTCAGGTAAAATTAGCCTTAGTGATGGCTATAGGTATGACCGGAAGAGGAAAGCGAGTTTAACCATGGCATCAGAAGGCATTTCTATGGCCTATAGAGGATTTTGGAGTGAGACAGGCTTGTAGCTACGGACTTCTGTCCGTTGGTATAGGTGGTTGTTCTTTTAGCCACGGTTGGGAGGTCAGGGATGATGCGTGGCATCCATCCATTGGGCAATTCAAATATTGTGCGTTTTTTTTCTTTCTATTTTCTGGTAATTGTTTTAGTTTATATATATATATATATATATATATATATATATATATATATATATATATATATATATATATATATATATATATATATATATATATATATATATATATATATATATATATATATATATATATATTATTATTATTATACTTGTATTATTATAACAAATAAAGCAACAAGCCCTAGTGGTGGCCACAAAGGCGCTTAAAGACCCAAAGGCTGGAGGTCAGGGGTTCGATCCCTACCTCCAGCAATTTGCATTTTTCCAATTTCTTTCAGGCGATCAGGTGCATGCACAAGCCAAATCTCCATCATACTCCCTCACCATCCAAGCGCCAGATGGCCAAGGGGCCAGATCTGGTGGTCAAATCTTAAGGGCATACCATGGAATCAGTCAATGCACATGCAGGGAATTCCAAAGGTCAAACGGATCAGCTACTAATGGGCCAGCCAAAAATGCTCTCTACACCTCCAAAAAGGCCCATTCTATCCTTTTCTTTATATTTTATTTATTTAATTTAATTGTCTTATTTTATTTTAATTCACTTCTAACCAATAACCAAATTTTCTTTTTATAAAAAAAATACTTTCTTATTCAGAATTTAATATTTATTAATAAACACTAACTAATTAATTAGGTTTAATTCTAGAATAACTTTAATTTATTTTTGTACATATTTAAAATCAATTAGAATTAATTAGGTCTTAACTAATTTAATTATTTTGATTTCTTTCTTAAAATATCAAAAACTCCAAAATATGTCATTTATTATTTTTTCCATTTAATTAATTTAATTTAGTTATTTAATTTAGGATTTAATTTCTTTTCTTAAAATAAAAACAACAAAAAAAAACATTTTCTTTAATCAAAAGGGTCAAAACCCTAATTCATTCGATTTAATTTCTCGTCGCGCTTTATTTTCTTTACCCAATTAATGTATCTGCTTCCGGTATGTAATAGATAATTAGGACATTTTATTTATTTTTTACCGCTTTATTTTATTTTCAAAGGGTTGCTTTTGGCGATGTAAATACCTGACGCCTTGTAATTTAATTTCCGCACCTTTAATTTCTGCAAATTACAATTGTTAGATGTTTGGTAATAGGGTTTGCATGACAAGATTGAATGCTTAATCTTAAAATCAAATTAGATCACCCTTAACATGTGAAAAGATAAAAAAATAACTGAAATCAATACACTCGCACATGCGCACTATTATGGTACACCCCACTTGGTTGCCTTCGTACACAGTCATTGAATATAGGTCGCTTTTGAGGTCGCCCTCTTATCTAAAAGATCATAGTTGCCTCAAAACGGTCGCCTTATATATTGTTGCCTCAAACAAATGATCTAAGACATTAGGGTTACCGCTAAGGCGTCCTAACATTGCTTTAGTAACCGTATGTCCCTCATTCGAATTGACCCTCAAACTTCAACGACGGTGCTACCTGCTCACTAATAGTGGGATATCATTGTCTAAAGGAAATTAGCATAGAAAGATTCCTTTTTCGAGTAGGTAGATTAGTTCTTAGATACTTGCTCATTCAAAAACAAATTTTTTTTTCACACTTACACTCCTTTTCAAACAAAGTTTTCAAAACACTTCATTACGCTCTTGAGGACAGAAGCAAGAGTTAAATCGAAGTTAAAAACAAAAACTTTTCAAACCCACAAGCACAAAGAAAACAATTTTGAAAACAATTGAGTAAGTACCTAAGAGCCCGTAGATAACTACGGATAGAAAGGGTGCTAATACCTTCCCTTTCTATAATCTACCCCCCGAACCCAAGAAAAATCTCAAAAAAGGAATTTTTCTGTGCTTTTTTTCCTTTCCTTGTTGGATAAAATAAAAGTCGGTGGCGACTCTTGCTTACCGCGACATTTTGCAAACACAAACGCAAAACGCAAACCAGCATTCCAAAAACAGTCAGTTCTTCCTACGTATCACAGAACTGGCGACTCTGCTGGGGAATAATAAGTGGGGTGTACCTTAGGAATAGTTTATAATGTTTTCAATTGCTTGATTTGCATGCTTTATCTTTGTGGGTTTGAATTGGAGTTACTATAGATCTTAACCCGGATCTGGGGGATACCCTTTAGGTAAGTAGCAATAAACTGTGAGGGAACTGTACGGCGTAGACCGATACGGTTGAAGCAGTAGCTACGTTGGTGTGACACTTTAGTTTGTACCGATATCCCTTGTGGCGCAACGAGGAGAATATGGGTCTGATAAGGGGTCATTAAGCACCAACTGACCTTAGAACCTATAATTGACCAACTTGGCCATAGAACAGTAGCAGTATGCTACACTCATTGAAACCAAACTCTCGCGATGATTCCGGCCGCAAGAAAAGATTATTAAACTGGAATTATGACCGATCGAGGGTGGTCAGTGATATTGAGATCCTCTAGAACCCGATTACTATTTCTAGGACAGGTTTGAACCAACTGAACTGAAAGAGGGTAGTACCTAAACTTCTTGCCAGCCTGAAATCTAAGGGCTATCAGTGTGACTTGTTCGCCCTTACCATGTTTTTAATCTATGAATACTTATGGTGTGTTTCTATCATGACATCATGCATCATGACATTGCATGCATCTTGCATCATACTAACCCATTTCAACAACAAAAGGGATTCATCTTTGTTCTGTTTTGTAGGTCATGGCATCTATGCATAGAAACACTATTCGGATCAGCTTTGTCCAGATTCCCACTCTGCTTAGAGATTTGGTTGCAAAGGTTCCAAATACTTCCTCTTTTATCAGAAGACATGGGCACCTCCTTGGTTTGGTCACCTCCAAGATGGATGAACAGATGATGAGTGTCTTAGTCCAGTTCTTTGATCCACTATACCACTGCTTTACTTTTCTGGACTACCAGTTGGTCCCTACCTTGGAAGAGTTCTATGATCTTCTTGATATCTCCATTCTAGAGCAGACCCCATTTACAGGTTGGAAGAAAGTCCTTAGGCCGGAAGAGATTACTTCAGCCCTCCATCTGACAAAGGCTGAGGTAATGTCTTATTGGGAAACTCGTAGTGGGACAAAAGGCTTCTTGACTAAGTTCTTGGTTGGTCGAGCTAATCAGTTCTTGGACAATTTAGACTTTCAGGCGTTCGAGGACATCCTGGATCTTCTTATTTATGGTCTGGTTCTGTTTCCCAACTCATATTCTTTTATTGACGTGAATGCGGTGAAGATTTTCATGTCCGGTAATCCAATACCCACTCTCTTGGGTGATTACTTGCATACTCTATATGCCCGTACTGCTCGGAAATGGGGAACCCTTATGTGCTATGCACCATTGCTGGAGAGGTGGTTTATTTCTCACCTCCCCAAATCAGTTTTGAAGAACAAGGAAGGCATGGGTTGGGCCTACAGGATTATGTCCCATGCTCACACGGACATCATTTGGACTAATAAGGACATGGAAGACGTGGCTATTATTGATCACTGTGGGGAATACCCCAATGTTCCACTGCTAGGAATCAATGGATGGATAACTTATAACTCTTGTCTGGACTTACGTCAGTTTGGGCGAGCTAGGAGGGAAGGACCTCATGAGTTGCTGATATCGAGCATTGTCTTTGACTTCTAAGGGGATAGTGATGAGCATCGCCGCAGATTCATCCGAGCCTGGGATAGAGTACACAGGTCTGATTCGCATGAGTTAGGTGTGAAGACTTCTCTTCCAATGGAACCATATCTCCGATGGGTTCGTACACGTGCTCAGAAGCTAGGGATGCCCTACGAAGCTGTCTTGCCTGTGATAGTTGAACTTGCTGATGAAGAAGGGGTTCCTCCTATCATCCTCCACCCATACATACCTACTAACATTGGGGAATTAAAGAGGTCTTGGATCCAACTAAGGGAAGAGCGGGATACTTATAGAGAAAAGTATCACGAGCAAGAGCGGAAGATTCTGAAGTTGACAAGGCAGTTGGAGAACGAGCAGATCCTCAACGACTATGTTCGTACCAACGGAAAGCGACCATGGGAGCGCTGATGTCTTTTGTTATTTCTAATTTTGATTTACTTTTCAGTATTTATTTTTGTAACTCCTTAAAGGAATTTGTGGAACAATTGAATTCAAATTTTTATCTAATAAAAGTGTGTTTCATTTTAGTTTACGAATTTGAATCCCTAAAGTCTTTGAAATCATATCATGCGCATTTCATTCCCATGCACCTCATTATAGGTACCCTTACAGGTTTCTCATCTTCTTCGCTGTTTATTTCAGCACATCATGTCTTCTGAAACATCAACTGATCAAGCCATCAAGGCTCTGTAAGCTCAAAACGCCCAGTTCCAGGAATTGTTCATGAGTTTGGCCAAGGGTCAGCAAGATCTGAAGACCCTTATCCTGAAAGATAAGAAGAAGAAGAAGAAGAAGAAGAAGAAGACGGTCCTACTGAATATGGGTCGCAGATTTGGAAACAATTTGCGAGAAGAGGTTGGTTTGACTCACTCATCTGGAGGGGGAGAAAACCAAGAAGAAAGGAAGGCTCCTAGCCCTGTGGTTTCTGACAATGAAACTGACTTTGACGAAGACCAGTATCCTTCGGCTGAGGATAGATATAAACAACTCGAAGACCGGTTGAGCGTAATGGAGGTCCAGAAAGTCCCTGGTCTGGACTTTAGAGATTTGGGTTTGTCATCTGGGGTGGTGATTCCCCACAAGTTTAAAGCACCAATATTTTCTAAATACGACGGGGTTTCTTGCCCAAAACCGCACCTCCGCTCGTATGTTAGAAAGATTCAGCCATACACCACTGACAAGAACCTCTGGATCCACTTCTTTCAAGATAGTCTTTCAGGGACTCAACTTGAATGGTTTTACCAGCTGGAAGGAGCTAGTATCCATAATTGGGAGGACTTGGCTGCTGCTTTCTACAAGCAGTACCAATACAATGCCGATCTCGCTCCCACGCGTACCCAACTTCAGGGTATGTCTATGGGTGCGAGCGAAGGTTTCAAAGACTACACTCAGAAGTGGAAGGACCTTGCTGGAAGAGTACAACCCCCGCTGGCGGACAGGGAGTTAGTAGATATGTTTCTGGGGATCTTGTCTGGTCTGTATTTCAACCATCTGATTGGAAGTTCATCGTCCGGGTTTACAGAGCTGATTATGACCGGGGAAAGAGTTGAAGCTGATATCAAGAGCGGTAAAATACAGAAGGGTGCTTCATCAAGTACCGAAAAGAAGCCTTTTAAGAAGGAATCCATCGCAATTTACAGCGCAAAGAGCCATAATAGACCTGAGCTCCACCAAACAGTCAATGCGGTTGTTATATCAAGACCTGCTGTTGCTCCTCAACGCAACAATCAGCCAAGGGCCGAGAGACCACGAAGACAATTCACTCAGCTCAACATGACTTTATCCCAAATTCTGCCGCAATTATTGAAGACCAACTTTGTGATTCCGAAGGAGGCCCCGAAGAATCCCAAGACAACATCACCGATTTATAATCCAAACGCCCGCTGTGCTTTTCACTCCTATAGCCGGGGGCATGATACGAATGATTGTTGGGTTTTGAAGAATAAAGTACAGGACTTGATTGATGCTAAGGAGATTGAGTTTGAAGCGCCTGAAAGGCCTAATGTTATGATTGCTCCTATGCCCAAGCATGGGGTGAATGTTGTAGATGAAGACTCGTTTGTGGTTTCTATGAAAGACATTGCTACTCCATTGATGACTGTGAAGAAGAACCTTCTGTTAGACGTTTATTTTCGGGCTGTGGCGAAGGTTTCCATCTATGTGTCGTCCTACCTACCGGTTGTCATCTTTTGAAGTCAGGTATCTAACGCCTGATAGATAATAAAGAAATTTTGTTTGAGAAGACTTTTGTTCCTTTGGTTCCTACTGAAGAAGTTGCTATAATCACCATTTTCGATAATTCTTCCAAGGCTTCCTCGAGAAAGTCTGTTAGAATTACATCTGTTCCAAGAATCGCCCAGTTGATCATTACCATTCCTGGGCCTATCCCCTATACATCAGATAAAGTTGTCTTGTGGAACTATGGGGATGACGTGTATTATCACGGGGTTAAACAAGACTTGAATGCTGAAGAGGATTATACTGACATCAGCAATATTGTTGGATCCAGTAAAGTCACCCGCAGCGGAAGGCTTTTCTCCCCTGAGATCTCTCCACCAGTTGTTCGGAAGCCTGTTGTTATTACACCTACCAGTACACCTGCTACTATCCCTATTCAAGTTCCAATTCTTACCCCTGTTGCCAAGTCATCTGACACTCGGGACAAAGGATCACCAGTGAGCCTGCCCAGACAGAGGCACCGAAGAAGATTACTATTGAAGCCTCTAGACAAGAGATGGAGGAAATTTTGAAAATCATCAAAAAGAGCGACTACAATGTAGTCGAGCAGCTGGGGAAAACCCCGTCCTAAATCTCTATGCTGTCTCTGTTGCTATGCTCAGAAGCCCATGCCAAGGCTCTGATTGCCTTCCTGAAAACTGCACACGTACCCCATGAAACATCTGCTGACCAGTTCAAAGACTGTGTGGCAAGTTTAACTGCTGATAATGGGTTGGGTTTCTCCGACGCCGACTTGACTGCTAAGGGGAAGAATCATAATGACGCTCTGCATGTCTCCATTGAGTGCAGGGGCACTACTCTAGCTCACGTATTGGTGGATACTGGGTCTTCGTTGAATGTTTTACCCAAGAAAGCACTAGACCGGTTAGACTGTGATGGGTTGGAGCTGAAACCAAGTAACATTGTAGTCAAGGCTTTTGATGGGTCCAAGAGAATGGTACACAGAGAAGTGGATATTTCGGTTAAGGTTGGTTCTCAGATCTTCGCATCTACATTCTATGTGATGGACATTCGGCCATCTTATTCTTGTCTGCTGGATCGCCCGTGGATCCACAAAGCTGGGGTAGTAACTTCTACGCTCCACCAGATGCTGAAATACCCTATGAAGGGGAAAATTATTACAGTACGAGGGGAAGAGGAGTACACGGTGAGCCACCTCAACTCTTTTCGGTATGTGGAAATGGACGGGGAGTTCATTGAGACCCCGTTTCAACATTTTGAAGAAGTCCCCCAGACGTTGGCGTCAACCGAAACTGTTACTGAAGATCCTCCAATAAAGATGGCTTCCCTCAAGGATGCCCGGGCTGTTGTTGAGAAAGGTGGGTGTGAAAATTGGGGCCAACTCCCTGATTTCTCACATAAGACTAACAAGTTTGGTTTTGGTTTCACTGCAGAAGCTCAAAGGGCTGTTCGGAGTTCACGGATCGGAAGACCCCTCCTGTTTATCAGCAATTCAGGAGTGAATGCCATTGAAGACGATGTTGAAGAGTCTAAGTTTGACAGTTGGATCTACCCGACTGCCGATGGTGGATTAAGCAATTGGACGGCAAAGGACTTCGTCCCAATTTCTTTTATTACCCAGTAATGAGACTTTTGTTTTAAGTTTGTAACAGACAATTTTTAAACTTCACGGCCCGTTGTCTTACCCGAGGCACCAGGGCTTTGTTTGTGAGGGCTTTATGTGTCATCTACATATATCATTAATAAAATCATTGGACGTTTCTTGCATTTCAAATTTTGCGCTCCTTGTTTTTTCTTTTATTATATATTTCAAAACAACTATTTTACGCACACTCACATATGCAGGTCTACATCCACTCTGGATCTCACTGGTAACGACTCTGCTATTTCCAGTTATGACTTCGAAAGTCTGATCAACTTAACCGAAGACGAAGGTGAAGATGATTGCGAAGTTCCTGGTGAACTTGCTAGACTGCTACTTCAGGAAGAGAGGGCCATACAGCCGCATGAAGAGCCGGTGGGATCAGTAAATCTGGGTACAGAAGAGAACAAGAAAGAGGTCAAGATCGGTTCAAATCTTGAGCCTAGTGTCAAGCAACGGTTGATTCAGATGCTGCGTGACTACGTTGAGATCTTTGCCTGGTCTTATGAAGATATGCCTGGGTTTGATACAGATATTGTGGTTCACCGCCTGCCTACCAAGGAAGACTATCCTCCAGTAAAACAGAAAGTCCGACAAATGTGCCCAGAGATGTCTGAGAAAATCAAGGCTGAGGTTATGAAGCAGTTTGACGCCAGTTTTGTAGCAGTTACTTCTTACCCGCACTGGGTTGCCCACGTGGTTCCTATGCCGAAGAAGGATGGTAAGGTTCGAATGTGTGTTGACTATAGGGATCTAAATAGGGCGAGTCCTAAGGATGATTTCTCTCTACCTCATATCGACGTTCTGGCTGATAACACCGCACAACATAAGGTCTTCTCCTTTATGGATGGTTTCTCCGGTTATAATCAGATTAAGATGGCTCCCGAAGACATGGAGAAGACAACCTTTGTTACTCAATGGGGTACCTTTTTCTACAAGGTCATGTCCTTCGGATTGAAGAATGCTGGGGCAATGTATCAGCGATCCATGGTCGCTTTGTTCCATTACATGATCCATCATGAGATTGAGGTATATGTCAATGACATGATTGCAAGATCCCAGACTGAAGAAGAACATCTTGACCACCTTCAGAAGCTATTTGACAGGTTGAAGTTGTACAAGCTGAGGTTAAACCCGAACAAGTGCACCTTCGGGTGAGGTCTAGTAAGCTGCTCGGTTTCATCGTAAGTGATAAAGGTATTCAAGTGGATCCTGCAAAAGTGAAGGCTATACAGGAAATGCCAGCTCCTCGAACAGAAAAAGAAGTTAGTGGCTTTCTGGGACATCTGAACTACATTGCCCGATTCATATCAAACCTGACTGCTACTTGTGAACTAATCTTCAAGCTACTGAAGAAATATCAAGTGGTAAGATGGAATGATGAATGCCAGGCCGCTTTCAAAAAGATCAAAGAATATCTCCAAGAGCCACCCATTCTAATGCCTCCAGTTGAAGGGAGACCTTTGATCTTATACTTGACAGTACTCGACAACTCAATGGGGTGCGTGCTGGGGAAGCATGACGAGTCTGGCCGAAAAGAGAATTCTATTTATTACCTTAGCAAAAAGTTTACCGACTGTGAGACCTGATACTCGTTGCTCGAGAAAACTTGCTGCACTTTGGCATGGGCTGCTCGCCGACTGAGACAATATATGCTGACTCACACCACTTTGTTGATATCAAAGATGGATCCAATCAAGTATATCTTCGAGAAGCCTGCCTTATCCGGAAGAATAGCAAGATGGCAGATGATCTTGACTGAGTATGACATCCAATACACGACCCAAAAGGCAATCAAAGGAAATGTATTGGCAGATCATTTGGCACATCAAGCAGTGGATGATTACTAGTCTATGAACTTTGAATTCCTGGATGAGAACATCATGTTGGTAACTGATTGTGAGACACCTGGACCGGATGAAGGACCTGAGGAGGGATCTCGATGGTCTATGTACTTTAATGGAGCTTCGAACGCTTTGGGAAATGGCATTGGCACCATGATGATATCTCCTAAAGGCTCTCATACTCCATTTACTGTCCGACTATGTTTCAACTGCAACAATAATATGGCGGAGTATGAAGCATGCATCATGGGTCTTCGAGCAGCTATTGACCTAAGGATTAAGTTCTTAAGTGTATTCGGAGATTCCGCTCTCGTGATCAGTCAGATCAAAGGCGAGTGGGATCCGAAACACCCAAATCGTATTCCTTACAAGGAGTATGTTTTGACGTTGCTTCCACACTTCAAGGAGATAACCTTTGAACACTTCCCTAGAGAGGAGAATCAGTTGGCGGACGCGCTAGCTACGATGTCTTCTATGCTTAAAGTCAATTGGGACAACGAGGCTCCCCGGATTACCATTGAAAGGTTGGATGAACCTGCACATTGCTGTGACATTGAGACTGGAGAGGTAGCAGATAAACCCTGGTTTTATGAGGTGAAGCGGTATCTCCAGGCTCAGGAATACCCCGAAGGTGCATTTGTTAATGACAAGAAGTTTCTGAGGAGGTTCGCGGCGAAGTTCTTCATCAGCAATGACATCCTTTACAAGCGTAACCATGATTCAACCTTACTGCGATGTATGGATAAGAACGAGGCAGAAAGGATTATGGCAGAATTACATGAAGGTACTTTTGGAACTCATTCCAGTGGAAACACCATGACAAAGAAAATCCTTCGGGAAGGATATTATTGGTCCACAATGGAAGCCAACTGTTATCAGCATTCTCGGACCTGTCACAAGTGCCAAGTCTATGCTGATAAAGTGCACATACCTCTAGTTCCTCTAAATGTCTTGACGGCTCCGTGGCCTTTTGCAATGTGGGGCATTGATATGATCGGCGAGATCAGACCTACGGCGTCCAACAGACATCGTTTCATCCTGGTAGCTATTGATTACTTTACAAAGTGGGTTGAAGCAGCTTCCTTTGCTACTGTAACCAAGAACATCGTGGCACGATTTATTCGGCATAATCTGATCTGTAGATACGGTGTACCAGAGAGGATCATTACAGACAATGGTACAAATCTCAAAAATAAAATGATCACCGAGCTCTGCAGGCAGTTCAAGATACAACATCACAACTCTTCTCCCTACCGGCCGAAGATGAATGGGGCTGTAGAGGTGGCTAATAAGAACATTAAGAAGATTGTGCAGAAGATGACGGTGACATACAAAGATTGGCATAAGATGTTACCATTTGCTCTTCATGGGTATCGTACCTCAACACGAATGGCAACAGAGGCAACACCCTATTCCTTGGTATATGGCATGGAGGCGGTCTTTCCCTTTGAGGTTCAGATACCCTCTCTTCGGATTATGAAGGATGCAGGTTTGAGCGAAGGTGACTGGATTTAGACCCGACTTGATCAGCTGAACCTAATTGACGAAAAGAGACTTACTGCTATTTGTCATGGTAAGACGTATCAAAAACGGATGATCAAGGCATTTAACAAGAAAGTTAGACGACAAGAGTATCAAGTCGGAGATCTGGTAATGAAGCGCATTAACTTACCTCAAGGTGATCCCAGGGGCAAATGGACCCCTACTTACGAATGGCCATTTGTGGTTAAGAACATTTTCTCAGGAGGAGCTATGATTCTAACCACCATGGATGGCGACGACCTTCCTCACCCTGTCAATGCAGACATAGTGAAAAAATACTACGCATAATCAAAGACCCGCTAGGTCGAATGGCCTAGGCAAAAATAAGGGCTTCCCGGCGAACCAAAAGGGTTCAGGAAAAAATAAGGGATGAAAATGAAAAAAAACTGTACACCCGGCAAGTCGAAAACCTGAAAAGGCGGCGTGGGGGAAAAAGGGTATCCCGGTGGAATGAAAACCCGAAAGGGCGGTCCAGGAAAAAATTAGGGATCAAAGCGTAACACTGTCTCATTGGATCACCTTGCAGCCAGACTTCGGTATCAACTATCAAGCTCGGACGGTGCTAATCAATCTGATCTACCTTCAACCAAGTAACAAAGTGATGAGATGCTCGAGGACATAAAGGTAATAGCAGAGTTGGAACCCAGTGGTATTGTTCACATAGCTGTTTTTCTTTTTCACAAATTGTGTAAATTCTATTTGTTCGACGGTGTTCTCTTACTAGGACGTTAGCCTCTTGTACAAAAACACATATTTACAAGCCAAACTTCAAAATCAATACAATTCATTTTTAGAGAAATTTCAAACTATTTTTCCTTTTTCAGTTTTGTCTTGCAAAAGAACGTCCAATGTTCATTTTTGATATATGCATTTGACATTAATTGTTGCTCATAAATATTTACATGCAAAACAAAAGATGATTACTTGTAATATCAGAAACAAGGGCAAATAAGAATTGTCCAAGCTTTACAGTTGCTCTATCCACCAGGTACAAGGTAGATTTAACTGAAGAATATGGCTAAGGCACTTTCACTCTTTGTAGAGTAAGAAAAGACAGTAATGATAGCTCTCCTCAGCTGAGACTCGCAACTGTGAATGAATCGGTAATATTCTCCCCAAGCAGAGTTTATTTACCATCAACACTGAAAGGTCTTAATATTCCCCAGTGGAGTATAAGAATATTTCCCGGCAGAATACAAAATATCCCCAATGGAGTTTGAAATTTTTCCCAGCGCAGTCTGAAAAAGCATCCCTAGTGGATTTTGGAGAATCATCCCCAGTAGACTTTAGAAGATTGTCCCCAGCAGAGCTCAAAGGATTATCCCCATTAGAGTATAAAAGGTTATCCCCAGTGAAGTCGCAACTGAAGATCATCCCCAGCGGAGTTCATTCCTTTCACAAACTGAAATTCAAATTCCCAACATGATTCAGTATCACCAGCAACAGTAATTCATCCCCAGCTGAATTTATCAGTGGAATCCTCAGCAAAACATCTCTTCCCCACAGAGTAATCTCCTCATCAGTTTATTCCCCAACGGAGTTATCCTCTCCTGCAGGTTTATTCTCACAGTCATCTTCATTCGCCATCCCCAGCAGAAACAAAGAATTCAACTCTTTTCTCCAGCAACTATCCGGGATTTATTTTCCCCAGCTAAAAACATTACATCATGACACATGCATATACGCATCATACAACACAATCTCATTTATTTTGAGAACATCATTACTTGATAAATATCATGCATTACATACAACTGACCTTTACCTTTCAGGAAGGATGCGGTTAAATTCTCATAAGATTCAAAGCTATGAAGCTTTTATCTAAGTCGAATTACTGACAAGTTCTTAAATCTCAAACAGAGTTATCCTCAATTGAATTACAGACAAGGTCCTAAATCTCGACAAAGTTCCTCCGTTGAATTACAGACAGTTCCTAAATCTCAGCAGAGTTTTCTCAGTTGAATTATGGGCGAGTTCTTAAATCTCGATGAAGATGTTTCCCCAAATTGGAATTACTAACAAGTTCTTAAATCTCAACAGAGTTATCCTCAGTTGAATTTTAGACAAGGTCCTAAATCTCGACAAAGTTCCTCCGTCGAATTACAGACGAGTTCCTAAATCTCAACAGAGTTTCCTCAGTTGAATTACGTGTGAGTTCTTAAATCTCGATGAAGATGTTTCCCCAAAGTAGAATTACTTACAAGTTCTTAAATCTCAACAGAGTTATCCTCAGTTGAATTACAGACAAGGTCCTAAATCTCGACAAAGTTCCTCCGTCGAATTACAGACGAGTTCCTAAATCTCAGCAAAGTTTTCTCAGTTGAATTACGGGCGAGTTCTTAAATCTTGATGAAGATGTTTCCCTCCAGTCAAATTACTGACAAGTTCTTAAATCTCAACAGAGATGTTTTCTCAGTTGAATTACAGACAAGGTCCTAAATCTCGACAAAGTTCCTCCGTCGAATTACAGACGAGTTCCTAAATCTCAGCAGCGTTTTCTCAGTTTAATTACGGGCAAGTTCTTAAATCTCGATGAAGATGTTTCCCTCCAGTCGAATTACTGGAAAGTTCTTAAATCTCAGCAGAGTTTTTTTCAGTTGAATTACAGACAAGGTCCTAAATCTCGACAAAGTTCCTCCGTTGAAGTACAGACAGGTTCCTAAATCTCAGCAGAGAAGTTTTCTCAGTTAAATTATGGGCGAGTTCTTAAATCTCGACGAATATGTTCCCCCCAGTTGAATTACGGACAAGTTCTTAAAACTCAGCAGAGATGTTCTCTCAGTTGAAGTACAGGCAAGTTCCTAAATCTCAACAAAGATCAGACTCCCCCAGCGGAATCTTCTACAACAACAGGTATACAAGCTCTCGCTAAGAAATCTCTTATGCGATCGACACTCCTTCAGATGGCATCATTAAGCCCATCTCCTCATCACCAATCTCCAAATGGAATATGTAAGCCCATTCCCGACATCGCAAGGCTGATACCACTTCATGCAAGTGCAAATTTCTGGGCACTTTAGTGTTCAATCATCTTCCACCTTCGAATCACAAAAGGCATAAAAGCCAATCTACATCCTCAGGTTTAAGAATATTGAACAGGGTTATTTGTTGTACGCCAAAATTTTCCCTCCCATTTTTCTCAAAACATTGCAAGAAAAATCTCCTAGTTGCTCAAGGTAGTCCAAGGGTTGGTCAGGCAAGCTCTCTCCTAAGGCAGTCTACCCCAAATTAGGGTTTTGTGTTGCATCAAGATCTTTGAGTCCAAGTCACCACAAGTGCTCACCAATGTCCTAATATGTTCTCAAGATCATCCATGACAAATTTCAAGCCTTGCAGAGGAAGTTTGCTCAGTCAATTGTTCAAAGGTCCAAAAATCGACTGTGCTAGGGCAAAAGTCAACTGTGACCTACAAACAGTCAAACTTCAATATTTTTTGTCAACATTCTCATTTTTAAGTATATCTCATCATTTGATCAAGGGTTGATCATGATTCATCAAGGATTTCTCACAATTCATCAAGATTCAAAAGTTGCTAAATTAGGGTTTTGTAGAAAAAATCAACTCAACTTTGACCAAGCATAACTTTCTCATACTTTATGAGAAATAACCTATCCAAAGCTCATTTTGAATAGTATGCAATTTCCTACAATCCATATTCATATACTAAGATCAAAAAATGCACTCACAAGAAGTTATGAATTTGGACATTATAGGTCATTTTGAAAAGTCAACAAAAACACCTTTTTGCCAAAGCTTCTAACTTGAGCATGGAATATCAAAATGAAATGATACCAAAAGGGTTGGTTAGAGGACATCTCAAGATCTCTAAAAAGTCAAATAACACCTCCAAAAGTTCAAAATTGAAGAAGTTATGCATTGTTGAAGTTGGACTTTTTTGCAAAATTGCCAAAAGTCAACTATCCCCAAAACATCAAATTTTGCCAAATGGGTCCATTCTTTTTCACTTGTTTTGAGTTCCCCCTATTGCCCACGTGCTTTAGCTTTGTCCATGTGTCCATATCTTATTTTTATTATTTAATTTGATTTTTATTTGAATTAATTCATTTTAAATCAAATAAAATCACATAAAATAAAAGATATTTATAACCAAAGATTTTTTAATGATTTTAGGTTCCAATGGACAACTGGTACCTCATCAAACTCGTATCAAATGAATTATGTGCAAAAAAGATTGAAATCAAACAAATTTGGAAAGTTTTAATGGAGGAATCAAATCAAATTCAAGGGCATTGATAGAGCAAGATTTGGACAGTAAAAGCTACCCTAATGTATTGCACAATACATAAGAAAGCAAAAGGCACGAAAATCAGGGTGGGAGAACACTTGTAGAGGCATAACCAAAGTTGCAAACATCACAAAAAAGCTTGAGATCGAAATCAATCATAGAGGCATTTGCAGGGCTTGAGAGTTGTCTCAATCGATTGCTGGCCATCTCCACAAGCTAATCTGATCCAAATCACGCATTTTCAGACCTCCTAGAGCGTTGTAAGTGGTCCATGGATCCGCCCCTTTCTTGAATTCGTTTTGTGTTATTCTGGCATCCATTGAGTAAAATAATTGCATATTTGTGATCAGAATAACATTTGCAAGCTTTTGGTATTAACGAATTCCATTTATCTGATATATAACAAGAATCACCATAGTTAGGGTTTCTTGGAATTTTTTGGGCATTTTCGTTTCAAGTAAAATCAGCCTTAGTGATAGCTATAGGTATGACCGGAAGTGGAAGGCGAGTTTAACCATGGCATCAGAAGGCATTTCTATGGCCTATAGAGGATTTTGGAGTGAGACAGGCTTGTAGCTACGGACTTCTGTCCGTTGGTAAAAGTGGTTGTTCTTTTAGCCACGGTTGGGAGGTCAGGGATGATGCGTGGCATCTATCCATTGGGCAATTCAATATTGCGCGTTTTTTCTTTCTATTTTCTGGAAATTGTTTTTGTTTATATATATATATATATTATTATACTTATATTATTATAACAAACAAAGCAACACGCCCCAGTGGTGGCCACATAGGCGCTTAAAGACCCAAAGGCTGGAGGTCAGGGGATCGAATCCCTGCCTCCAGCAATTTGCACTTTTCCAATTTCTTTCAGGCGATCAGGTGCGTGCACAAGCCAGATCTCCATCATACTCCCTCACCATCCAAGCGTCATATGGCCAAGGGGCCAGATTTGGTGGTCAAATCTTGAGGGCATACCATGGAATCAGTCAATGCACATGCAGGGAATTCCAAAGGTCAAACGGATCAGCTACTAATGGGCCAGCCAAAAATGCTCTCTACACCTCAAAAAAGGCCCATTCTCTCCTTTTCTTTATATTTTATTTATTTAATTTAATTGTCTTATTTTATTTTAATTCACTTCTAACCAATAACCAAATTTTCTTTCTATCAAAAAAATCACAAAAAAATACTTTTTTATTCAGAATTTAATTTTTATTAATAAACACTAACTAATTAATTAGGTTTAATTCTAGAATAACTTTAATTTATTTTTGTACATATTTAAAATCGATTAGAATTAATTAGGTCTTAACTAATTTAATTATTTTGATTTCTTTCTTAAAATATCAAAAACTCCAAAATATGTCATTTATTATTTTTTCCATTTAATTAATTTAATTTAGTTATTTAATTTAGTATTTAATTTCTTTTATTAAAATAAAAACAACAAAAAAAACATTTTCTTTAATCAAAAGGGTCAAAACCCTAATTCATTCGATTTAATTTTACGTCGCGCTTTATTTTCTTTACCCAATTAATGTATCTGCTTCTGGTATGTAATTGATAATTAGGACATTTTATTTACTTTTTACCGCTTTATTTTATTTTCAAAGGGTTGCTTTTGGCGATATAAATACCCGACGGCTTGTAATTTAATTTCTGCACCTTTAATTTCTACAAATTACAATTGTTAGATGTTTGGTAATAGGGTTTGCATGACAAGACTGAATGCTTAATCTTAAAATCAAATTAGATCACCCTTAACATGTGAAAAGATAAAAAATAACTGAAATCAATACACTCGCACATGCGCACTCTTAGGGTACACCCCACTTAGTTGCCTTCGTACACGGTCATTGAGTATAGGTCGCTTTAGAGGTTGCCCTCTTATCTAAAAGATCATAGTTTCCTCGAAACGGTCGCCTCAGATATTGTTGCCTCAAACAAATGATCTAAGACATCAGGGTTACCGCTAAGGCGTCCTAACATTGCTTTAGTGACCGTATGTCCCTCATTCAAATTGACCCTCAAACTCCAACGATGGTGCTACCTGCTCACTAATAGTGGGATAGCATTGTCTAAAGAAAATTAGCATAGAACGATTCCTTTTTCGAGTAGGTAGATTAGTTCTTAGATACTTGCTCATTCAAAAACAAAACTTTTTTTCACACTTACACTCCTTTTCAAACAAAGTTTTCAAAACACTTCATTACGCTCTTGAGGACATAAGCAAGAGTTAAATCGAAGTTAAAAACAAAAACTTTTCAAACCCACAAGCACAAAGAAAACAATTTTGAAAACAATTGAGCAAGTACCTAAGAGCCCGTAGATAACTACGGATAGAAAGGGTGCTAATACCTTCCCTTTCTATAATCTACCCCCCGAACCCGAGAAATATCTCAAAAAAGGAATTTTTCTGTGCTTTTTTTCCATTCCTTGTTGGATAAAATAAAAGTCGGTGGTGACTCTTGATTACCGCCACATTTTGCGAGCACAAATGCAAAATGCAAAGCAGCATTCCAAAAACAGTCAGTTCTTCCCACCGTATCACAACTGGCCTCAAAATAGGTGCGACTTCTATATAAGTCCACCTACGATTGCTTAACATGGCGCTAAATTTTGTCCTGATTTGATAAAATGATCATTCGTGGCCCAAACCTATGTTTGCAAGCCCAAGTATGTTAATTTGAACCCTTTGATCCAATAACCTTGAGATCCATTGTTAGGAGGCTTTGGTTCTACCAATCCTCTAATGGAACTTCATTAATTTTGGTCAAAGTGGATCACTTAAACATCATTCATCATTCAGTGTTATATTGAGAATTCTTAAATGGATGATATACTTGACAAAAAGCAAATGCAACTTGTTATTGAGAGGCTTTGGTTCTACCAGTCCTCTAATGAGTTCCAAATGTAAGTTTCAAGATTGTTATCCAACTAACTACTAATTCCAAAAAATTGACTTTATTTTTTATGCTTTTATTTTATGCTTTTACTTTATGTACCATTTACTTTAGCATTTACATTTCATGCTATTTTCATCTTTTCTCAGTTGATCCTTTAACTTCATGTCATTTTATTTTGTTCACTTGAGCTTTTCATTTCTTTTTGAAGATACCTAATAATCAACTTGAACCCTAAAGAGATTTAATGTTACTTGGACTACTTGGTTACTATCCTTGGCATTATGGAGTAATGGAATTCTTGGACTTAGGATTAGAATTTGTGACCTACCTTAAGACTCTGTGACCTTGATTGTTATTTTGTCTAGAGTTCTTGGGGTTTACCCCCAAGATATTTGGTTGTTTGTTTCTTTTGTGTGCAGGTTATTGTGATTACATGCTTCGTCTGTGATCTGGAATTCATCTGTATACATCTGTTATTCTGCCAAATTTTTGTGAAGACTTAATGCAATTGGAGCTTGGTTTCCTTAAGAGGTCCTTCTTTTTAGTTGTTTGTTTGGTTTCAAATCCAAAGGATGAGAATTCTATACTGACTCATTGTGTCAAATGTTGGCTTCTTGTTGGTTAGATGGTTCTTTTTCCCTAGATTTTACCTTATGCTTTAGGATAGTCTCTTAATATCCTCCCATCTTCTTTAACTTCAAAAATCTTCTCCCTCCTTTTGAAAACTCTTCTTGTTTTAAAACTTTAACCACTTTCATAATAAACTTGGACTTATGTCCATGCCTTTTCAAAAATTATTTCTTAATCAAATTTCAATCAACTTAACTACTTTGACATTTTTGTGAGAAGACTAAAAGTCAATAAATCCCTTTCAAACTATTTTGCTATTTGGATTTTATCTTTAAAATCTTTTCTCAAAATATTGGACACTTGTCAATCCTTGTAGTGATGCAAATAACTATACTTCTACAATATATAGTGAAGTAAGATATTTTCCACTTGGGTGTTGAGTGAGGCATTGTTGATTTTGAAATCCAAGTCATATCCTCCTCTTTGAGATGACGCAAATTCTCCTTTCTTATAATTGTGGGTAGTAAGTATATTTTCCACACGGACAATGACAATGATGTCTTGTCTCTTAAAATTAACCAACACACTTGTGTTTTAAAATTTTTAAAAGAGGAACTACGTGTACCCTGATCCCCTATTGCATGAAAGGTGGTACGTATGCACTAAAGGTTCGCAACCATGACAGGTACAAAAATAATAAAAAATATACTTCTTTCCTCACCACCATAATCTATTTTCATATAACATTTTATAGCCAAAACATGCAGATTTTACAAAGGGGTTCCTGCGGAGTACCATAGATGTTTAGGATTCTAATACTTTCCTTTTGCATAACCAGCCCCTTACCTAGAATCTTTCCCTCCTCTTCTGGGTTATTTGCTCTTTTCCCATTCCTTTGGAAACAATAAAGCGCGGTGGCGATTTTTATTCTGATCTGTGAGACTTAATTCAATCCAATGGCTTAGTATCAACATTTCTACCTCTACACACATGATACTGAATATTGATGAGCTTGTCATAAGCTGCTTGGCTAGGTTCTAAAATATGCAAGTTGCAAGTCAATGTTGTTAGTGTTTAATGTTAAAAGATAATATTTATTTGCTGGAACACAACCAAAGTTATTAACCACTATAATAACAACGAGGCCAATTGTTATCAAAATAATTCTCTAATCATTTTGTTAATGATTACAATGAAATCATTGATTCATAATGTGTACAAATATATATACTGTGTGATACGGTGGCAGAACTGACTGTTATACTTGTTTGCGTTTTTTGTTTGCAAATTTCGCGGTAAGCAAGAGTCGCAACCGACTTTTCTTTTATCCAACAAAGGAAAGGGTGAAAAAAACAGAAAAAAAACCTTTTTCGAGATTTTCTGAGTAAGGGGGGTAGATTATGGAAAGGGAAGGTATTAGCACACTTTCCATCCATGGTTTTCCATGGGCTCTCAGGTACTTGCTCATTTTTGAAAATTGTTTTCGTGTTTGTGTATTTTGAAAGGTTTTGTTTGCTTTATGATAACTCTTGTATCAGTCCTCAAGAGTGTGATAAAGCATTTTTGAAAAGAATTTTGAAAGTGTGTAAGTGTAAAAAGGAACCAGATTTGAGCAAGTACTTAACAACTATTTACCTACTCGAAAAAGGCGTTCTTTTCCTCCTTTCCTTTAGATATTACCATCCTACTATTAGTGAGTATGTGGCCCTATCGTTGGATGTTGAGAGACTATCGAAAGGGACGTTTATGGTCATTGAAAGCAACATGTAGAGATACCTTAGAAGTTCGAAGGGACTGTCATCATGTAGGAAACATCGAGGGACAAGATCATTTCTCGTAGGAAACTCGAGGGACATTAAGGGACCATGATCTTTATGATGACTTTTAAACTGAGGGTCTTTGCTAAGAGTATCCCTACGTTCGAGGGACATGACAATTTCCGAAGGCAAACAAAGTGGGAAATACCCTAGGGGTGCAAGTGTGCAATAATCTGCTTTTTTCAGATATTTTATCTCTAGGTTAGTGACCTAATGATTAATTTATTAATTCTTGTCATGCACGCCTAATTTACTAACAGTTTATATACAAGCATATAAGAAATATAAAGTCGAGAAATAAAGTTCCTACAACTATTACAAGGCTTTGGTGTAGTTACATAAATAATGACTGGAAATTAAAGCGTGGAAATTAAAAACCCTAATTAAATTATTACAAACCGGGCACAGTTACATAATAAAAAATAATCGTATGAAAAATAATAACGCGCAAAAATTAAGTCTGGCCTACGTTTGAAACCCTAAAATCTAATTTCTTATTAAAAATTGTATAAAAATTTGAAATTTAACCTAATCTCTAATTGATTTTAAATTAAAGAAAACAAATTAAAGTTAATTAAATTAATTTGCAAAAATTAATTTTATTAATAAAAATCTAAGTCCTATTTTTATGATTTTATGATTTAAAAAAAATGAATTTAAAAAAATATAAACTAATTAAAAAAAGAAAATAAAGTAATTAAGAAAAATGGGCCTGAGGGGTGAGAAAGCAAAATTAGGGGTATGCTGCTGAATTTGCCAAGGCCCAGATCTGGTGGCCCACAACTGCGTTGGATCTGGTGTTGTTGTGTTAGGTAGGTCCACCATGGGGAAGCATCACTAGGTGCTGGATCTGGAGGATGAATAATCCAATGGCTGAACATGAGGGTGGAAGATAGTTGTCTTAGGAAGCCACGCACTGAAATCTACAGAAAATATCAAGAAAACAAAAGTGCTGAACCTAGGATCGAAACCAAGTCCCTTCCTTCACAAATTCATACGCTTGCCAACTGTGTTGCCTTCTCATTCATATATATAATAACATGATAATATTATAAATGAAAATAAGCGCTAGTCCTAGTCAATACTCAAACTCACGCATCAACAATAGCTATAACCAATCAGAATGTATCAAACTGCCACGCGTGCTCCAAACAGAGTCAACTAAGTTCGTGATCCCGGAGTGGATCTCTGGTCATCTTCTCCGGGATCACTAAATCATGATCTGCAATTATGGAAGTTTAAACTTCAAATCAAAAGCCTATCTCACACGAAAAATGCTCCAGAGTTCAAATCCAGTCTCAGTTTTCATTGAGCATGCCTATATCGCCTGCTTCAAAGCACGATATAGATTTTGCCCTAAACATGGAAAAAACATTGTTTCACCTCAAACCACTCATGTTTCACGTTGGTCCTGCCTTAAACACCATCCTGAATACAAATAAAACTAGAAAAAGGATTAAGGAATCATAGGATTATCAATATAAACTCAAGAAGTTACCCATGATGATTTGTTCTGATTTGTTGGTTCTGGGAGGATTTTCCCTTTAAAGATGGATGGATTGGCTTGTTGAGAGTCCCAAGAATACGATTGGATGGCTGGAACTAACCGAGATTGGCTGAATAAGGAGATTTCCAATTGCACCAATTTTGAACAACTTAGAAACTTTGTTGGGGTTCTCTTGCAGCAGCTATGCGTGTCCTTTTAGTCTAGGGTTGATGTGCTTATGTAGTGAATCATATTATGTCAACAATTATAGAAAAAAATCCATGTTTTGATGAGAAATATTTTCTTTCTAATTATTTGATTTTTGGCTTGTTTTGGACTAAGTCCAATCTTAATTTCCCTCCACGATTTTCCTTTAATTTGCCAGCATATGTTACCCCTTATTTGATGAGAAAAAGATTCTCAAATCATATCATTCATTATTTCTTTTATTTATTTATTTCATTTTGAATTTTAATGAATAAAAAATAAAAATAAAAAATAAAAATAATGAAATAATGTATGAGTGAGCTCAAAGGTCGTGGGCCATATTAGGAACAAGTTTCAAGCATGAAAACATGGGCCTATTTGGAAAAAATTCAAGTTTGGTCAATATTGGCTTCATGCATTTTTTTCCAAAATTGGTCAAATTTAGCAATTTATATCTCTCTCATTTTTAATCCTAAGAGGGTGTTCTAAGACTTTTTATATAGCTTAGGATTTCCTCTAAACAAACTTTTTGTTTCCATCTTAATTGGATCTTCCATGTTCATGTAAGAAGCTTTGACCCAAAAGGTGTTTTTGTTGATTTTTTGAAATGACCTATAATGTGTGAGCTTGTATCTTTTAACTGAGGCATTTCTTGATCTTGAGGGATGAAGATAATTTTTAGAGAATTGGATTCTCTTAAAAATGAGCTTTGGTGGAAGAATTTATGATAAAGTATGAGAAAGTTATGCCTGGTCAAAGTTTGGTTGACTTTTCCGATAGAAACCCTAATTTCCCATTTTTGACTTTTGATGAGTTAGGAGCATTTCTTGAGGAATCATGATCAACCCTTGATCAAATGATAGATATTACTCCAAAATGTTGATGTTGACCAAAAATCTTGAAGTTTGACTGTATATAGGCCACACTTGACTTTTGACCTAGTATAGTTGATTTTCAAGCATTTGAGTAGTTGACTGAGAAAACATGTTGTTCAAGGCATGAAATTTGGCATGGATGATCCTGAGGACATATTAGGACAATTGAGAACATTTTGGATCCTTCGGACTCACACATTTTTCTTAAAATTGAAACCCTTGTTTGAGGTTCATTGCCTTTTGGGGGAGAGTTGCTTGGTCAATTCTTAGTCATCCTAGGGAAAGTTGAGGATATCAATGGACATGTATTAATTACAATGAAAGGGAAAATTTTAGGGTACAACAACTGCCCCTGTTCAATCTTCTTAAACCTGAGGATGTAGATTGATTGGTCTGCCTTTCATGATCTGATGGTGGAAGATGATTGAACACTAGAGTGCCCAGAAATTTGCACTCATCTGAAATGATACTTGATTGTGTAGATAATATCAGGAATGGGCTTACAGATGCTATTTAGAGAAGATGACAGAAGATCTTCAGAGATGGGCTTAAAGATGCCATCTGGAACAATGTTGATTTCATGAGATATTCCTTTGTAGAATTCTTATTCCTGTTGTTGACGAGGACTCCGTTGAGGAATGTTGGTCTTTGTCTTGGGAAATAGAGTTTAGGAGCTATGCTTTTCCATCAATCTACTGAGGAGTATCTCTTGATTGAAGAGACTGAAGTGAACTGCTATCTGGTCAGGATCCAGGATTCACAGTGACTTGCTGAGGATAACAAGGCTGATTGCTATCTGGTCGTATTCCAGGCTTCACAACAATTTAATGGGGAACATGAAATTAACTACTATCTGATCGGACTCCAGGCTTTGCAGTTTCTTTAACTGGAATAGAAATCAGAAAAATTTTAGTGTCGATCTAACTGAACTAGAGAAAGGTCTTGAGTTGTCTTCAACTGGAATAGAAACCAAGAAAATATTAGTATCAATTTAGAGAAGATCTTGAATTAAGTTTGACAGGAATGGAAATCAGAAAAATCTTAGTATTGATTTAACTGAACTAGACAAAAGTCTTGGAATATCTTCAACTGGAATGGAAATCAGAGATATCTTAGTATCGATCTAACTGAACCAGAGAAGGTCTTGAATTAACTTTGACTGGAATGGACATCAGAAAAATCTTAGTATCGATTTAACTGAACCAGACAAAAGTCTTGGAATATCTTCAACCGAAATAGAAATCAGAGAGATCTTAGTATCGATCTTGCTGAACTAGAGAAGGTCTTGTGAGGATATCTTTTTGAGGAAAATGTTGAAATAGCCCTTCATCAGACGTAGCTTTTGAGAAGACTACCAGGTCACGTAAGTAGTCAACAGTGTTTGTTGATTTGATCTTTCTTGAAAATGGTAAAGAGTTAGTCGTATGAAATGTCATGATGTATGAAATGCATTGTGATTATGGTCTCAAAACAAATGAGATTATGCTGTATGCGATGTGTATGCGCATGCCATGATGTATGAATATGGGATGCTATTGCGATATTTCTTAGTCTGGGAAATTAAATCCCAGACTGCTGCTGAAGAGTATTGGGAAGCGGAATCCTTCATTTCCACTTGGGATGATGAATGGAGATGATTTTCCGGGAATTTCCTCTTTCGGTTTGAGAATATTCTGCCGGGAATTCTTAACTCCTGCCTGAGAATGACTATGTGGAGAGAGGATGCCATGTTGGAAGATTTTATCGATGTAGAGAAATAAACTATGTTAGGGAATAAACTTCCGCAGTTAGAGAAATAAACTCTACTGGGGAGGAGGTTTTATAAACCGTTTAAGATTATAAAACTCGACTAGGGAATACAGATTTCAACTCTCTAAAGGAACTTTGTCGGGGGAGATAATTCCTGCTTGGGGAAGAAGAGATCAAAACTTTGGTTGTTTCTACTATGTGGGGAACATAGACGTCACAGGGTCGTATGTAATGGTGAATTTGTCTCAAATTGTCTCCGCCTTTGTACAATGTTGAAAAGAGTAACTGTCGGGACTACAAATTGTTTTTTAGACTTTGCCATTTTTCTTAAAGCCATTAGTAATTGTCTTTCTGTTTCTTATGCAAGTATTTGTAAAAAGTAATCATATTCAAATGCGCATGTAAAAAATAATCACTGGACGTTTTGAAAAATAAAACAGAAAAATAAAAACAAATAGTTTTGTACTTTCAAAGAAATGGTTTATATTGATTTCTGAAGTTCTCCTATAACAGGCATTTTGTACAAAGAGACTGATGTTCTAGTAAGAGAACGCCATCGTAAAAAATGAAAACTACACAAAATAATTTATAAAGAGAAAACAACTATGTGTAATAATCCCATTGAGTTTCAATTCTACTATTGCCCCTAGGTCCTTAAGCGTCTCATCACTTTGCTACTTGTCTGAAGCTGACCAGATTGATCGGTACCATTTGAGCTTGATAGTTGATACTGAAGTCTTGTCACAAGGTGATCAAATGGGACATAGTTTTACGCTTCAAATCCCTAACTTTTGCCTGGACCGCCCTTTGGAGTTTTCAGTCCACCAGGATACCCTTTTTTGCCCTAGTCTCCTTTTCAGGTTTTTGACTTGCCGGGTGTACAATTTTTTTTTGTATTTATCTCTAATTTTTGCCCGAACCCTTTTGGTTCACCGGGATACCCTTATTATGGCCTAGGCCAATCACCCTAGTGGGTCTTTATTTATGCATAGTATCTTTTCACTATGTCTGCATTCACAGGGTGAGGAAGGTCGTCACCATCCATAATGGTCAAAATCATGGCTCCCCAGGAAAATATGGTTTTGATTACAAATGGCCCTTCGTACGTGAGAGTCCATTTGCCCCAGAGATCACCTTGTGGAAGTATGATGCACTTGATTACTAGATCACCCACTTGATATATTTGACGTCTGACCTTTTTGTTGAAAGCCTTGATCATCCATTTTTGATACAATTGACCATGACAGACAACAGTAAGCCTTTTCTCATTAATCAAATTCAGTTGATTAAGTCGAGTCTGGATCCAATCATTTTCGTTCAAACCCGCAACCTTCATGATCCTCAAAGAAGGGATCTGGACCTCAATAGGTAGGACAACCTCCATACCATATACCAGAGAATAAGGTGTTTCCCCTGTTGACGTACGCGCTGAGGTGCCGTAACTATGAAGAGAAAATGGTAAAATCTCATGCCAGTCTTTGTATGTCACCGTCGTCTTCTGTATGATTTTGTTAATGTTCTTGTTAGCAGCCTCCACAGTGCCATTCATCTTCGTCCGATATGGGGAATAATTATGATGCTGGATCTTGAATTGTTTACAGAGTTGGGTGATCATCATATTGTTGAGATTTGTACCATTTCCTGTGATGATTCTCTCTGGCACACCATGCTGAAAAATTAGGTTATGCTTGATAAACTGCGCCACAACATTCTTGGTAACATTAGCAAAAGAGGCGGCCTCAACCCACTTCATGAAGTAATCAATGACCACTAGGATGAAGCGATTCCCATTGGAAGCGATAGGTCTAATATCTCCGATCATGTCAATGCCCCACATTGCAAAGCGCCAGGGAGCCGTCAAGACATTAAAGGGAACCAGAGGTACATGTACTTTATCAGCATAAATCTAGAATTTGTGACAAGTTCGATAATGCTAATAACAATCTGCTTCCATAGTGGACCAATAGTATCTTGCCCGTAGGATCTTTTTATCCATGGTGTGTCCACTAGAGTGGGTGCCAAAGGTACATTCGTGTATGTCTACCATAATCCTTTCTGCTTCACTCTTGTCTACACACCGAAGTAAAGTAGAGTCATGGTTGCACTTGTAGAGGATTCCATTACTGAGGAAGAACTTTGCAGAGAACCTTCTCAGAATCTTCTTATTATTGACAGATGCCCCCTCAGCATATTCTTGAGCCTCGAGATACCTTTTCACTTCGTGGAACCAAGTTCTGTCTGCTACTTCTTCAGTAACAATCTCATAGCAATATGCTGGTTCATCCGATATCTCAATAGTGATCCGAGGAGCTCCGTTGTCCCATTTGACATTGGACATGGATGACATAGTAGCTAGCGCATCCGCTAATTGGTTCTCTTCTCGTGGAAAATGTTCAAAGGTGACTTTCTCAAAGTGTGGAAGAAATGTCAGCACATGTTCTTTGTAAGGGATGAGATTCGGGTGCTTTGTGTCCCACTTGCCTTTGATTTGACTTATTACCAAGGCTGAATCCTCGAAGACGCTCAAGAACTTAATCCTCATGTCAATAGCAGCTTTGAGACCCATGATGCATGCTTCATACTCTGCCATATTATTGGTACAATTGAAACATAATCTAGAGGTGAAAGGATTATGACAGCCCCCAGGAGATATGATTACAGCACCAATGCCATTGTCGAGTGCGTTGGAAGCTCCATCAAAAACCATAGTCCATCAGGATCCTTCCTTAGGTCCTTCATCCGGTCCAAGTTCTTCACAGGCAGTCACTAACATAATGTTCTCATCCGGCATTCAAAGTTCATGGATTGGTAGTCATCCACAACCTGATGAGCCAAATGATCAGCTAGTACACTTCCCTTGATTGCCTTCTAGGTCGTGTATTGGATATCGTATTTGGTCAGGATCATTTGCCATCTTGCTATTCTTCCGGAGAGAGCGGGCTTCTCGAAGATATACTTAATCGGATCCATCTTAGATATCAACAAAGTAGTGTGGGTAAACATATACTGTCTCAGTCGGCGAGCAGCCCATGCCAAAGCGCAACAAGTTTTCTCGAGCAGTGAGCATCTTGTTTCACAGTCGGTAAACTTTTTGCTAAGGTAGTATATTGCATTCTCTTTTCGACCGGACTCGTCATGCTTCCTCAGCACACACCCCGTTGAATTATCTAACACTGTTAAGTATATTATCAAAGGTCTTCCTTCAATCGGAGGCATCATAATTGGAGGCTCTTGAAGGTATTCCTTGATTCTCTCAAAGGTGGTCCGGCATTCGTCATTCCATTTTACCACTTGATCTTTCTTCATGAGTTTGAAGACTGGCTCATAAGTAGCAGCTAAATGGGAAATGAATATGGCAATGTAATTTAGGCGTCACTAACAATGAAACCTAGAATTTTACCAGACCTTATCCCGAAGGTGCACTTGTTCGAATTTAACCTCAGCTTATACGTCTTCAACCTATCAAACAACTTTTGTAGATGATCAAGGTGTTCTTCCTCAGTTTGAGACCTGGCTATCATGTCATCAACATAGACCTCTATCTCATGATGAATCATGTCATGAAACAAAGCTACCATGGCTCGATGATAGGTTTCCCCAGCTTTCTTCAACCCAAACGACATCACTTTGTAATAGAAAGTTCCCCATTGTGTGACGAAGGTTGTCTTCTCCATGTCTTTAGGTTCCATCTTGATCTGATTGTAACCAGAGAAACCGTCCATGAAGGAAAAGATCTTATGTTGTGCGGTGTTGTCAACCAGAATGTCAATGTGGGGAAGCGGAAAGTTATCCTTGGGGCTTTCCCTATTAAAATCTCTGCAGTCCACACACATCCGCACCTTTCCGTCCTTTTTAGGCACTGGGACTACGTTAGTAACCCATCGGGGATAAGAGGTGACAGCTAAGAACCCAACATTGAACTGCTTCATAACTTCTACTTTGATCTTCTAGGATACTTCAGGGCACATACGACAAACCTTCTACTTTATCAGAGGGCAATCTTCTTTAGTTCGCAGACGATGAACCACAATATCCGTGTCTAGTCCTGGCATGTCTTCATATGACCAGGCAAAGATCTCGAAATAATCATGCAACATTTGTATCAACCGCTGTTTGACACTAAGCTCCAAATTTGCACCTATCTTGACTTCTTTCCTGTCCTCTTTTGTGCCCATGTTTATTGTCTCAACTGGCTCTTCTTGAGGCTGTATAGCCCTTTCTTCCTACTGTAACAGTCTAGCAAGTTCTCCGGGTACCTCACAATATTCCTCACCTTCGTCATAGGCTTGGTTAATTGGATTTTTAAAGTCATAAACGCCAATAGCAGAACTGTTGTCAATGGGATCCAGAGTGGATATGGATCTACAGTTTGATACGTGAGTGTGTGTAAGAGCATAGTTGTATAGACAAAGTAAAAAGCAGAAAAGAAAAACAGAGAGCGCAAAATTTGTATGCATAAACATCCAATGCTTTATTAATGACATATGAAACTGAAACATGATGACCCTCACAAATAAACCATTGTGCCCCGGGTAAGACACATGGCTATAGAGTTTATATTGTTTATTGCATATCCGAAAACAAGAAAGACAATTGCTTTTGAATAAAATTAATTGGTATAACGTCTTTTTCTGTCCAGTTACTGGGTCCACCATTGGTAGTAGGGAAGATCCATCTATCCATGTCATAGTCACCATCATTGTCTTCTAGAGCGTTGACCTCATGGTTGTTGATGCGTAGGGGAGGTCCTCGAGCACGAGCATGATTAACAACCCTTTGAGCCCCTGAAGAGAAACCAAAACCAAACTTATCAGATTTGTATGGAATGTCAGGGAGTTGGCCCCAGATGGTACACCCACATTCTTCAATAACTGCTTTGGCGTCCTTGAGAGAAACCATTTTCAAGGGAGGTCTAGTGATCTTTGGCAGATTGGTGACATTTTTAGTTGCAGCCATAGTCTGAGGCACCTCTTCGAAGTTCTGACACGGAGTCTCGATGAACTCTCCATCCAATTCCACATACCTGAAGCAATTCAAGTGGCTTACCATGTACTCTTCTTCACCGTGTACCATAACAATCTTTCCTTTTATAGGGTATTTCATCATCTGATGCAGAGTGGACGTGACAGCTCCCTCCCCATGGATCCAAGGGCGACCCAACAAACAAGAATAAGATGGTCTGATATCCATCATGTAGAAGGTGGATTCAAAGGTCTGAGAACCAACTTTGATGGGGATGTCCACCTCCTCATGCACCATTCTTTTCGATCCATCGAAAGCCCTCACTACAATGTGTCTAAGTTTCAGGGTCAAACCTTCAAAGTCTAATATGTCCAGAGCCTTCTTGGGTAGCACGTTCAATGATGAACCAGTATCTACTAGAACATGGGCCAAAGTAGTGCCCCTGCATTCGATGGAGACATGCAGTGCATCATTGTGTTTTCTTCCTCTAGGTGTCAGATCAACATCAGAAAAACCCAAACCGTTATCAGCCATCAACCTGGCCACACACTCTTCAAATTGGTCAGTGGAGGTTTCTTGTGGCACATGGGAAGTTTTAAGGAATTTCACCAAAGCCTTTGCATGAGCTTCAGAGCACAACAGTAGGGCTAACATTGAAATCTTAGAAGGGGTCTGCCCCAGCTGTTCGACCACATTGTAGTCGCTCTTCTTTATTATTTTCAAGATTTCTTCCATTTCCTTCTTGGAAGCCTCTGGGATAGATTCTGAATGCGCCTTCGTCGGGACAGGCTCAATTAATATGTCTTTGCCCCGAGTCTCGACTGACTAGGTGATAGGGGTGGCAACTGCGGTAATCACTGGAGTTGCAGTAGTAGTATCAGCAGTAACAACAGTAGGAATGATCACAGGATTAGTAACGGCTTTTGGAGGAGAAATCTCAGGGGAGAACACTCTTCCACTTCTTGTTATTTTGTTGGTCCCAACAATGTTGCCAATGTCGGGATTAGTATTTTCAGGAACTTGGTCTTCAACAGCCAGCAGGTCTTGCTTGACGCCGTGGTAGTAGACGCCAGCCCTATAGTTCCAGGGAACAACCTTGTCCAAGGAGTATGGGCTTGGCCCTGGCATAGTGATGATCAGAGGAGCCAACTTCAGAGCAGATGTAATCCTGACGGGTATTTTGGTGGAGACCCTGGAAGGATTGGCGAAAATGGTTATGATTGAAACATCCTTACTAGGAACAGTCGGGAGGGTCTTATACCCCAATTTTTTCCCCAAAGATCCCTTCATCATACCATGTTGATTCATTCACAACAAGATCACACTAGGATTCTTGGTTCCCATTACTATATTTAGCTTTCCCCTTTTGAGGAATCATCAAGCACCTTTACTTATGTTCTTTTATGATCATGAATATTGTGTTTGTCTTGATTTCTTATTTTAACTAAATAAAATGCAATGTTGGTTTGTCTTGCTTGTTATCCATGTAGGTAAAGGCAATGGGATTTAACAAGTTACCCCATGGGTTCATGAGTTTATTTTCATGCCCTAGTCAATAAAGCTTGAGAAGTTCAAACCTCACCATTGGATTTGCTTTGAAGAAATGCTATGGCAAGGTTGTTTTGGTTCATCACATTTCAAGGTTATCTAATTTGGTTGAAAATCACAAGGGATTGATTGGAGAAGTTGTCATGGTTGGACAAGATTTTATTCCATTTGGTCACAAGTGCATATTTATCTCAATGTTCAAGATATGGAAGTAGGTTTTGGAGGTTATACGTTCTCATTATCATCCTCAACAACTTCTATTTACAAATCATGTGTGTTGGTACAAGAAGTTTGTTCAAAATTGTCAAAGTTCCTCAAAGCATTCTCTTGATCTAAGGAGCTGGGGTTTTGAACTTCAAAGGAATATATCCTGATCATCTCTTGGTATTTTTGAGTGATTCCAAATACATATTTCTCTTCAAAGGGTTATCAATAAATCACTTTAAAAGTTTTAAGGAGTTTCATGAGGAAGAGGCTTAATGAGGAAGAAAGATTACAAGTCCTCCAGATGAATCCCCAATTTTCTATGTGTGACTTCAGATGATCATAACTTGGTCAATTTTTATCACCTTGAGCCCATCAATTTTCCATAATGATCTTGAAGGTGTGAACTTTATGCCTTCTTTTACGTGCAAAGTGAGAAAATGGATGGAAGTTGCCTTAAGGATGAAAAAGATTATAGGTCATTTCATGATTTTTTGCCAACTTCAACAATTCACAACTCTCTCAATTTTTGGATATTTTGAATGGTTCAAGTTTCAAAATATCATTCAAGAGATCTAATTCATGCCATCTTTTTTGGTCAAGAGAAAATTCCAAGTGGAAGGCCATGTTTGGATGCAAGACATTATAGGTCATTTTTGAAGAAGAACTTAAAATATTTCTAAGTATGGAAAGTCAACTCTTTTTCTCCAACTTTGACTCAACACAACTTTCAGCTTAAGCATCCATTTAACTCCATTCTTTTTCCATTGCAAAGCTTGTAACCTCATATTTCTAAAGCATCAAGAATCATGACTTAAGACACCTTGAGCTGAGAATGCCATTGTTTCAAAAGTGGTAACTTGGAATTGAAGTTTCATTGCAAGTCAGGATTTGAATTTCATGTTACAACCTCTAAACCTCAAATTAGCACGCGTTTTGGGTCTAAACATGATTAGCCAACTTTCCCAAGTTGATTAGTGCATCAAAACACGCGCTTTGGATGTGTTTTGACAAAATAGAAGTCACATTTTCTTCATTATGCATACCCACACAAATTCACTCCAAAATGCATCATTAACTCTTCCTTTTGATGCCATTTGCTTCTCCTATAAATACATGAACTATCCCATTCATTTTCTCAAGCTTGGATAACCAGAATCACCCTGCCAAACTTGTTCCACAACTCAGAATTCAGTAACTTCAAAATCCATTCTCAAGCCTTTTTCGATCTAATTTTTCCATTAATTCACCTTCCTTGATCCTCCCTGAAGCTAACCACATAGTTACATACAAGAATCGTGCCCTATATTGCTCTCATTACCCTGGTTCTAGTTGCAACACTTACCTTTTACTGGAAACACGTTTGAACCATGAAATTTCAAATTCCTTTTCAAAACTTTCCTTCCAAATTGCTTGAGCTACAATTTATATAAATTTGGCACGAGGGTGTGGTTGTCTTCGTCTTGAAGAGACGAAGCGAATGGCATAGGTCTGAGCTTCTGATTTTACAGTTTGAGAGACCTGAAAATCACATTGGCTGGAGGTTGAAGATGACCTAAGTGTCATCTTCCAACCAAAGATGGCACACCACTTGTTATTTTTGAAAATCTGATTTATATTTGATTATGTACTTTATTCACTAATAACTATGATATGCACAATGCGCCAGATCCCTTGGATTTGATTACTAACGCGTTTTGACTCTCATCCAATGGTCCACATATTTTTACTTTTATTTTCTTTTCTGATTTTTATATTTTAATTGTTTTAAATTTCAAAAAAATATAGAAAATTCATTTTAAGTCTAAAAAATCTGAAAAAATTATGAAAAAATATTTTGATTGTTCTCTTTCTGATTTTTATTTTTTCACAATTTAATTTTTTGTTTTGGTATTTTTTATAAATTTACACTTTATGAATTGTTTTAAATGTTTAAAAATACTTCTATACATTTTTAAATTCTGAAAAAATTATGGAGTGATCCAATGATATTGTGACAAATATTGGTGACCTTATTTTATTTTTGTTTCTGACTTTACTATTTTTTTATATCATTTTTGGTTTATTTTACCCATTTCTTTTAATTTTAAAAATAGTGTCTGACTTTAAAAAATTACCAAAAATTTTGTAAAATTATTTGAGCCTTTTTCTGATATTTTATGGTCTTACTTTTTATTTCTTGATTAATTTGAATATAGTTGATATTTTTCTCTTTATTTTCTATTTTTAAACATTATTTTTAAACCCTTTTGTATATATTAAAATGTAATATTATTTTGTGACTATTTTTTGGCTGATCTTGGGTTAAATTTTGGATCATGAACTTTATTAACATCATTGGATCCATGGTATTGAGTTTAACTCCACAAAAATTGATGAATGATTTTAATAATAGTTTGATTAAATTTAATTCAAAAGTGGTTTGTATATTCTCTCTCATCCCTCTTCATCTCATCCCCTTCTTATTGCACTAAATGTTGTTAGGGTATGATCTCTATATCATGTCTCAGAACAAATGGTGCATATATTGTTATTGACCAGCCTTAAAATAGGTGCGACTTTTATATAAGTCCACTTAGGATTGTTTAGCGCTAAATTTTGTCCCGATTCGAATAAATGATCATTCGTGGCCCAAACTTATGTTTGCAAGCCCAAGTATGTTAATTTGATCTCTTTGATCCAATAACCTTGAGATTCATTGTGTGGAGGCTTTGGTTCTACCAATCCTCTAATGGATCTACTACACGTTTGGTCAACGCGGATCACTTAAACATCATTGATCATTAAATGGAACTTGTGAGAATTCCAAATGGATGATATACTTGACAAAAAGCAAATGCAACTTGTTATGTGGAGGCTTTGGTTAGACCAATCCTCTAATGAGTTCTAAATTCAAGCTTCAAGATGGTCATCCAACTAACCACTAATTATTTACTTGTTTACTTTATGCTTTTATTTTTTATGCTTTATGTACCATTTACTTTTACCATTTACATTTCATGCCATTTTCATCTTTGCTCATTTGAGCATTTACTTTCTTGTCATTTTTTTTATTTTGCTCACTTGAGCTTTTCTTTTCCTTTTTAAGATACTTAATAATCAACATAAACCTTAAAAACTCTTTAATGTTACTTGGACTATTTGGTTACTATCCTTGGCATTATGGAGTATGGGACTTTTCTTGGAATTAGGATTAGAAACCTTGGCCTATCTTGGAGACCTTGTGATCTTATCTGATTATTTTGTCTGAAGTTCTTGAGGTTTACCTCAAGACATTGGGTTGCTTATTTGTTTTTGTGTGCAGGTTTTTGTGATTACACTCTTTGTTTGTAATCTGGAATTCACCCGTACACAACCGTTACTCTGCCCAATTTTTATGAAGACTTAATACACTTGAAGTTTGGTTCACTCAAGAGGTCTAGTTTTTTTGCTTGATTGGTTTCAATCTAAGGAATGAGAATTCTATCTTGGCTCATAATGTGAAGTATTGGCTTCTTATTGGTTAGATGGTTCTTATCCCTAGCTTTTACCTTATGCTTTAGGATAGTCCCTTCTTCTCCTCCCATCTTATTTAATTTCAAAAATCTCCATCCTTCTTTTGAAAACTCTTCTTGTTTTTAAACTTGAACCACTTTCATAATAAACTTGGATTTATGTCCATGCATTCTAAAAACATTTTCATAAATAAACTCCAATCAACTTAACAATACCTTGACATTTTTTTGTGAGAAGACTAAAAGTCAATCAATCCCATTTCAAACAACTTTGCCACTTTGGCTTTTATCTTTAAACTTTTCTCAAATGATTAAACTCTTGTCAATCCTTGTAGTGATGCAAACAACTATACTTATACAATATGTAGTGAAGAGAGATATTTTCAACTTGGGTGTTAAGTGAGGCATTGTTGATTTTAAAATCCAAGCCATATCCTCCACTTTGAGATGATGCAAATTCTCCTTTCTCATAATTGTGGGTAGTAAGTATGTTTTCCACACGGACAACGACAATGATGTTTTATCTCATAAAATTAACCAACACATTTGTGTTTTAAATTCTTAAAAGAGGAACTATGTGTACCTTGATCCCCTATTGCATGAAAAGGTGGTACGTATGTATGATACGGTGGGAGAACTGACTTGAAGGTTTTGCATTTGATTGCAAATGTTGCGGTTAGCAAGAGTCGCCACCGACTTTTCTTTTATCCAAAAGGAAAGGTGAAAAACACAGGAAATACCTTTGAGATTACTTCTTGAGTTCGGGGGGTAGATTATGAAAAGGGAAGGTATTAGCACCCTTTTCGTCCATGGTTTTCCATGGGCTCTTAGTTACTTGCTAGATCACTTTCTTTTGTTTGAAATTGTGCTTGGTGTGGTTTTTTGAAAGTATTTTGTAAAGAGGTCATTATTTAGGAAATCTTTGTAATGATTCTCGTTCGTAAGAATGTATACAAAGATGTTGATCTTTTGAAAATGTTTTCAATTTTGTAAGATGTTTGAAAGTGTGTGTGTTTGTTTTTTTTGAAAATAGCAAGGATGTTTGTTTTGAGATGGAGCAAGTAATTAGGAGCAATCTACCTACTCAAATGTCTATCTTGTTCATTTTCTTTTCCTTTAATATTGTTGTCTTACTATTGATTTGGTAAGCAACCCTATCTTTGGATGTAAACGGGACGGGCATGGGTTATCGTATAGCCATGATTAGCAGTGTCGCAAAGTATCTTAGCATTCTTTTTGAGGGACTAAGATCATTTTGAAAAGGCAACATAGGTAGCGTCATCTAGGGACTATGATCTTGGATTTGTTTGTTTTTGCTAAGATACCTTACATGTATAATATGACAATTTTGTATAAGGCAACCAAGTGGAATAAACCTAGGGGTGCTTGTGTGCAAGTGTGTCATTTTCATGCTTATTTTTGTCTTGAATTAGGGTTTTCTATTTGATTGATTTTTATCTTCCCATACAAACCCTAATTACTAGCATATTATATAAAAGCGATAAATTGTAAAATTTAAAATTACTACTCTATTGCAATAATATAAACCTAATTAATCTATTACAACCAAATTTAATATTGTACAAATACTTGAAGAAATATATAAAGTACAAATGCAAATTGAAAGAAATGATTTTTTGTGTTTGGATTTTTATATGAAAAAGTTTTAACCTAAACCTAATTAGAGAAAGATAATTAAATCAAATTAATTAAGTTAATTAAGGAAAGAAATTAATTAAGAAAATGTTTTTTTTTAATAAAACCCTATATCTACTTTAATTGATTAAAAGAAAATAAGTTTAAAGAAAAAAAGTAATTTTTATATTTTTTGTCATGAAAATAATATATGGTGTTATGAAATATTTTTGGTCTTTTTTATATTAAAAATAAATATATTTTAATAAATAATAATCTAGTTTTAAATTAATTTACAAGGAAATTAGTAAAAGTAAATAAAGTATAATGAACAAAATAATTTTTTTTATGTGGAAAAATGTTTAAATTAGGTCAAAATATAAATCTATTATTTTTATTCATTTTATAATTTTTTTGGTATTTTAGAAGATATATTTAAAAAGAAAAATAAATAAATAAATAAATAAAAATAAAATGGGCCAAGGTGGTGTCACAAGTAAACAGGGGGTATGCTAGCAACAAAAAAAAAATAAGGCCAGGACCAAAGGCCCATCGCCTGCAAACAAAGTCCAAAAAATGTCAAAAAAAATGAAAAAAAGAAAAATGGTCACGCTGGGGCTTGAACCCAGGACCATTGGGTGAATAGGCGCGTGCTTTACCACTGGGGTGGCTATACATCTGTTTATATAAACAAAATCATAAATATATAAGGCAAATCAAGTCTTGATGACTTCATCTTCAACCTTCAGCCGGTGTACCTGTAACTTCTTCATTTCTCAACAAAAATGGAAAGTGACAAAATGAAAGTTGTTGCATTCTTCCTCACGAATCTAACCATGTCAATAATTAAAGCTGAAAGTAAAAGATAAAAGATAATTTCTCTGGCCCTAATTTAATCCCTAAAATTTTCAGAAACTTCAACTCTAAAATTCTCTAAGCTCAGGCCATATAAATGCAAACTATGGATATGTACAACTTCGTGGAAATGAGGTCTACATCTTATCTTCGCAAATGGAAGCCTAACAATGCTTAAGTAATGAGATAAAATTTCAAGAAAAATACCTCAAAACTAGAAATTGTGAAATGCAAATGAGCTTATTTCAAGCAGTGCTGATGATCAGGTTAGCTTCCTTTGACCTCTAGGAAGCTAATGCAATGGCTGGCTTGAGCTGAGGATGGCTGGAATGGTCTGGAGAAGTCCAACTATGATGCTTTATTTTTGGTTATGGAAGACAGGGAAAATGGTTTTACAGAAATGAAACAGGCACAAGGATGAGTTACTCTTGATGCAAGGAAGCTTTAGAAACTAAAAGGCCAAGAAACGCACGAGGGAAATGTGAGTTTGGTATGTAAAGTCAGAACTTGCACAACAATCGTGTTTTGGAACAATTTCTGGCTAGAGGGAGTTTGAGTGAGTATCAGGGGCTTCTTTATCATGTGTCAACTTGCAAGTAGTGCGTATACTTATAAGCAAGAGGTTTTGAGGCTTGTATCAACTAAGAATTTGAATTTGCATCCTTAAGCCAAACATGTGATTTTTTAAGAAAAACAAGTTTCAATGTTTGTGTACTTGCTAAGATAGAGTGTTTAAGCTTTAAAAACTCTTTCTTTTGACTTTGTAGGTGAAGTGTGATCAGAGGGAACAAGTTAGAGGCTCAAGAGTGGACTTTACGCAAAAAGCCTGCTTTACAAGAATGGTATTGTTAGCTTTCTTCCCAAAATGGAAATGTGGATTGGATAAAGCTTAAATCACTTGGATTATAGCTTAAAAGTATGTGTAATCCATTAATTATGGGGTGAAAAACAATTTTTAGGCCTTCAAAGAAAAGATCATGCAGCGTAACATTGATTTGCATTTGTGTTCATCATGAAAATGATATATAATTCAAGTGACAAAACACCAACTTTATCTCTTCGATTCTCCATACTCTATAATGATCTCAAGGAGTTATTTGGCATTTTGGAAAGCTTGAAATGTGATCTACAACTCATATTTGAATTGATTTTGAATATTCCCCTTGGAACCATGTGAAAAATTTCCATGAAGTTAGGTCAAAAATCTGCCTAACTAGGGAAAAATTTCACTAAGTTATTTTTAGTTCATGAGCATGTATTCACAAAATTATATCTTGAGATCCAAGAATTTTTAGGAGAAATTGTGTGAGGCAATGTTATATATTTAATGGAGATCTATAACTTTTATGTTGGAAGTTTCCTTTGAATCATCTTGCATCATGGTGAAAATTTGGCTCAAAGTTGTGAAAAAATAAGAAATTTTCTATACTTAGAAAAATTTCTAAGTTAAAAAATTTCATCTTTTCAAAACAAAATCTTGAATCCTTGATTTATTGATGAACAAGTTTCATATTTTGACATGTTTTGATGAATTATGAAATTTAGCACTTTAATTTGACCAAAAAGTCAAAGTTTGACTTTTCAGTATACAGTTGACTTTTGATCAGTTGACTGTAAAATTCATCTATCAATCCAATGGACTTGCAATGTTTTGAATCATGTAATTAGGTCAAAATGATGCAATTCGACTCTTGAGATCAGGCTTTAAACCAATTGATCATTTTCTAGGTCAAAAATCAGAAATTGCCTCTTCCTAGTCAAAACCCTAATTTTGACCATTTTGCCCTTTTGGAGATTTGATCAAATTTCTTAGGGAATTGTGATACAAACTTGATAAAATGATACATATGGGTCTAAAATGTTGATGTGAATAAAAAATTATGAAGTTTGACTATAAATTGGCCATGGTTGACTTTTTCCCCAATACAGCTGATTTTTAGGTCAACTGTTCAATTGACTGATCAAAAGTGTGATCCAAGGCTTGAAACTTGACATGAGTAATCTTGGAGGTCCATAATGATCCTTGAAAGTCATATGAAGCATTGATGGTCCAAAAATCCTTGTGCAAACTCAAATCCTAATTTTGGTCATCAATGCATAACGAGTTGTCTTGAGCTGATCAAACCCTAGTGCAGTCTTGAACCCAATGAGATCTTGTGAGAAAATTCTTGATAAATGAGATGGAAAATTTAGGGGTACAACAGCTGCCCCTGTTCAATCTTCTTAAGCCTGGAGAGTTATATTGGCATGCTTTGCCAGTCGTGACACGAAGGTGGAAGATGATTGTACACTAGAGTTCCCAGAAATTTACACTTGGTGATGTGATGGTTGAGGGAATGGGATTAAAGATGCCATTTGGAGAGGTGATAGAAAGTTTTTGGAGATGGGCTTGTAGATGCCATCCAAGAGTTATTGTTGAATTGTAATTTGTAAGATGAAAGAATGAGTATCAGAATGGCGTCTGTGTCTGGAGCGTATATGTACTGTATCTGAAAGTTGAATCTGAATGAGTATTAGAATGACGTCCGTGTCTGGAGCGTATCTGTACCGTATCTGAATGTTGAATATGAAAGAGTATCAAAAAGGCGTCCGTGTCTGGAGCGTATATGTATTGTATCTGAAAGTTGAATCTGAATGAATATCAGAATGGCATCCGTGTTTGGAGCGTATCTATACTGTATCTGAAAGTTGAATATGAATGAGTATCAGAATGACGTCCGTGTCTGGAGCGTATCTGTACTATATCTGAAAGTTGAATCTGAATGAGTATCAGAATGGCATCCGTGTCTGGAGCGTATCTGTGCTGTATCTGAAAGTTGAATCTGAATGAGTATCAGAATGGCGTCCATGTCTGGAGCGTATATGTACTGTATCTGAAATTTGAATCTGAATGAGTATTAGAATGGCGTCCGTGTTTGAAGCGTATCTGTATTGTATCTGAAAGTTGAATCTGAATGAGTATTAGAATGACGTCCGTGTTTGGAGCGTATCTGTACTGTATCTGAAAGTTGAATCTGAATGAGTATTAGAATGGCGTCCGTGTATGGAGCGTATCTGTACTGTATCTGAAAGTTGAATTTGAATGAGTATCAGAATGGAGTCCGTGTCTAGAGCGTATTTATACTATATCTGAAAGCTTTGAACATTATTAACGATATTTGTTAATCTTATCCTGAAAAGGGTAAAATGTTAGCTAAATGCAAAGTCAATTTGTATGAAATGTATGATATGATGCATTCGTTTTATCAATGTTCATGATATATGGATGCAATGTATGCATATGTGAGCTGAATTACTGCACTGCTGTTGGATTTAGGGAAAATAAATCCCAGACTGCTACTGAGGATATGTAAGTCTTCATGTCTTGAAGTCGAAGTGTTTGATGAATTTCCATTTTTAGAGAAATAAACTTTGTTGTAAGGGAAATGCCATGCATTGCTTAAAAATTTGTTTGGAGAATTTGGACGATTTCTACTGGGGATTGATAATTGGAAGTTTTGTTCCGCTGGGGATTAAACGACATGCTGCGGGGAATTTATTATGGAATAGCCTAGAGGTATTTCCATATCCCTTCCACCTATCAGTAATTGCCTTTTTTCATTTTGTTTATTTTGTAAACAGTAATTATGTTCAAATGCATATGTTCAACAATGAATCATTGGACGTTTTTGTAAACAAAATACGAGCGTAACAAAAAACAGATAGTTTTTGCACTTTCAAAGAGATGTCTTTGTATTGAATTTGACTAAGTATTTTTATACAATGAGACAAACATTCTAGTAAGAGAATGTCGTCGTAAAAAAAATTAAAATTTTGATACAAATATAAGATAGCTATGTGTAATAATCCCATGGGGTTTCCATTCTGCTATAGCCTTCGTATCTCTGAGCATCTTGTCTATTTGTTTCCTCGTCCAAAGATGATTGAATTGATACGAACCTATAAATTTATCAGTGGAAGCCAAAGGTTGTTCGTAAAGTGATCCAACGGGACATAGTCATACGCTTTAATTCCCTAACTTTTGCCTTGACCGCCCTTTCGGGTTTTCAGTCCACCGGGAAACCCTTTTTTGCCCAAGTCGCCCTTTCGGGTTTTCAACTTGCCGGGTGCACAATTTTTGTTTTATCCCTAATTTTTGCCTGAACCTTTTTGGTTCGTCGGGATGCCCTTGTTTTTCCTAGGTATGGCAACCTAGCTGGTCTTTTATGCGTAGTATCTTTTGACTATGTCCGCGTTTGCAGGATGCGACAGGTCGTCTCCATCCATGGTGGTCAAGATCATTTCCCCACCAGAGAAAATGTGTTTGATTACAAATGGTCATTCATAAGTAGGAGTCCATTTTCCCCTGGGGTCACCTTGTGGCAATATGATGCGTTTGATCACTAGGTCTCCAACTTGGTACACTTGGCCTCTAAATTTCTTGTTGAAAGCCTTGATCATCCGTTTTTGATACATTTGACCATGGCAAACAGCAGTAAGTCTCTTTTCATCAATCAAGTTCAGTTGATCAAGTCGAGTCTGGATCCAATCGTCTTTGTTCAAACCTGCATCCTTCATAATCCTCAGAGAGGGGATCTGGACCTCGATAGGCAAGACAACCTCCATGCTGTAAACCAGAGAATAAGGTGTCCCCCGGTTGATTTGCGAGCTATGCTACGATACCCATGGAGAGAGAATGGTAACATCTCATGTCAGTCTTTGTATGTGACTCATTTTCTATATGATCTTTTTAACGTTCTTATTTGCAGCTTCAACGACACCATTCATCTTTGGCCGGTAAGGAGAAGAATTGTGATGTTGAATCTTGAATTGCTCGCATAAGGTGGTGATCATAGTGTTGTTGAGATTTGTACCATTGTCAATGATAATCCTTTCCTGGATACCGTACCGGCAAATGAGATTTTGCTTGATGAAACGGGAAACAACATTCTTGGTAACAGAGGCGAAGGAGGCTGCTTCAACCCACTTTGTAAAATAGTCAATGGCCACTAGGATGGAGCGGTGTCCATTGGAGGTTGTTGGCTTGATTTCCATAATCATATCAATCCCCACATAAAAAAGGGCCAAGGATCCATCAAGACATTCAGAGGAACCGGAGGTACGTGCACCCTGTCAGCATAAATTTGACACTTATGGCAGGTTCGAGAGTGCTGATAACAATCTGCTTCCATGATAGACCAGTAATAGTTTCCCGCAGGATTTTCTTTGCCATCGTATGCCCGCTGGAATGGGTGCCAAAAGTGCCTTCATGCAATTCAGCCATAATCCTTTCAACTTCAACCTTATCTACGCACCGAAGTAACACAGAGTCATGATTGCATTTGTACAGGATGTCGTTACTAAGGAAGAACTTAGCAAACAATCTCCTTAAGAACTTCTTATCATTGACTGAATCTCCTTCTGGATATTCTTGAGCCTCGAGATACCTCTTGACTTCATGAAACCAAGGCTGGTTTACTACCTCTTCAGTATTAATCTCGTGACAGTGTGCTGGTTCATCCATTCGTTCAATGGTGATCTAGGGAGCCTCATTATCCCAATTAAGTTTAAACATAGATGACATTGTGGCTAGTGCATATGCTAGCTGATTTTATTCTCGCGGGAAATGCTCGAAGGTAATCTTCTCAAAATGTGGTAGCAATGTCAAGACATGTTCTTTATAAGGTATAAAGTTAGCGAGTTTGGTGTCCCATTCCCCTTTGATCTGACTGATGACCATGGCTGAATCTCCAAATACATCCAATGATTTGATCCCCAAGTCTAAGGAAGCTCTGAGACCAAAGATGCATGCTTCATATTCTGCCATGTTGTTTGTACAATTAAAGCAGAGTCTTGCGATAAAGGGAGTATGACACCCTTCAGGAGATATGAGTACAACACTAATACCATTGTCGAGTGCATTGGAGGCTCCATCAAAGAACAGGGTCCATCGGGATCCTTGTTCAGGTCCGTCATATGGCCTGAGTTCTTCACAGTTGTTTAATGTCATGATGTCTTCATCTGGGAATTCGAACTTCATGGACTGGTAGTCTTCCACAGCTAGGTGAGCGAGGTGATCAGCTAGTACACTGCCCTTTATAGCTTTCTGGGTAGTATATTGTATGTCGTATTCTGCCAGAATCATCTTCCATCTCGTTATTCTCCTAAAAAGAGCAGGCTTCTCGAAGATGTATTTTATCAGATCCATTTTAGATATCAGTAGGGTAGTATGAGTTAGCATATACTGTCTTAGCCTGGGAGCAACCCAAGCCAGAGCACAACGAGTTTTCTCGAGCAGTGAATATCTGGTTTCACAGTCAGTAAACTTTTTGCTCAGGTAATAAATAGCGTGCATTTTTCGGCCAGAGTGGTCATGCTGCCCCAATACACACCCTATTGAATTTTTTAAAACAGTTAGTTACATGATCAATGGTCTTCCCTCGACTGGTGGCATCAACACAGGAGGCTCTTGTAAGTATTCTTTGATTTTGTCAAAAGAAACTTGGCATTCATCATTCCATTTGACTACTTGATCTTTCTTAAATAGTTTGAAGATTGGCTCACAAATAGCTGTCAGGTGGGAAATGAATCTGGAAATATAGTTCAGACGTCCCAAGAATCCTCTGACTTCCTTCTCAGTACGAGGAGCAGGAATCTCTTGTATTTCTTTAATTTTGGCAGGATCGACCTCGATACCTTTGTTACTGACGACAAAGCCTAAGATTTTACCAGACCGTACTTCAAATGTGCATTTGTTTGGATTCAACCTCAGCTTGTACTTCTTCAGTCTCTCAAACAGTTTTTGTAAGTGATCAAGATGCTTTTCTTCTGTTTGTGATCTAGCTATCATATTGTCCATGTAGACCTCTGTTTCGTGATATATCATGTCATGAAATAAAGCTACCATGGCACGCTGATAGGTTGCCCCAGCATTCTTCAGTTCGAATGGCATGACCTTGTAGCAGAATATGCCCTACTGCGTGATAAATGTTGTTTTCTCAATGTCCTCAGGCGCCATTTTGATTTGGTTGTAACCTGAGAATCCGTCCATGAAGGAAAACACTTTGTATTCTTCTGTATTGTCACCTAGGATATCAATGTGGGGGAGTGGAAAATCACCCTTAGGGCTCGCCTTATTCAAATCTCTGTAGTCCACACACATTCGCACTTTGCCGTCTTTTTTGGGTACAGGAACAATATTGGCAACCCATTGAGGATAAGAGGTGACAGCCAAGAATCCAATGTTGAATTGCTTCATGACTTTTTCTTTAATATTTTCTGAAATGTCAGGTCTCATGCGGCGAACCTTTTTCTTTACTGGAGGACAATCTTCTCTCGTGGGCAGACGATGTACCACAATGTCTGCATCAAGCCCCGGCATGTCTTCATATGACCAGGCAAAGACTTCAACATAATTTTGTAATAACTGAATCAGACGCTCATTGACACTGGGTTCCAGATTGGAACCCACTTTGACCTCTTTTTTGTCTTCTTTGGTACCTAGGTTAATTGTATCCAAGGGTTCCTTGTGAGGCTGAATGGTTCTTTCTTCTTGTTGTAGCACTCTGGAAAGTTCCCCTGGTAATTCATAATCTTCCCCACCTTCGTCTTCTGCTTGGTAGATTAGATTCTCAAAGTCACAAAAGGCCATAGCAGTATCGTTACCCATGGGATCCCGAATGGATGTATACCTACATTGTGAGTGTGGGTGTGTGTAAGGGTATAACTATCTTTGAAAAATAAAATGTAGAAGAAAAACAATGAGCACAAAAGTTTGTATGCGAAAACGTCCATGATTCATTGATGTCATATGAAAATGAGATAATAACCCTTACAAATGGACCATTGTGCCTCGGGTAAGACACAAGGTTTTAAGAGTGCGAATTGTTTCAATATTACAGATCCAACAAAATGTAAAGAAAAATTACTGTGGGATAAAAGTGATCGGGACAAAGTCTCTAGCCTCCAATTGCTAAGCCCTCCATTGACAGTCGGGAATATCCAGTCCTTCAAGTTGTAACTATCTTCACCATCTTCTACCGCGTTGACTTCATGGTTGCCGATCTTCAAAGGTGGTCCTCCCGCACGGGAACGGGGTACAACCTTTTGAACACTTAAAGTGAAACCTAGGCCAAACTTGTCAGACTTATATGGGATATCTGGGAGTTGTCCCCAGATAGTGCACCCTCCTTCTTCTACCACTGCTTTGGCATCCTTCAGCGATGACATCCGGAGTGGAGGCCTTGTAACCTTGGGAACTTGAGACATAGCCTTGGTCACTGCCACATCTTGCAGGACCTCTTCAAAGTGTTGAAATGGAGTTTCAATAAATTTTCCATCTAATTCCACATATCTGAAGGAATTGAGATGGATAATAATGTATTCTTCCTCTCCATGAACGATGATAATCTTCCCTTGAACCGGATACTTCAGCATTTGGTGCAACATAGAAGTAACAGAGCCAACATTGTGGCTCTATGGTCGGCCTAGCAAGAAGGAGTATGAAGGGCGGATGTCCATTACATAAAAAGTTGAATTGAAAGTTTGGGTTCCAACTTTTATGGGGATGTCCACTACCCCATGCATCATCATCTTCGAGCCGTCAAAAGCCCTTACTACTATGTTGCTTGGCTTTAATGTCAGTCCCTCGCAGTTAAGTATATCAAGAGCCTTTTTGGGTAATACATTCAGAGATGAGCCAGTGTCCACCAAAACATGAGCCAAGGTTGTGACCCTACATTCAACCGAGACACGTAATGCCTCATTATGCTTCCTTCCCCTTGGTGTTAGATCATCATTCGAAAAACCTAGGCCATTATATGCTGTCAAGCTGGCTACGCAGTTTTGGAATTGATCAGCAGACGTCTCTTGAGGTACATGGGCGGTTTTTAAGAACTTTACCAAGGCTTTTGCATGCACCTCGGAACATAGTAGTAATGCTAACTTGGAGATTTTAGAGGGAGTTTGCCCCAGTTGTTCAACTACATCGTAGTCGCTCCTCTTTATAATTTTTAGGATCTCCTCCATTTCTTTCTTGGAAGTCTCAGGGATAGTCAATAACTGGGCCTTCGTCTAGACAGGCTCAACTAGAATACTTTTTCCTCGAGTCTCGATAGTAGGAGTGTCAGTAGGAATGATAACAGGGGTTTTAACGGCTTTGTCAATAGGAGTACTTGCAGAGATGATTATGGGTGTGGGAGTAACCTTTGGAGAAGCCATATGGATGATTACGGGTCCAGAAACTGCTTTTGGGGGAGAAATTTCTGGAGAAAAGATCCTACCACTTTGGGTAATTTTGCTAGTTCCTGCAATATTACTGATGTCGGGGTCCACTTCCTCAGCAATTAAATCTTCGGTGGCTGGCCAGTCTTGCTTGATGCCATGGTAGTAGACATCCCCTCCATAATTCCATGGCACGGTTTTGTCTGACGCATATGGGACTTGTCCAGGCATTGTGATTATTAAAGGAGTTGCTTTCGGAACTGATGTAATTCTAACGGGTCTTTTGGTGGAGACCTGGAAGAATTGTCGGAAATGGTAATGATAGAAACATCTTCAAAAGGAACAGGTGGAACATGAGTCTTTTCAAACAAAATATCTTTGTTATATATCAGGCACTGAACACCTACTTTCAATAAAGGACAGCCAGTTGGTGAGGACAAGCAGAGATGGCAAACTTCATTACAGCCCAGGGACACACCGACATTCAACAAGTTCATTTTAACAGTTAGAAGTGGGGTCATAAGTTCATAAACTTAAGTAACAAACAATCCTTCTTCAATGGCATTGGTATCGTGGCCATGTCTGGGCATAGGAGCAGAAATGACGTTTGGCTTCTCGGGCGCATCAAACTCAATTTCTTTTGCTTCAATGAGGTCTTGTATTTTGTTCTTCAAGGCCCAACAGTTATTAGTATCGTGACTAGGACTTTCAGAGTGATATGCGTAACGGGCATTGGGATGATAATGAGGAGATGTTGTATTGAGGTTTTTCGGAGCTTCTTTCAAGGTCACCAAGTTGGATCTTAGTAGATGCAGTAATACTTGAGACAGGGTCATGTTAATTCTGGTGAACTGCCTGACTGGCCTTTCCATCCTTGGTTGATTACTTCTTTGTTGATCAGATGCATGCTTAGGAATCATAACATCCCTCACCATTGGTCGGCGTTCGGCCCTATCTTGGTTTCATTGCGGGTATACAGCAACCACCTCTTTCTTTTCGATGAAAGGCTTCCTTACAACTGTAGAAGAAGATGTATCTTTCTGAATCTTTCCACTCTTTATACTGGCTTCTACCCTCTCTCCGGTCAATATTAGTTCAGTAAAGCCTGTAGACGAGCTTCCAATTAAATGATTGAAGAAAGTACCAGACAAGGTGCCCAAGAACATGTCTACCAACTCTCTCTCAAATAGAGGGGGTTGAACTCTTCAAGCCAAGTCTCTCTAATTTTGTGCATAGTCCTTGAAACCTTTATTGGAAGCCATGGCCATACTCTGGAGTTGAGTACGGGTAGGCGCCAAATCAGCATTGTATTGATATTGCTTGTAGAAAGTTGTGGCAAGATCTTCCCAATTATGAATGTTGGCTCTTTCTAGTTGGTAAAACCAGTCAAGTTGAGTTCCAGACAAACTGTCTTGGAAGAAGTGTACCCATAAGTCTTTGTCAGCGGTATGGGGTTGGATTTTCCTTACATATGATCGAATATGCATTTTAGGGAATGAAACTCCGTCATATTTGGCGATATAGGTGCTTTGAATTTCAGAGGAATCACAATCCCCGACACTAAACCCAATTCCTCAAAGTCCAAGCGTGGCACTTTTTAGATTTCCATCGCGCTCAATCGCTCTTCGAGATGTCTATACTTGTCATCAGGTGGAGGTTATTGTTCTTCAGAGTAGTCCTCTTCTTCCTCTTCCTCTTCTGATTTTGACGAGACAACTGTTTCCTTGCCTTTCCCCTCCTGATTGTCCTTCTCTCCAGATTTTGTTGTAAAGTTTAAGGTCCTTCTTGTTTGCTCACGAAGTCTTCTTCCCATGTTCAGGACTATATTTACCTTCTTTGTTTTCTTTTTCCTCTCTTCTACCAGCAAAGTCTTCAACTCTTCTTACCCCTTGGCTAGGGTCAAGAACAACTGTTGAAACTGTGTATTTTGAGCTTGGAGATCCTTCACTGTTTGCTCAAGATCCATCTTACTGAAATAAACAGTAGAGAGATGGGGAGACTTATTGCAAAAGACCTGCTTATGTTATGATGAATGAAATATGCATATGTAATGATTTTAAGGATTTCAAAGATTCAAATTTGTTTCAGACAAAAAAGGAAACACATGTTATAATAATAGTTAAATCTTGAATACATCAATGCCTCTTGGGAAAAATAATACAAAAACTCTAAGATAAAAAGGTAGTACGCATCCTCTTTGGTGCAATGTAGGCATTCAGAGTCTGCTCCTCATGAAGTAGCATAGTGAGTTCCAAAACCTTCTTCTCGCTTGCGTAGAATTGGGCTTTGAACGTATCTCACTCCCCCTTGAGTTGTATCCAATCCCTTTGTAGGTCTTCAAGAGACGTGGGCATGTCAGGATGTAGGATATTGTATGGAACATCTCCCTCCATGACAGGCTCAATTATTACCGGGAGGATGGAGGGATAAGGCATCATAAGACTCTAAGCGCGAGTTCGTACCCATTTGAGGTAAGTCTCAAGAGGGATGAAATTATTGTGCCCCAAAGTCTTGCTATCCACCTTGTTTAACATCCTCCAAGCTCGGTTAAATCTCTGGCGAAGACCTTGATCATCGTTGTCGTAGTCAAACACTAAACCTTGAATCAGCATCTCATGCGAGCAATCCCTTCGGCCATAACCAAATGGTCTTAAGGCCAAGCAGGGGTTGTAGGTGATACCTCCCCTAATGCCAAGTAAGGGGACATTAGGGAATTCTCCACAACGGTCAACAATGCTAACATTCTCTTTGGATCGGGAGCACCAATGAATGTCTAAATATTTGAGCGTCATCAACCTTTGTGACCACCTTGAACCTTGTTCATTTTTTAAGACTGATTGGGGAAGATGAGAAATAAACCATGTTGCCAAGAGAGGAGTGCAACACATGAGGACACCTCTTTTCCTCATTGTGCGAGTGTGAAAAGAGTGTAGGATATCCCCTAGTAATGTAGGCACTAGGTTGCGTGATATGAAGATTTTGACGGTGTTCACATCTATGAGTTGGTCAGGATTTGGAAACAAAACCATACCATAGATGAGGAGAGCCACAATTTCCTCAAAGGCTTGCAAGTCCAAGGAATTCCAACAGTTTTGGGCTTTCTCAAACAGGAACTTTGCTAAGAAACCTTTGACACCACTCCTTGTTTCCCAATGGGTTGTGACATCAGATGAGTGCAAGTGTAGAGCTTAAGAAATCTCTTCTAGCTTTGGGTCTCTTTTCGTACCGTTGAAAGGTAGTTGATTGAGAATTGGAATCCTCAAGAGTTGGAAAAATTCTTCCAAAGTAGTCACAAGTTGATAGTCGGGAAATGTGAAGCAATGGTGCAAAGGATCAAATAACTGAAAGAGCACCTTCATTATATCCTCATATGTGTTGGAGGTGACCAAGTTGAGTAGGAGACCATGTCTCTCGGTGAATGGAGAGTTTTCAGGAATCCTTGAAGCTAGCTCCTTAAGTTGTTGAAGGATATTCACAAGGTTGACTTGAATAGTTTTCCTGCGAAGTGAATCCATATCCTACAAAACAAGAACAAAGATGAATCCCAAAATCCTTGAAATGGTTAGTAGATGTATATGATGTTCATGATGTCCATGATGTTATGTACAGGTATGCAAATACAAACAAATCAAACAAGTTTTTAGTTTAGGCTTGCAAGAAGTTTCATAGGTAAGTACCCTCTTGAAGCTTAGTTGGCTTAAACCTGTCCTAGTAATAGTAACCGGTTATAAGGAGCTTAATATCACTGGATTGTTTCCTTGGTCATTGTTTCAGCTCAAGCCTCTTTAATGGCGACTGAAATATCCCAAGAAACCAAACCTCAATGAGTGTAGTATCGAGTATCTACCAACTTCGGACTGCACCAAAGCCGATCATCTCACTACATCCTAAAGGCCAAGTTAGTCAAGTTAAGGTTCTAAAAGTTCATTAGTGCTTCATGACATTACTCAACGGCCCCGTATTCTCTTTGATTAACTCAAAGGCTACCGGTACCCACAAATTTGTGGCACTAATGTAGCTATTGCTTAGACCATTTCGTTATACCCCGCACAGTTTCCACAACATATTGCTACTTACCTATAATGTATCCCAAATCCGGGTAGAGGATTCAAACCCAAACAAAGACCATAATGTAAAGCATACAAGTCAAACAAAGAAAGTAAATATGATCTAACCCTAAGGTAACCCCACTTATATGATTTTCCCCAGCAGAGTCGCCAGTTCGGTGATACAGTGGGAGAAATGACTTGAAGGTTTTGCGTTTGATCGCAAATGTTATGGTTAGCAAGAGTCGCCACCGACTTTTCTTTTATCCAAAAGGAAAGGTGAAAAAGCACAGGAAAGACCTTTGAGATTATTTCTTGAGTTCGGGGGTAGATTATGAAAAGGGAAGGTATTAGCATCCTTTTCATCCATGGTTTTCCATGGGCTCTTAGTTACTTGCTAGATCACTTGCTTTTGTTTGAAGTTGTGGTTGGTGTGGTTTTTTGAAAGTAGTTTTTAAAGAGGCCATTGTTTAGGCAATCTTTGTAATGATTCTCGTTTGTAAGAATGTATACAAAGATGTTGATCTTTTGAAAATGTTTTCAATTTTGTAAGATGTTTGAAAGTGCGTGTGTTTTTTTTTAAAATAGCATGGATGTTTGTTTTGATATGGAGCAAGTAATTAGGAGAAATCTACCTACTTAAATGTCTTTCTTGTTCATTTTCTTTTCCTTTAATATTGTTGTCTTACCATTGATTTGGTAAGCAACCCTATCTTTGGATGTAAATGGGACGGGTGTGGGTCATCGTATAGACATGATTAGCAATGTCGCAAAGTATCTTAACATTATTTTTTAGGGACTAAGATCATTTTTAAAAGGCAACATAGGTAGTGTCATCGAGGGACTATGATGTTGTATTTGTTTGTTTTTGCTAAGATACCTTACATGCATAATATGGCCATTTTGTATAAGGAAACCAAGTGGAATAACCCTAGGGGTGCTTGTGTGCAAGTGTGTCATTTTCATGCTTGTTTTTGTCTTGAATTAGGGTTTCCTATTTGATTGATTTTTATCTTCCCATACAAACCCTAAATACTAGCATATTATGTAAAAGCGATAAATTGCGAAATTTAAAATTACTACGCTATTACAACATTTGTGGGAGGGGGTATACAATTTATGAATGGGGATTGAAATAATATAAACCTAATTAATATATTACAACTAAATTGAATATTGTACAAATACTTGAAGAAATATATAAAGTACAAATGCAAATTGAAAGAAATGATTTTTTTTGTGTTTGGATTTTTATATGAAAAAGTTTTAACCTAAACCTAATTAGAGAAAGATAATTAAATCAAATTAACTTAAGTTAATTAAGGAAAGAAATTAATTAAGAAAATGTTTTTTTAATAAAACCCTAAATCTATTTTAGTTGATTAAAAGAAAATAAGTTTAAAGAAGAAAAAAAAGTAATTTTTATATTTTTTGTCATGAAAATAATATATGGTGTTATAAAATATTTTTGGTCTTTGTTATATTTAAAATAAATATATTTTAATAAATAATAATCTAGTTTTAAATTAATTTACAAGGAAATTAGTAAAAGTAAATAAAGTATATTGAACAAAATAATTTTTTTTATGTGGAAAAATATTTAAATTAGGTCAAAATATAAATTTATTATATTTATACATTTTATGATTTTTTTGGTATTTTAGAAGATATATTTAAAAAGAAAAATAAATAAATAAATAAATAGAAATAAAATGGGCCAAGGTGGTGTCAAAAGTAAACATGGGGTATGCTAGCAAAAATAAAAGAATGTCAGGCCCAAAGGCCCAGCGCCTGCAAACAAAGTCCAGAAAATGTCAAAAAAATGAAAAGAAAAAAAAAGCAAAATGGTCACGGTGGGGCTGGAACCCAGGACCATTGGGTGAACAGGCGCGCGCTTTACCACTAGGGTGGCTATACATCAGTTTATATAAACAAAACCATAAATATATAAGGCAAATCATGTCCTGATGACTTCATCTTCAACCTCCAGCCGATGTACCTGTAACTTCTTCATTTCTCAACAAAAATGGAAAGTGAAAAAACGAAAGTTGTTGCATTCTTCCTCACGAATCTAACCATGTCAATAATTAAGGCTGAAAGTCAAAGATAAAAGAGAATTTCTCTGGCCCTAATTTAAACCATAAAATTTTCAGAAACTTCAACTCTAAAATTCTCTAAGCTTAAGCCATATAAATGCAAACTATGGATATGTACAGCTTCGTGGCAATGAGGTCTACATCTTATCTTCACAAATGCAAGCTTAACAATGCCTAAGTAATGATATAGAAGTTCAAGAAAATACCTCAAAACTGGAAATTGTGAAATGCAAATGAGCTTGTTTCAAGCAGTGCTGATGATCAGGTTAGCTTCCTTTGACCACTAGGAAGCTAATGCAATGGCTGGCTTGAGCTGAGGATGGCTGGAATGGTGTGGAGAACTCCAACTGTGATTCTCTGTTTTTTGTTATGGAAGACAGGGAAAATGGTGTTACAGAAATGAAACAGGCACAAGGATGAGTTACTCTTGATGCAAGGAAGCTTTAGAAACTAAAAGGCCAAGAAACACACGAGGGAAATGTGAGTTTGGTATGTAAAGTCAAAACTTGGACAACAATGGTGCTTTGGAACAATTTCTGGCTAGAGGGAGTTTGAGTGAGTTTGAGGGGCTTCTTTCTCGTGTGTCAACTTGAAAATAGTGTGTATACTTATAAGTAAGAGGTTTTGTGGCTTGTGTCAACTTCGAATTTGAATTTGTGTCCTTAAGCCAAACATTTGATTTTTTAAGAAAAACAAAGTTTCAATGTTTGTTACTTGCTAAGATAGAGTGTATAAGCTATAAACACTCTTCCTTCTGACTTTGTAGGTGAAGTGTGATCAGAGGGAACAAGTTAGAGGCTCAAGAGTGGACTTTATGCAAAAAGCTTGCTTTATAAGAATGGTATTGTTAGCTTTCTTCCAAAAATGGCAATGTGGATTGGATAAAGCTAAAATCACTCGGATTATAGCTCAAAAGTTTGTGTAATCCATTAATATGGAGTGAAAAACAAGTTTGAGGCCTGCAAAGAAAAGATCATGCAGCCTAACATTGATTTGCATTTGTGTTCATCATGAAAATGACCTATAATTCAAGTGACAAAACACCAACTTCATCTCTTCGATTCTCCCTACTCAAGAATGATCTCAAGGACTTCTTTGACATTTTGGAAATCTTGCAATGTCCTCTACAACTGATCTTTTAATTTATTTAGAAGATTCCCCTTGGAACCAGGTGAAAATTTTCCATGAACTTAGGTCAAAAATCTGCCTAACTAGGGCAAAATTTCACAAAGTTATTTTTAGTTCATGAGCATGTATTCACAAAATTATATCTTGAGATCCAAGCATTTTTAGGAGAAATTGTGTGAGGAAAATTTGTATAATTCATGTAGATCTACAACTTTCATGTTGGAAGTTTCCTTTGAATCATCTTGCATCATGGTGAAAATTTGGCTCAAAGTTGTGAAATAATAAGAAATTTTCTATACTTAAAAAAATTTCTAAGTTAAAAAATTTCATCTTTTCAAAAAAAAATCTTGAATCCTTGATTTCTTGATAACAAGTTTCATATTTTGACATGTTTTGATGAATTATGATCTTTGGCACTTGAATTTGACCAAAAAGTCAAAGTTTGACTTTTTAGTATACAATTGACTTTTGATCAGTTGACTGCAAAATTCATCTGTCAATCCAATGGACTTGCAATGTTTTGAATCATGTCATTAGGTCAAAATGATGTAATTGGACTCTTGAGATCATTCTTTAAACCAATTGATCATTTGCTAGGTAAAAAATCAGAAATTGCCCCTTCCTAGTCAAAACCCTAATTTTGACCATTTTGCCCTTTTGGGATTTGATCAAATTTCTTGAGGAATTGTGATCCAAACTTGATCAAATGATACATATGGGTCTAAAATTTTGATGTGAATAAAAAATTATGAATTTTGACTGTAAATTGGCCATGGTTGACTTTTTTCCCAATACAGTTGATTTTTAGGTCAAGTGTTCAATTGACTGATCAAAAGTGTGATCCAAGGATTGAAACTTGACATGAGTAATCTTGGAGGTCCATAATGATCCTTGAAAGTAATATGAAGCATTGATAGTCTAAAAATCCTTGTGCAAACTCAAACCCTAATTTTGGTCATCAGTGCATAAGGAGGTGTCTTGAGCAGATCAAACCCTAGTGCAGTCTTGAACCCAATGAGATCTTGTGAGCAAATTCTTGATAAATAAGAGGGAAAATTTTAGGGTACAACAGTAGGCACTAAAGGTTCGCAACCACGGCTGGTGCAAAAAATATAAAATAAATATATTTCTTTTCTCATCTCCACCATCCATTTTTATACAACGTTTTTATAGCCAAAATATACAGATTTCACAAAGAGGCTCCTGCGGAGTACCGTATATGTTTAGGGTGATAATACCTTCCCTTTGCATAACCAACCCCCTTACCTTGAATCTTTCCCCCTCTTTTTGGGTTATTCTCTCTTTTCCCATTCCTTTGGAAACAATAAAGCGCAGTGGCGATTTTTATTTTGATTTGTATAAAGTCTAGTCAACCCAATGGCTTAGTCTTAAACATTTCTACTGCCATAGACGGGAGTCTTTTCGAACAAAATATCTCTATCATCCATCAGGCGTGAACACCTTCCTTCAACAAATAACAACCGGTCGATAGAGATAAACATAAGTGGCGACCTTTACCACAACCCATAAATAAACCGACTTTCAACAAGTTCCACTTAACGGTCATGAGAGGAGTAACAAGTTCCTCAACAGAAGTAACAAACGCATCATTGTCAACAACATTAACACCACGGCCATGCTTAGGTATAGGAGCCGTGATAACATTGGGAATTTCAGGAGCTTCAAATTCAATCTCCTTTTCTTCTATAAGGTGTTGCACTTTGTTTTTCAAAGCCCAACAGCCGTTGGTATCATAGCCTGGACTTTCTGAATGGTAAGCACAACGAGAATTTGGGTTGTACCGAGGAGAGGCAGTGTTGGGATTCTTAGGAGCTTCCCGCAAAGTTACCATATTAGACTTGAGTAGATGAGGTAAAACTTTAGATAAAGTCATATTTATCCGAGAAAATTATCTTACAGGCCTTTATGCTCTAGGTTGATTGTTCCTTTGTTGAGTAGGTGCCGGTTTAGAGATTATAACAGCCCCTACCGCTGGACGGTGTTCAGTTCTTCCTTGATTCCCTTGGCTATAAGTGGCACTGACTTCCTTCTTCCCAGAAAATGGCTTCCTTACTGTACTGGAGGAAGCATCCTTTTGGATCTTACCACTCCTAATCCCAGCTTCCACTCTTTCTTCTGTCAAAATCAATTCAGTAAAGCCAGCTGAGGAGCTTCCAATCAAGTGATTGAAAAATGGACCAGATAGGGTATCGAAAAACATATCCATTAACTCCCTATCAGACAGGGGGGAGGTTGGACTCTTCCTGCTAAGTCCCTCCACTTCTGAGCATATTCTTAAAACCCTCGCTCGAGCCCATATACATACTTTGGAGTTGTGTATGAGTGGGATCAAGATCTATATTATATTGATACTGCTTGTAGAAAGCAGCAGCCAGGTCTTCCCAATTATGAATGTTGGTCCCTTCTAGCTGGTAGAACCATTCTAGTTGAGTTCCGGATAGACTATCTTGAAAGAAGTGGACCCATAAATCTTTGTCAGCAGTGTGAGGCTGGATCTTCCTAACATAAGACAAAAGGTGCATCCTGGGACATGAAAACCCATCATATTTGGAAAACACCGGCACCTTGAACTTCTGCGGCATGACAACCCCAAAAACCAAACCAAGCTCTTCAAAATCCAGCCCAGGCACCTTCTGGATTTCCATTGCACTTAGACGCTCTTCCAGCTGTTTGTATTTTTCGTCGGTCGGAGGGTACTGCTCTTCATTATAGTTAGTCTCATTATCAGATTCCCTTGGACTGGGGTCTTCCTCTCTTGTCTCCCCTTCTTGATTGTCTCCTTCTTTTGATGAATATGTCAACTCAACCACTTTCCTTAACGTTCCTTTAAACCTCCTTCCCAAATTCACCACACCAATTATCTTTCTTGGCTTCTTGGTCTTCTTTTTAAGAATCAGGGCTTTCAGTTATTCTTTCCCCTTGGCCAGAGCCATGATCATTTGTTGAAACTTAGTATTTTGAGTCTGAAGATTCTTAACTGTTTGTTCGAGAGCCATTGCTTTACTGCTGAAATAAACAGCGAAGAAGATGAGAAACCTGCTATGAAATCTGCTTATGCAATGATATGTATGATATATGTATGCAATGTTTTCAAGGATTTATAAGACTTAAATTTTCTTAAACAGAAAGGGAACAAGTGTTAATTGCATTAATAAGTTTTATCAGTCACCATAATACCTCCTGGGCTTACAAAGGAGGTAACAAAGAAAAAATAACTCTCTAAGAAAAGAGACTCAAGCTTCCCACCAGCGCATCCTCTTTGGTGCAATGTAAGCATTTATACTCTTCTCGTCGTGAAGTAACCTGGTGAGTTTTAAAACCTTCTTCTCGTTGGCGTAGAATTGGGTTTCAAAGGTATCCCATTCTTCTTTGATTTGGATCTAGGATTTCCGTAGCTCTTCAAAATCAGTTGCCATGTCAGGATGAAGAACAATGTAAGGAGTGTCTCCCTTAGCAATGGCTCCATAATCACAAGTAAGATGGCAGGGTAAGGTATCATAAGACATTGAGCACGAGCTTGCACCCATTTGAGGTAAGGCTCAAGAGGGATGGAATTCTTGTGCCCCAGTATCTTGCTATCAACTCTATTTATCATGCCCCAAGCTCGAATGAACCTCTTAGGATAACCCTGAAAATCATTCTCATAGTCAAATGTGATTCCTTGGACGAGTGTGTCATGAGGACCATCCCTTCTAGCATAACAAAACTATCGCAACGCCAAACAAGGATTATAAGTGATTCCTCCCCTAATTCCTAAGAGAGGGACATTAGGGAATTCCCCACAACAATCAATGATGGTAACATTCTCCAAGGATTAAAAACACCAATGAATATCTGAATGTGTAAGGGACATCAACCTATGAGACCATCTAATACCCTGCTCATTCTTAAAAATAAATCGAGGTAGGTGCGAAATAAACCACCTAGCCAATAGAGGAGTGCAACACAGAAGGGTCCCTCTTCTCTTTAGAGTACGAGTATGCAGAGAGTATAGAATATCCCCAAGTAAAGTAGGCACCAGATTATGAGACAGAAAAACCTTGACTGTATTCACATCTATGAGTTGGTCAGTGTTAGGGAATAGTACCATCCCATAGATGAGAATGGCGAACACTTCTTCAAAATCTTGTAAATCTAGGGTATCCCAAAAATGGTGAGCTTTCTCAAATAAAAACTTAGCTAGAAATCCTTGGACACCTCTTCTGGTTTCCTAATTTGCCACTGCATCAGACTGTTATAAAGACAGAGCTTGAGCAATCTCTTCGGGTTTTGGGTCTCTTTCCATAACGTTGAATGGTAACTGATTAAGGATAGGTACCCCAAATAACTGAGAAAACTCCTCCATAGTAGGCACTAACTGGTAATCAGGAAAAGTGAAGCAGTGGTGTAACGGGTCAAAGAACTGAAAGAGCACCTTTAACATTTCTTCATCAGGGTTTGAAGTGACCAAGTTGAGAAGTAGCCCATATATTTCAGTGAAAGGAGATCTTTCAGGAATCCTTGATGCTAATTCCTTGAGTTGAGGAGGTACCCTCACAAGGTTGACTTGGATAGTGTTCCTGCAAGCGGATGTCATGTCGTACAAAACAAGACAAAGATAAGCCCTGACAAATCCTTGAAATGGTTAGCATGATATGCCATGTTATGATGTCATGATTATGTTAAGAAATCACAAATATAGCAAGCACAAGCAAATCACACAAAGACCTTAGGTTTAAGGCTTGCATGGGTTTTAAGGTAATACCCTCTTGAAGTTTTGATTGGTTTAACCTGTCCTATAAATAGTAACCAGGTTCTAAGGGATCTCAATATCACTGATCTTTCCCACAAGTTTCATTCCGATATACAATTGACTTGCCACCAAACAAAACTTTGGAGTCAAATCTCAATGAGTGTAGTATCGAGTATCAACCGACTATGGGAATACACCAAAGATGGCTATCTCACTACGTCCTAATAGCCAAGTTGTTCAATTAAGGTTCTAAGGTCAGTTGACGCTTCATGACACCATGCAGCAGCCCCGTATTCTCCTTGATTAACTCAAGGGATGCCGATACCCACCAAAGTGTCACATAAACATAGCTATCGCTTCAACCGTGTCGGTATACCCCGCACAGTTTCCATGATCTATTGCTACTTACCTAAAAGGTTTACCCAGATCCAGGTGTAGGGTCTATAGTAACCCAAACAATACCCTTAAAAGTAAAGAAATCAAAACAGACAAAGAAAACTGTTTAGAAATGAACTAGACCCTAAGGTAAACCCCACTTTTATCATTTCCTTGGCAGAGTCGCCAGTTCTGGTGATACGGTGACAGAACCGACTGTTATACTGGTTTGCGTTTTTTGTTCTCAAATGTGGCGATAAGCAAGAGTCACCACCGACTTTTCTTTTATCCAACAAAGGAAAGGGTGAAAAGAACATAAAAAGACCTTTTTCGAGATTTTGAGTAAGGGGGTAGATTATGGAAAGGTAAAGTATTAGCACCCTTTCCATCTGTGGTTTCCCACGGGCTCTTAGGTACTAGCTCAATTTTGAAAATTGTTTTCGTGTTTGTGTGTTTTGAAAGGTTTTGTTAGCTTTATGATAACTCTTGTATCAGTCCTCAATAGTGTGATAAAGAGTTTTTAAAATGAATTTTGAAAGTGTGTAAGTGTAAAAAGGAATCATATTTGAGCAAGTACTTAACAACTATCTACCTACTTGAAAAAGGAGTTCTTTTCCTCCTTTCCTTTAGATAGTACCATCCTACTATTAGTGAGTAGGTAGCCCTATCATTGGATGTTAAGGAACTATCGAAAGGGACGTTTATGGTAATTGAAAGCAACATGTAGAGATACCTTAGCAGTTCGAAGGGATTGTCATCATGTAGGCAACATCGAGGGACAAGATCATTTCTCGTAGACTACTCGAGGGACATTAAAGGACCATGATCTTTATGATGACTTTTAAACTGAGGGTCTTTGATAAGATTATCCCTATGTTTGAGGGACATGACCATTTCCAAAGACAACCAAAGTGGGAAATACCATAGGGGTGCAAGTGTGCAATAGTGTATGTTTTTCAAATATTTTATCTTGAGGTTAGTGACCTAATGATTAATTTATTAATTCTTGTCATGCACTCCTAATTTAGTAACAGTTTATATACAAGCATATAAGAAATATAAAGGTGAGAAATAAAGTTGCTACATCTATTACAAGGTGTAGCGGTAGAAATGTTCAAGACTAAGCCATTGGATTGACTAGACTTTATACAAATCAAAATAAAAATCGCCATCGCACTTTATTGTTTCCAAAGGAATGGGAAAGGAGCGAATAACCAAAAAAGAGGGGGAAAGATTCAAGGTAAGGGGGTTGGTTATGCAAAGGGAAGATATTAGCACCCTAAACATCTACGGTACTCCGCAGGAACCTCTTTGAAAAATCTGTATATTTTGGCTATAAAAATGTGTTGTATAGAAATAGATGGTGGAGGTGAGAAGAGAAATATTTTTTATGATTTTTGCACCTGCCGCAGTTGCGAACCTTTAGTGCCTACGTACCACCTTTCATGCAATAAGGGATCATGGTACATGTAGTTCCTCTTTTAAAAATTTAAAACACAAGTGTGTTGGTTAATTTTAAGAGATAAGACATCATTGTCATTGTCCGTGTGGAAAACATACTTACTACCCACAATCATGAGAAAGGAGAAATTGCATCATCTCAAAGTGGAGAATATGGCTTGGATCTTAAAATCAACAATGCCTCACTCAACACCCAAGTGGAAAATATCTCACTTCACTATATATTATAGAAAAGTAGTTGTTTGCATCACTACAAGGATTGACAATAGTCTAATATTTTGAGAAAAGTTTAAAGATAAAAAGCCAAAGTGGCAAAATGGTTTGAAATGAGATTGATTGACTTTTAGTCTTCTCACAAAAAATTTCAAGGTATTATTAAATTAATTGATGTTTATTTATGAAAATATTTTGAAAATGCATGGACATAAGTCCAAGTTTATTATGAAAGTGTTTCAAATTTAGAAACAAGAAGAGTTTTCAAAAAGGAGGGAGGAGATTTTTGAAATTAAAGAAGATGGAAGGAGAAGAAGGGGTTATCCTAAAGCATAAGGTAAAAGCTAAGGATAAGGACCATCTAACAAAAAAGAAGCCAATACTTGACATTATGTATCAAGATATAATTACCATTCTTTGGATTGGAACCAAGCAAGCAAGTATACTAGACCTCTTGAGAGAACCAAAACTTCAAGTGTATTAAGTCTTCACAAAAATTGGGCAGAGTAACGGCTGTATACGGGTGAATTCCAGATTACAAACAGAGAATGTAATCACGAAAACCTGCACACAAAAACAAACAAGCAACCCAATTTCTTGAGGTAAACCTCAAGAACTCCTGACAAAATAAAAAGATAAGATCACAAGGTCTCCAAGATAGGCGAAGGTTTCTAATCCTAAGTCCAAGAAAAAGTCCCATACTCCATAATGCCAAGGATAGTAACCAAATTGTCCAAGTGCCATTAAAGATTTTTAGGGTTTATGTTGATTATTAAGTATCTTAGGAAATTAAAAGCAAAGCTCAAGTGAGCAAAGTAAAAAAATGGCAAGAAAATAAATGCTCAAATGAGCAAAGATTAAAATGGCATGAAATGTAAATGCTAAAAGATAAATAGTACATAAAGCATAAAAATAATAAGAGCATAAGGTAAAAAAAGTTAATAATTAGTGGTTAGTTGGATGACCATCTTGAAACTTGCATTTGGAACTCATTAGAGGATTGGTAGAACTAAATCCTCCACACAACAAGTTGCATTTGCTTTTTGTCAAGTATATCATCCATTTGGAATTCTCACAAGTACCATTTAATGATCAACGATGTTTAAGTGATCCGCGTTGACCAAAGGTGTTGTAGATCCATTAGAGGATTGGTAGAACCAAAGCCTCCACACAATGAATCTCAAGGTTATTGGATCAAAGAGATCAAATTAACATACTTGGGCTTGAAATCATAAGTTTGGGCCACGAATGATCATTTATTCGAATCGAGACAAAATTTAGCACTATGTTAAGCAATCGTAAGTGGACTTATATAGAAGTCGCACCTATTTTAAGGTCGGTCAATAGCAATCTATGCACCATTTGTTTTGAGACATAATATAGAGATCATGCTCCAACAACATTTAGTGCAATAAGAAGGGGATGAGATGAAGAGGGATAGGGTAAAATGAATGTATAAACCACATTTGAATTAAATTTTAATCAAACTATTATTAAAATCATTCATCCATTTCTTGTGGAATTAAACACAACACCATGGATCCAATGATGTTAATAAAGTTCATGATCTAAAATCTAACCCAAGATTAGCCAGAAAATAATCACAAAATAATATCACATTTAATATATGCATTAAAAGGGTAGAAAAAGGTTTAAAAATAGAAAATAATGAGAAAAATATCAACTATGTTCAAATTAATCAAGAAGTGAGTAGTAAGACCATAGAAAAATCAGAAATGGATCCAAATATTTTCATAAAAATTTTGGAAATTTTTAAAAGTCAGAAACTATTTTTAAACTATTTAAAATTTCTCAAACAAACATAAAATAGGTCAAAAATAGTATACCTTAATATAAAATTCCATAAAATTTTCAAAAAGTCAAAAAATATGCAAAATAATATTTATGAATTTTCCAGAATTAAAAAATGTCAGAAAGTATTTTTTTAAGTAATTAAAAGAAAGCAAATAATACAAAAAATATAAGAAATACCAAATTTTAAAATAAAAATGTGAAAAAATAGTCATGAGATCAGAAATAATTCAAAGTATTTTTGTGAATTTTTTCATAATTTTTGGATAAATAATAAAAGAGTTATGAATTTTTGAAAATTTAATCAATAAAAATATAAAATCAGAAAATAAAATAAAACCAAAAAGATGTGGACCATCAGATCATAGTCAAAACACGTTAGTAAGCTAATCCAATGGAACAGACGCGCTGTGCTTGATATGGACCTTAGTGAAATACATATGGGATCAGAAAAAGGGGAACCAATAAAATTAAAATGTTTGGCACGCTATCATTGGCTGAGACGAGACATGTCATCGTCTTCAACCTCCAGACACCATGCAATGGGGATTTTGTGAGATCCTTCAAATGGAAAAATTAGGATCCCAGGCTGGCATCATTGAACTCGTCTCTTCAAGACGATTCTAACACAACCATCGCGCCAAATTTATATAAAGTATGGAGACAAATATGAATCAAAAACCCAGAAAATAGAGAGCACCTTCAATTTGAGATTTCTCTCTCAATTCTCAATGGATTTAAAAATTGTGAGCATAATTAGAATCAGAAGAAGGAGTAGAATAGATTAGTGCTTGATTTGGATCCAAATGGTGGAGAATTCTACCTTTTCGAAGTTCAAGTAAGAAGCTCTGAAATTGGACATTTGTAGCTTGAATTATGGCTTGTTTTGATTGGTTTAAGTGTTGGAGAGTTTATATGATTCTCAAGGATGATGAATGCACAAAGAATTTTGGAAAAGGAAGCTTATATCTCAGAAACTAAATTCAAAAAAAGTGGGTTCGTGTGAGGTTTTGGCAGGGTGTTCTTGGCTCTCTAAGCTTTGGAAAATGGATGGGGGATGACCTTCTATTTATAGGGAAGTGAATGGGAATTAAAATGTGAAGAAACAAGGAAGTTTGGAGGGAAATTGAGTGAAGGTCGAGCACGAGTGAAGTGTGACTTCATTTCCATCAAAACTCAGCCAAACCTTGCGTTTTGGGGTGCTAATCACTTCTGGAAAGTTTGCTAATCAAGTTTAAATAAAAAACACGCATAAATCTTGTGTTTAGAAGTCACATTATGGATTTCAAATTTCTGACTTTGTGAAAAATTCAGTTTCAAGTTACCAAATTCAAATCCAAGGCATTTCCAACTCAAGGGGTCATAGGGCATAATTCTTGATGCTTTGGAAAGATGAGGTTACAAGCTTTACAATGGAAAAAGAATGGAATCAAATGGATGTTTGAGCTGAAAGTTACATGGAGTCAAAGTTGAAGAAAAAGAGTTGACTTTCCATACTTAGAAATATTTCAAATTCTTCTTCAAAAATGACCTAAAATCTTTTGCATCCAAACATGGCCTTCCACTTGGAATTTGCTCTTGACCAAAAAATATGGAATGATGTAGATCTCTTGAATGACATTTTGAAATTTGAACCACTCAAAATCTCCAAAAAATGAGCAAGTTATGACTTGTTGAGGTTGGCCAAAAATCATGAAATGACCTATAATCTTTTGCATATTTAAGGCAACTTCCATCCATTTTCTCACTTTGCACATAAAATAAGGAAAAAAGTACACATCTTCAAGATCATCATGGAAAATGAATGGACTCAAAGTGATAAAAATTGACCAAGTTATGACCATTTGAAGTCACATATAGAAAATTGTGGATTCATCTGGATGACTTGTAATCTTTCTTCTTCACCAAGTTGCTTCCACATGAAAAATCCTTGGAACTTTTGAAGTTATTTGTTGATAACTCTTTAAAGAGAAAGATGTCTTTGGAATCACTCAAAAATACCAAAAATTGATCAAGATATGCTCCTTTGAAGTTCAAAACCCTAGCCACAAAAACCACTTCCATATCTTGAAATTTGATAGAAATGTGCTCTTGTGACCAATAGGAACAAGGCCTTGTCCAAACATGACAACTTCTCCAATCAACCCCTTGTACTTTTGAGTCAAATCTAATAACCTTGAAATGTGATGAGCCAAAGAAACTTTTCCATTCCAATTCTTCCAAAACCACTCCAATAGTGAGATTTGAATTTCTCAAGATCTATTGACTAGGACATGGAAATAAACTCATGAACCCATGGAGTAACTTGATAAATCCCATTGCCCTTACCTATATGGATAACAAGCAAGACAAACCAACATTGTATTTCATTAGTTAAGTGAAGAAATCAAAACAATATCCATGATCACAAAAGTAACATAAGTAAAGGTGCTTGGTAACTTCTCAAAAGAGCAAAGCTAAAGACAGGGAGAAGAACCAAAAGCCCTAATGTGATCTTGTTGTGATTGAATCAACATAGTATGATGAAGGGATCTTAGGGGCAAAAATTGGGGTACAACAGCTGCCCTTATTTAAGTTTCTTATATCCGTAGATACAAAGGTTAAAAATCTTTGTGTCGATGCGATCGAAGATACTTAAATATAAAACAAACCCTACTTTTGGCCCTAAGATGCCATGCAAATGCTTATACATATGAATTCATAAGAACAATACCAAAGAGACGCAAAGTATCACTAGGGATGCAACAATGATAAAGAAAGAAAAGGAGCAACCCCACCGGGAAAATAAATCACTGGTGGACCAAAAGAACTAAATCAGAGAGGAAGATAACAAGCATCGACGTTCACTGCCGATGAACTATCAACATTCACTGAAGATAGCAAAAAGATAATAAACACCGACGTTCACTGCCGATGTCCTACCAACGTTCACTAAAGGTAGAAATAGAATATCATATCACTGCCGTTCACTGACGATGAATTATCAACATTCACTGAAGATAGAAAAAAGATAATAAACACCAACGTTCACTGATGATGTCCTACCAACATTCACTGAAGGTAGAAAAGGAATATCATATCACCGTTGTTCACTAACGATGAACTATCAACGCTCACTGAAGATAGAAAAAAGATAATAAACACCAACATTCACTACCGATGTCCTACCAACATTCACTAAAGGTAGAAAGGAAATATCATATCATCGCTGTTCACTGACGATGGACTATCAAAGTTCACTGAAGATAGCGAAAAGATAATAAACACCGATGTTCACTGCTGATCTCCTACCAATGTTCACTGAAGGTAGAAAGAGAAAATATATCATATCATTGCCGTTCACTAACGATGAACTATCAACGTTCACTGAAGATAGCAAAAAGATAATAAACACTGACGTTCACTGCCGATGTCATACCAACGTTCACTGAAGGTAGAAAGAGAAAATATATCATATCACCGCCGCTCACTGATGATGAACTATCAACGTTCACTGTAGATAGCAAAAAGATAATAAACATCGACGTTCACTGCCGATGTCCTACCAACGTTCACTGAAGGTAGAAAGAGAATATCATATCACCTCCGTTCACTGACGATGAACTATCAATGTTCACTGAAGATAGCAAAAAGATAATAAACACCAACGTTTAATGTCGATGTCCTACCAATGTTCACTGAAGGTAGAAAGAGAAAATATATCAAGTTTTCCCCAAAATTCTGGTGTTTCACCTAGAATGGGTGTCAACTTCTTCTTTAACCAAGGAAATCTTCCTGGAAAGGATCAAACAATAGATGTCTCAAATAAAGAGACTTGTTACTTGTTGTCATGGAGAATTGCAAAAAGAAATGACTTTCTGGGGATAGAAACATGACTTCCCGGGAAATTCCACGATATTCCTGTTGAGGAGATAAAGTCTTCTCGTGCAAAATAAATGCACAAACTAAAACTCAAAGTTTTCAGAAATCCAAAGTAAATAATATTGTCATGCAACCACAGATCTAAATCAGAAATAAATTGGAGCAAGACAGTCAACGAAGATACATCCTTTGAGAAATAAACTCAAGAGGGAAAATCGAATCCATCTAAGCAAGGAGCGTTGTAGGAAGGCCAGAGCAAAATGTCAATGAACAATGATTTGTCAATTTTAGCCATGCACGATGTATGTATGAATGTATGAGTGATATCGTGCGTATGCTGGTAAAACAAATACACAATCAGTAGGAACAAACAAACAAAATCGCCTCAGGTACTAACAACACTTGGCTAAACTTCGACCAGAAAGATCATTCCCAGAAAGGTAAAGGCCAACTGCGGAAACCAAACCTATTTCCTGCCTTTAACTTTACTAAAGAGAAACATAATCCAGAGGTAGACAAATTAAACAGATACCGGGATAGAACATCCTTCTTCCGGCTTCATCGAGGAAACCCGTTTTTTCCGAAAGTAACATGCCTACTGGATATTGCAAGACCAGACTCAAATAAAGCAGACTGACGCCAAAATAATCAAACTTCACTGAGGAATTCAAGCCTCCCTCCCTGGAGAAAAATGCGGATTGAAACCTTACATCATGAAAACTTATTCCAACAAAAGATGCCCTGGGATAGCCTTCCCGGGGAATCAAGAAATCAACATTATAGAAAGAGGTCAAACTCATGGGTGTTTCAACTGGTTTTTTAATTAGAGTCGCCACCCTTAATTTTTATCCTAAAGGAAGGGAGTATAAAGGAATAACCCTAAAGTTCAGAGATTCTAGATTTGGATTCGGTTCTAGACGAGGGGAAGGTGTTAGGCACCCCTTATCTACCTTGTTCGCAAGGATACTAGGTTTAGAAGCGCGATGTTTAGGAAATAGGGTTTTAATTATTAATTAAGGAAAAGGGTTTGAATTTTAGTTAGCGGTACTCGCAACGATTTTTGATCGTATGCCTACGTATCCTCCTTAGGAGGAATCAGAGTCTCATTTTCGTAGTTCACAGGTTTGTTTGTGTTTTTTTATGGATTGCAAAATATATTTTGAATTTCCCGCGTGTGTGGTCTAAGAATAGGAATAGTGGAGTTTGTTAGACCAAATACGCTATTAATTTAAACATATTTGTATTCCTTTTCGAAAATTAATTGTTCAAATTAATTTATTATGAAAAAAAGTAGTTCGGCGATTGTTTGGATGTTTTAGATGTATAGTAGAGGAGTCTGATATAGCCCCCTTATCACGTGGCTAGATATTGGCCACGTGTCGCCCACGGATGTGGTAATTAGATGAATTGCAAGTTTTAATATTTTGATATAAAATATTAAAATGAATTATGTTACAAAATTTATTTTTAAGCGTTTGATTTTAATATGATTAAACAATATATTTTCCCAAGTCTAAAATAATCTAATTATAATAATAAGTAATATGTAATATTATAATCAAAATATAAATATAAATATATAATATTATAATTATAAAAAATAAATATATAAATATATAAAAATCAGAAAAAATAAATAAATAAATATATAAAATGAAATTATAAAAAAAATAAAAAAATAAAATGAATTTGCTGGGGGTGCGATTTTAGTTATGAAGTAATATTAGGGGGTGCAAAATAGAAAGGGCCTGAATTCAGATTTTGAATTCAGGCCCAAAATGGCCAGGGAGGTGTAAAATGAATTAGAGGAATTATAATAGAAATAACAATAGAGGCCCAAACCAATCTAATACAATTTTAATTCTAAACTATTTAAAATAAGTAAAAAAACAAAATTAAAAATAGTATAACCAAACAAATATCAAAACAGTAGTAAAACCTTTCACGATGCTTTCCTCTTTCTCTCTCGAAGAACAACACCACCCCGACTGAAACCGTGGCGGAGCGTATGGTCGGAGAACGACGTCGTGGATCTGGTAGAAGGATGGGCAGAGCTGCGACGTTATGTTGTTCGCATAGGTGCAGTGAAGGTTGATTCGATGGTTGAGGGCCGAAGTCGCAAATGGGTCGATGACTAGCGGAGGGTGTAATCGGGACGTGACTGGGCGTCGTGCAGTCAGCGGATGGTGGTGCGACAGAGTGGAATGGCGGTAGGACGAAATAGCTTGTAACTTTTCCTCTTTCAATTTCCGTAACACGTTCCTTTTTCTGTCTCTCTCCTCCCCCTCAATCTATAAATTTAGCTTTAATTTATAGTGGTTTAGAGGCTTTAGGAATTTAGGAAAGTTGTAATGTTGTCTGTAATTATGTGATATTGAGATTCAATTTGTTTCTGTAAATGTTTCACTTTGTTTCTGTATTGAATGATTCTCGATTTTGTTTTAATTACACCGTTTATGAGTCTTGATTTTGAATAAAGTGTTTATTTCTGTATTCATTGATTTTGTGATGATTTGTATGATATTGTATTAAGTATTCTGTGATTTTGTACTTAAATGAAAATGTTTGGAATGATGAACATCAGATTCCATTTTTTACAAGAAATCTAAATAGTTATAATTTCAAAAACAGGGCATTCATTCTATATAAAACAACACAAAAATTAGTTTGTTTAAGAGACTCTGGGCCAAACGATTTTCGTTTTGGGCTTGTTGGGCCAACAATGTTTAGGCCTGAATTCCGGGTTTGAAAATGGATTGAGGACAAGATCAACACTTTTATTTATTAAGACATAAACAACACTTTTTTTAATTAAGTTTTTTGTAATATCACGTTTTAATTTAAAGGTAGTAAAGTTAATAATAGTAAGAAAAAATAATAGTAATAACAATGTTAATGCTAAAATAATAATACTAATAATAATCAATTATGGAAAAAAAATAATGATAATTAATAAAAGTAAATATAGCAAGAATAATAATTCTTAATAATAATGTAATATAAAAAAATTAATAGAAAACCGTAAGGGCCTTGCTATCGGGCCTAAAAAAAGTAATGGGATTGTTTTTGTACAAAAAAAAAATTCAATGGGCCCCTGACCAAAACAAATTCGAGCCCTCTTTTAAACTTGAAGCAGGCCTTACAAAAAAAGTTAATGGGCCTTATTAAAAACGAATTTGTTCACACCTCCTTGATTAAAACAATGCACCTCTCTTTTAAACTTGAAACAAATATTAAGACCTAATGGACCATCATATATTGATGGTCTATTTTACATCAACACACCCCTTTGACTTTAAATACCCCTATAAAAGTGAAAACTAAATAATAAAATTTATTTAAAGAAAAACCCTAGATTAGGGTAGGGAAAATTTGGGGTATGACAATGTGTATTTTAAATCAAACCCAATACTTGGCGGGTGAAAACCCAAAGGTTGATAATCATTTCAACACTTCCCAGAAAAGTATTGCCCTGGTCTAGTTGTTTGGGAAATAAATACCAACAATAATGCCAATACTGCAGAAAGAGCGACATCTCAGCACACCAAGGGAATAAAACCTTTCATCATATGAGGGAAGACTTCGCTGGGGAATCTGGGACAGAGGCTTCTGACCATGCAAACCCAAAATCAAACATGAAGCAAGACCTGACTGGGGACGATTGGATCACAAACCCAATATTGCACCTTACACTAATTGGTATCATCTTTAACTATCTGAGAAACATAAAAAGATCGTGCACATACCATCAAAATGACCTGAGAGAACCTTCATAAGAAAATAAATCTTCTCAAAACAACCGAAGTTTGTTCGTTCTTGGGATCACCATTTTTGTTGTCATTGTGTCATCACAAATCTCAAAGTAAATTAAATTGTAAAGATCTCTTTTTTTTTTTTGAAAAAAAAAACAATTTTGTTTTTTAATCTTTTTGCTTTGAAAGTTATTATCAGTAATAAATGGAGTCTTTGCAAGCTAAATAAAATAAGAACACAAAGAATTGGGTAAAAGCTCGAAGTTCATTAATAAAATGGTAGTCTGCGAATGGCGAGACTCCATGGATGATTACAAAGTTTGGAAAATGGTAATACATAATAGAAAAAATACATTGAGATACAATGACCACTATTCCCCCTAGCAACTTTTGAAGTCCTGAGCATCAGCTTTTTTTGAAGTATGGTGAGGATCCGAGAAGATTGTTGCTTCAACGATCAAGTCTTGTCTGACATAGTTACTTGCCAAGAAAATCCCTAACTTTTTCCTAAGCTGCCCTTGCGGGTTTTCAACTTAGCGGGAAATTTATTCTGTTTATGTCTCTAATTTTTGCCTAGACCTCCCTTTCGGGTTTTCAGCCTACCGAGACGCTCTTTTTTGCCTAAGCCGCCCTTTCGGGTTTTCAACTTAATGAGTTGTTCTTTTATTTCTTTAGGCAAAGTATTTCTTGATTGCATCATAATTCATGGGACGTGGGAACTCCTCGCCATCCATAGTTTCAAGAATTAATGCACCACCAGAGAAGGCTTTCTTGACAACATACGGGCCTTCAAAATTGGGAGTCCACTTGCCCCTAGAATCAGTGTTGAAAGACATGATCTTCCTGAGCATGAGTTTGCCTTCTCTGAATTCACGAGGTTTGACCTTTTTATCAAATTCTTTCTTCATTCTTCTCTGATATAACTGCCCATGACATAAAGCTGTTATTCTCTTTTCCTCAATCAAATTCAATTGGTCAAACCTGTTTTGGACCCATTCGGCCTCTGTCAATTTGGTTTCCATTATCGCACGCAACGAGGGAATCTCTACCTCGACAGGGAGTACAACTTACATTCCATACACCAGGGAGAACAGGGTTGCTCCTGTTGAAGTACGGACAGATGTTCGATATCCATGCAGAGCAAAAGGGAGCATTTCATGCCAATCCTTATAAGTAACAACCATTTTCTGGATAATTCTCTTGATATTCTTATTAGCAGCTTCAACAACCCCATTCATCTTTGGTCTGTATGAAGATGAATTGTGATGGACAATCTTGAATTCTTCACATTGTTCTGTCATCATCTTGATGTTTAAATTCGAGCCATTGTCGGTGATGATTCTGCTCAGCACACCATACCGACATATAAGATTATTTTTAAGGAAACACACAACCACCTGTTTGGTAACATTGGCATATGAAGCAACCTCCACCCATTTGGTGAAGTAGTCAATTGCTACCAAGATAAAACGGTTCCCATTTGAAGCTTTGGGTTCTATCATCCCGATCATGTCTATACCCCACATAGAGAAAGGCCACGGGGAGGAAATCACATTGAGAAGTGTCGGAGGCACATGGACCTTGTCTGCATAGATCTAACATTTATGGCACTTCTTTGCAAATTTGTAACAATCAGACTCCATTGTTAGCCAATAATAACCTACCCTTAGCATCTTTTTAGCCATCGAATGTCCATTGGCATGCGTTCCAAATGAACCTTTATGAATCTCATGCATCAACATGTCCGCTTCGTGTCTATCCACACATCTGAGCAAGACCATGTCATAATTTCTCTTGTATAACACATTTTCACTGAGGAAGAAATTGCCTTCCAATCTTCTCAGTGTCTTTCTATCTTTCCTCGACGCACCAATCGAGTATTCCTGAGTCTGAAGAAAATGCTTGATATCATAATACCAAGGTTTTTCATCTGCTACCTCCTCTGTCGTAAATACATGAGCGGGCCTATCCAGCCTTTGAACTGTAATTCGGGGTATATCATTCCAAGTATTCACTTGGTACATGGAAGCCAGAGTTTCCAGAGCATCCGCCATTTGATTTTCATCTCTCGGGATGTGATGGAATTCAACTTTATTGAAGAAGGGTAATAATCTTCTAGCATTATCTTTGTAAGGGATCAAGCCAGGGTGACGAGTGTCCCATTCTCCTTTAATCTGATTTATTACCAAAGCTGAATCACCATACACATCTAGAATTTTAATTCTGAGATCAATAGCTTCCTCAAGACCCATGATGCAAGCCTCATATTCTGCCATATTATTAGTGCAATCAAATGTTAACCTTGTAGTAAAAGGAATGTGGGATCCATGAGGAGTGACAATCGCAACACCAATTCCTTTACCATAAGCATTCACAGCTCCATCAAATATCATACTCTAATGAGATTCAGGGTCAGGGCCTTCCTCAGGCAATGGTTCATCATAATCTTTCACCTTCAGGAACATTACATCCTCATCGGGGAATTCATATTCTGCAGACTGATGATCTTCCACCGACTGGTGAGTAAGGTAATCTTCCAACACACTAATTTTAATAGCCTTTTGAGTGCGGTACTGGATATCATATTCAGATAACAACATCTTCCAGCAGGAAATTCTCCCGGTAAGAGCAGGCTTTTCAAAAATATACTTGATTGGATCCATTTTGGAGATCAACAAAGTAGTATGATTCAACATATACTGCCGCAAACGCTTCGCTGCCAAGGCTAAAGCATAACATGTCTTTTCAAATGTGGAATACCGCGACTCACAATCAATGAATTTTTTGCTGACATTATAAATGGCGAACTCCTTCTTCCCTGTTTCATCATGTTGTCCCAGAATACAACCCATGGATTTATCTAACACCGTTAGATACATAATTAACGGTCTTCCTTCTACGGGAGGGAGCATGATAGGAGGTTCAAGAAGATATTCTTTAATACTCTCAAATGCCCTTTGGCAGTCATCCGTCCATACACAACCTTGATCTTTCTTTAACAACTTAAAGATCGATTCACATGTTGCAGTCATATGGGAAATAAATCTGGAAATATAATTCAAACGCCCGAGGAAACCTCTGACTTGCTTTTCAGTTCTTGGTGCTGGCATTTCTTGAATTTCTTTGACTTTATCAGGGTCAACTTTGATTCCTTTATGGCTAACAATGAAACCCAACAATTTCCCCGATCAAACACCGAAGGTGCATTTATTTGGATTCAAGCGGAGACCATACTTCCTCAAACGCTGAAACAACTTCAACAAATCTTCTATATGCCCTTATTCAGTCTGAGATTTGGCAATCATATCATCATTATATACTTCGATTTCTTTGTGCATCAGATCATGGAATAGGGTCGTCATAGCCCTCTGGTACATTGCACCACCGTTCTTCAACCCGAAGGGCATCAATCTGTAATAGAATGTTCCCCAGGGTGTGATAAACGTTGTTTTTTCCATGTCCTCTAGAGCCATTCTTATTTGATTATACTCGGAAAATCTGTCCATGAACGAGAATACTTTTAATTTTGTTGTGTTATCCACTAACATGTCGATGTGAGGCAATGGAAAATCATCTTTTGGACTAGCTTTATTTAGATATCTGTAATCTACGCACATGCAGACTATTCCATCCTTTTTAGGTACTGGGACAATATTGGAAATCATTGAGGATACACTGACGTCACAAGAAAACCAACATTAATCTGCTTTAGGACCTTCTCTTTGATCTTTACTGCCATATCTGGGTGGGTTCTTCTCAACTTTTGTTTAACTGGCGGACACTCTGGCTTCAACGGAAAATGATGCTCGACAATATCTGTATCTAGACCAGACATATCTTGATAAGACCAAGCAAAAATATTCACATACTCCTTCAACAGCTCATTCAACCTCTCTGTACATCGGGTTGTAACGATGCTCCAATCTTGACTTCCTTCGGATCTTCTTCTGAACCCAAATTGATCACTTCCAAAGGCTCCTTATAGCCCCAAACATAGGACATTCAAAGTTGGGAGAGGGTGCAGGGTCATTGTATTCAACGAGTTTTTTAATTAATCTTCACATATGATTTATGATTGCTTTTAGAAACTGACACATATAAGAAGTGATCAGGCAGATTTATTTTCAGTTATTATTTATTTTGAAAGGTTTTTTCTGATTACCATTTTCCAAGAAAAAGTAGAAAATAAAGACATAATTTGGGAAGAAAAGACAACTTTTATTAATGATCTTAAAAGTCACAGCAAAAAGATAAGCCCTACAACATTAATACTTCCACCTTGGGCAGAGTGAAAGCTTTTCAAAAGAAAGAAACAGATCGACAAAACAAATTACTTTGAAACATGTATGCAAGAAGGAACATCAATGGTGACCCAGTTCTGAACCATGACTCCATGTATCACATAATTCGGTACTTCCTGCCCTGCTTCATCCTTTTCAAAAGCATTAATTCCAGAATCAATTGGATGGAGGTAGTCTCCGCTGCGGAAAACATCATGATAACTTTTCACAGTAGACTTTGGCTTCAAACTTTTGCCTTTTCCAATCTTCGAAGAGAAACCCAAACCAGTTTTGTTTTTGTTCACGGGTGGATTCATAAGTCGTCCCCAAACTGTATTATGACCATTGCGTACAACCTACTGTGCGTCCTTCAACGAAACCACAAAATTCTTATTTCTCCTTATGTTGTCAATGGATAGGGCTTGGAATTGGGTTCCAACAGTAGCCTCATCATGTTCTACAATAATGAAAGAGGACAGATGGTATATCAACAATGCCTGCTCCCCATTGATGATCACTACCTTCCCTTCACGCACAAACTTTAGCTTCTGATGTAGAGTTGAAGTGACAGCCCCTGCTTCGTGTATCCATGGCCGTCCTAGCAAATAACTATATGCGGGAATAATGTCCATGACCTGGAAGGTTATCAGGAAAAAATGTGGTCCTATATGGATGGGTAAGTCCACTTCACCGATGACAGATTTCCTCGACCCATCAAATGCCTTCACAATGATGCCACTCGGGCGCATAGGTGCTCATTGATACTTTAACTTCACGAGAGTACTCCTCGGTAAAACATTCAACGCGGATCCATTATCAATTAGCACATTGGATAGCGAATCATTCTTGCAGTTCATAGATATGTAGAGGTCCCGGTTGTGATTCCTCCCTTCATCTGGTAACTCATCATCGCAGAAACTCAAGTTATTACATGACGTAATGTTTCCAATTACGCTGTTGAATTGATCTAATGGCATGTCATTCTCCACAAACGCTTGGTCTAGTACTCTCATCAATGATTCTCTATGAGCGGAGGAATTCATCAATAAGGATAGGATAGATATCTTTGAAGGAGTCTGCAATAACTGATCTACAATTCGGTAGTAGCTCATCTTAATCATCTTCAAAATATCATCCACTTCTTTCTCTAATGTAGCTCCACTAGTCTCTCATGTAGCCTTCTTAGGCTCATCATTCTCAACAATTTTCTTTCCAGCAACAACATCTCTTCGTACAACCGGCGCAAACACACGGCCACTACGGGTCACCCTGCTACTTTCAGCTATATTTCCAACATCAGACATTGGCTGGATGGGAACTTCCACCCCATCTTCTAAGATTGTAGTGTTGTATTTGTAAGGCACAACCTTATCTGATTTGTAGGGAATAGGACCTGGAAAACTAATTACCAATGGGATAACAACTGGTGTGCTATGGTACTCCACTTCCAAATAAACGGGTGCACCAAAACAAGGCACAATGACGTTTACCCCTTCTTTAACACAATCAGTCATCAAAAAGTCATTTCTGGCAAACAAATCTTCGCCTGAAGAGAAATACTCATCCGCGGAGGCATACTCTTCCTCTGACTTTTCTTTCATTAAACAAACTCCAACCATATTAACCTCATGATAATCATCCCTCTGACATGTGACCTTGATAGTTCCATTATCTAATAGCAACTGAACACCATCCCTCATAATATAACATCCTCGGGGGTCTCGACAGCAAACTATGCAAGACCCATATTGGTGTTCCACCTGACCAGCAGTATGGAAGAAGGTAGCATGAAATTGCACGAGATCCTCATTCAAATGCTCCACATCAAAAATTTTGAATTCACCAGGACATCCAGAAACCATATTCACTTCCTCTTCATACTCTGCCCTAGGCATGATTATATGGATTAAGCCCTCATCCATCATCTCCTGTAAATCAACCTTTATCTTCTTGCAACCCTGTATATATGTACTGCAAATTGCACAACCGACACGGTCATACGTATAGTAGCTGAATTAACAAAGGTATGTGTGCATTTTCACCAAATCTCCTTTAACCAGATTAATGTCAAAAATCCGGAAGTCGTCTGGACAACCGGCCACCATATTTACAGCATTTACTCCCTCGTGCTTGGGTAGAGGATTATCTTTGACATTAGGTCCCATGTCCTTGAAGGATAGAATTCCATACTTCACCAACCTTTTCACTTCAGTCCTCAAAGGATAACAATTCTCAACACTATGCCCTGGTGCTCCCTGATGAAAATCACACGTTTGGTCTGCCTTGTAATACCAAGGCAATGGTGATGGTACGGCGGGAGGTGGTCGTGTCTAGACCAACTTCTTCTGAATCAATACTGGTAGTAGCTCTGCATAGCTCACGGGAATAGGGTCATAGTTCCCCCTTCTCTGATTATTACCTTGGTTCCCCTACTGGGACGGTCTTTGATAAGCAACGGTAGTCGGAGCGGCACTCATCACAGTAGTAACCGAGGCGACTTGCTGGTGACGCTGATAATTCCTTCTAGGAGCGTTTACCCTCCTCTCTTGTATACAAGAATTTGTATCCCCTTCTTTCTTCTTGGTAAACCCATAAGATGGCTTCTTCACACCTACGGATCCTTCACTCTTCATCAAACGACCTTCTCTTACATCCTCTTCTAAGCAAATACACATTCTTACCATCTCTGTAAAATCACTTGGTGCGCCTACCATCCTTTCGTAGTAGAAAGCACCCAGTGTCTTCAGAAAAATCTTAGTCATCTATTTCTCTTCCATGGGAGGAATCACTTGGGCAGCTACTTCGCGTCATCTCTGCGCATACTCTTTGAATGATTCCCTGTCTTTCTGAACCATGGCCCTAAGTTGGTCATGGTCGGGCTCCATGTCCACATTTTACTTGTATTGTTTGATGAATTCTACTCCCAAATCATTAAAAGTATGGATGTTGGTGTTGTCCAAACTCATATACCATTTCAACGCAGCACCGGTCAAACTATCTTGAAAAAAGTGAATCAGCAGACGCTGATCATCAGCGTGGGTAGACATTCTCCTTACATACATCACCAGATGAGAACGAGGGAAAGTTTTTCCCTTATACTTCTCAAATTCCGAGACCTTGAACTTAGTAGGTATCTTAACATTCGGGACCAAACATAGCTCATTCACATTCTTCCCAAATAGATCTTTTCCCCTAAGAGCCTTCATCTCTCTTTCCATCTTACCGAACTTCTGTTGAAAATCATCCATTCTGTCATAAAGACCCAAGTCTTCACTCAGCGGAGGGAAAGGATGACACACATCATCATTAACAAAGGGGACAATATTCACCGAAGGAGGTGCAACAGGAACATCATGCACCACATGAGGTGTAGGAGTAACAACAGTCTGAACCACTAGAGTATCTTGAGGACAAAGATTGAAACCTTCAGGTGCGAAACTCTCTAGCATTCCCCATGGATAACCTTGAGGTATACGGTTTTAAACAACAGCCGGAGTAGCGGATACAAGAACAATCAGAACTTCAGTATTTGCCCTTGCTGGTTGAGGTTGAACATTCGGTGGATGATTCTGAGCAACCACCAGAGCTTCCATCGGAGTAGTAAAATTGTCCAAGCCGGCCTTCAAAGCAGAAACTTCTTCGCGCAACTCACGATTCTCCTGTTCTAAGTTGTCCATCTTCTTTTTGAAATTAGTCCGAGTGTTGTAGTGATGAGTCAGCTTGATGAATGAAGTAAAGAAGCTTGGTAAGACACCTGTTATGCATAACAAATGCAAGAAGTATGTGCAATATGATGCATGACATGGAATGCATATGATTATTTTTACTTCATTATTTAATATTTCAAGGGATTTAAGATTTATAGGCATATTGCAAACATCAAAGTAATAAAGCTTTTGAAATACTGAAATTTTTTATTATAATAACTTCAAAATGGATTACAAGTTTCAATGATCCCAAGTACAAGATGAAAATTCAATCTAAAATCCTGAGAAAAAGAACTGATGGAGATCAATCTGTACGCTGGCGCTTCCCTGTGAACCTGACAATTTGAGCCCTCAACCTCTGCTTTTCTTCCACATGTCTGATGGCAACCTCCTTCCAATCATCTGGATCAGGAAGTGAGTAATAAGAACCTGATTGAGGCTTAGGAGAAAATAAATCCCCTTGCCTCTCATAAGACTCTACCGCTTAACTCTCAAGGATCTCAATCAAATCGTCTTTCTCCTTCAGGTCTGCTATGTAGGAACTCCCTAAAGTCTGTAACTTTTTCTTCCAAGCATCCCTTTCCTGTTACATCCTAACCAAAGCGAGTTGCAACTCTTCTAGCTCATCTAATAAGGGAGGAGTGGTCTTCACAAATAGATCAGGCATGGGTGTCTTCCGAGTATACAGCATCTTCAACTGAATGGATCTCGATCGGACCCACTGAAGATATGGCTCCAAAGAAACAACACCCCTAGGTCCCAAATTCTTCCTAATCTTCTTATGAATGTGACGCCAGGCCTTCGCAATCTGCTCCTTAGTTTCCCTATGGTCTTCTCCTTCCTTCAGAAAGAAACTACTCAAATGAATACTATTCGGTTTATCCCTCATCGGGTAACCAATTTGTCACCGTGCAAGAACAAGGTTATAGTTAATTCCTCCCTTTGTACCAAGAAGTGGTACATTGGGGAAACTACCACAACTGTCAATAATCTCCACATCCTGATAAGCTCGATGATCCAAATCAATATTCGAGTGAGTAAGTGCCATGATCTTAGGAGCCCAACAGGGTTCCTTCTTGACATCCCAAAGAGCATCAGACAAAGGCATATGAGAGATGAACCACCGGTACAACAAAGGCGTGCAACAAATAATAATTCCCCCATGATAAGAATTTATAAGCTGAATAGAGTAATATGCATCACCCAACAGTGTAGGAACTGGGTTTCCAATCATGAAAATCCTGATAGCGTTAATGTCGACAAACTTGTCCACATTAGGAAATAAGAATAATCCATAAGCAAGTAGAGAAAAGATGGCCTCAAAAGCAACTGTACTCTTCATTCTTGAAAAGTAACGAGCTTTCTCCAATAAGAACTGAGTTGGTAATCATTAATCCCTCCTTTAGTAGTCATATGGGCTTCCACCTCCGACTTCCCTAGATGAATCAAAGCGGCAATCTCATGTGGTTTTGGCTCACGCTCCAAACCAGTAAAAGGAACAAGATCGGTAACAGGTAAATCCAATAGATAAGAATACTCCTCCAGTGTAGGCATCAACTGATAATCGAGAAAACTAAATCAGTAATACATCGGATCGTAGAACTGGACCAAGGTCGAGAGAATACCCTCCTTCATCTTTAGCTTCATGAGAGGTATAATGGATCCATACATCTTCTGAAAGTCTGCAAAACACTCGATCTCTGGAATTAGACTTATCAACTCATCTATCTTGGGATCCTTGAAACTGTATTTCCCGGTCTTTCTCTTTCCAGAATCCATGGTTAAAAGTACCTGAGATATTTACAAATAGTCAACCTTTAAAACCCTGGAAATATTGTTTTTTTCAAAAGATACTTATGAGTGCATGGATGCATGATGCAACAATCACACACAAGATCACACATATAGGGTTCATAGGTTCAACGTCACGAGCATGAGGTCAAAGGTACTACCCATAAGGTGTTGGTCTAAAAAGTTATCACCTTCCGAACAAGGTTCTAGAGGTTCCCAGAGTCTATATCCTTCCTTAGGATATTACCAACTTCCTGATTAACTCTGTAATTAGTAATATTCTCAAGAAAGACTCGTCCGAGCGTAGTATCACATGACAACTATTTTCGGATTACTCTGTCATAGCTTTCGCACTACACCTAAAAGGCCAAGATGGGTTTGGTATTCTACGGTCCTCAGTTTCAGCAGGCTCCCAGGTCGAAAGCAGTACGTCTTCCCGATTACTCGGTAAACGATACTATAGTCAAAGGGGCCTCCACTGATTAGGGAATCTCATTCCTCCTTTTTTGGGATTACTCCCTCAAAGTTAACATGACTATACCGCCCTTCCTATCTTAAAGTTTGCCCAAGTCTGGGTATAGGACTTATGAGTAATCACCAAGCACCCTGAAAACCAGGAAAATCCAAACAAACATATATACAAAATATAACACATAAACAACAATAGCACATATACAGATATAAACAAAGATAGGCTCAACCCGCTTAGGGATGGACTAGCAAGAGGTCAATCTTTCCCCAGTGAAGTCGCCATTTTTCTATAGCGGTGGAAATGTTCAAGACTAAGCCATTGGATTGACTAGACTTTATACAAATCAAAATAAAAATCGCCACCGCGCTTTATTATTTCCAAAGGAATGGGAAAAGAGCGGATAACCCAAAAAGAGGGGGAAAGATTCAAGGTAAGGGGGTTGGTTATGCAAAGGAAAGGTATTAGCACCCTAAACATCTACGGTACTCCACAGGAACCTATTTGAAAAATCTGTATATTTTGGCTATAAAAATGTGTTGTATAGAAATAGATGGTGGAGGTGAGAAGAGAAATATTTTTTATGATTTTTGCACCCGCCGCGGTTGCGAACCTTTAGTGCCTACGTACCACCTTTCGTACAATAGGGGATCAGGGTACACGTAGTTCCTCTTTTAAAAATTTGAAACACAAGTGTGTTGGTTAACTTTAAGAGATAAGACATCATCGTCATTGTCCGTGTGGAAAACATACTTACTACCCATAATCATGAGAAAGGAGAATTTGCATCATCTCAAAGTTGAGGATATGGCTTGGATCTTAAAATCAACAATGCCTCACTCAACACCCAAGTGGAAAATATCTCACATCACTACATGTTGTAGAAGTATAGTTGTTTACATTACTACAAGGATTGACAAGAGTCTAATCTTTTGAGAAAAGTTTAAAGATAAAAAGCCAAAGTGGCAAAATGGTTTGAAATGAGATTGATTGACTTTTAGTATTCTCAAAAAAAATGTCAAGGTATTATTAAATTGATTGAAGTTTATTTATGAAAATATTTTGAAAATTCATGGACATAAGTCCATGTTTATTATGAAAGTGTTTCAAGTTTAGAAACAAGAAGAGTTTTCAAAAAGGAGGGAGTAAATTTTTGAAATTAAAGAAGATGGGAGGAGAAGAAGAGGCTATCCTAAAGCATAAGGTAAAAGCTAAGGATAAGGACCATCTAACCAATAAGAAGCCAATACTTGACATTATGTATCAAGATAGAATTCCCATTCTTTGGATTGGAACCAAGCAAGCAAGGATACTAGACCTCTTGAGAGAACCAAAACCTCAAGTGTATTAAGTCTTCACAAAAATTGGGCAGAGTAACGGTTGTATACGGGTGAATTCCAGATTACAAACAGATAATGTAATCACAAAAACCTGCACACAAAAACAAACAAGCACCCTAATATCTTGATGTAAACCTCAAGAACTCCAGACAAAATAAACAAATAAGATCACAAGGTCTCCAAGATAGGCCAAGGTTTCAAATCCTAATTCCAAGAAAAAGTCCCATGCTCCATAATGCCAAGGATAGTAACCAAATTGTCCAAGTGCCATTAAAGATTTTTAGGGTTTATGTTGATTATTTAGTATCTTAGGAAATGAAAAGCAAAGCTCAAGTGAGAAAAGTAAAAAAAATGGCAAGAAAATAAATGCTCAAATGAGCAAAGATGAAAATGGCATGAAACGTAAATGCTAAAAGATAAATAGTACATAAAGCATAAAAATAATAAGAGCTTAAGGTAAAACAAGTCAATAATTAGTGGTTAGTTGGATGACCATTTTGAAACTTACATTTGGAACTCATTAGAGGATTGGTAGAACTAAAGCCTCCACACAATAAGTTGCATTGGTTTTTTTCAAGTATATCATCCATTTGGAATTCTCACAAGTACCATTTAATGATCAATGATGTTTAAGTGATCCGCATTGACCAAAGGTGTTGTAGATCCATTAGAGGATTGGTAGAACCAAAGCCTCCACACAATGAATCTCAAGGTTATTGGATCAAAGAGATCAAATTAACATACTTGGGCTTGCAATCATAAGTTTGGGCCACGAATGATCATTTATTCGAATCGGGACAAAATTTAGCGCTATGTTAAGCAATCGTAAGTGGACTTATATAGAAGTCGCACCTATTTTGAGGCTGGTCAATAGCAATCTATGCACCATTTGTTTTGAGACATGATATAGGGATCATGCTCCAACAACATTTAGTGCAATAAGAAGGGGATGAGATGAAGAGGGATAGGGTAAAAAGAATGTACAAACCACATTTGAATTAAATTTTAATCAAACTATTTATAAAATCATTCATCCATTTCTTGTGGAGTTAAACTCAACACCATGGATCCAATGATGTTAATAGAGTTTATGATCCAAAATCTAACCCAAGATTAGCCAAAAAATAATCACAAAATAATATCACATTTAATATATACATTAAAAGGGTAAAAAAGGTTTAAAAATAGAAAATAATGAGAAAAATATCAATTATGTTCAAATTATTCAAGAAGTGAGAAGTAAGACCAAATAAAAATCAGAAGTGGATCCAAATATTTTCATAAAAATTTTGGTAATTTTTAAAAATCAGAAACTATTTTTAAACTATTTAAAATTGCTCAAACAAACATAAAATAGTTCAAATATAGTAAACCTCAATATAAAATTCCATAAAATTTTCAGAAAGTCCTAAAATATGCAAAATAATATTTATGAGTTTTTCCAGAATTAAAAATTGTCAGAAAGTATTTTTTAAAGTAATTAAAAGAAATCAAATAATACAAAATATATAAAAAATACCAAATGTTAAAATAAAAATGTGAAAAAATAGTCATGAGATCAGAAGTAATTTAAAGTATTTTTGTGAATTTTTTCATAATTTTTGGATAAAAAATAAAAGAGTTATGAATTTTTGAAAATTTAATCAATAAAAATATAAAATCAGAAAATAAAATAAAACCAAAAAGATGTGGACCATCAGATCATAGTCAAAACGCGTTAGTAAGCTAATCCAATGGACCAGACGCGCTGTGCTTGATATGGACCTTAGTGAAATACACATGGGATCAGAAAAAGGGAAACCAATGAAATTAAAATGTTTGGCACGCTATCATTGGCTGAGACGAGACATGTCATCGTCTTCAACCTCCAGATACCCTGCAATGGGGATTTTGTGAGATCCTTCAAATGGAAAAATTAGGATCCCAGACTAGCATCATTGAACTCGTCTCTTCAAGACGATTCTAACACAACCATCGCACCAAATTTATATAAAGTATGGAGAGAGATATGAATCAAAAACCCAGAAAATAGCGAGCACCTTCAATTTGAGATTTCTCTCTCAATTCTCAATGGATTTAAAATTTGTAAGCAACATTAGAATCAGAAGAAGGAGTAGAATAGATTAGTGCTTGATTTGGATACAAATGGTGGAGAATTATACCTTTTCAAAGTTCAAGTAAGAAGCACTGAAACTTAACTTCTGTAGCTTGAATTATGGCTCGTTTTGATTGGTTTAAGTGCTGGAGAGTTTATATGATGCTCAAGGATGATGAATGCGCGAAGAATTTTGGAAAAGGAAGCTTAAATCTCAGAAACTGAATTTAAAAAAAAGGGTTCGTGTGAGGTTTTGGCAAGGTGTTCTTGGCTGTCTAAGCTTGGGAAAATGGATGGGGGATTATCCTCTATTTATAGGGAAGTGAATGGGAATTAAAATTTGAAGAAACAAGTAAGTTTGGAGGGAAATTGAGTGAAGGACGAGCACGAGTGAAGTGTGACTTCATTTCCATCAAAACTCAGCCAAACTTTGCATTTTGGGGTGCTAATCACTTCTGGAAAGTTTGTTAATCACGTTTAAATCAAAAACACGCATAAATCTTGTGTTTAGAAGTCACATTATGGATTTCAAAATTCCGTCTTTGTGAAAAATTCAGTTTCAAGTTACCAAATTCAAATCCATGGCATTTCCAACTCAAGGGGTCTTAGGGCATAATTCTTGATGCTTTGGAAAGATGAGATTACAAGCTTTGCAATGGAAAAAGAATGGAATCAAATGGATGCTTGAGCTGAAAGTTACATGGACTCAAAGTTGAAGAAAAAGAGTTGACTTTCCATACATAGAAATATTTCAAATTCTTCTTCAAAAATGACGTATAATCTTTTGCATCAAAACATGGCCTTCCACTTGGAATTTTCTCTTGACCAAAAAATATGGAATGAAGTATATATCTTGAATGACATTTTTAAATTTGAACCACTCAAAATATCCAAAAAATGAGCAAGTTATGACTTGTTGAAGTTGGCCAAAAATCATGAAATGACCTATAATCTTTTGCATATTTAAGGCAACTTCCATCCATTTTCTCACTTTGCACATAAAATAAGGAAAAAAGTACACATCTTCAAGATCATCATGGAAAAAGAATGGACTCAAGGTGATAAAAATTTACCAAGTTATGACCATTTGAAGTCACATATGGAAAATTAAGGATTCATCTGGATGACTTGTAATCTTTCTTCTTCACCAAGTTGCTTCCACATGAAAACTCCTTGGAACTTTTGAAGTGATTTGTTGATAACTATTTGAAGAGAAAGATGTCTTTAGAATCACTCAAAAATACCAAAAATTGAGCAAGATATGCTCTTTTGAAGTTCAAAACCCTAACCTCTAAATCAAGAGAATGCTTTGAGGAACTTTGACAAGTTTGAACAAACTTCTTGTGAAAATATTCTTTCTTTGTGAATAGAATTTGTTGAGGATGATTATGAGGACTCATAGCCACCAAAACCACTTCCATATCTTGAAATTTGAGAGAAATGTGCTCTCGTGACCAATAGGAACAAGGCCTTGTCCAAACATGACAACTTCTCCAATCAACCGCTTGTACTTTTGAGTCAAATCTAAAAACCTTGAAATGTGATGAGCCAAAGCAAATTTGCCATTCAAATTATTCCAAAACCACTACAATAGTGAGGTTTGAATTTCTCAAGATCTATTGATTAGGGCATGGAAATAAACTCATGAACCCATGGAGTAACTTGATAAATCCCATTGCCCTTACCTATATGGATAACAAGCAAGACAAGCTAACATTGTATTTCATTAGTTAAGTGAAGAAATGAAAACAATATCCATGATCACAAAAGGAACATGAGTCAAGGTGCTTGGTAACTTCTCAAAAGAGAAAAGCTAAAGATAGGGAGAAGAACCAAAAGCCCTAATGTGATCTTGTTGTGATTGAATCAACATAGTATGATGAAGGGATCTTAGGGGCAAAAATTGGGGTACAACACAAGGCTTTGGTGTAGTTACATAAATAATGACTGAAAAGTAAAGTGAGGAAATTAAAAACCCTAATTAAACTATTACAAATCGGGCACAGTTAAATAATAAAAAATAATCGTATGAAAAATAATAACGCGCAAAAATTAAGACTGGCCTACGTTTGAAACCCTAAAATTTAATTTCTTATTAAATATTGTATAAAAAATTTAAAATTTAACCTAATCTCTAATAGAGTTTAAATTAAAGAAAGCAAATTAAAGTTAATTAAATTAATTTGCAAAAATTAATTTTATTAAGAAAAACTCTAAGTCCTATTTTTATGATTTTCTAATTTTATGATTTTAAAAAAAAAAGAATTTTTAAAAATTATAAACTAATTAAATAAAAGAAAATAAAGTAATTAAAAAAACGGGCCTAAGGGGTGAGAAAGTAAAATTAGGGGTATGCTGCTGAATTTGCCAAGGCCCAAATCTGGTGGCCTACAACTGGGTTGAATCTGGTGTTATTGTGTTAGGGAGTTCCACCATGGGGAAGCATCACTGGGCGCTGGATATGGAGGATGAATGATCCAATGGCTGAGCATGAGGGTGCAAGATAGTTGTCTTAGGAAGCCACGCACTGGAATCTGTAGAAAATATCAAGAAAACAAATAAGCGTTGGACCTAGGATCGAACCCATGTGCCTTCCTTCACGTATTCATACCCTTTACAATTGTGATGCCTGCTCATTCATATATATAATAACATAATAATATTATAATTGAAAATAAGAGCTAGTCCTAGTCAATAATAAAACACACGCGTGAGAAATAGCTATAACCAATCAGAATGTATCAAACTGCCACGCGTTCTCCAAAAGGAGTCAATTAAGTCCATGATGCTGGAGTGGATCTCCTGTCATCTTCTCCGGGATCACTAAATCGTGATCTACAAATTCTGGAAGTTTAAACTTCAAATCAAAAGCCTATCCCACACGAAAAATACTCTTGAGTTCAAATCTAGTCTCAGTTTTCATTGAGCATGCATGTATCACCTGGTTCAAAGCACGATACAGATTTTGCCCTAAACATGGCAAAATCTTTGTTACACCTCAAACCACTCATGTTTCACGTTGGTCCTGCCTTAAACATCATCCTGAATATGAATCAAACTAGGAAAAGGATTAATGCATCATAGGATTATCAATATAAACTCAAGAAGTTACCCACGATGAGTTGTTCTGATTTGTTGGTTCTGGGAGGATTTTCCCTTCAAAGATGGATGGATTGGCTTGTTGAGAGTCCCAGGAATATGATTGGATGGCTGAAACTGATCGAGATTGGTTGGATAAGGAGATTTCCAATTGCACCAATTTTGAACAACTTTGAAACATTGTTGGGGTTTTGTTGCATCAGCTATGTGTGTCCTTTTAGTCTAGGGTTGGTGTGCTTATGTAGTGAATCATATTAGGTCAATAATTGTAGAAAAAGATCCATGCTTTGATGAGAAATATTTTCTTTCTAATTATTTGATTTTTGGCTTGTTTTGGACTAAATCCAATCTTATCTTCCCTCAATAATTTTTCTTTTGATTTTCCAGCATATCTTACCCCTTATTTGATGAGAAAAAGTTTCTTAAATCATATCATTCATTATTTATTTTATTTATTTATTTCATTTTGAATTTTGATGAATACAAAATAAAAATAAATAATAAAAATAATGAAATAATGTATGAGTGAGCTTAGAGGTCGTGGGCCATGTTAGGAACAAGTTTCAAGCATGAAAACATGGGCCCATTTGGAAAAATTCAAGTTTGGTCAATATTGGCTTCATGCATTTTTTCCAAAAATTGGTCAACTTTAGCAATGCATATCTCTCTCATTTTTAACCCTAAGAGGGTGTTCTTGGACTTTTTAGAGAGCTTAGGATGTCCTCTAAACAAAAAGTTTGGTTTTATCTCAATTGGATCTTCCATATTCATGTAAGGAGCTTTGACCCCAAAGGTGTTTTTGTTGACTTTTTTAAAGGACCTACAATGTCTGAGCTTGTATCTTTTAACTGAGGCATTTATTGATCTTGAGGGTTGAAGAGAAGTTGTAGGGAATTGGATTCTCTTCAAAATGAGCTCTGGTGGAAGAATTTCTGATAAAATATGAGAAAGTTATGCCTGTTCAAAGTTTGGTTGACTTTTCCTATAGTAACCCTAATTTGCCTTTTTTTTTTACTTTTGATGAGTTAGGAGCATTTCTTGAGGAATCATGATCAACCCTTGATCAAATGATGGATATTACTTTAAAATGTTGACGTTCACCAAAAATCTTGAAGTTTGACTGTATATATGCCATAGTTGACTTTTGACCTAGTATAGTTGATTTTAAGGCATTTGAGCAGTTGACTGAGCAAACTTGTTGTTCAAGGCATGAAATTTGGCATGGATGATCTTGAGGACATATTAGGACAATGGAGAAAATTTGGGATCCTTGGGAGTCACACATCTTGCTTAAAATTGAAACCCTAGTTTGAGGTTCATTGCCTTTAGGAGGTGAGTTTGCCTGTTAAATTCTTAGTCATCCTAGGGCAAGTTGGGGATCTCAGTGGACATGTCTTGAGTAGAATGAGAGGGAAAATTTTGGGGTATAACATACTTCATAAAGCTTGCTAAGCTGCAGAAGATAATGAATATGACTATGATTGTTCAAGTTACAAATCCACAACACAAATGTTATGCTCAAAAATGATCATTGAAGAAGATAGAATAAGGGTTGTTGTCCAGAATGTTCTAAGGTGAATCAAGATGAAGAAGTTCTTATATGTGCTACAATGAGATCAACAACGCTTTCAGAAGCTTGTGAAGAAGAAGAATTCAGAAATTCAAGTGCTTTGGGCTGTTGTCTGAGAAGAAGCTACTTTAAGAAAAGAAGACCACACATCAAGCTACAATGAAATGTAATATTTTTAGTGTGTATTAGGATCTTTTGATGTATTTTTAAATTCTGTTTACATCCAAATTCAAGTGCTTTGGACTGTTGTCTGAGAAGAAGCTACTTGAAGAAAAGAAGACCACACATCAAGCTACAATGAAATGTAATATTTTTAGTGTGTATTAGGATCTTCTGATGTATTCTTAAATTATGTTTACATACAAAGACAGTCAAAGATGACAGAAGGAAGCAAAGACAAAGAATGACTCATACTTGTGTTTCAAGAATTTTACCCATGTCCACCTGCTGTAATCATTAAGATGACAAATCCATATTTCTTACCATTGACATAAGTAGTTTTCACTGGTCCAAATAAGTTAATGTGAAGAAGTTTTAATGGCCTAGAACTAGAAACAATCTTTTTACCTTTGAAAGAGGTTTTTGAAAATTTTCCTTTCTGACAGGCTTCACAAAGGGCATCTGAAGAGTATTTCAGATTGGGAAAACCTCTGAGTAATCCAATTTTATTTAGTTGAGAAACCTTTCTCAAGCTAACATGACACAGACACCTATGCCAGACCCACTTCTCTTTTTGAATAGTCAAGAGACATTTTACATTCTGATTTTTGAAATATGATAATTGTATTTTATAAATATTGTTTTTCCTCTTGCCATTGAACTAAACTGAGCCATCCTTATGACTAATATCTTTATAGGATGTTTGATTAAAGATGATGTCATAACCATTGTCACTAAGTTGACTAATTGATAATAACTTTTGCATTAGACCCTAGACTAAAATAACATTGTTAATAGAAGGAAATTTACCATTACCAATCGCTCTAGAACCAATGATCTTTCCCTTCTGATTGCCTCTGAAGCAAACGACGCCTCCAGACTTAAGTTCCAAATCTTGGAACATATGCCTTTCGCCCATCATGTTTTTCGAGTATCCACTGTCTAGGTACCATGACTGGTGTTTCAATGGCTCCATTAAGGAGATCTACAATGTAGATTATCTTATCCTTAGGTACCCACTTTATGGGTCCTCTTTTGTTTGAAGTTCCAGAGGTTCTGACCCCTTTGGATTTTTGTTCAACATAATAATCATGTGAAAATTGTGCATGATACTTTGGTTTTAAAATTTTCTTCTATGTCTGTGTTCGTGCTACAGAAGTATCAGAACTTCCTTGTTCTAGACATTTCAAATATGTGCCAGCAGGCACAAAATGTTCAGAAAGAGGTTTTGGTTTGACATTCAAAGTTTTATCAAATTTATTTGATTGTCCTGAGTACCCCAAGCCTCTGCTTCCATTTCTACTAACACCATAGATCATTGAATCTATTTTTCTTCTATCTATGCTTTTAGCAAAGAAGTGTTGAAAATCTCTATCATATCTGATTACTTCTTCAGTAACAAATGTGTTAGAGAGAATCTCTTCTTCTAATCTAGACACGTTACTTTTCAAAGCAGTGTTGAATTTTTGTAAAACAAATAGTTTTCCATTTAAAACAGAAATACTTTGCTCATCTATAGTCGTGTCCTCTGAAGTAGCCACACCACTCTTTTTCAAGATTTTGTGTTTACTTAGAAGAGATTGATACCTTTTCATTAATTTAGTTAAACCAATTTCAAGTTCAGAACAAGATAAAGAAGAAAGTACCTCTTTGTCATCATCACAGTTTGACATATAATTTAATATCAGTTTATTTTCTGATGTTGTTTCTCCTCTGCTGGTCCTGGCCATGAATGCCATGTTTTCCTGTTTTTCATTAGAATCTTCATCTTCTGATTCTGAATCATCCCATGTTTCCATGAGACCGTTCTTGGCTTTGTAAGCCTTTTTAGGCTTGTTGTCTTTCTTAAGCTTTGGACAATCATTTTTGTAATGTCCAGGCTCGTTGCATTCAAAACAAGTGACTTCTTTTCTAGAATAATTTCTCTGACTAGAACTGGATTCACCTCTTCCATATGTCCTTCTTTGACCTCTGAAATTGCTTTGTGTGTGCTTCCATATTTGACTTATTCTTCTAAATATTAAGGAGAGTTCATCATCATCTGAATCTTCTTCAGATTCTTCCTTAGCTTGGTAAGCCTTGGTTATCCCAGAAGTAGACTTTAAAGCAAATGATTTTACCTTCTTCTGAGATTTATCTTGTTCCAACTATATTTCATGACTTCTTAAAGAGCTAATAAGCTTCTCAAGAGAGGTGTTGTTCAGATCCTTTTCCAATTTTAAGGCATTTACCATAAGTCTCCATTTAACAGGCGTACTTCTGTTAATATTTTTAACATGATATGCGATAGAGTAACCTTTGTTCAGACCCTTAAGTCCTGCCACAAGAGTCTGAAATCTTGAAAACATTGTTTCCTCAGATTCGTCATCTTCTATCTTGAAGGCTTCATACTTTTGAATTAAGGCCAGAGCCTTTGTTTCTTTTACCTGTGCATTGCCTTCATATGTCATCTGAAGGGAATCAATAAATAGACTTTGCAGTCTCTCTATCTGTGATTTTCTCATATTCATTATATGAGATAGCACTTAGAAGAATGGTTCTTGCTTTGTAGTGATTTCTGCATAATTCCTTTTGTGCTTCTATCATTGCACTTCTTTCAATCTTATGACCTTTATCATCTACTGGGTGAGTTTAGCCATCAACTACTAAGTCCCATAGATCCAAGTCATATGCTAAAAAGTAACTTTCAAATATATCCTTCCAATAGTCAAATTTATCCCCATCAAACAAAGAAGGTTCTAAACCATAGTGATCTCTATCATTATCCCTATTATCAACAGTGGAAGTAGACGTAGCCATTGGTTTTTCAAACACACTAGACCGGTACTGGAAACCATTAAGTGTTGATAAAAATTCAAACTTTTTATCTTCCTAGAACCGGAGCTCTGATACCAATTGAAGGTGTGAAAAACACAAGAAAGGGGGGGGGGGGTGAATTGGTTTTTTTTAAAACAAAACGATTCTTTTAAAAATATTCCCCTTTTAAGTTAAAATACTTTTTTTCCTTCACTCTTGATAATAACAATAAGTAAGAATAGGAAGTAAATAACAATGTATGTTTATACTAGTTCACTTAAAAATTATCAAGATAGTCTAATCCACCTGCCAAGGTGATTTCTCCTCACTAAACCGAAGAATTAATTCACTATAACTAAATTGGTTACAATTTGCACAAGATACCCACAAGTTACTAACAACTTAAAGACTCACAAGCCCTAGACTTCTTAAACATTCAGGCCTACCTGGTCCCTTAAGGAATATCAACTAATAATCAACCTGATTATTACAATGCACAAGTTACCCACAAGTGACTAACAACTTCTCAAACTCGCAAGCTCTAGACTTCTTAAGGATTAAGACGTACCCAGTCCCTTAAGGAATATCAAATAACAGTTTGAATACAAGTTTTGTTTACAAGAATGTTGCTTCTAAAAAGTTGAGTATGTAAACTATTTTATGAACAGTGACTTAAGAATGTGAAAGCAATGAACATCGTTTGCGCGTGAATATTTCTTTGGTTGGTTGCATTTGTTTTCTTTGTCTTTAAGCTTTTACATATAGCCATTATCATAATGTATCCGTTGAGGTATACTCTTGGAATTTCCAAAAACATTGAAAGCTTGAACTGTAAAGTGGGGGACAAGATCGTGCGACGCGTCCTTCCTTTCATGGTAGTGGAATGAAACGTTGATTGTACTATGTACTATTTGTACCATGTTAATGTTATCTTCTTTCCTTCTGCACTTCAAATGCTTCTTTTAGCATGAGTTTAGAAGCGAGAACATAACATCAGGTCTTTAGAACTTCAAGTCTTCAGAGTCTTCAGAGTCTTCAGAACTACGACTTCAGAGTCTTAAGCACTTGGTCGTTTGAACCTTTTCTTGGAATCTTGTGTCTTTAGAACTTCAAGTCTTTAGAGTCTTTAGAGTCTTTAGACCTTCTGTCTTTTAGATTCTTCAGCACTTGGTCTTCAGAACCCTTATCTTTAGAACTTCATTAATAGAAACACATGCTTTCAGCATCTGGTCTTCAGTAGAAACTTTGTCTTCAGATCTTGTAACTTTGTTTCTTTCGGACATGTTGTCTTTAGAAGCTTGAGTCTTCAGCATCTAGACATAAATAACAACTTCAGTCTTCAGATCTTTTAACTTGTTTCTTCAGACAAATATCAGAATTTACACTTCAGAGCCTTCTAGATTGTCTTGCTATTGTTCAACAAAACTTGTGTAGCATAAAAGCGAAATCAATTCCCTTCTAATGTCTTGGCCACACCATTCATCAGAAGCAGAACCCCTTTTTTAAGTACTCAACAATAACAAACATTAGTATAAATTTTTTTTTTCATTCAATCATATTCAATTGTTATCATCAAAACTCAGAGATAATATTGTAGAACCAAATCTTGTTCTTACAATCTCCCCCTTTCTTATGATGACAAAACTATGTATTTTGATGACACAATTTTGTACACATAATCATAATCAGTGAAATTAGAAAAGTGAGAAATACTTATGCTTTTTCAGATAGCCCCCCTGAGTCAATGACTTGATGAAGATCGAATATCCTAACTCTGAACCATTAGAGTAAAATATGAAAATCCTAAAAAGGCAGCTTGGGCAAAAAAGGGTATCCCGATGGAATAAAAATCCGAAAGGTTGGTCCAGAAAAAAGTTAGGGATTAAAGCTTATGACTATGCCCCGTTGGTTCATCTACTTACATCAAGCTTTGTTATCAGTGTCAAGATCAAACGGTACAAATCAATTCAATTAACTTCTTTCAACAGTAAGGGATGTGATGCTTGAAGACATAGAGGAAATAGCAGAGTTGAAACTCGATGGAATTATTTCCACATAGCTGTTTTTCTTATTTATGACTTTGTATTTTTTAAATTTCACAACTTTCTGTTACTAGAATTTTTGTTTCCTTGTATAAAACTTCTATGTTCATAGGCAAACTTTCAAAATCAATAAAACTCAGTCTATTTCAAAATTCAAAGTTATTTATTTTTACTTCCTCTATTTTGTTTGTGAATACGTCCAATGGTTACTTTGAATAAACATATATATGCATTTGAATATGATCACCATTTACAAATATTTGCATAAAAAATAGGATTATAATTTATCGAAGACTCTAGGAGTTGGGATAATGTTTAAGTCATTCATAAATCTCCACAGGGAAATCTCCATGAAACTATCTCTGTAGGGCCATCTTCACAAGCTCATCCCCAACAGAGATATATTCTCCAGGAAGTCTAATATGCCATCAGGTTGAAATTGGGGCATCTTCCATCAGTTCACCTCCATATCTCTAATAGATAGATTGACCGGATCATCATCCCCAATAGGTCCCCTAGCAGATAAGGAAGTTTGATCATTTCCCCAACATACTATTGAGACTTCCTCAGCGCAGCCTATAAAATTCTAAATCCCATCAGAGTTTATTTCCTCGACACAGTTTACAGGAATTTAATTCCCCATCAGAATTTATTACTCTAACGCTGTAAATCCCTAACGAAATTCTCTTCTCCAGCAGGATTTAATCAAAGTTACTATCCTCAGAAGAGTTGCTACAGTATCTGAAACCCAGACAAATAGCACACCGAAGGATTATCCATCTCTTTTATCCCCAGTCAGGGTACGTAAGAATCAAATCCTTCAACAAAAAATGGCAAACAACCGACTCTCCTTGAATGCCTCTATCCTCAAGTAGAAGTCGAAGATCCCCAGTGGATTATCCTCAAATAGAAAGCGGAAATCCCCAACAAAATTATTCCCAGTAGAAATTGAAGAAAAACTTTCTTCATCCCCAACAACACTCCGAGATTTATTTCCCCAGCCAGACATTGTTACAATGAGCTACCGATACGTTTCAAATTGCGTCCATACATCATTTCACAATATATCATAGCATATGTATTCTGAAATGCATATAAAATTCTCATTTATTTTGAGAGAATCATTACGCGATGCATTACATACATCATGACATTACATAAAGCTAATTTTGTATTTTCAAGTAAAGCTCGCAAACAGACGAATATCACTAGCAATTTTCAAACAGGTCAGAGATTAATTCCTTAAACAGGACGGGGCAAATATCTATATGACCAGGCGATATGAATTCCTGAATCAAGACGAGTTTACCAAAAAAAAATAGGTCGCTGATTAATTCTTGAAATAGGACGAGGCAACTTTCTATATGACCAAGTGTTATGAGTTCCCGAAATAGGACGTGTTTACCAAAAAAAAAAAACAGGTCGCATATTATTTCCCGAAACAGGACAAAGCAACTATCTATATGACAAGGCGGTATAAATTCCCGAAACAGGACGGGTTTACCAATGAAAAAGGTCACATATTAATTCCTGAAACAGGACGATCAACTATTTATATGACCAGGCGGTATGAATTCCCGAAATAGAATGGGTTTACCATTGAAAAACAGATTGTAGATCAATTCCTGAAACAGGATCAGGCGACTATTTGCATGACCAAATGATTTCCTTTAGAGACTGAATTCTGATGAGCATCTTCTTCATGGATTAGTTCTGAAAAGCATTTTCCCTAAGAGATTTTCTAAAAAGAATTCTTCAGATACAGACAGACATAGACTCATTCTGATACTCCTATCAACAATTACTTTAGATGGCATTTGTAAGCCCATCTCCGAAGACACTCTATCACATCTCTGAATGGCATCTTTAAGCCCATTCAAGCAGCATAATCAACCAACAGTGTCACTTCATGCACATGTGAGTGCAATGTTTTGGGCACTTAAGTGTTCAATCCTCTCCCCCCTTCAAATCACGAATGGCGGACATGCCAATCTAACTCTTCAGATTTAAGAAGATTGAACAGGGGCATCTATTGTACCATAAAATTTTCCCTCCCATTTTTGAATACAATTGATTCAACACACCACTTCATGCTCCTATGGTTCTCAATTGCTCAAGAATACTCAAAGAATGATCAAATAAACCCTCTTCCTAAGTAGTTGACCTACAAATAGAGTTTTAATGCCTCGAGTGGATTCCATGATTCCTCATATGCTTCAAGGTACCCTCATGACAAGTTTTAATCCTTTCATCACAAGTTTTCTCAGTCAATTACTCAGATGATTGAAAATCAACTGTATTGAATAAAAAGTCAATTATGGTCAACATACAGTCAAAACTCAAGATTTTTCGTCAACATCAAAATTTTGAAGTCATTTTCATAATTTCATCAAGGTTTGATCATGATTCAACAAGATTGACTCAATATTTCTCAAAAGACAAAAGTTTCTAAATTAGGGTTTTATGGACTTTTCTTAAGGAGAAGTCAGTTGAACTTTGACCAAGCATAACTTTCACAAGCTACATCAGAAAATTCTCAACCAAAGAGCATTTGGATGTAAATTAAATTCTATACAACTTTGTATCTTTAAGCTCAAGTCCAAAAATCATTCATTTGAGAGATATAAGCCAAAACATTACATGTCATTTTGAAAGTCAACAAAAAGACATTTTTTATCAAAGAAATTTACACAAGTTAAAAATTTCAAATGAAAAAATGACAAACATGAGAGTTATAGGAGACATGTTGGTCTTTCCAAAAAGTCCAAGATCACCTTCATATGATCAAATTTGAGAGAGTTATGATTGTTGCAAGTTGAGCAATTTTGAGAAAATGCATGAAGTCCACTTTGAGCAAAATTGCTTTTTTGGGCTAATGGGCCTAAGTTTTTAGGTTCAAACGTGTTCATGATATGTTTGAGGACCCATAAGTCCATTCATGCATTATGTTTTATTTTTATTTAATTTATTTTGTTTTTTATTCACTTAAATACAAAATAAATTAAATAAAATAACAAAAGATGGTCCAAGGCGTGTGGGCTTGGTTTTTTATCAGATTGGAGGCCCAAGAACACATATCCAACTTGCCAAAACTGTGTGAATTCAAATATGGCAAGAATCTTCAAATATGGAAACTTGAAAAAACATGTTTTATTCTTTTTTATTTAGCTTTGATTGCACAAGATTCTTTCCATCTATGTTGACCTGATGCATCCTCTATATATACTCAACACAATAATATGCCAAGCCACATGAAAAACCTGCAAGAGAATAGGGTTTCAAAACACCATTTTTTTCAAATAATAGTTCCATATCGTATTGTAATACGTTGGGAGAACTAACTTTTCATTTTATTGTTGATGTGCCGATAGCTAGAGTTGCCATCAAATTTTCTTTTATCCAATATTTAAGAAAAGGTGAAAAGAACCGGAAAGACCTTTGATAGATTTTGAGTTTAAGGGGTAAGATATGAAAAGGGAAGGTGTTAACACCCTTTTCATCCGTATCTATCTACGGGCTCTTAATTGCATGCTCACTTTTGAAAATTGCTTTGTGTAAGTGTTTGAAAAATATTTTGAAAAGCCAAAGTACGACTATCTTTGTAATGGTTCTTGTATCAGTCCTCAAGAATGAGTAAAAAGTGTTTTAGAAAATATTTTTGAAGCTAATGTGTGAAAATGTTTTTTTAGAAAAGTTGTGAGCGAGCGATTAATAGTCTTACCCACTCAAGGTCATTTCTCTTATTTTCCTTCTCATTTAGATATAGTGTTATCGGTAACATTAGCTGGTAGGTAGCCTCATATATTGGATGTGAAGGGACAATCGAAGGGTCATCGTATGATCGTTGAAGGAAACATATAAGGATACTTTAGCAATTATCAGAGGGACTAGATCATTTGTTCATAGGCAACATCGAAGGGTCATCAAGGAGGGACTATGATCTTTTATTCGAAGGGACTTTACTAAAGTATCCATATTTTCGAGGGACATAACCATGTTCCGAAAGGCAACAAAGACAGATTACCCTAAAGGTGCATGTGTGATTAGTGATTCAATTCAATTATTTTATCTTGCATTCAGGGTTATGCTATCGATTTTTTTTATCTTGCCATACACGCCTAATTACTATCAACATACAAATAAGGCAGAAATATAACGTGCAGAAAATAAAAGTCCTACACTATTACACGGCTTCGGGGAAATTACATAATTAAGATGCGGAAGATAAAAACCTAAAACTATTACGTACTCGGAGCAATTACATAATAGGAAAAAAAAAGGTGCGAGAAAAGTAAATCTAAATTATTACACTTAAATAATGTGACCTATACATTTATCTAAGAAAATAAATAGAAGAGAGAAAAGGGTTTTGAAAGAAAGGAGAAAATGTTTCGATGTTTTAGAAAAATAACTTTTAATGATAAAATATAAAATAAAACTAAAATTTCTAACTGATTTTAATATTTTAAAAAAAGGTTTACTTAATTTAAATAATCAAAATCAAAATCAAAATTTTAATTGTTAAAAAAACCTAAACCTAATGTAATTAGTTTAGAAAGTTATTAGGTTAAATAGTTAGGTTTAATTGGGGTTTGATTAGAATTTAAGAGAAAATAAGTGGAAAAAAAAGAAGAAAATAAGGTTAGTGTAAAAAGGCAGAAAAATAATGCACGGGGTGGGTGTTGAACCCACGCCCTAGAAGTCACATGCACGCCTTCCATCCAATGTGCCAAGTTGTTTTTCGTGTTAAAAAACAAGCTCACTTCATAATATGTGAAACCTGCAAAAATATGAAAATAACAAGGAAATTTTGCAAAAGGCATGGATCAAACTCACGCCTTAGTACAATAATGCCTTAACGTGCGCGCTTCTGCCACTGGGGTCGTTATACATCCATTAATTTAACCAAGCAAAAATAAATATAATATAAACTTCCTCAATGTGACCGGAGAAGCGTCGGAGCCCTAGCTCCGGTCGTCTTCTCCGACTAGGTGCTTTTTTAAACTTGCAAGATAACAAGTGTTAGAGATCCAAAGGGACCCTACCCCCTAATTCGAGGGATGCAAATTCAATGGTGCCCTTAGCTTTGCCTAAATCGTCCTGTATAAAGAGATATATTCAAGATAATACAAATAAGTTCCACAATGGTGCTAGGCTTTCCTGGCAGCATGTGCTTCATGTAAGTGATCAGACCTGCATTATTTTGTCTCGTGAACACATTAGAATAATTAGTTTTAATTGAAACACCATGAAAATCAAAATAGATTTTGAATAAAACATGAAACTGGTGATGCATGAGATGTATGTTTCAGGCCTTTTTGATCATTAAGAATTATCAAGACTTACCCTATAATACCCCAGGAATTGATTTGAAAGAATGGTTTTCTTTGAGAAAGGCTGGAACTATGATTTGAAGTTTTCCCTAGTTTGAACAAATTTTGATATTAGGAGAATGTATTTCTTGTGAGGGTTTTTCGTGTTTTCCCTTCCTGTCTGAATGATAAGAATACATATAGGGGAAGATTAGGTTAAAGCATGGGCTTGGACTTTGTATGGAACAAATTTGATTTTGGTTGAAAAATAGAACTTAAATAAGTCAAACATGGAGATTGGTTTTGAAAATAAGCTCCACACGGTTTCTTACACCATCTTGGGCCTCCATCAAATTTGAAACAAAGGCCTATTATGCTTTGCACCTCCTTTGAATATTTATTTGATTTAACTTTGACTTTAAATAAATAAAATAAAAAATAAATAAGATAAAAATTACCATGGTGCATGAGTGGGTTTAGAGGTACATTATGAGGTCAAGAACACGTTTGGACCTTGAAAGATAAGCCCATTAGCCAAAAAAATTAAGTTTGATCAATTTGGGTTTCATGCATTTTCTCAAAATTTCCCAATTTGCACCAATGATAAATCTCTCAATTTTCATCATATGAAGGTGATCTTAGACTTTTTGGAAAGCTCAATATGTCCCATACAATCTCTATGTTGATTATATTTTCATTTGTAGAATTTATCTTGATGTAAATTGTTTTGACAAAAAGTGACTTTTTGTTGACTTTTAAAATGACTTATAATGTTTTGGCCCATATCTCTCAAATGAAACATTTTTTAGACTTGAGCTTAGAGGGACCAAGATGCAGAGAATTGAATTTCCTTCAAAATGAGATTTTGTTGAGAAAAATATGATAAAGCATGTGAAAGTTATGCTTGGTTAAAGTTCAGTTGACTTCTCCTTAAGAAAACCCTAAATTAGTAACTTTTGACTTTTGATGAATATTGAGTTTTCTTGATGAGTTATGATCAACCCTTGATCAAATGATGATTTAAACTTCAAAATATTGATGTTGACCAAAAATATTGAGTTTTGACTGTATGTTGACCACATTTGACTTTTTACTCAAAATAGTTGATTTTCAATCATTTGAGCAATTGGCTGAGCAAATTTGTACGACAAGACTTGAAATTTGACATGAGGATACCTAGATACATATGAGAAACCATGAAATCAACTTGAGGTATTAGAAATCCAATTTCCTCTGAGAAAATCAAAACCCTAATTATAGGCCACTATTTGGGAGGAGAATTTGTCTGATCAATTCTTGAATAGTTTTGAGTACTTGATAAGCTTAGGAGTATGAGAGATTATTTTGAAAATGAGAGGGAAAATTTTGGGGTACAACACGTATAAAAGTTTCCAGCCATTTGCAGTCTAAACTAGGTGTCCAAACTTCTTCCTGAAGTCCTCAGGAACACGCCCTTAGGAACACGCCCAACCCAAGAACCCAAAGATTTAGAGCCCAGAACTCGTGCTTCAATCTCCACCGGTTAGCATTTTTTCTTTGAATTTAATCTTGATTTACATGAATTACTAATGTGTTTGATGAGCCTAAATGTGTTCAGGACATTGTTTAGAACAAGTTTGACGTGTTACATGCAAGCTTTGATACACGAATCTCCATCTTCCATTGTTAGGGCATATAAATCTATTTGCATCGAATCTCTGTTTACAGGCACATTCAGTCCAAAAGAAACCTACCATTCGAATCGTAGCCCTTGATTTAGGGGTATAGCATACTCTTTTCTTTCTAACATGCGTTATTTTTACAGATCCATGAAGCATCTAGCCGGAGAAGATGGCTGGAACTAGGGCTCTAGCGCTTCTCTAATTCATTGATGTTGTTTTTTTTATATAATATATTGTTTGTGTTTTAGCATCATAAGAACAATACAACTCAGTTGGTGAAGCAAATGCGCGCGTATCATGAAGGGCATGGGTTTGATCCCAGCCTTTTGGCATTTTATTGCTTATTTTACAAACTAACACATGTTTACATTATATTGATTCAGTTCTATTTCCAAACACAAAACGCGCTTGGCTCAGATGGCAAGAGTGAAGACTGGTGAAAGGAAGGGCGCGGTTTCAAGCCCCAACGCTAGCTTTCTTTTTATTTACCCTATTTTCAGGCCTTAACCTAATTTTTTTAATTTTTTTTCTTTTAATTTTCCGTTAATTATTTTTGATTAATTTTTTTAATCCAATAAAAAATCACAAAAAATAATAAAATTAGAACCAAGCTTTTATTTAATTAAATTACTTTTTTGAAATTAAAATTTATTTAATTTTATTAAATTTGCTTTTATTTTCATAATTAATTTGTAATTAACCTAGAGTTAGATAATTTAATTATTTCTAATGCTTAAAATTACCCAAAAAATACAAAAATTAACTTATAATATTTAGAAATTTAGGTTTGTAAAAAATAATTTCTTAACACTTATTTTCCATTTTTTTATTATTTCTTTCATTTCAATTATTATGTAACTCTCCCGAGGCCATGTAATAGTGTTAGGTTTTATCTTCCGCATTTTACTTTCCACACTTATACTTTATGCCTTGTATATATATAACTGTGTAGTAATAGGCTTGTATGGCAAGACTAAAATCAACATAGATAACCCTAATACAAGATAAATAACTGAATCAAAACACTATTCACACTTGCACCTCTAGGGTAACCTCTCTCCGTTGCCTTCGGAAAACTTGGTCCTATCTCTCGAAAGTAAGGGGAGTTTAGTAAATACCCTTGATTAAATCATCATGGCCTCTTCGAATAAAGATCATGGTCCACGATGTCCCCCGAGTTACCTACGAAAAATGATCTAGTCCCTTGTTGCCGACAAATAATATGCTCACAGTCCCTTCGAATTGCTAAAGTATCCTTACAAGTTGCTCCCTATAACCATTCGACGACCCTTCGTCCATCCCTTCACATCCAATAGATGGGGCTACCTACCAACTAATAGTACGGATATCACTATCTCTAAAGGAGAAGGAAAAGAATTAGAACGACCTTGAGTGGGTAAGAACTTTTAATCATTTTCTCACAACCTTTTTCGCAAATAAAACACTTTTACATATCACACTTTTCAGACAAATATTTTCAAATACTTTGTACGCATTCTTGAGGATAGATACAAGAATCATTACAAAGTCATCCATACTTTGGATTTTCAAAATAGCTTCAAACAAATCACACATACAAAGCAAAATTCAAAAAGTGAGCTAGCGATTAAGAGCCCATAGATAACTAGGGATGAAAAGGGTGCTAACACCTTCCCTTTTCATAACTTACCCCCCGAACTCAAAATATATCAAGGTCTTTCCTGTTCTTTTCACCCTTTCCTTGTTGGATAAAAGAAAAGTCTATGGTGACTCTTGCTAACCGCAACATTTGCGATAAAACGCAAAAAAAGGTCAGTTCTCCCATCGTATTACAAAACTGGAAACTCTGCTGGGGTGTTAAATTAAAAGAGGGGTTACCTTAAAATTCTAGATCACTTTACTTGCTTAAATTGTGTGCTTTGTCTTCTTTAAATTTAAGGGTTTCTTGGGTTTATTATTGCTTATAAGATCCTACACCCGGATCTAGGGATGCTTAGGTAGGTAGCAATAGATCATGAAAACTGTACGGCGTAGACCGATATGGTTGAAGTGATGTCTACGGTTAGTGCAACAATTTGGTTTGTACTAATGCTCCTTGAGTCAGTCAAGGATAACATTACGCTTCCGCGTGATGTCATTAGCACTAACTAACTTTTAGAACCTTAACTGACCCATCTTGGCCATTAGAAGGTAGTGAGATGTCCAACTTTGGTTCATTCCAAGGTTGATTGATACTCGATGCTACACTCATTAGGATTTTACTCTCAGGACGTTTTGGCGGCAAGCCAGTTTCCATGTTAAAATAAAACCTATGAGAAAGATCAGTGATATGAGATTCCTAGAACCCGGTTAATATTTTTAGGATAGGTTGAGCCAACTTAACTTCAATAGAGAAGGGTACTTGCCTATGGACCTCATGCAAGCCTTTAAACCTAAGGCGCTTGTGTGATTTGTTTGTGTTTACTAGTTGTTTAAACATGAACATAACATATAGACATCATGACATCATAACATTTTCACTAACCGTTTCAAGGACCTGGTAATTTATCTTTATCCTTTTTTGTAGGTCATGGCTTCCGCTCGCAGAAATGCTATCTGAATCAACTTTTCAAGGGTACCTTCCAAGCTTAAGGAGTTAGTATCAAAGGTTCCCGGAAACTCTCAATTCACCAAAAGGCATGGCTATCTACTCAGTTTGGTTACCCCCGGTTTCGAGGAAGACATGATGAGTGTTATGTTCCAGTTCTTTGATCCTAAGCATCACTGTTTTACCATCCTAGATTATCAGTTAGTGCCCATAATGGAAGAGTTCTCTAAGCTGCTTGGAGTGCCTATTCTTGATCAGATACCCTTCACTGTTCTAGAGAAAGTTCCAAAACATGAAGATACTGCAGCATCCTTACATCTGAAGCATTTAGACATTATATTTAATTGGGAAACAAGAAGCGGGGTTAAAGGTCTTCTTGCTAAATTTATGATAGAGAATGTTCAATTGTTTCTAGATGCCATACGTTTTCATGCTTTTGAAGATATTTTGGATTTTCTAATCTATGGTTTGGTACTATTCCCTAATCTAGACCAACTCGTAGATGTGAACGCCATCAAAATATTTCTTACTCATAATCATGTGCCTACTTTGCTTGGAGATATTCTGCATTCTCTTCACACTCGTACTATGAGGAAGATAGGGACTCTCATATGTTGCATACATTTACTTTCCAGGTGGTTTATTTCACACCTTCCCCGATCAGTTATGAAGAACGAACAAGGTTTGAGGTGGTCTCAAAGGTTGATGTTACTCGCTCATTCAGATATATATATTGGTGTTCCTGATCTCAATAGGACATCACTATTATTTACCGCTGTGGGGAATTCCATAATGTGACACTCCTTGGCATAAGGGGAGGTATCACTTACAACCCTTCTCTAGCTCTACGTCAGTTTGGTTATGCTCAAAGAGACTGTCCTCATGATATGTTTATCCAGGGTATTGTATTCGACTACAAGAACGATCTTCAAGGTTACCGTTTGTAATACAGTGGGAGAACTAACTTTTGGTTCTGCGTTTAATCATAAATGTTACGGATAGCAAGAGTCTCCACCTACTTTTTTTTATCTAATAAAGGAAAGGTTGAAAAGAATAGGAAATACCTTTGAGAATTTTCTGAGTAAAGGGGGTAGGTTATGAAAAGGGAAGGTGTTAGCACCCTTTTCATCTGTAGTTATCTACGGTCTCTTAATCGCTAGATCACTTTCGAAAATGCTTTGTGAATGTGTAAGTTTGAAAATATTTTGAAAATGCCTAAGTTCGAAAACTTCGCAATGATTCTCGTATCAGTTGAGAATGCATACAAAGTGTTTGTTTTGAAAATATTTCAGAAAAGTGTTTGTGTGAAAAAAGGATGTTTTTGTGAGAAAGAGATTAAAATATATCTACCTACTCAAAATTCTTTCGTGTTATTTTCCTCTTCCTTTAGATAGGGCTATCCTACCATTAGTTAGTAGGAAGCTCTATTGTTGGATGTTTGAGGGACAGGCGCGGGTCATCGTACAATTATAAAGGCAACATATAGGGATACCTTTAGAAATTCGAATGGACTATCATCATGTATTCATAGGAAACATTGAGGGACAAGATCATTTACCGAAGGCATCTTTAAAGGGTCATTGATGTACTATGATCTTTATGATGACTTTTAACTGAGGGTCTTTGCTAATGGTATCCCTACGTTCGAGGGACATGACTATGTTTTATCCTAAGGCAACAAGTGGAATCACCCTAGAGGTGCGTGTATGAACAATGATTTGGTTTTAGTTAATTTTTCTTAATTATGTTTTCTACGTTTTGGTTTTTTAGATATTTCCATACATGCCTAGTTACTATACAGTTTATATACATACAGGAAAATAATTATAAGTGCGGAAAAATAAAGTCTTACGCTATTACAAAGCCTTGGTGCAATTACATAAGAAAAAGTGTGGAATGAAAAATGCGAAATTTAAACCTAAGCTATTACATCCCATAAACAGTTACATGATAGAAAAAATGCGGGAAAATAAACTAAGCTATTACAAAAATACTCGTGCGACTTATACATTTATTTCTAGAAAATAAATAGCAAAAGTAAATACAAAATATTTGCAAAATTACTTTTAAAAGTCTTAATATCTAAAAGATTAGAAATTAAATTTTTTGAGCATTTTTGTTTTGATTTGAATTATAAAATAAATAGACTTTAAACCTAAATTAAATATTTAATTAATTATAAAAGAAACCTATGTCTAATTAATTAATTAAGAAAAATATTGTATAGAAATTAAATTAACCTATTAAAAGTCTAGTTCTGATTTTATTATATATTTTTTGTGATTTTATTGATTAAAGAAAATGATTAAAAAGAAAAATTAAATTAATTAGACAAATTGAAAAATAAAAATAGAAAAGGGTTAAAAAGTATTGAAAAGAAGAAAAGAAAGGTGCAGGTACTGGGGTTTGAACCCACGCCCTTCTATTTACAGTCTCCATCATTTTCCATCTGAACCATGCGCGCTTGGTGTTTGAAAAATGGGATTTGATCATTATATGATAAACCTGCAAAGATTGGAAAATAATAGCAAAAATATATCCTGCATTGTTTTAACTCAAAAGATCATTAGTGGGGGTAGTATGCAATAAAACAAAATTAAAACAGCAAAATGAATTTGCAAGAAATTAAGAAAAAACGGCGTAGCATGTATTCTCATTTCATGCTCTTTGAATCATTACAAATGATCCAAACTTACCCTATAATGCTCCTGGAAGTGAATGGAAAGGTTAGTTTGGAATGAAAGTGGTTGGGTCATGTGATACAATTTTCCTTTTTCTTGAGAATTTTGTGAATTTTAGAGGTGTGTTAGAGGCAATATTTTCGTGTACCTTGCATCTGGTCTTGTTATGCTTATATAGAGGAAGGAGTAGGACGAACAAATATGGCAAGAAGGCAATGTAATCATGGCATGAATTATTTCCAAAAACCAATTGAAAAATTTCCAAAAAATGAATATATGCTTCCATATAGGTCACTCACGGTTTTGGCATGTTTGGCATGTGTTCTTGGGCATCCATGTGATTGAAATCAACAGCTCATGCGCCTTGGCCAAATGCTTTTACATTTTATTTGATTTATTTGCATTTAAATGAATAAAAATTCAAATAAAAGAAATAAAAATCATAAAAATATGTGAATGGATTTAAAGGTCCTTTAACACATCGGGAACATGTTTGAACATAAAAAATTAGGCCCACCAGTTCAAAATTTCAAGTTTGCTCACTTTGCATTTCATGCACTTTACCGAAATCTCCCAAATTCAGTGGTCATAACTCTCTCAATTTTCATCTTTTGAAGATGATGATCTTGGGCTTTTTGAAAATCTCAAGATGTCTTCTTCAATTTCTATTTTGATCATTTTTGCATTTGGATACTTTATCTTGATGTAAGTTACCTTGACAAAAAGTGTCTTTTGTTGACTTTTGAAATGACATATAATGTATGGGCTCATATCTCTCAATTGAAGCTCTTTTTGGACTTGAGCATACAAATAAAAAGTTGTATAGAATTGAATTTCCTTCAAAATTGGCTTTGGTTGGGGAAAAGTTGATGAAGCATGTGAAAGTTATGCTTGGTCAAAGTTCAGTTAACTTCTCCTAAGGAGACCCTAATTTGACAACTTTTGACTTTTGAAGATTTGAAGGCTTTCCTTGAGAAATCATGATCAACCCTTGATCAAATGATGAATATCACTTCAAAATATTGATGTTGACAAAAATCTTGAATTTTGACTGTATGTTGACCATAGTTGACTTTTTTACCCAATATAGTTGATTTTCAATCATCTGAGCCATTGACTGAGCAAACTTGTGATTCATGGCTTGAAACTTGACATGAAAATTTTTGAAGACCCATGGAGAACCCTGGAAACCACTTGATACCTTTGCAACCCAAACTTCCTTGAAAAACAAAAAACCCTAGTTATCGACCCATTGCTTAGGAGGAGAATTTGTCTGATCAATCTTGAGCATCCTTAAGCATTTGAGAACCCTAGAAGAATGTCTTGAAGAAAATGGTAGGGAAATTTTTGGGGTACAACATTGTTAAAGGTTTATCTGTGCTTGGGGCATGATCAATAAGATTGATAGCAAGACTTTGGGGCATAAGAACTCCATCACTTTGGAGCCCTACCTCAGATGGGTGAGGTCTCGTGCCCAAAATATTATAATGCCATATCCTGCTATCCTACCAGTAATTATGGAGCCTATTTTTGAAGGATATGTTCCTTATACCGTTATTCATCCTGATATGTATACTGACTTTGAAGAACTAGATAAGTTCTAGATTCAACTCATTGAGAGAGGAATCACAGAGAGAGGAAGCATCCATGGGAGACTTAATGCCTTAGGCCTTAGGAGTTTCATAATTTAACTATCTTGTTTTCATTGTAAGCCTAAAAGGACGTTATAATTTGAACTTACTACTAAGTTTATTTGTTTCCTTTTTTATTAAAAAATTTAAATCCCAAGAGGTCTTTGAAAACATTGTATATACATTTACATACCATATCATTTAATAACATGTATTCTCAAGACAAGTTTCTCATCTTCATGCTGTTTATTTCAGCAGAAAATGGCACTCGAACAGACGGTTAAGGGTCTCCAAGCTCATAATGCCCAATTCCAACTGATGTTCCTGAACCTAGCCAAGGGGCGGGAAGAATTGAAGGAACTAATCACCAAAGAGAAGAAGAAAAAGACAAAGAAATCAGCTGGTATCCTTAACATGGGAAAAAGGTTCAGCGGTCTAGTCAAGCGAGCCCAGGATCCCGATACTTCATTAGATGAAGATGATGAACATGATAAAGATGATAAGAGTGGTGAAACTGAAAAAAGCAACCATGGTCCAGCCAAATACTCTGATGAAGAAGAAAAAGATTATTTGAATGAATAATATCCCCTTGTTGATGAAAAATACAAGCAGCTAGAAGTTTGTCTAAATGCTATGGAGAACCAGAAAGTGTCAGGGTTAGATTTTGATGATTTGGGCTTAGTCTCAGGAGTTGTCATTCCTCATAAGTTCAAAATCCCCACTTTTGTAAAGTATGACGGTGTTTCTTGCCCAAAGATTCATTTGAGGTCATATGTCCGGAAGATTCAACTACACACTGCTGACAGGAAGTTATGGGTGCATTTCTTTCAAGAAAGCCTGTCTGGAACATAATTGGAATGGTTCTATCAACTAGAAGGGACCAATATCTATACCTGGGAACATTTGGCTGCTGCTTTCTATAAGAAATACTAGTATAATAATGATCTTGCACTAACCCGTATACAACTACAGAGTATGACCATGGGCTTTAACGAAGGCTTTAAAGAGTATGCTCAGAAATGGAGAGATCTAGCAGGAAGACTTCAGCCTCCCTTGTCTGATAGGGAATTAGTTCACATGTTTATGGGAACTTTGACATGTCATTTCTTCATCATCTGATTGGAAGCTCTTCAGTCGGGTTTAACGAGTTGATATTAACAGGGGAACATGTTGAAGGTGGAATCTGAAGCGGAAAAATTTAGGTGTCTGTATCTTCAAGTACTGCAAAAAAGTCATTCAACGGGAAGAAAGAAGCTAATGTTGTGTATGGCTAGAAAGGTCGTAGTAAAGGTGACCTCCATCAATCTAGGGGGTAGTAATGATCTCCAATATCGCACCAATGCAACATCAACAACAAGGAAATCAGTGTAGGCAAGATGCACCTAGGAGACAATTCACCAGAATCAGTATGCTGTTGTCTTAAGCATTGCAACACCTATTGAAGGCAGAGCTGATTACATTGAGAGATCCTCCTCAGAATCCCAACACTTCCTCTCCCTGGTACAATCCCAATGTAAGATGCTCCTATCATTCCAATAGTCCCGAACATGACACAAATGGCTGCTGGGCTCTGAAAAATAAAATCCAAGATATGATTGACTCTAAGGAGATTGAATTTGACCCTCCTGAAACTCCTAATGTAATCATTACGCCTATGCCTAACCATGACAAAGGTGTTCATGCTATTGATGATGTTTCTTATGTTTCTATTGTAAGTGACTTGACTACTCCTCTGATGATTGGTAAGAAGAATCTGTTGCAAGCTGGTTTATTTCCGGGTTGCATTGAAAATTTATACCATTGTACATCCTAATCTAATGGTTGTATGTTGCTGAAAAAAGGTATTCAACATTTGATGGATGATCGTTTAATTCTATTCGAGAAGACTCCTTCCATGGAGAACTTATGTGAAAGTGTGTCTCAAGACCTGAGACTTGAAGATGTTTCGATGATTACAATTTCCAATACTCCTTTAAGGATCACTTCTAAGGGTCCTGTGAAGATCACTGTCGAGCCTAAGGTTGCTCCTCTGATCATTATTGCACCAGGGACAGTTCCATATTCCTCTGACAAGGCTGTCCCTTGGAATTATGGAGCTGATGTCTACTACCATGGTGTTAGGAAAGAATCATTAGTTGTCGAAAGTGAAAATATTGAAGTTACTAATCTCAATGTTGGCAACATTGTTGGGACTAGTAAAGTTACTAGAAGTGGGAGGGTTTTCTCTCTAGAGATATCTCCAAAGGCTGTTATTACACCAATTCGTATCCCTGTTACTAAGTCAACTATTGAGACTCGGGAAAAAGAAAAAATGACTGAGCCTTCACAAATGAGGGCGCTAAAAGGAACTACTGAGAATTCCTCCAAGCAAGAGATGAAGGAAATACTAAAAATTATTCGTAAAAGTGATTATAATATTGTTGAACAGTTGGGTAAGAATCCCTCCAAAATATATGTGTTATCTCTGTTGTTGTGCTCTGAAGCCCATGCCCAGGCTTTGGTAAAGTTTCTGAAATTTGCTTATGTACCATAGGAAACCTCTACTGATCAGTTTGAAAATTGTGTTGCTAGCCTGACAGTTGATAATGGACTAGGCTTTTTCGATGCTGACTTAACTCCCACAGGAAGGAACCATAACAAGGCCCTACATGTCTCTACTGAGTATAGGGGCACTACCTTATCTCATATGTTGATTAACACAGGTTCCTCATTGAATTTCTTGCCGGAGGGTGCTCTAGACAGGCTTGACTGTGAATGGGTTGTGCTGAAACCCAGTGATATTATGGTAAGAGCCTTTGACTGTTCAAAGAGAATGGTGCGTGAAGAGGTTGATCTTCCAATCAATGTGGTTTCTCAGGTCTTTGAATCTACCTTCTATGTGATGGACATCCGGTCAGCTTATTCCTGTTTGCTTGGATTCCCTTAGATTCATAGGGCAGGTGCAATTACTTCTACTTTATACCAAAAGTTGAAATATCCTGTGAAAGGAAAAATTGTTACAGTTTATGGTGAAGAAGAATACATGGTGAGCCACTTAAACTCCTTTAAGTATGTTGAAATGGACAGTGAATTCATCGAGACTTCTTGCCAAACCTTTGAAGTTGTTCCTCAGACAACTCTAGTTGCTAAAATTTCTCTTGTTGTTCCTAAGGTTACCAGGGTTCCACCAAGAATGGCTTCTCTGAAAGATGCTAGGGTTGTGATAGAAGAAGGTGGTTGCACTATTTGGTGACAGCTTCCTGATATTCCTTACAAGTCCAACAAATTTGGCTTGGGTTTCACCTTAGAAACTCAGAGGGTTCTTCATCATGCTCGTGCTAAGAGACCTCCATTCCGCGTCAACAAAAATGGAGTTCACAAAGCTCAAGTCTACATTGTGGAAGATGCTGATACTGACTACGATATAGACAATTGGATCTTCCCTACTACTGGCGGTGAACTCAAAAGTTGGAAGGCTAAAGACTTTATACCAAACTCTATTAGTCAGGAGTAATTATTATTTTTTATTTTCTTGCTTTCAAGTTTTTTGATATGTAATTTTAAATAATAACTTTAAGCCATGTGCCTTACCTGGGGCACAACAATCCATTTGTTAGGGTTGTTATCTTTCATCCACATATTCTCATTTAATAAATCATTGGACATTTGCATTCAAATTTTTAGCTCTTTGTCTTTCTTTTTACTTTATTGCTTTCAAAATAGCTATGTGTTCTTATACACACCCACATAACAAATTGCAGATCAACATCCACTATGGATCCCATTGATAACAATTCTGCTATTGCCTATTATGTCTTTGAAAATCCGATCTAACAAGTCAAGGATGAAGGTAAGAAAGATCTTGAAGTGCCTGGAGAACTTGCTAGACTATTAGAGCAAGAAGAAAGAGCTATACAACCGCATAAAGAGCCAGTTGAGGTTGTGAACTTAGGTACTGAAGAGGACAAAAAAGAAATCAAGATAGGTGCCGACCTAGAAGACAATGTCAAAGGGAGGTTAATTCAGATGTTGTGTGACTATGTTGAGATCTTTGCCTTGTCATACGAAGACATGTCAGGGCTTGATACTGACATTGTGGTTCGCTGTTTTTGTACCTCAATTTTGCCCCTAAGATTCCTCTATCATCTCATATCAACTCAATCATAACAAGATCACACTAGGGTTTGTTTCTTCTCCCTATCTTTAGGTTTTCTCATGAGGAATCACCAAGCACTTTGATTTTTATATTGTGATCATATATGTTTTGTATTGATTAGCTTTAACTAATAAATATGATGAATGTTTGCTCTAATTTATGATGCTATAGGTGAAAGCACAACACATTTCATTAGGTTGATCTATAGGTTCATGAGTTTATTTCCATGCCTTCTTCAACAAAGTTTCATTGAGATTAAAGTTTCATCATTGGAGATACTTTGAAGTGATATCATGACAAGGTCTACTATGATTCATCATGCCTAAATTCATCAAAGAAAATCGAAATATGCAAGAGTTGATTGAAGAAGTTTGACCTAATTGGACAAGTTCTTGATTTCTTGATCACAAATGCATAACTCTCTAAATTATAAATATTTGGAGGTGGCTTTTTTGCTATGTGTTATTATTATCATCCATAACAACTTCTATCCACATGGAAAAAGTATTTGTTCAAGAAAGTTTGTCAAAATTGAAAGGGGTTCCCAAGGCATTTTGTTGCTCTAGGAGCTAGGGTTTAAAACTTCTAAGGGCTATATCTTGTTTATCTTTTGAGATTTTTGGGTAATTATAAATACATGCTTCTATTTAAAGGGTTATAAACAAATCACTTCAAAAGTTTCAAGAAGAGTTTATGTGGAAGATGCCTAATGATGAAGAAAGATTACAAGTCCTCTAGATTGGCCATCAAATTCCCTTACGTTACTTAAAAAGATCATAACTTGGTCAATTTTTATCTCCTTGAGCCCATTAATTTTCTACAATGATCTTAAGGATGTTAACTTTAACTTTTTCTTTTATGTGCAAAGCTTGAAAATGGATGGAGGATTCCCTAAGAACACAAAAGATTATGGGTCATCTCATGAATTTTCACAAACTTCACAAGGCTGTAACTTTTTCAATGTTTGTTATATTTTAGTGATTCAAGTTTCAAAATACTCATTAAGGAGTCCACTCCAAGCTACCATCAATGAGAAAAGCTCAATTTTTAATAAAGGCCTTGTTTGGAGTCAAAAAATGAAAAGCTCAATTTTTAATAAAGGCCTTGTTTGGAGTCAAAAAATTATAGGACATTTTTTGAGAAAAACTTAGAATTTTTCTAAGTACAAAAAGTCATCATCTTTTTCTCAACTTTGACTCATCACAAGTTTTATATCAAGCATCCATTTGATTCCATTCTTTGCACATTTTAAAGATTGTAACCTTATCTTTCAAATGCTTCAAGAATCATGCCCTAAGTCCCCTTGAGCTATGAATGCCATTGATCCAAAGTTAGTACCTTAAAACTGACTTTTTCCTCCAAGTCAGAATTTAAAATGCACAATTCGAATTTTTTTTATTAATAACCATGTATTAAAATAATACTTCGCAAATAACCGGGTTTCGGAAAAAATTACGCAAATAACCATGTTTCAGATGACTACACAAAGGAGGAGCCATCTCACTTGGCGCCTCCACCTAGGGTTTTGCCCTAGGCGCCATCTCACTTGGCCCCTCCCTTGGCTTTTATCAAAGTGAGATGGCGCATGCTCCTTAAAAATTAGAGGAGGCGCCATCTCACTTGGCTCCTAGGGCAAAACTAGGGCAAAATGCTGTTTTATAAATAATTCGTCCGTTTCTCCGAAATTTCTCACACTTTCTCGCACTATATTTTTATTTTGTACTCCGTTATTTGCGTCATGACGTCGCCTATGATTTTTAGCAGAGATGGTTACGTTATATTCTCCGCCACGAAACCTGCGATGAAAATAAAATTCTGGCACATTCACTCCATGGAGCGTCTGAAGCGGGAGTTGATGCGGTGGCTAGATGGAGACATTGCGGAGGGGGAAAAAATTCGAAGGATCCAGCGAAAACGAACAACAACCTCACATGCGACAGGAAGACCTAATGTGTGGTTGGAGGAAGTCAAAACAGACAGTGATGTAATGCTGATGATGCATGGGTCAGATGAAATTGTGTTAACAGTTGTAATTTCCTAGATTGAATATCGTTAATTATTGCTGTACGCGTTTTATTAACTGTAGCAAAATCTGTTAACGGAAAACCCAAATGTTTACAACAAAAATATTGAAAAGATTTTATGTATTACAATATTTATATGGTCGAGCCAGACGCCCGATTTGGACAGTTTTTGCGATTGTGTCCGACCTGACGGCATAAACCACACTTTCTTTCCAACCTGTTAAGATCGTCCATTTCTGTTGTGATGCGCCTACTTTTGGGACGACCCTTCTTGTTCCTTCGCATTTGGTCATTGTGCCAAACTATATCGCCGTTGTATTCAGGCCAATAATTCGGTTTTGCCACCAAAGGAAAGTTGTTATTGTAAACAGTGAGAAACGTTTCAGATTTGTAAACGTTTGACAGCAGTTGAAGCGCGTCTTGATGGGTATGAGCACAAGCGGCAATGACATGAGAGCAAGGCATACGAAATGCTTGAAACCTGCCACAATCGCACCATTGAGAAGGTAAAATGACCCTGTATTCTTGTCTTGGCAGGCCTTCATTATGGTCGATTGTCTCTATCACAATGAAGTTGTGGCTGTGTCGGTCAAACCGTATAACCATGTGAGTGTTGGCTTTAGCACTTTCAGCCTTAATGTATTTCATGCAGCTTTCACTCCATAGTTGTCCAGATTGCAACACCGCATTCCACATTTCACCTCTTTTAGCAAATAACGCATCCATCCTAAAATACGTAGATTTTACCAAGGCAGTGATTGGGAGGTTTCGTATGCCCTTGAATACCCCATTCATTGATTCAATAAGATTCGTTGTCATATGCCCCCATCTTTGGCCATTGTCGTATGACCTAGTCCACTTTTCCACCGAAATATTGTCGATCCACCTACCGGCTTCTGGATTAGACAAACGGATCTCGTTGCGGTAATATTTGAATGTGGGTTGTGTCAATGCATATCCCGCATTCATAACCGCTTTCCTCAATGTTTTGTCCTTGACCTCCCTCAAAAAATTCTGGACGATATGCCTGACGCAATAGACATGCATAGAAGGAGGGTCATGCCAACCATTTGCTGGATTATTGTAGGCACTTTCAATGGAGGAATGTCTGTCCGAGATCAAACAGAGATCTGGTTGAGGAGCCACGTGTGTCCGAAGATTTTTCAGGAAAAAGCTCCAAGCACCACCGGTCTCCCCCTCGACAAGGGCAAACGTAACGGGGAAAATGTTGTTGTTTCCATCTTGTGCAACTGCCATCAATAGCGTGCCTTTGTACTTCCCATACAACCAAGTCCCGTCAATTTGTAGAATTGGTTTGCATGATGAAAACCCTGTGATGCATGGTTGAAATGCCCAAAACACGCGACTGAATATTCCGTTGCCATGCAGTAGACTACCATCTTGGGCGTACGCTGGCAATGTTTCCAGAACGTAAACACTACCTGGAGAATACGTCTTGAGTGCATTCAGGTAGCGGGGAAGTTCTCGGTATGACTCCTCCCAGTTTCCGTACACCCTTTCAATCGCCTTAGTCTTTGCTAACCACGCCATACGGTAAGACGGAGTGTAGTTAAAAACCGTGGTGATGTGGGAGATGATTGTTTTCACCTTCAAAGATGGGTCGTTGCTGACCAGGGGTAGGATTTCTTGACAGATTAGATCATAGTTGAGTTTTCGGTGGTCCTGTGATTGAGTGGAACTTACACAAGTGTGTGTAGTCATGGAACCTATGACCCAGCAGTCACCCCTTAATCTGTATGATGCGGTCAGCTTGAACATACAGTCAGGGTGGACACACTTGATCTTGTACCTTTCCGGGTTGACAAGATCCACCTTAAAATCAACCGAGTTGAGCATGTGAAATTTTTTAATGGCCCTGATGCATTCCTCTCTGTTACGAAACTTGTCCTTCTCTTTTAAATTTTCATCCGACTGCATATACGGTTTGAAAAATAAGTCAGTAGAAGGTTAATCTCCTCCCATGTTGAAGTTTGTCATGTGCGGAGGTGGTGTGTAGATTTTGTCTGTAGGAATACTAGGGATGCCATCATTGTCAGAATCATCATTCACCATTTCATCAAACTCTAACTCGTTATCTTCTTCTTCATTATCAACTGCATCTACCTCATCTTGTTCATTCTCCAAAGGATCAACCTCATGTGTCACCGGAGGCTCAACCTCCTGTGTCACCGGAGGCTCTTGAAGCAAAACATACAACTCAATAGAGTCGTATCCAGAATAGACATGGCTGGAAATCATATTCTGGAGATCCTCGTCATCTTGAACTTCAACCTTATAAAAAATTACTTGGTTGTTTCCAAAAAAAACTGGATTCTGATAAAATATCTGGGACACCGGGCCTCGTTCAAGTTTGGCCTCCAATCTTTTCTTGAAGTACGAGAAATTGGCTTTCCCGTTTAAGAGAAATCGAATGTTGTCGGTGTTTCTCAACAAAAACCCAGCTGTGGGAAAAATGTATGTCTCACCGTTGAAATGTGCTTTGACGACAAATTATGGTGAAGAGGCCATTGCGTAGAATTGTTTTAAGGTTTGAAGGTTGGAATGTTTGAGGTTTATTGATTGTATGAAGGTATGAATGTTGTAATGTTTGAAGGTTGGAATGTATGAATTTGATGACTGATTCGAAGGTTGGAAGATTTGACAGATTATGTGAATCAATGTTATGTTAAACGTAAGACTAAAAATTTCAATTAAGTAAGGATGCAACCCCCCAAGGCTGCCAATAATATTACATGCAATAATGAAACCCCATAGGCTGCCACCTAGCCTGGCCCTATTCTGCACATATACATGTTTTTTGTAAGACTCCACCCATCAACTCCAATGGGCTTGCATGCAATAATGAAAGGAATCCCAAAGGCTGTCACGTAGCCTGAGCCTATGCTGTAACAAATGACACCTCTTATTCGCCAATTGGGATGGCGACACCATTCATTTTTGTACTCTTTCGCCAAGTCCAATGGCGCCTCCCTTACTGTCCAATCGTGATACATGCATGGGCTTATGAAACCCCATAGGCTGCCACCTAGCCTGGCCCTATTCTGCACATATACATGTTTGTTGTAAGACTCCACCCATCAACTCCAATGGGCTTGCATGCAATAATGAAAGGAATCCCAAAGGCTGTCACGTAGCCTGAGCCTATGCTGTAACAAATGACACCTCTTATTCGCCAATTGGGGTGGCGACACCATTCATTTTTGTACTCTTTCTCCAAGTCCAATGGCGCCTCCCTTACTGTCCAATCGTGATACATGCATGGGCTTATGAAACCCCATAGGCTGCCACCTAGCCTGGCCCTATTATGCACATATACATGTTTGTTGTAAGACTCCACCAATCAACTCCAATGGGCTTGCATGCAATAATGAAAGGAATCCCAAAGGCTGTCACGTAGCCTGAGCCTATGTTGTAACAAATGACACCTCTTATTCCCCAATTGGGGTGGCGACACCATTCATTTTTGTACTCTTTCGCCAAGTCCAATGGCGCCTCCCTTACTGTCCAATCGTGATACATGCATGGGCTTATGAAACCCCATAGGCTGCCACCTAGCCTGGCCCTATTTTGCACATATACATGTTTGTTGTAAGACTCCACCCATCAACTCCAATGGGCTTGCATGCAATAATGAAAGGAATCCCAAAGGTTGTCACGTAGCCCGAGCCTATGCTGTAACAAATGACACCTCTTATTCGCCAATTGGGGTGGCGACACCATCCATTTTTGTACTCTTTCGCCAAGTCTAATGGCGCCTCCCTTACTGTCCAATCATGATACATGCATGGGCTTATGAAACCCCATAGGCTGCCACCTAGCCTGGCCCTATTCTGCACATATACATGTTTGTTGTAAGACTCCACCCATCAACTCCAATGGGCTTGCATGCAATAATGAAAGGAATCCCAAAGGCTGTCACGTAGCCTGAGCCTATGCTGTAACAAATGACACCTCTTATTCGCCAATTGGGGTGGCGACACCATTCATTTTTGTACTCTTTCGCCAAGTCCAATGGCGCCTCCCTTACTGTACAATCGTGATACATGAATGGGCTTATGAAACCTCATAGGTTGCCACCTAGCCTGGCCCTATTCTGCACATATACATGTTTGTTGTAAGACTCCACCCATCAACTCCAATGGACTTGCATGCAATAATGAAAGGAATCCCAAAGGCTGTCACGTAGCCTGAGCCTATGCTGTAACAAATGACACCTCTTATTCGCCAATTGGGGTGGCGAAACCATTCATTTTTGTACTCTTTCGCCAAGTCCAATGGCGCCTCCCTTACTGTCCAATCGTGATACATGCATGGGCTTATGAAACCGCATAGGCTGCCACCTAGCCTGGCCCTATTCTGCACATATACATGTTTTTTGTAAGACTCCACCCATCAACTCCAATGGACTTGCATGCAATAATGAAAGGAATCCCAAAGGCTGTCACGTAGCCTGAGCCTATGCTGTAACAAATGACACCTCTTATTCGCCAATTGGGGTGGCGACACCATTCATTTTTGTACTCTTTCGCCAAGTCCAATGGCGCCTCCCTTACTGTCCAATCGTGATACATGCATGGGCGTATGAAACCCCATAGGCTGCCACCTAGCCTGGCCCTATTCTGCACATATACATGTTTGTTGTAAGACTCCACCCATCAACTCCAATGGGCTTGCATGCAATAATGAAAGGAATCCCAAAGGCTGTCACGTAGCCTGAGCCTATGCTGTAACAAATGACACCTCTTATTCGCCAATTGGGGTGGCGACACCATTCATTTTTGTACTCTTTCTCCAAGTCCAATGGCGCCTCCCTTACTGTCCAATCATGATACATGCATGGGCTTATGAAACCCCATAGGCTGCCACCTAGCCTGGCCCTATTATGCGCATATACATGATTGTTGTAAGACTCCACCAATCAACTCCAATGGGCTTGCATGCAATAATGAAAGGAATCCCAAAGGCTGTCACGTAGCCTGAGCCTATGTTGTAACAAATGACACCTCTTATTCCCCAATTGGGGTGGCGACACCATTCATTTTTGTACTCTTTCGCCAAGTCCAATGGCGCCTCCCTTACTGTCCAATCGTGATACATGCATGGGCTTATGAAACCCCATAGGCTGCCACCTAGCCTGGCCCTATTCTGCACATATACATGTTTGTTGTAAGACTCCACCCATCAACTCCAATGGGCTTGCATGCAATAATGAAAGGAATCCCAAAGGCTGTCACGTAGCCCGAGCCTATGCTGTAACAAATGACACCTCTTATTCGCCAATTGGGGTGGCGACACCATCCATTTTTGTACTCTTTCGCCAAGTCTAATGGCGCCTCCCTTACTGTCCAATCATGATACATGCATGGGCTTATGAAACCCCACAGGCTGCCACCTAGCCTGGCCCTATTCTGCACATATACATGTTTGTTGTAAGACTCCACCCATCAACTCCAATGGGCTTGCATGCAATAATGAAAGGAATCCCAAAGGCTGTCACGTAGCCTGAGCCTATGCTGTAACAAATGACACCTCTTATTCGCCAATTGGGGTGGCGACACCATTCATTTTTGTACTCTTTCGCCAAGTCCAATGGCGCCTCCCTTACTGTACAATCGTGATACATGAATGGGCTTATGAAACCCCATAGGCTGCCACCTAGCCTGGCCCTATTCTGCACATATACATGTTTGTTGTAAGACTCCACCCATCAACTCCAATGGACTTGCATGCAATAATGAAAGGAATCCCAAAGGCTGTCACGTAGCCTGAGCCTATGCTGTAACAAATGACACCTCTTATTCGCCAATTGGGGTGGCGACACCATTCATTTTTGTACTCTTTCGCCAAGTCCAATGGCACCTCCCTTACTGTCCAATCGTGATACATGCATGGGCTTATGAAACCCCATAGGCTGCCACCTAGCCTGGCCCTATTCTGCACATATACATGTTTGTTGTAAGACTCCACCCATCAACTCCAATGGGCTTGCATGCAATAATGAAAGGAATCCCAAAGGCTGTCACGTAGCCCGAGCCTATGCTGTAACAAATGACACCTCTTATTCACCAATTGGGGTGGCGACACCATCCATTTTTGTACTCTTTCGCCAAGTCTAATGGCGCCTCCCTTACTGTCCAATCATGATACATGCATGGGCTTATGAAACCCCACAGGCTGCCACCTAGCCTGGCCCTATTCTGCACAAATACATGTTTGTTGTAAGACTCCACCCATCAACTCCAATGGGCTTGCATGCAATAATGAAAGGAATCCCAAAGGCTGTCACGTAGCCTGAGCCTATGCTGTAACAAATGACACCTCTTATTCGCCAATTGGGGTGGCGACACCATTCATTTTTGTACTCTTTCGCCAAGTCCAATGGCGCCTCCCTTACTGTACAATCGTGATACATGAATGGGCTTATGAAACCCCATAGGCTGCCACCTAGCCTGGCCCTATTCTGCACATATACATGTTTGTTGTAAGACTCCACCCATCAACTCCAATGGACTTGCATGCAATAATGAAAGGAATCCCAAAGGCTGTCACGTAGCCTGAGCCTATGCTGTAACAAATGACACCTCTTATTCGCCAATTGGGGTGGCGACACCATTCATTTTTGTACTCTTTCGCCAAGTCCAATGGCGCCTCCCTTACTGTCCAATCGTGATACATGCATGGGCTTATGAAACCCCATAGGCTGCCACCTAGCCTGGCCCTATTATGCACATATACATGTTGGTTGTAAGACTCCACCCATCAACTCCAATGGGCTTGCATGCAATAATGAAAGGAATCCCAAAGGCTATCACGTAGCCTGAGCCTATGCTGTAAAAAATGACACCTCTTATTCGCGAATTGGGGTGGCGACACCATTCATTTTTGTACTCTTTCGCCAAGTCCAATGGCGCCTCCCTTACTGTCCAATCTTGATACATGCATGGGCTTATGAAACCCCATAGGCTGCCACCTAGCCTGGCCCTATTATGCACATATACATGTTTGTTGTAAGACTCCACCCATCAACTCCAATGGGCTTGCATGCAATAATGAAAGGAATCCCAAAGGCTGTCACGTAGCCTGAGCCTATGCTGTAACAAATGACACCTCTTATTCGCCAATTGGGGTGCCGACACCATTCATTTTTGTACTCTTTCTCCAAGTCCAATGGCGCCTCCCTTACTGTCCAATCGTGATACATGCATGGGCTTATGAAACCCCATAGGCTGCCACCTAGCCTGGCCCTATTATGCACATATACATGTTTTTTGTAAGATTCCACCCATCAACTCCAATGGACTTGCATGCAATAATGAAAGGAATCCCAAAGGCTGTCACGTAGCCTGAGCCTATGCTGTAACAAATGACACCTCTTATTCGCCAATTGGGGTGGCGACACCATTCAATTTTGTACTCTTTCGCCAAGTCCAATGGCGCCTCCCTTACTGTCCAATCGTGATACATGCATGGGCTTATGAAACCCCATAGGCTGCCACCTAGCCTGGCCCTATTCTGCACATATACATGTTTGTTGTAAGACTCCACCCATCAACTCCAATAGGCTTGCATGCAATAATGAAAGGAATCCCAAAGGCTGTCACGTAGCCTGAGCCTATGCTGTAACAAATGACACCTCTTATTCGCCAATTGGGGTGGCGACACCATTCATTTTTGTACTCTTTCTCCAAGTCCAATGGCGCCTCCCTTACTGTCCAATCGTGATACATGCATGGGCTTATGAAACCCCATAGGCTGCCACCTAGCCTGGCCCTATTATGCACATATACATGTTTGTTGTAAGACTCCACCAATCAACTCCAATGGGCTTGCATGCAATAATGAAAGGAATCCCAAAGGCTGTCACGTAGCCTGAGCCTATGTTGTAACAAATGACACCTCTTATTCCCCAATTGGGGTGGCGACACCATTCATTTTTGTACTCTTTCGCCAAGTCCAATGGCGCCTCCCTTACTGTCCAATCGTGATACATGCATGGGCTTATGAAACCCCATAGGCTGCCACCTAGCCTGGCCCTATTCTGCACATATACATGTTTGTTGTAAGACTCCACCCATCAACTCCAATGGGCTTGCATGCAATAATGAAAGGAATCCCAAAGGCTGTCACGTAGCCTGAGCCTATGCTGTAACAAATGACACCTCTTATTCGCCAATTGGGGTGGCGACACCATCCATTTTTGTACTCTTTCGCCAAGTCTAATGGCGCCTCCCTTACTGTCCAATCATGATACATGCATGGGCTTATGAAACCCCATAGGCTGCCACCTAGCCTGGCCCTATTCTGCACATATACATGTTTGTTGTAAGACTCCACCCATCAACTCCAATGGGCTTGCATGCAATAATGAAAGGAATCCCAAAGGCTGACACGTAGCCTGAGCCTATGCTGTAACAAATGACACCTCTTATTCACCAATTGGGGTGGCGACACCATTCATTTTTGTACTCTTTCGCCAAGTCCAATGGCGCCTCCCTTACTGTACAATCGTGATACATGAATGGGCTTATGAAACCCCATAGGCTGCCACCTAGCCTGGCCCTATTCTGCACATATACATGTTTGTTGTAAGACTCCACCCATCAACTCCAATGGACTTGCATGCAATAATGAAAGGAATCCCAAAGGCTGTCACGTAGCCTGAGCCTATGCTGTAACAAATGACACTTCTTATTCGCCAATTGGGGTGGCGACACCATTCATTTTTGTACTCTTTCGCCAAGTCCAATGGCGCCTCCCTTACTGTCCAATCGTGATACATGCATGGGCTTATGAAACCCCATAGGCTGCCACCTAGCCTGGCCCTATTCTGCACATATACATGTTTGTTGTAAGACTCCACTCATCAACTCCAATGGGCTTGCATGCAATAATGAAAGGAATCCCAAAGGCTGTCACGTAGCCTGAGCCTATGCTGTAACAAATGACACCTCTTATTCGCCAATTGGGGTGCCGACACCATTCATTTTTGTACTCTTTCTCCAAGTCCAATGGCGCCTCCCTTAGTGTCCAATCGTGATACATGCATGGGCTTATGAAACCCCATAGGCTGCCACCTAGCCTGGCCCTATTCTGCACATATACATGTTTTTTGTAAGACTCCACCCATCAACTCCAATGGACTTGCATGCAATAATGAAAGGAATCCCAAAGGCTGTCACGTAGCCTGAGCCTATGCTGTAACAAATGACACCTTTTATTCGCCAATTGGGGTGGCGACACCATTCATTTTTGTACTCTTTCGCCAAGTCCAATGGCGCCTCCCTTACTGTCCAATCGTGATACATGCATGGGCTTATGAAACCCCATAGGCTGCCACCTAGCCTGGCCCTATTCTGCACATATACATGTTTGTTGTAAGACTCCACCCATCAACTCCAATGGGCTTGCATGCAATAATGAAAGGAATCCCAAAGGCTGTCACGTAGCCTGAGCCTATGCAGTAACAAATGACACCTCTTATTCGCCAATTAGGGTGGCGACACCATTCATTTTTGTACTCTTTCGCCAAGTCCAATGGTGCCTTCCTTACTGTCCAATCGTGATACATGCATGGGCTTATGAAACCCCATAGGCTGCCACCTAGCCTGGCCCTATTCTGCACATATACATGTTTGTTGTAAGACTCCACCCATCAACTCCAATGGGCTTGCATGCAATAATGAAAGGAATCCCAAAGGCTGTCACGTAGCCTGAGCCTATGCTGTAACAAATGACACCTCTTATTCGCCAATTGGGGTGGCGACACCATTCATTTTTGTACTCTTTCGCCAAGTCCAATGGCGCCTCCCTTACTGTCCAATCGTGATACATGCATGGGCTTATGAAACCCCATAGGCTGCCACCTAGCCTGGCCCTATTCTGCACATATACATGTTTGTTGTAAGACTCCACCCATCAACTCGAATGGGCTTGCATGCAATAATGAAAGGAGTCCCAAAGGCTGTCACGTAGCCTGAGCCTATGCTGTAACAAATGACACCTCTTATTCGCCAATTGGGGTGGCGACACCATTCATTTTTGTACTCTTTCGCCAAGTCTAATGGCGCCTCCCTTACTGTCCAATCGTGATACATGCATGGGCTTATGAAACCCCATAGGCTGCCACCTAACCTGACCCTATTCTGCACATATACATGTTTGTTGTAAGACTCCACCAATCAACTCCAATGGGATTGCATGCAATAATGAATGGAATCCCAAAGGCTGTCACGTAGCCTGAGCCTATGCTGTAACAAATGACACCTCTTATTCTCCAATTAGGGTGGCGACACCATTCATTTTTGTACTCTTTCGCCAAGTCCAATGGCGCCTCCCTTACTGTCCAATCATGATACATGCATGGGCTTATGAAACCCCATAGGCTGCCACCTAGCCTGGTCCTATTCTGCACATATACATGTTTGTTGTAAGACTCCACCCATCAACTCCAATGGGCTTGCATGCAATAATGAAAGGAATCCCAAAGGCTGTCACGTAGCCTGAGCCTATGCTGTAACAAATGACACCTCTTATTCGCCAATTGGGGTGGCGAAACCATTCATTTTTGTACTCTTTCACCAAGTCCAATGGCGCCTCCCTTACTGTCCAATCGTGATACATGCATGGGCTTATGAAACCCCATAGGCTGCCACCTAGCCTGGCCCTATTCTGCACATATACATGTTTGTTGTAAGACCGCACCCATCAACTCCAATGGGCTTGCATGCAATAATGAAAGGAATCCCAAAGGCTGTCATGTAGCCTGAGCCTATGCTGTAACAAATGACACCTCTTATTCGCCAATTGGGGTGGCGACACCATTCATTTTTGTACTCTTTCGCCAAGTCCAATTGCGCCTCCCTTACTGTCCAATCGTGATACATCCATGGGCTTATGAAACCCCATAGGCTGCCACCTAGCCTGGCCCTATTCTGCACATATACATGTTTGTTGTAAGACTCCACCCATCAACTCCAATGGGCTTGCATGCAATAATGAAAGGAATCCCAAAGGCTGTCACGTAGCCTGAGCCTATGCTGTAACAAATGACACCTCTTATTCGCCAATTGGGGTGGCGACACCATTCATTTTTGTACTCTTTCGCCAAGTCCAATGGCGCCTCCCTTACTGTCCAATCAAGATACATGCATGGGCTTATGAAACCCCATAGGCTGCCACCTAGCCTGGCCCTATTCTGCACATATACATGTTTGTTGTAAGACTCCACCCATCAACTCCAATGGGCTTGCATGCAATAATGAAAGGAATCCCAAAGGCTGTCACGTAGCCTGAGCCTATGCAGTAACAAATGACACCTCTTATTCGCCAATTGGGGTGGCGACACCATTCATTTTTGTACTCTTTCGCCAAGTCCAATGGTGCCTTCCTTACTGTCCAATCGTGATACATGCATGGGCTTATGAAACCCCATAGGCTGCCACCTAGCCTAGCCCTATTCTGCACATATACATGTTTGTTGTAAGACTCCACCCATCAACTCCAATGGGCTTGCATGCAATAATGAAAGGAATCCCAAAGGCTGTCACGTAGCCTGAGCCTATGCTGTAACAAATGACACCTCTTATTCGCCAATTGGGGTGGCGACACCATTCATTTTTGTACTCTTTCGCCAAGTCCAATGGCGCCTCCCTTACTGTCCAATCGTGATACATGCATGGGCTTATGAAACCCCATAGGCTGCCACCTAGCCTGGCCCTATTCTGCACATATACATGTTTGTTGTAAGACTCCACCCATCAACTCGAATGAGCTTGCATGCAATAATGAAAGGAGTCCCAAAGGCTGTCACGTAGCCTGAGCCTATGCTGTAACAAATGACACCTCTTATTCGCCAATTGGGGTGGCGACACCATTCATTTTTGTACTCTTTCGCCAAGTCTAATGGCGCCTCCCTTACTGTCCAATCATGATACATGCATGGGCTTATGAAACCCCATAGGCTGCCACCTAGCCTGGTCCTATTCTGCACATATACATGTTTGTTGTAAGACTCCACCCATCAACTCCAATGGGCTTGCATGCAATAATGAAAGGAATCCCAAAGGCTGTCACGTAGCCTGAGCCTATGCTGTAACAAATGACACCTCTTATTCGCCAATTGGGGTGGCGAAACCATTCATTTTTGTACTCTTTCACCAAGTCCAATGGCGCCTCCCTTACTGTCCAATCGTGATACATGCATGGGCTTATGAAACCCCATAGGCTGCCACCTAGCCTGGCCCTATTCTGCACATATACATGTTTGTTGTAAGACTCCACCCATCAACTCCAATGGGCTTGCATGCAATAATGAAAGGAATCCCAAAGGCTGTCACGTAGCCTGAGCCTATGCTGTAACAAATGACACCTCTTATTCGCCAATTGGGGTGGCGACACCATTCATTTTTGTACTCTTTCGCCAAGTCCAATTGCGCCTCCCTTACTGTCCAATCGTGATACATCCATGGGCTTATGAAACCCCATAGGCTGCCACCTAGCCTGGCCCTATTCTGCACATATACATGTTTGTTGTAAGACTCCACCGATCAACTCCAATGGGCTTGCATGCAATAATGAAAGGAATCCCAAAGGCTGTCACGTAGCCTGAGCCTATGCTGTAACAAATGACACCTCTTATTCGCCAATTGGGGTGGCGACACCATTCATTTTTGTACTCTTTCGCCAAGTCCAATGGCGCCTCCCTTACTGTCCAATCAAGATACATGCATGGGCTTATGAAACCCCATAGGCTGCCACCTAGCCTTGCCCTATTCTGCACATATACATGTTTGTTGTAAGACTCCACCCATCAACTCCAATGGGCTTGCATGCAATAATGAAAGGAATCCCAAAGGCTGTCACGTAGCCTGAGCCTATGCAGTAACAAATGACACCTCTTATTCGCCAATTGGGGTGGCGACACCATTCATTTTTGTACTCTTTCGCCAAGTCCAATGGTGCCTTCCTTACTGTCCAATCGTGATACATGCATGGGCTTATGAAACCCCATAGGCTGCCACCTAGCCTGGCCCTATTCTGCACATATACATGTTTGTTGTAAGACTCCACCCATCAACTCCAATGGGCTTGCATGCAATAATGAAAGGAATCCCAAAGGCTGTCACGTAGCCTGAGCCTATGCTGTAACAAATGACACCTCTTATTCGCCAATTGGGGTGGCGACACCATTCATTTTTGTACTCTTTCGCCAAGTCCAATGGCGCCTCCCTTACTGTCCAATCGTGATACATGCATGGGCTTATGAAACCCCATAGGCTGCCACCTAGCCTGGCCCTATTCTGCACATATACATGTTTGTTGTAAGACTCCACCCATCAACTCGAATGGGCTTGCATGCAATAATGAAAGGAGTCCCAAAGGCTGTCACGTAGCCTGAGCCTATGCTGTAACAAATGACACCTCTTATTCGCCAATTGGGGTGGCGACACCATTCATTTTTGTACTCTTTCGCCAAGTCTAATGGCGCCTCCCTTACTGTCCAATCGTGATACATGCATGGGCTTATGAAACCCCATAGGCTGCCACCTAACCTGGCCCTATTCTGCACATATACATGTTTGTTGTAAGACTCCACCAATCAACTCCAATGGGATTGCATGCAATAATGAATGGAATCCCAAAGGTTGTCACGTAGCCTGAGCCTATGCTGTAACAAATGACACCTCTTATTCGCCAATTGGGGTGGCGACACCATTCATTTTTGTACTCTTTCGCCAAGTCCAATGGCGCCTCCCTTACTGTCTAATCGTGATACATGCATGGGCTTATGAAACCCCATAGGCTGCCACCTAGCCTGGCCCTATTCTGCACATATACATGTTTGTTGTAAGACTCCACCCATCAACTCCAATGGGCTTGCATGCAATAATGAAAGGAATCCCAAAGGCTGTCACGTAGCCTGAGCCTATGCAGTAACAAATGACACCTCTTATTCGCCAATTGGGGTGGCGACACCATTCATTTTTGTACTCTTTCGCCAAGTCCAATGGTGCCTTCCTTACTGTCCAATCGTGATACATGCATGGGCTTATGAAACCCCATAGGCTGCCACCTAGCCTGGCCCTATTCTGCACATATACATGTTTGTTGTAAGACTCCACCCATCAACTCCAATGGGCTTGCATGCAATAATGAAAGGAATCCCAAAGGCTGTCACGTAGCCTGAGCCTATGCTGTAACAAATGACACCTCTTATTCGCCAATTGGGGTGGCGACACCATTCATTTTTGTACTCTTTCGCCAAGTCCAATGGCGCCTCCCTTACTGTCCAATCGTGATACATGCATGGGCTTATGAAACCCCATAGGCTGCCACCTAGCCTGGCCCTATTCTGCACATATACATGTTTGTTGTAAGACTCCACCCATCAACTCGAATGGGCTTGCATGCAATAATGAAAGGAGTCCCAAAGGCTGTCACGTAGCCTGAGCCTATGCTGTAACAAATGACACCTCTTATTCGCCAATTGGGGTGGCGACACCATTCATTTTTGTACTCTTTCGCCAAGTCTAATTGCGCCTCCCTTACTGTCCAATCGTGATACATGCATGGGCTTATGAAACCCCATAGGCTGCCACCTAACCTGGCCCTATTCTGCACATATACATGTTTGTTGTAAGACTCCACCAATCAACTCCAATGGGATTGCATGCAATAATGAATGGAATCCCAAAGGTTGTCACGTAGCCTGAGCCTATGTTGTAACAAATGACACCTCTTATTCGCCAATTGGGGTGGCGACACCATTCATTTTTGTACTCTTTCGCCAAGTCCAATGGCGCCTCCCTTACTGTCTAATCGTGATACATGCATGGGCTTATGAAACCCCATAGGCTGCCACCTAGCCTGGCCCTATTCTGCACATATACATGTTTGTTGTAAGACTCCACCCATCAACTCGAATGAGCTTGCATGCAATAATGAAAGGAGTCCCAAAGGCTGTCACGTAGCCTGAGCCTATGCTGTAACAAATGACACCTCTTATTCGCCAATTGGGGTGGCGACACCATTCATTTTTGTACTCTTTCGCCAAGTCTAATGGCGCCTCCCTTACTGTCCAATCATGATACATGCATGGGCTTATGAAACCCCATAGGCTGCCACCTAGCCTGGTCCTATTCTGCACATATACATGTTTGTTGTAAGACTCCACCCATCAACTCCAATGGGCTTGCATGCAATAATGAAAGGAATCCCAAAGGCTGTCACGTAGCCTGAGCCTATGCTGTAACAAATGACACCTCTTATTCGCCAATTGGGGTGGCGACACCATTCATTTTTGTACTCTTTCACCAAGTCCAATGGCGCCTCCCTTACTGTCCAATCGTGATACATGCATGGGCTTATGAAACCCCATAGGCTGCCACCTAGCCTGGCCCTATTCTGCACATATACATGTTTGTTGTAAGACTCCACCCATCAACTCCAATGGGCTTGCATGCAATAATGAAAGGAATCCCAAAGGCTGTCACGTAGCCTGAGCCTATGCTGTAACAAATGACACCTCTTATTCGCCAATTGGGGTGGCGACACCATTCATTTTTGTACTCTTTCGCCAAGTCCAATTGCGCCTCCCTTACTGTCCAATCGTGATACATCCATGGGCTTATGAAACCCCATAGGCTGCCACCTAGCCTGGCCCTATTCTGCACATATACATGTTTGTTGTAAGACTCCACCGATCAACTCCAATGGGCTTGCATGCAATAATGAAAGGAATCCCAAAGGCTGTCACGTAGCCTGAGCCTATGCTGTAACAAATGACACCTCTTATTCGCCAATTGGGGTGGCGACACCATTCATTTTTGTACTCTTTCGCCAAGTCCAATGGCGCCTCCCTTACTGTCCAATCGTGATACATGCATGGGCTTATGAAACCCCATAGGCTGCCACCTAGCCTTGCCCTATTCTGCACATATACATGTTTGTTGTAAGACTCCACCCATCAACTCCAATGGGCTTGCATGCAATAATGAAAGGAATCCCAAAGGCTGTCACGTAGCCTGAGCCTATGCAGTAACAAATGACACCTCTTATTCGCCAATTGGGGTGGCGACACCATTCATTTTTGTACTCTTTCGCCAAGTCCAATGGGGCCTTCCTTACTGTCCAATCGTGATACATGCATGGGCTTATGAAACCCCATAGGCTGCCACCTAGCCTGGCCCTATTCTGCACATATACATGTTTGTTGTAAGACTCCACCCATCAACTCCAATGGGCTTGCATGCAATAATGAAAGGAATCCCAAAGGCTGTCACGTAGCCTGAGCCTATGCTGTAACAAATGACACCTCTTATTCGCCAATTGGGGTGGCGACACCATTCATTTTTGTACTCTTTCGCCAAGTCCAATGGCGCCTCCCTTACTGTCCAATCGTGATACATGCATGGGCTTATGAAACCCCATAGGCTGCCACCTAGCCTGGCCCTATTCTGCACATATACATGTTTGTTGTAAGACTCCACCCATCAACTCGAATGGGCTTGCATGCAATAATGAAAGGAGTCCCAAAGGCTGTCACGTAGCCTGAGCCTATGCTGTAACAAATGACACCTCTTATTCGCCAATTGGGGTGGCGACACCATTCATTTTTGTACTCTTTCGCCAAGTCCAATGGCGCCTCCCTTACTGTCCAATCGTGATACATGCATGGGCTTATGAAACCCCATAGGCTGCCACCTAGCCTGGCCCTATTTTGCACATATACATGTTTGTTGTAAGACTCCACCCATCAACTCCAATGGGCTTGCATGCAATAATGAAAGGAATCCCAAAGGCTGTCACGTAGCCTGAGCCTATGCTGTAACAAATAACACCTCTTATTCGCCAATTGGGGTGGCGACACCATTCATTTTTGTACTCTTTCTCCAAGTCCAATGGCGCCTCCCTTACTGTCCAATCATGATACATGCATGGGCTTATGAAACCCCATAGGCTGCCACCTAGCCTGGCCCTATTCTGCACATATACATGTTTGTTGTAAGACTCCACCCATCAACTCCAATGGGCTTGCATGCAATAATGAAAGGAATCCCAAAGGCTGTCACGTAGCCTGAGCCTATGCAGTAACAAATGACACCTCTTATTCGCCAATTGGGGTGGCGACACCATTCATTTTTGTACTCTTTCGCCAAGTCCAATGGTGCCTTCCTTACTGTCCAATCGTGATACATGCATGGGCTTATGAAACCCCATAGGCTGCCACCTAGCCTGGCCCTATTCTGCACATATACATGTTTGTTGTAAGACTCCACCCATCAACTCCAATGGGCTTGCATGCAATAATGAAAGGAATCCCAAAGGCTGTCACGTAGCCTGAGCCTATGCTGTAACAAATGACACCTCTTATTCGCCAATTGGGGTGGCGACACCATTCATTTTTGTACTCTTTCGCCAAGTCCAATGGCGCCTCCCTTACTGTCCAATCGTGATACATGCATGGGCTTATGAAACCCCATAGGCTGCCACCTAGCCTGGCCCTATTCTGCACATATACATGTTTGTTGTAAGACTCCACCCATCAACTCGAATGGGCTTGCATGCAATAATGAAAGGAGTCCCAAAGGCTGTCACGTAGCCTGAGCCTATGCAGTAACAAATGACACCTCTTATTCGCCAATTAGGGTGGCGACACCATTCATTTTTGTACTCTTTCGCCAATTCTAATGGCGCCTCCCTTACTGTCCAATCGTGATACATGCATGGGCTTATGAAACCCCATAGGCTGCCACCTAACCTGGCCCTATTCTGCACATATACATGTTTGTTGTAAGACTCCACCAATCAACTCCAATGGGATTGCATGCAATAATGAATGGAATCCCAAAGGTTGTCACGTAGCCTGAGCCTATGCTGTAACAAATGACACCTCTTATTCGCCAATTGGGGTGGCGACACCATTCATTTTTGTACTCTTTCGCCAAGTCCAATGGCGCCTCCCTTACTGTCCAATCGTGATACATGCATGGGCTTATGAAACCCCATAGGCTGCCACCTAGCCTGGCCCTATTCTGCACATATACATGTTTGTTGTAAGACTCCACCCATCAACTCCAATGGACTTGCATGCAATAATGAAAGGAATCCCAAAGGCTGTCACGTAGCCTGAGCCTATGCTGTAACAAATAAAACCTCTTATTCGCCAATTGGGGTGGCGAAACCATTCATTTTTGTACTCTTTCACCAAGTCCAATGGCGCCTCCCTTACTGTCCAATCGTGATACATGCATGGGCTTATGAAACCCCATAGGCTGCCACCTAGCCTGGCCCTATTTTGCACATATACATGTTTGTTGTAAGACTCCACCCATCAACTCCAATGGGCTTGCATGCAATAATGAAAGGAATCCCAAAGGCTGTCACGTAGCCTGAGCCTATGCTGTAACAAATGACACCTCTTATTCGCCAATTGGGGTGGCGACACCATTCATTTTTGTACTCTTTCGCCAAGTCCAATTGCGCCTCCCTTACTGTCCAATCGTGATACATCCATGGGCTTATGAAACCCCATAGGCTGCCACCTAGCCTGGCCCTATTCTGCACATATACATGTTTGTTGTAAGACTCCACCCATCAACTCCAATGGGCTTGCATGCAATAATGAAAGGAATCCCAAAGGCTGTCACGTAGCCTGAGCCTATGCTGTAACAAATGACACCTCTTATTCGCCAATTGGGGTGGCGACACCATTCATTTTTGTACTCTTTCGCCAAGTCCAATGGCGCCTCCCTTACTATCCAATCGTGATACATGCATGGGCTTATGAAACCCCATAGGCTGCCACCTAGCCTGGCCCTATTCTCATACTTCAAATAACGCGTTGTTCATCTTAATTAATCTTACACCTGTTAAATTATGAACTCAGGACACAAAAAGATTCAGAATCCGTTCGCACAACTACCTGGCTCCCGACCCATTTATCGTCCCTTATCTGGAATACGCAGGTTTTGGACATGTGATAAAGATCTCCAACTGCACCATTGACTCGAAGTTCATTCTTGCAATGTTGGAAAGGTGGAGACCGAAGACCCATACATTTCACCTACCAATAGGTGAATGTACCATCACGCTAGAGGATGTGTACATGCTACTGGGACTCCCTATCGACGGTAAGGCCGTGAACGGGTCGGTTCAACAACCCAACTCACAGTGTAAAGAACTGTTGGGTAGGGATATGGTAGAAGGTGGTGAAGCAAGAGGGCAGGGAATACTACTCACTGACCTGAAACGTCATTATGCAAGTTTTGAATTAAATGAAAATTCCTCAGAGAATGACAGAGTAGTAAAAGCCAGAACGTATCTTATGATACTTTTTGGTACATTTTTATTTCCCGAAAGTACGGGAAATAGTGTAAATTTTATGTACTTACATTTACTAACAAATTTTGAAAAAACAAGAAAATATAGTTGGGGTTCTGCAGTATTAGCCCACCTATACAGTTCCTTGTGCAAAAACGCAGTCAAGGAAAAATGTACATTTTATGGGTGCACATTTTTACTACAAGCCTGGGGTTGGTGGAGGATGGAGTCCTTAAACCCCGTCAACAACAACACTTTCGGTTTCCCGTACGCAACAAAGTAAGTCATCAAGTTATAGCATTTATAACTATTCTGCTCTTCCCAAAATATATGCTAAGAATAACATGTTTCTCATTTCCTTTAGGTACTGCGTGAGGGGTATGGATTACGGCAAGAATCCAAGATTCAATGTCGCACTCTACCGCAATCTGTTGGATCACTTAGGCCCATATGACGTACGTCGTAGCTTTTAACTTTTGTTCATTTAAATTATTTATACATTACTTTTGCGCTAACCTAATTTAAATTTTATCGCAGTTCGTCTGGAGACCATATTTGGGTTTGGGCCATGATCCAAACCCAGAGGATGCAGCAACTTGGACTGCAAAGACTGCAATGATTCGGTTCAACATTGTGGAGATACACCACAGCGACCGTGTGAAGATGCAGTTCGGAATGCATCAAGAGATACCAAGTGATCCAACAGATTTGTCCCCATGGCATCTTAAAAGGGTCGACGCCCAGTGGGGTCTTACCAACTGGAAAGACTTCGCTCCGGAATGGTGTAAGATATGGCAGAGGCATCACCTCTATGTCTTACAATTCCCAATTTTCCTTACTCAAGGTAACATGCGACACACGGATCAATATTTGTCGTGGTACAGGTCGGTTAGTAACCCAGAAATGCACGTGTCTCATGCAAGGTACTTGGTTGACCAACGCACACAATGGGCACAACCCTCGATTCCCCATCAACAAACCCAAAACCCATCAACCTCCCACCAACCCCCAAGAAGAAACAGACCCACAAACACCCAACCACATTCCCCACCATAACACAACTACAATCAAATGCCGTACAACCAACCACAATCACCACCAAACTACCAATACCCCGATATGCCTCCAACCCAACCACAAAACCAACCCCAATACCAGCACACCCACATACCACACACACAATTTCAGTCTTCCACATATCCCAATATGGCGCCCTCAACATCCAGCCTTAGCCCTGATATGGGAATGTCGGAAGATTATGACCAAGCCGACCAAACCTACCATCACCCACCATATCACCAAACCACCCAACATCCTCAATACCAAACACCCCAAGATCCATTTCCTTTCTACCCCCCGTACTCAGACGACCAATGCTACAGACCAACCATGGAACCCCACCCACCTCCAACACGACCAAACTTTGAGGGTATGGGTAACCGACTGTACCAGAGCGGATCTTCTAGATATGGAGATCTGACTGATTTTATGGTATCGGACCGCATTGACTTCGCTAGGCCATCGACCTTGCCGCAGCAGGAAACGCGACGACACCCAGCAAGAGAAAGGCGAGGACGGGGATGCGGAACCGGGGGTCATTACCGGGTTCCGGGGGATCACTGTCTTTTTTTTTTCCAGTATTTTTGTATCCATTTTTTTTACTGTTATTTTAATGTAATACAGTTGGATGTAATGATTTTTTTTTTTAATAAAAAGTCCATTTTATTGATCTCTATCCAACAGGCAATGCACAGAAAAAAAAAAATTTTTTTTGCCCTAAAAATACACTTAGGCACCATCTCACTTGGCTTAGGGCATGCCCTAAGCACATAGGCGCCAAGTGAGATGGCGCCTCCCTTAAAAAAAGAGGTGCATGCGCCATTTCAGATGGCTCCTCCTTTGGGGAGTAATCTGAAACATGGTTATTTGCGTATTTTTTTCCGAAACCCGGTTATTTGCGAAATATTATTTTAATACTTGGTTATTAATAAAAATAAATCGCACAATTCAGCTTCTAATCACTAAATTTTTGCGCGCTTTTTACTTCTAATCATGTTTAACAACCTTCCAGGAATGTTTAGCACCTTGAAACTCTTGTTTTGGTTGAGTTTTGAGCAAAATAGAAGTCACACTTTTCATGCTTGCAACTTCACACGATTTCCCTCCAAACTTCATCATTCCACACGCTTGAGCATCCCATTTGCTTCCCTATAAATAGAGGGTTATATCTCACTCATTTTCTCAAGCTTGACCAACCAAAATCATCCTACCAAAGTCCCTACATAATTCACTTTTCTGAGATTTTGAATTCCTCTTTTTACCACTTTTCAATCCAATTGTTTCATTGATCCTTCATCCTTGAACTTCACTGAAGCTAAAAGAAGAAGAATCAAGCATGTGGGTGTCCTAAATCGTGCTAACCAAGTCCAGATTCAGAGCATTTTTCAGTTACTTCGTTCAAGTAAAATTCTCAATCAAATTGAACCAAATAAAGCCCTATTATACTCTATTCATCCTTCTGATACTCACAATTTTTACGATTTACATTTTCATTGAGAATTGAGAGAGATACTTGGGATTTTCGTGCTCGCTATTTTTTCTTGTTTTCTTCAAATTCATCCTTGCACAATTTATATAAATTTGGCACGAGGGTACCATTATAATCGTCTTGAAGAGACGAATCTAATGGTATCGGTCTGGTTTTCTAATTTTACAGTTTGAAGAACCTCAATTTAGGGCGTCTGGAGGTTGAAGACGAGCTACGTGTCGTGCTTCAGCCAAATGATAGCATGACATGTGATTTTTTGAATTATATCCAATGCATTTGTTTTATCATGCACGCGTCATAGGAACCCTTGGATCTGATTACTTTCATTAGTCAACCTTCATCCAACGTGCCAGATTTTAAATCACTTATATTTATTAAAAAATAATTTGGTGTGATTTCCAAAAAAAGATCATGATATGCACAGTTCGCCAGATCCATTGGATCTGTTTACTAACGCGTTTTGATTCTCATCCAATGGTCCATACTTTTCTGACTTTATTTTTATTTTCTGATTTTTATTTTTTAATTGATTTAAACTTCAAAAAATCATAGAAAATTCATTTCTAACCCAAAAATTATGAAATAATTCACAAAAATATTTTTTAATATTCTCTTTCTGATTTTTATTTTTCCATAGTTTTATTTTCTTATTTGATATTTTTTATGATTTTTTCTTTGTTTTAACTTGTTTTTAATTGTTTAAAAATACTTCTTGGCATTTTAAAATTCTAAAAAAATTTATCATGATCACTTTCTTTATTTCTGACTTTCTGAAATTTTTATAGAATTTTATTTTGACTTCTACTATTTTTGATCTTTTTTTCACTTATTTTAGTGATTTTAATTAGTTTTAAAATACTTTTCTGTTTTAAAAAATTACCAAAATTTTTATAAAAATATTTGAGGTCATTTCTAATTTATCTATGGTCTTTTTAAATTTTTCTTTGATACTTTGAATATAGTTTGCAATTTTACCTCTCATTTTCATTTAAAAAACATTTTAAAAGTCATTTATCTTTTTTCTTTTATTTTATTCATTAAATGCAATTTTTGTTTTTTAATATATTCTGACTTTGTGATTCTTGATCATAAACTTCATTAACATCATTGGATCTTGGGTGTTGAGTTTAACTCCACCAAAATGGATGGATGATTTTAATGATAGTTTGATCAAAACTTTTGATTCAAATATTCCCCTTCCCTCTTCATCTCATCCTCTTCTCTTTTGTGCTATATGTTGTTAGAGGATGAGCTCCATATCATCACTCCAAACATATGGCACATTGATTGCTATTGATCGGCCTTAAACTAGGTGTGACTTCTATATAAGTCCATTTACGATTGCTTAACATAGAGCTAAATTTTGTCCTGATTCGAGAAATGATTATTTGTGGCCCAAACCTATGTTTACAAGCCCAAATATGTTTAATTTGAAATCTTTGATCCAATAACCTTAATGTTCATTGTTAGGAGTCTTTGGTCTTATCAATCCTCTAATGAACTTTCATAAGATTTGGTCTAAGTAAATCATTTAAACATCGTTGATCATTTATTGTTGCCTTGAGATTTTTGAAATGAATGATATACTTGACAAAAAGCAAATGAAACTTGTTGTTGATAAGATTTGATTTTATCAATCTTTCAATGATTTTACAAATGCAAGATTCAAGATGGTCCTTCAACTAACCTCTAATTTCTAACAATTGACTTTATTTTATGATTTTACTTTATGCTTTTTACTTTAAACACATTTATTTTAGCATTTACATTTCATGTTATTTTCATCTTTGTTCACTTGAGTATTTATTTTTATGTCATTTTTTATTTTCTCATTTGGGATTTTCATTTTCTTTTTAAAGATACCTAATAACTAACTTGAACAATAAAAAACTTTAACGTTACTTGGACTATTTGGTTACTATCCTTGGCATGATGGAGTTATGGACTTCTTGGATTTAGGAGTAGAGACCTTGACCTACCTTGAGACCTTGGTGACTTCTATTGCAATTTTTTCTGGAGTTCTTGGGGTTTACCCCAAGATATTGGGTTGTTTGTTTTCTTTATGTGCAGGTTATTTTGATTATGTGCTTTGTCTATGATTGGGAATTCATATGTATACAGTCGTTACTCTGTCCAATTTTTGTGAAGACTAAATGCACTTAAAGCTTGGTTTCCTTAAGAAGTTTATGTCTTTGCTTGTTTGGTTACAAATCCAAAGGATGAGAATTCTACATTGACTCATTGTGTCAAATGTTAGCCCCTTATTGGTTAGACGGTTCTTTTCCCTAGCTTTTATCTTATGCTTTAGGATAGTCCCTTCATCTTCTCCCATCTTGTTTAATTTCAAAAATATTCTCCCTCCTTTTGAAAATTCTTCTTGTTTTCTAAACTTGAACCGCTTTCTCAATAAACTTGGACTTAGGTCCATGCATTTTTAAAAAAAAATTCTTAATCCAATTTTAACCAACTTAATCATACTTTGACATTATTGTGAGAATACTAAATGTCAATCACTTTTATTAAAACTATTTTGCCACTTTAGTTCTTTACTTTAAATTTTCTCAAAAGATTAGACTCTTGTCAATCCTTGTAGTGATGCAAGCTACTATACTTCTACGATATATAGTAAATTGATACATTTTCCACTTTGGTGTTGAGCGAGGCTTTGTTGATTTTTAAATCCAAGCCATATCTTCCACTTTGAGATGACAAAAATTCTCCTTTCTTATAATCGTGGGTAGTAATTATGTTTTCCACTCGGATAAGACGATGATGTCTCATCTCTTAAAATTATCCAACACATTGGTTTTTTAAAATTTTTAAAGGTGAACTACGAGTACCCTGATCCCTTATTGCACTTAAGGTGGTACGTAGGCACTAAAGGTTCCCAACCGCGGCAGGTGCAAAATTGTTAAATATACTTCTCTTCTTATCCCCACAATCTATTTTTATATACAACTTTCATAGCCAAAATACACAAATTTTCAAATAAGTTCCTGCGGAGTATCGTAGATGTTTAGGGTGTTAATACCTTCCCTTTGCATAACCAACCCCCAAACATAGATTCTCCCTCCTTATTTTTGGGTTACTCTCTCTTTTCCCATTCCTTTGGAGACAATAAAGCGTTGTTGCAATTTTTATTTGATCTGTGCGAGTCAAGTTAATCAAATGGCTTAGTCTCAACATTTCTACCACTAAAGAAAAATGGTGATTTCACTGGGGAAAGATTGACCAAATTCTGGTCCATCCCTAAGTGGGTTGAGTCTATCTTTGTTTATTTGTGCATATTATATTGTTGTTTATATGTTATATGTTGTATATATGTTTGTCTGGATTTTCCTGGTTTTCAGGGTGCTTGGGGATTTCTCATAAGTCCTCTTCCCGGACTTGGGCAAACTTAAGATAGGACGGGCGGTATAGTTATGTTAACTTTGAGGGAGAATCCCAAAAAAGGAAGCATGATATCCCCCACTCAGTGGAGGCCCTTTTGATTGTAGTGTCATTTACCGAGTAATCGGGAAGACGTGCTGCTTTCGACCTGGGAGCCTGCTGAAACAGAGGATCGTAGAACCTTTAACCCATCTTGTCCTTTTAGGTGTAGTGTGGAAACTATTACGAAGTAATCCGGAAATGGTTGTCACGCGATACTATGGTCTGATGTATCGATGTTTAACTTTCCATGATTATCAGTTGTGGCCTACATTTGAGGAGTTTTCTTTTCTACTAGGTTTACCTATTACCGATTGTGTTCCTTTCACCGATTTGGAGGAAGAGCCAAAATCTCAAGAGATTGCTACTATGGTACATTTGGGGAAGTCTGAGATTGAGGCCCACATGAATACCAAAGGAGGAATTAGAGGATTACTCGCTCATGTTTTTTTAGATAAAGCTCACTACTTTGCTAGCATGAAGAGCACAGTTGCTTTTGAGGCCATCTTTACTCTACTTGCTAATGGGTTATTCTTATTTCCGAACGTCGACAACTTTGTGGATATCAATGCCATCAGGATCTTTCTAATATGGAATCTAGTTCCTACATTATTAGGAGATGCTTATTACTCCATTCATCTTCACGATTCCTATCATGGAGGGATGATCATTTGTTGCACGCCTTTGTTGTATCAGCGGTTTATTTCTCACTTACCTCAGTCTGAAGCTTTTTGGGATATCAAGAAGGAACCTCGTTGGGCACCAAACATTTTGGCTCTCACTCATTCAAATATTCTTTGGTATCATCAGGCTTACCATGATGTAGATATTGTTGATAGTTATGGTAGTTTCCCCAATGTTACTCTTCTTGGTACAGAGGGAGGAATTAACTACAATCATGTTCTTGCACGATGACAACTTGGATATCCGATGAGAGATAAGCCAAATAGTATTCATCTGAGTGGTTTCTTTCTTAAAGAGGGAGAAGATCATAAGAAAGCTAAGGAGGAAATTGAAAAGGCTTGGTGCCATGTTCACAAGAAGAGTATAAAGGACTTGGGACCTAGAGGAGTTGTTTCTTTGGAGCCTTACCTCCAGTGGGTACAGGCAAGGGCACTCTAGTTGAAAATGCCATATTCCCGTGAAGAACCTATGTTTGTGAAGACAACTCCTTCCCTTTTAGATGATGCGGAAGAGCTTCATCTTGCCCTAGTCAGGATGCAACAAGAGAAGGAGGCTTGGAAGAATAAGTGTCAGACTTTAGATATATCCTACCGAGCAGACTTGAAGGAGAATGATGACCTAATTGAGATTCTTAAGAGTTGTGTTATAGAGATGATGGAGATGCAAGAAGATTTATTTTCCTCTAGAGTTAAGTCAGGACTTAGTCATTCACTTCCCAACTCTGGTAATTGGAAAGTTGTTGGCGACAAGTATGTAGAAGAGACTAAGCAATTGAAGGCTCAGATTGCAAGACTCATAGGAAAGCGTCAGTGTGTGGAGTGATCTTCATCAGCTTTGCTTTTTAGGATTTTAGATTCTATCTTCTCTTGTACTTGGGATTGTTGAAACTTGTACTAAAAGTTGTAATCCATTTTGAAGTTATTATAATGAGATTTTCAGTATTTCAATATGTGTTAGTACTTTAATATTTTCAAAATTATCTCTAATTCTTTGAGTCCCTTGAAATATTAATAATAAAATAAATCATGTGCATTGCATCTCATGAACCATATGGTACATATTTCTTTCATTTTTGTTCATACCCAGGTGTCTTACCGAATTTATCTACTTTGTTTAGCAAGCTGTCTCACCGGTACAATACTCAGGCTAATTCTAGGAAGAAAATGGAGAATCTTGAATAAGAGAATTGTGAGCTGCACGGCGAAGTTACTGCTTTGAAGGCCGGTATGGCCAATATAATTACTTTGGTGGAATCATTAGTGGCTTCTCAGAATCAGCTACCACTTGCTCAACCTCAACAAACAATATTTGCTTCTGAAGGTCCATCAGTTCCTGTTTCTGTTACCCCAGTTACTGTTGCTCTGAATCGTATTCCTCATGGTTACCCATGGGGAATGCATGAAAACTTCATGCCAGAAGGTTTTAATATTGACACTCAAGCTGCTCCAGTTGTGCAAGCTGCTACTACTCTTGCACCTCGTGTGGTGCAAGTTACTCCTGTTACTAGAAACGAGATCCACTATGTTGCACCTCCTTCGGTGAATGCTATGTCGTTTGTTAATGATGAAGTTTATCGTCTTGTTCCTCCACCGAGTGAAATTATGGGTTTCTATGACTGGTTGGATGACTTTCAAGACCAATTCAATGAGATATTCCCCAGCAGAGTTCTCCTCAAAACAGGAATCCCCAGTAGATTGGCATACAACCCAAAATCCTGATTTCCCCAGCAGTATAGCTTCTCCCCGCAAAGGTTGTCAAAAAGCTTGAAGACACACTTACTCTTCAACAGTGGTCCAGGATTTATTTTCCCCGACAGCGGCCAAAGATTTTATTATCTCCAGCTATCCAGGATTTACCTTCCCCAGCAAGACAGGTCATCCGCTTACATGCGCATACATTGCATTCATATATCATAAACATTGATATAACAGATATATTGCATCATACATTTCATGCAACATAACCTTGTGTTTCAGCTAATATTTTACCTTTTTCAGGATGAGATTAGCAAGCTTCAAACTCCCGAATCATGAAAACAGTTTACGGATGCTTCCCAACATGGATATCAATCTATCGCTTGTTCAGATTCAACTTTTGAAAACAGTTTACGGATGCACCAAACATGGATGTTAATCTATTTCTTATTCAACTTCAAAACATTTGAAAACAGTTTACGGATACTCCAAACACGGACATTAATCTATTTCTTGTTCAACTCCAGAATCATGAAAACAGTTTACGGATGCTTCCCAACATGGATGTCAATCTATCGCTTGTTCAGATTCAACTTTTGAAAATAGTTTACAGATACTCCAAACATGGATGTTAATCTATTGCTTGTTCAACCCAAGGATCATGAAAACAGTTTACGGACGCTTCTAAACATGGATGCTAATCTATCGCTTGTTCAGATTCAACTCATGAAAACAGTTTACGGATTCTCCAAACATGGTTGTTAATCTATTGCTTATTCAGACCCCCAGCTCAGAGACGTTCCAAACATGGATACCTTTCTGATACTCATTCTTTCACCTACAACATACAGTTTAACAAACATTCTTGGATGGCATCTTTAAGCCCATCTCTAACAGGGTTCTGTCACATCTCCAAATGGCATCTTTAAGCCCATTCCCTCAACTATGCTTTGACGAGTGCAAATTTATGGGCACTCTAGTGTCCAATCATCTTTTACCTTCGAGTCGCGAACGGAAAACTCGCCAATCTAACTCTTCATGTTCAAGAAGATTGAACAGTGGCAACTGTTGTACCCCAAAATTTGCCCTCCCTTTTCCACAAGAAATTACAACCCTAGGTTTTTTCTCAGATTTTCAAGATTGGCTCAAGAATCGATCAAACAGACTTTTCTTTAGCAGTAAATCAAGATTTAGGGTTTCTCTCGCATTTCTCAGAAGAAGCATAATCCTCATAAATTCTATCAGCTGCTACATGTTTTCACGCTTGTTCAAGTTTATTGGTTGTTCTCAAGGCCTGGTTATCAGGGGTAAGAGCTGAGATTGTTGTTTGGAATATCAAGACATCTGCTTGTTTACAAAATGAAATGTTTGCCGGTTATTGGAATGCTTGCTCGTTTATTATACAACGCGTATGTTGATTGGAATACTGATGCAAGGTTACGAGACTGCAAAGTGTTTGGATTACTTAGAATTTAAGTTATCTGGATTAGAATTGTTGAAATGCGATTTCAATTATTTTGATTTGAGAATCTTAAATAATTAAGTGAAGACGCGAGAGAGAAAGTTGCACATATTTGAAAATAGAAGAGTTTTATCGGATAAAGACTTTTTCATTCATTTCAAATGTTTTTTTTTTAATATTGTAAGTTTTTACAACTTATAGTATTTTGAAAAAAATAAATGTTTACAATAAATAAAAAAATCTAAGTCTAAAGCCTCCTTTGCTCCATTGCTCCCATACTCAAAGTCTCTGGCTTCTACGTTTTGTGGCTGTCCAAGTTGCATTCACCTGAAAAAGAAAAAGAAAAAGAAATTAGTACGGTTAATTGAAAAAATAATTTTCAAACAAAAAAGAAAGGAGAAGGTCATCATTAAAATTTGCCGTCTGGAATCAGAATGCTTATTTTTCATCACATTTTATTTTTCTCTTTGCAAATCACAAGAAGATTGCTCTTCTTGGTTCACAAAGAGAAAATTAAAAATACAAATTGAAAATATTGCAGCATACAAAAGCAATTGGCTCAAATGCAAAACATGAAACATGTAGTACAAAAGCAAGCACACAAAGGCAAATACTACAGCAGCAAAGGCAAACCAAGGCGCCAAAATTCAAACTATCCAGCAACCAAGCATACTAAACTATAGTAACCAAACTAAATGCAAAAACTGTACAAAGTTAGCAACTAAACATTGCAAACATTGCAGCAAGTTGCAAAGCAAACTAAGCATGGAAAACCCAAACCAGATGCAAACTGTCAAGTAAGCCAACTACAAAAGCAACCAAGTACAATGCAGAAAGTACAGCAGTAGTAGCAGGTAATACAGCAGGAAAACCTATTGACAAGCAAAAGGCTTGTAATAGCCATCATCATTTTCCAGAGGCAACTTTTCAGAAAATGATAAAAAAAGCAAGATGCTTGTTTTATGGAGAGAGAAAGAGGAAAAGATATCACCTTTGGTGAAAGTTTGCAGTTTGGCTAAAAACAGGCTGTCACAAGTTAACAAAAAAACAAAAAGATATAAAACTCAAGACTGCATAACAGTCTAAGGAGAGAACATTAGAGCCCAGCCAAAAAATCTCAAAAAATATCCAAACTGCTAGCTTGCCAAACACCATAGCAAAACACAAACTTGCCAAACCTGCATAGTTAACCCAGTAAACCAAACCCAACAAACTTGCAAGTTTGCCAATCCCAGCAAAACTGCAAGATAACCAAAACACACAACCTGTTATCAAAACATCAAACTATAGCAAAAACTGTAAACAACAAACAGGCCTGCTATCAAAACACCACAAATCTGCAGAACCAAACTGCTTGGCCAAACTGCAAACTACAACAAACACTCCCAAAAACCTGCAAGCCTGCCAAGCCAAGCTAGCACAAACAGCCAACCTGCAAAACTCAAAAACCTGCATAGCTAAACCCTGCATAACTTGAAACCCTGTTAACAAACTTGCAAGCCTGTGCAAACAAGCCAGCAAACTTGCTATCAAAATCATACAAACTGTAACAAGCCAAGCTTGCTCAAACCACAAAGCCTGGCCAAAACCTACTAGCAAGAAACAGCCAAACAAGCAAACTGCAAATAACCATACAAACTAAACCAAGCCCTGCCAAACTATAACAAAGCTTAACCAAATCCAAACTGTAAACCCCCAACAAAGCCAAAACTGTAACAAAATCATACCAAGCTACAACAAAACAAATCACAAAAAACCCTTTGAAACATCAGCCTACCAACTCAGTTCAACAAAATCCATCAAAATCATTTTCAAAAAACAAAGTTTCAGAATATATTCATCATCAACATTCCAAGAAAGAGGAAGAGAAAATCAGAAGAATATCAACAACAAGTTTCAGAATCATATCCATCATCAACAACAAAAAACCAACACAGTTTCAGAATCATATCCCTCATCATCAACAAAATCAAGAACAACAGTCTCAGAATCACATCATCATCAATATTCAACAAAGAGGAAAAAGGTTACCAAAAGCAAAAGCGCATCCATCACATCTTCCCTCCGCCCCTAAGCCACCAAGGAGCGCCTCCATCTCTCCGTCTCACCCTTTTTGTCCTCTCCATTTTCTTTCCAGAAACGCTCAAGGTAAGTTTTTTCTCAACCCCTTACTGCATCTCAAGCATAAAACACCATGGATTAAAACGAGGTAAAACATGCAAACCAAACATGAAACTGTAAAACGCGAAAAATACGACAAATCAAAACAAAGTGAATCGTACCGCTCAGTCCAAAGCCATGGATTATCATGAGGAGATGAGGGAGTAGGGTGGCGCTCCAGCGACCTGGGGCTTAAGGGAGAATCAGCGCATTTGTTTGAGAAAGATGAAGAAGAGAAGAATGAAATGGCGCCACTGTGAACACAACAACACAAACCATAATTCTGAAACCCCTAAAAATGTCACAAGTTTGGTATTGGGCCTTCGCCTCATCAAATAATCAAAGCCCAATGTTATTGTTAACACGCCCCTCATCTCTATTCTGACCCCCTTTCTGCATTCTTTCTTTTCTTTATCTTGGGCCCAACTCCTCAAGCCTTAAGCCCAATCTCCTTATTTTCTTTTCTTTAAATTAACAAACACTTTTTTTTACTATTTAATTTTAACTAATTTGTTTTCTTTCTTTTAGTTAATAAAAACACTAAATAAACTTTGTTTTATTTTCTTTTAAGTTAGTTTTATTTTATTATTAATTAATCTTATTTAACATAGTGAAAATACCAAAAAAAGAACATTTAGTTTGATTTAAATAATTTTGGTTTTCTTTAACCCTTTTTATTGATTAATAAAAATATGTAATTAATAGAATTTTAATTTTATTTTTCTTCCTTTAAACTTTTTATTTACATAATTAATAAAATACAAAAAAAAGATAATAATATAATACTTAATCTTTCTTTTTTTTAGAATAGATTTTTATTTATACATGCATCTCATAATTTATTGATTTTCCTTATTTTATAATTTGTTATAATTTATTTTGAATTGCGACAATTCGATTTGGTTGTAACACTTGATATTTGGACTTTATTATCCTTGTGAGACTCATCCCCATTTGTAAATAATTGTACCCCCATCCCCAGATACTTTTTTGTAATAACTTAGACTTTTAATTCCCGCAATTTATTTCTTTCAATATACTGTATAGTAATTAGGCGTGTATGGAAAGATTCAAAATCAATCGCTAGATAACCTAATACAAGACAAAAAGCATGAAAATTGACAAACACAATGCACACGTACACCTCTAGGGTAACCTCGCTTGTTGCCTCAGAAAATACAATCATGTCCCTCGAATATGAGACACTCTAGCAAATGCCCCTTCGATAAACAAAGATCGTAGTCCCTCGATGACCCTCAATGTTGCCTTCGACAAAACGATCTCGTCCCTTACAAAATTGCTAGAGCGTCTCACAAGTTGCTTTCAATGATTGTATGCGATGACTCGCGCATGTCCCGTTTAACATCCTAACACAAGGTTGTTCACCAAATACAATGGTGAAATAACACTGTCAAAAGGGTTAAAAATATAGAAAAGATCTTTGAGTAAAATAGGGTAGATAACTCTTAGTTACTTGATCAAAAGCTTGCAAACATCCTTGCTATTTTCAAACACACTTCACAACACAACTTCAAAACATTTTCCAAATCCACTTTCAAAACATTGAAATATCTTTTCAAAAAGACAAACACCTTTGTAAAACATTCGAACAAGAATTGTTACAAAGGTTGCCTAAACATAGGCCTCTTTTCAAAACATTTTCAAAACCACACACAAAGCACCATTTCAAACAATTAAAAAGCAAAAGAAAGTGATCTAAAACAAGTAACTAAGAGCCCATGGAAAACCATGGATGAAAAGGGTGCTTTCACCTTCCCTTTTCATAATCTACCCCCAGAACCCAAGAAAACATCTCAAAGGTCTTTCCTGTGCTTTTTGACCTTTCCTTTGGATAAAATAAAAATTTGGTGGCGACTGTTGCTAAACCGTATAATTGCGAACACAAACGCAAAACCTCAAGTCAGTTCTCCCACCGTATCACAGGAACCATCACCATATTTTGGAGAGCATCTTCTACCTTATTTGTCGTGTATGAAAGTAGAGCTTGCGACTAAATTCACATCTGAATTAACTTAGAAAACTACCCTGTCCCAGGTTATGATTAAGGGTTTTACTTTGTGAGAAAAGAAAAAATCATACTTCTTAGGCTCAAATGGGTTGGCTAGGGATTATCTTCCTTATAACTCCACTATTTAGGATTTGAAACAACGCATGCACATCATCAGTGGGGTCTGTTCAAAAGCATATTGTAAAGACTGTGGTATCGTTTTCATCATCCTTCCTCTAAAGGCCTGGAGCTTTTAATCAAGAGTTGAATATCACAGTAAGAAAGCAGTTTAAATATAATGAACATGAAATAATTCAAGACCAACATATGCAATGCATTAATGGGAAAACCAAAGTTTGACATTACAGTAATTATTCGAACAAGCAAAGGAAATTTTAATTTAAAAATCACAAATGAACTGGACATTCTCAATGGTTTGGCCTAGGAGCAGTGATCGTGTGGTGAGTATCTGGAGGGTTGAATTCTATCTCCTTGGCATCAATCATATCCTGAATTTTGTTCTTCAGAGCCCAACAACCATCCGTATCATGTCCAGGGCTATCAGAATGGTATGTACACCTTTCATTGGGGTGGTAACTGGGAGCAGAAATATTTGGATTCTGTAGAGGAGCCTTTAACGTAATCAACCCTGCCTTCAACATGTGTTGTAACGCTTGAGCTAGTGACATGTTGATCTTGGTGAATTTTCTTTTAGGTGCGACCTCCTTATGCTGATTCCCCTGTTGATGTTGTTGCGTAGGTGTAGGATTAGAGACCAGTACTGCCCCCACAGATGGGTTGTGGTTACCTCTCGCACGTCCCTCCTAGCCATATACAACATTAGCTTCCCTCTTTCACCTGTCAGTATCAGCTCAGTAAACCCATCCGAAGAACTTCCGATCAAGTGGTTGAAGAATGGACCAGAAAAAGTGCCCAAGAACATGTCTACCAGCTCTCTATCTGACAGAGGAGGTTGGACTCTCCCTGCAAGATCCTTCCATTTCTGCGCATATTCCTTGAACCCTTCTCTTTAACTCATGGACATATTCTGCAATTGCACTCGAGTTGGTACCAGGTCAGCATTGTATTGGTACTGCTTGTAGAAAGCAGTAGCCAAGTCTTCCCAGGTATGGATGTCAGTTCCTTCTAGCTGATAGAACCACTCCAGTTGAGTGTCGGCCAAAATTTCTTGGAAGAAATGGACCCATAACTTCCGATCAGTAGTGTGAGGCTGGATCTTTCTTACATATGATCTCAAGTGAAGTTTAGGACAAAAAACCCCGTCATATTTGCAAAATGTGGGAACCTTGAATTTAGGTGGGATGATCATGCCAGAAACCAGCCCTAATTATTCAAAGTCCATTCCAGGTATCTGCTGAATCTCCATAGCATTGGGATGATCCTCCAGTTGTTTGTATTTATCATCAGCAGGAGGATATTACTCTTCATAGTAATCAGCTTCATCTTCATCAGTCCCTGGGTTGTTATCATCTCCATGATTATCCCCCTCATTTGATGGAGTTGAAAGATCTAGAGCTCTCTTGACTTGTCCTTTAAGTCTTCTTCCCATATTCAAAATACCAGCCGACTTCTTTGCTTTGTTCTTCTTCTCTTTGATGACGAGAGCTTTTAGTTCTTCCTTCCCCTTAGCCAGAGCCTGGAACATTTGTTGGAACTGAGCATTTTGAGTTTGAAGGTCTTTTACTATCTGTTCAAGAGCCATTTCTTTTGCTGAAATAAACAGCGAAAAGATAAGAAACCTATCTTGAAATACCTGTTATGCAATGTCGTGTATGGTATGCTTATGCGATGTTTTAAAGGATCTCATGGGGTAAACACAAGAAAATGACATAAGTTAAATTTTGACTGCAACTCTGTTGAATGTTCTTCCTTGAGAAACGAGCTCACCATATCAAGTGGGTCATAGCCCATGACTCAAGTTGTCTTGCTTTGGTCTTTAGACAATGTTGGCTAGAGGAAAATAAATCCCCTTGCCCTTTTCTAGACATTTGCTTTATCATAACTTGCATCACAGGCCCTTGAGATCCTTGAAATTGTTAAGGAAATGCTATGGTATGATGCTATGATGTGTATGTTATGCATCAAGCAAAAACTTAGGGTAATGAAGACAAGTATGTCTTGCAGGAAATCCAAGTTATTGGATAGAGACTAAAAACAAGTCCTGCAATGAGTACAAACAAAGCCCTGCAATGAGTTCAAGTTGTTAGACAGTGAAAGCAAACAAGTCACACAAGTAGCCTTAAGTTCGGGATTGCATGGGGTTTGTAGGTAAGCACCCTCTTGAAGTTTTAGTTGGTTCAACCTGTCCTAGTAATAGTAATCGGGTTCTAGGGAATCTCAATATCACTGATTTTTCCCATAAGTTTCATTCTGGTCGACAACTAAATTGCCACCAAACAAAACTCGGGAGTTAAATCTCAATGAGTGTAGTATCGAGTATCAACCGACTTAGGACTTCACCAAATACGTCTACACAGCAACTCCGTATTCTCCTTCACTACTCAAGGTACCGGTACCAACCAAAGTGTCACATCAACGTAGCTATCACTTCAAATGTGCCGGTATACCCCACACAGTCCCCACGATCTATTTCTACTTACCTAAAAGGTGCCCCAGATCTAGGTGTAGGATCTTTACAAGTAAACCCGAGAGAAACCCTCAAAGATAAAGAAAGCAGAGTGTGATCGGTGGGAATGAGAACTGACTATTTTGGAATGCTTGTTCGTGTTTGCGTTTGTTTTTGCAAAATGTCGCGGTAAGCAAGAGTCGTCATCGTCTTTTATTTTATCCAACAAGGAAAGGACAAAAGCACAGAAAAATTCCTTTTCGAGATGTTTCTCGGGTTCGGGAGGTAGATTATAGAAAAGGAAGTTGTTAGCACCCTTTCTATCCGTGGTTATCCACGGGCTCTTAGGTACTTGCTCATTGTGTTTTCAAAAGTTTGCTTTTCTTTGTGTTTGTGGGTTCGAAAAGAGTTTTTGTTTTGAAGAGAGTGTAAGTGCGAAAAGTTTTGTTTTGTTTTAAAAGGAGCAAGTACTTAAGAACCATCTACCTACTCGAAAAAGGAATTAAACTGTACAAGTGTCCTTTAGACAATGTTGTCCCACTATTAAGGAGTAGGTAGCATCGTCGTTGGAGTTTTAAGGGTCAATTAGATTAAGGGACGTGTGGTCACTAAAGCATTGTTAGGACGCCTTAGCGGTAACCCTAATGTCTTAGATCATTTTTCCGAGGCAACCGTTTCGAGGCAACTATGATCTTTGGACAAGAGGGCGACCTCTAAAACTTCCTATACTCAACGACCACGTTCGAGGCAACCAAGTGAGGTGTACCCTAAGAGTGGCATGTGCAACTGTGTTAGTTCAGTTAATTTTATCTGTACATGTCATGGGTGAGCTATATTGATTTTAGGTTAAAGATTGATCTTGTCATGCATTGCCTATTTATCAAACGTCTAACAGTTAATATTGTGCGGAAATTAAATTGCGGGAAATTAAATCTAAACTATTACAAGGCGTCGGGTATTTACATCGCCAAAAACAAACCCTTTAATTTAAATTGCGGAAAATAAAATAAAGCGGTAAATAAATTAAAGTCCTAATTAAAAGCTATTACAAACTGGAAGCAATTACAATATTGGAAATATAGATCGCGTGCAAAAAATTAAGACGGTGCAATTTTTAGGGTTTTGACCTTTTTTTGAGAAGAAAGCATTTTTTGTTGTTTTTTGAATTAATTGGAGTTAAGCCTAAACTAACAATTAAATTAATTAATTAATGAAAATATTTTTTTGGATTTTTGTTTTTAAGGAAATAAGATAAAAATGATTAAAAAAACCTAATTCTACATTAATTTTAATTTATTGTAAAAAATATTAAAATTGTACCTAATTAAAAAAAACTAAATTAATTGATTAATGTTTATTTACAAAAATAAAGTGATGAAATTAAATTTAATTAATAAAATAATATTTTTTATGTTTTCTGATTTTATTAGGAAAATTATTAATTAGTTAATTAACAATAAAATAAAAATTAGAACAAAATAAATAAATGAAAATATAAAGAGTAAAAGAAATAACCCAGGGGGTGTGGGCTTAATTTGAAGGTGTAATTTGCAATTTCAGAGGCCCAATTATGGGCAGCCTTGTTGACTTTTCAATCCAATGCGCGCCTTTGACTTGAGTGTATGATGCACCTCCAATCTGGGCCTTTAGATTTGGCCTAGAGGCCATCTGGCATATAGATCTTTGAGGCATATGGTGTACTACCCTTTAGGCGTTGCATGAGAATATCTGAAGAAAAATCACAACAAATATTGGGGGACCTGGGATTCGAACTCAGGTCCCAAGGGGTTTTCCACTAGCTTGCTTGCCAACTCAACCAACGCGTTCTTTTGTTAATGGGATACCAAACAAATATTATATTCAAAACAAATTAATATGCCTGGAAATTAAAAAAATAGCGCGAGATTTGAAACTGTCCAATAAGAAGAAGACACGCTTTCGTCTTCTTCGTTGAAAAAACCAGGGTTTTTACATGCGGATTTTATCCGCAGCAAAATCCGTTGCCTTCTCCTATAGTGGGTTTTAGGCCATATAAATGCAAATGGAGACCATCACTGCATTCGTCTCTCTTCCATGATCATCTTTATACCCATTATTAGTCCTAATTTTACCTGTATCAAAAATGCCTAAAAAAACAAGAACACGAACCCTAGCTTCGGATCCAGGGTTATAAGCCATGAAAACAAAATTAAATAATACAGAATGCTTAGAAATTGAATGGCAAGCATGGATGTATAAACGATTTGGCAAAAAAATGCAAGAACATGGATTCACGATTCCATGTTCAGAGCTATGTTTGTGGGCACTTACAGCGCAATTCAGGAGGTCTCAAGGCCTGGTTTTGATTGCTTTAGCTCCACTGGATGTCAGGCAAGGAAGCTACGTTGAGATCTTGGATTGAGTCGTGCTCTAACCAAGGTTTTGATTTCACACTTTTGCAAGCTTTTTTTTCAATTCTGGTTTGGCTGTTTTTGGCAGCTTCAGGTCGGGTCCTTGACGTTCCTAGATTGTGTGTGTATATGTGATTGCATTAGGTAAAGAATTGGGCTTTAATCCATGTGCATTGAAGATTTTGAGATATTATTTGATCACCATTGATAAAGTTTCCAAAATTATGCCAAATCCAAGATTTTGTTCACAACAATGCTTGATACGAATTTGATTGAGTGTATCATGATATTTTAAAGCTGTAATGATCACAAAGATCTCATTCCATCAATTTTTGGATTTTATTTGAATTAATATTGATTTAAAATGAATTAAATCAATAAAAATTAAATAAAATAGAAAAATAAATGAATTGACATGAAACTGAAGATGGGACACGTGTGTGGTGTGACAAGATCAAATCAAGTGGAAAAAAGTGGGCCCTTTTGTCAAAAATTGGAATTTTGAGGATAGTTGACTTTTGGCAAATTTGGAAAAATGCCCAACTTCAACAATGCATAACTTCTTCAATTTTGAACTTTTAGAAGTGTTCTTTGACTTTTTAGAAACCTTGAGATGTCCTATAACCAACCCTTTTGGTTTCATCTAATTTTGATATTCCATGCTCAAGTTATAAGCTTTGGCAAAAAAGGTGTTTTTGTTGACTTTCAAAAATGACCTATAATGTCCGAATTTGTAACTTTTTGTGAGAGCATTTATTGATTTTGGGGTGTGAAGATGGATTGTAGGAAATTGCATCCTCTTCAAAATGATCTTTTTATGGGTCATTTCTCATAAAGTATGAGAAAGTTATGCTTGGTCAAAGTTGAGTTGACTTTTCCTACAAAACCCTAATTTAGCAACTTTTGAATCTTGATGAATCTTGAGAAATCCTTGATGAATAATGATCAACTCTTGATCAAATGATGAATTATCCTTCAAAATTAGAATGTTGACAAAAAATCTTGAGGTTTGACTATTTGTAGGTCACAGTTGACTTTTGCCCTAGCACAGTCGATTTTTGGGCCTCTTGAGCAATTGACTGACCAAACTTTCTCTACAAGGCTTGAAATTTGACATGGATGAACTTAAGAACATATTAGGACATTGGGAAGCACTTGAGGTCTTTTGGATGTAAGGACCTTGATGCAACACAAAACCCTAATTTTGAATTGACTGCCTTAGGAGATGATTTGACTGTTCAATTCTTGAGCAACTTGAGATTATTCTTGACATGTCTTGAGAAATATGAGAGGGAAAATTTTTGGGTACAATAGTTGCCCCTGTTCAATCTTCTTAAACCTGAGGATATAGATTGGCGTTCGGGCCTTTCGTGATCCGAAGGTGGGAGATGATTGAACACTAGAGTGCCTAGAAATTTGCACTCGCATGAAGTGGTATCAGCATTGTGATGTCAGGAATGGGCTTACAGATGCCATTTGGAGATTGTTGGTAGGTGGTTTTGTCTTCATTGATGGGTTGTATCTTTTGACGGGTTGTCTCTTTTGACGGGTTATCTCCATTGATGGGTTGTCTCTATTGACGGGTTGTCTCCATTGACTGGTTGTCTCTATTGACGGGTTGTCTCCATTGACGGGTTATCTCCATTGACAGGTTGTCTCCATTGACAGGTTGTCTCTTTTGACGGGTTTTCTCCATTGACGGGTTGTCTCTATTGACGTGTTGTCTCCATTGACAGGTTGTCTCCATTGACATGGTTGAGAGTTTAATTGCATCCTTCCTGAAAGGTAAAGGTCAGTCATATGCAATGCATGATATGGATCAAGCAATGATGTTCTCAACATAAATGAGATTGTATGGTATGATGCGTATATGCATGTATCATGATGTATGGACATGTAATGTTTTAGCTAGGGAAAATAAATCTCAGAACTGCTGGAGAATATAGTTGAGTTCTTCGTTTCTGCTGGGGATGATGAACGAAGATGATTGCGGGAATAAACCTGCAGGAGGAGATGACTCCATTGGGGAATAAAGCGATGAAGAGATTACTCTGAGGGGGATTACTCTGTGGGGAAGAGATACTCTGCTGAGGATTTTAACGATAAACTCCGTTGGGGATTCCGCTGATAAACTCCGCTGGGGATGGGTTACCGTTGCTGGTGATAATCCTGTTAGACTCTTATGGGGATAAACCTCTAAGTTCTGCTAGGAATGATCTTTTAAACCTGGATGGGGAGGTTTATTGTACTCCGCCAGGGATAAACATCCAGAGTCTACTGGGGAAGATGATTCAACTCTGTTGGGAAAGCTTTTTTAGACTACACTGGGGAAATGGCTCCACTGGGGGTATCTTGTATTCCGACGGGGAACATTCTTATACTCCGTTGAGGAATATTAAGACTGCCGGGTATGCTTTTATACTTGCTGGGGAATATTCTTATACTCCGCTGGGTAATATTAAGATCTTCTGGGGATACCTAACCTTTTTAGGGCTGATGGTAGGCTAACTCTTCTTAGGGGAGAGTATTGTTGATTCGTACCCAACTGCAAGTCTCAGTTGGGAGAGCTACCATTAATGTCTTGCTCTGCGGGGAGTGAAGGTATCGTAGCCATATTCTTCAGTTGAATCTACCTTGTACCTGGTGGACAAAGCAACTACACAGCCTGGACATTTCTTATGCCCCTGTTTCTGATATTACCAGTAATTCATCCTTTGTTTCACATGTAAATATTTATGAGCAGCAATTAATGTCAAATGCATATATCAAAATGAAACTTTGGACGTTCTTTGCCAAAACAAAACAGGTAAAGGAAAAACAATTTGAAATTTGTCTAAAAATGAATTTGTATTGATTTTGAAGTTTGCCTGTAAATAGGCGTTTTTGTACAAGAGGCTGACGTCCTAGTAAGAGAACGCCGCCGAACAAAAAGAATTTATACAATTTGTGGAAAGAAAACAAAATAGCCATGTGAATAATCCCACTGGGTTCCAACTCCGGTATTGCCCTTATGTCTTCGAGTATCTCATCACTTTGCTACTGGTTGAAGGTAAATCTGATTGATTAGTGTCGTCTGATCTTGACAGTCGATACCGTAGTTCGGATGCAAGGTGATCTAATGAGACATAGTGTTACTCTTTAATCCCTAATTTTTGCCTGGACCGCCCTTTCGGGTTTTCAGTCCAACGGGATACCCTTTTGTGCCCAAGCCGCCTTTTCAGGTTTTTGACTTGCCGGGTGTACAAATTTTTTCATTTTCAGCCCTTATTTTTTCCCGAACCCTTTTGGTTCGCCGGGAAGCCCTTATTTTTTCCTAGGCCAGTCAACCTAGCGAGTCGTTGATTATGCGTAGTATCTTTTCACTAAGTCTGCATTGACGGGGTGATGAAGGTCGTCACCATCCATGGTGGTTAGAATCATAGCTCCGCCTGAGAAAATGTTCTTAACCATAAAAGGTCCTTCGTAAGTAGGGGTCTATTTGCCCCTGGGATCATCTTGAGGTAAGATGATGCGCTAGATTACCAGGTCCCCAACTTGATACTCTTGTCGCCTGACTTTCTTGTTAAATGCCTTGATCATCCGTTTTTGATACGTCTGACCATGACAAATAGCAGTAAGTCTCTTTTTGTAGATTATGTTCAGTTGATCAAGCCTGGTCTGAATCCAGTCATCTTCGCTCAAACCTGCATCCTTCATGATCCGAAGAGAGGGTATCTGAACTTCGATAGTCAAGAATGCCTCCATGCCATAAACCAAGGAATAGGGTGTTGCCCCTGTTGACGTCCATGCTGAGGTATGGTACCCATGAAGAGAAAATGGCAACATCTCGTGCCAGTCTTTGTATGTTATTGTCATCTTCTGCACAATCTTCTTAATGTTCTTATTAGCCGCTTCGACAACCCCATTCATCTTCGGCCGGTAAGGAGAAGAGTTGTGATGCTGTATCTTGAATTGCTCGTAGAGCTCAGTGATCATCTTGTTGTTGAGATTGGTACCATTGTCCGTAATGATCCTCTCTGGTACACCATATCGACAGATCAGATTGTGCCGAATAAACCGTGCCACGACGTTCTTGGTTACAGTAGCAAAGGAAGCCGCTTCAACCCACTTCGTAAAGTAATTGATCGCTACCAAGATAAAATGATGCCCGTTAGATGCCGTAGGTCTGATCTCGCCGATCATATCAATGCCCCACATTGCAAAAGGCCAAGGTGCTGTCAAGACATTCAGAGGAACTGGAGGTACATGCACCTTATCAACATAGACCTGGCACTTGTGACATGTTCGAGAATGCTGATGACATTCTGCTTCCATTGTGGACCAATAATATCCTGCCCGAAGGATTTTCTTTGCCATGGTATGTCCACTGGAATGGGTTCCGAAAGTACCTTCATGCAGCTCTGCCATGATCCTTTCTGCTTCAATCTTATCCACACAACGCAGTAAGATCGAATCATGGTTACGCTTGTAAAGAATGCCATTGCTGATGAAGAACTTTGCTGCGAACCTTCTCAGAAATTTCTTGTCATTAACAGATGCACCCTCGGGGTATTCTTGAGCTTTAAGGTACTTCTTCACCTCATGATACCAGGGCTTTCCTGTTACTTCTTCAGTCTCAAGATCGCAGCAATGTACAGGTTCGTCCAATCTTTCAATGATAATCCGGGGAGCCTCGTTGTCCCAATTGACCTTGAACATAGAAGACATTGTAGCCAACGCGTCCGCCAACTGATTCTCCTCTCTAGGGAAGTGTTCAAAGGTTATCTCCTTGAAATGGGGAAGCAATGTCAACACGTACTCCTTGTAAGGAATAAGATTTGGGTGTTTCGTATCCCACTTGCCTTTGATCTGACTGATCACGAGAGCGGAATCTCCGAAGACACTTAGAAACTTGATCCTTAGGTCAATTGTTGCTCGAAGACCCATAATGCATGCTTCATACTCCGCCATGTTGTTGGTGCAGTTGAAACATAGTCGGGCGGTAAACGTAGTATAAGAGCCTTTAGGAGATATGATCAAAGCACCAATGCCATTACCCAAAGCGTTCGAAGTTCCATCAAAGTACATAGACCATCGGGATCCTTCCTCAGGTCCTTCATCCGGTCCAGGTATCTCACAATCAGTTACCAACATGATATCCTCGTCCGGAAATTCAAAGTTCATAGACTGGTAATCATCCACTGCCTGATGTGCCAAATGGTCTGCCAACACACTTCCCTTGATTGCCTTTTGGGTCGTATATTAGATGTCATACTCAGTCAATATCATCTGCCATCTTGCTATTCTTCCGGACAAGGCAGGCTTTTCGAAGATATACTTGATTGGATCCATCTTTGATATCAACAGAGTAGCGTGAGTCAACATATACTATCTCAGCCGGCAAGCAGCCCATGCCAAAGCGCAGCAAGTTTTCTCGAGAAGTGAGTATCGGGTCTCACAGTCGGTAAACTTTTTGCTAAGGTAATAAATAGCATGCTCTTTTTGGACAGACTCGTCATGTTGGCCCAGCACATACCCCATTGAGTTGTCAAGTACTGTCAAGTATAAGATCAAAGGTCTCCCTTCAACTGGTGGCATCAGAATAGGTGGCTCTTGGAGATACTCTTTGATTCTTTCAAAAGCGGCCTGGCATTCATCATTCCAACGTACCACCTGATCTTTCTTCAGTAGCTTGAAGATTGGCTCACAAGTAGCAGTTAGGTGCGAGATGAATCGGGCAATGTAATTCAGACGTCCCAGAAAGCCTCTGACTTCTTTCTCTGTTCTGGGAGTTGGCATCTCCTGTATAGCTTTCACTTTTGCAGGGTCAACTTGAATACCTTTGTCGCTCACGACGAAGCCCAGCAGTTTACCAGATCTTACCTCGAAGGTGCACTTGTTCGGGTTCAACCTCAGCTTGTACAACTTCAGCCTGTCAAACAGTTTCTGCAGATGGTCAAGGTGTTCCTCCTCCGTTTGGGACCTTGCAATCATATCGTCGACGTATACTTCAATCTCATGATGGATCATGTCATGAAACAAAGCAACCATGGCACGCTGGTATGTTGCCCCAACATTTTTCAGTCCAAAAGGCATAACCTTGTAGCAAAAGGTACCCCACTGAGTAACAAAAGTTGTCTTCTCCATGTCTTCGGGAGCCATTTTAATCTGGTTATAACCGGAGAAGCCATCCATGAAGGAGAAGACCTTGTGCTGAGCGGTGTTGTCAATCAGAACGTCAATATGAGGTACAGGGAAATCATCCTTAGGGCTCGCCCTGTTCAAGTCCCTGTAGTAAACACACATTCGGACCTTACCATCTTTCTTCGGCACTGGAACCACATTGGCCACCCACTGAGGGTAAGAAGTAACTGCTAGAAAACCGGCATCAAACTGTTTCATAACTTCAGCCTTAACTTTCTCAATCATCTCTGGGCGCATACGGCGAACCTTCTGTTTCACTAGAGGACAGTCTTCCTTGGTAGGCAGGCGATGAACCACAATGTCAGTATCCAACCCAGGCATATCTTTGTAAGACCAGGCGAAGATCTCAACATATTCGCGCAGCATCTGAATCAACCGTTGTTTCACACTAAGCTCCAGATTTGCACCGATCTTGACTTTCTTCTTATCTTTCTCTGTACCCAGATTCACTGATTCCACCGGCTCTTCATGTGGCTGAATATCCCTCTCTTCCTGGAGTAGCAGTCTTGCAAGTTCACCAGGCACTTCGCAATCATCTTCACCTTTGTCTTCGACTAAGTTGATCGGATTTTCGAAGTCATAACCGACAGTAGCAGAGTCGTTACCAGTGAGATCCAGAGTGGATGTGGACCTGTTTATGTGAGTGTGTGTAAAATAGTTGTTTTGCAATATATAATAAAGAAAAACAAGGAGCGCAAGATTTGAAATGCAAGAACGTCCAATGCTTTTATTTATGATATATGAAAATGACACACAAAATCCCTCACAAATGAAGCCACAGTGCCCCGGGTAAGACACCGGGCCATAAAGTTTTAAACATTGTCTGTTACAAATTCAAAAAGTTTCATTATTGGGTAACAAAAGTAATAGGGATGAAGTCCTTTGTTGTCCAGTTGTTTGGTCCACCGTTGGTCGTAGGATAGATCCAGCTGTCGAATTCAGGCTCTTCTACATCATCTTCAATGGCATTCACTCCCGAGTTGCTGATGAACACGGGAGGTCTTCCGATCCTTGCATTCCGAACAACCCTTTGAGCTTCTGCAGTGAAACCCAAACCAAACTTGTTAGTCTTCTGTGTAAAATCAGGGAGTCAACCCCAATTTGCACACCCATCTTTCTCGACAACAGCCCGGGCATCCTTTGAAGCCATTTTCATAGGAGAATCTTCAACCACGGTCTTAGCTGACGCCAGTGTCTGGGGAACCTCTTCAAAATGCTGGAACGGGGTCTCAATGAACTCCCCATCCATCTCTACATACGGGAAAGAGTTGAGGTGGCTAACCATGTACTCTTCATCTCCCTGTACTGTCACAATATTCCCTTTGACCGAGTACTTCAGCTTCTGGTGGAGCGTTGAGGTTACGGCCCCAGCTTTGTGGATCCATGGACGACCCAGCAAACAAGAATAAGATGGCCGAATGTCCATCACATAGAACGTAGAGTTGAAGACCTGAGAACCATCCTTGATCAGGATATCAACTTCTCCGTGCACCATCCTTTTAGACCCATCAAAGACCCTGACAACAATGTTGCTTGGCTTCAGCTCCAACCCTTTGCAATCCAACCGGTCCAGAGCTTTCTTAGGCAATACGTTTAATGAGGAACCAGTATCCACCAATACATGTGCAAGAGTAGTTCCCCTGCATTCAATGGAGACATGCAGGGTATCATTGTGATTCTTCCCTTTAGCAGTCAAATCGGCATCAGAGAAACCCAAACTATTATCAGCAGTCAAATTCGCCACGCAATTGGTAAACTGATCAGCTGATGTCTCCTGTGGCACGTGGACAGTCTTCAGAAAGGTAATCAGGGCCTTGGCATGGGCCTCTGAGCACAGCAATAGTGACAGCATAGAAATCTTAGACGTGGTTTGCCCCAGCTGCTCAACTACATTATAATCACTCTTCTTAATAATCTTCAGAATCTCTTCCATCTCCTGTTTGGAAGCTTCAACAGTAATTGTCTTTGGTGCCTCCGTCTGGGCAGGCACATCAGTGGTGATCCCTTTGCCCCGAGCGTCAGATGACTCGGCGACAGGGGTAAGAATAGGAACTTGATCAGGAATGGCAGTAGGTACACTTGCAGGTGTAATAACAACAGGTCTTTGGGCTATTAGTGGAGCAATATCAGGTGAGAAAAGTCTTCCGCTGCGGGTGACTTTAGCAGGTCCAGTAATGTTGTTGATGTCAGTATCAACATCCAACTCTTTCTTAACTCCATGAAAATAAACATCAGCCCCATAGTACCAAGGGACAGCTTTATCAGAGGTATAGGGGATGGGCCCCAGAACAGTTATGATCACAGGTGCGATTCTTGGTACAGATGTAATTCTAACAGGCTTCCTCGAGGGAGCATTGGAAGAATTGTCGAAAATGGTAATGATGGCAACTTCTTCAGAATGAACTACGGGAACAAAAGTCTTCTCAAACAGAATTTATTTACTATCCATCAGGCGTTAGACACCTGATTTCAAAAGCAGACAACCATTTGGACGGGTAGAACACACACAGAAACCTTCGTCACATCCCGGAAATAAACCGGCTAGCAAAAGGTTCTTCTTGACAGTCATCAGAGGGGTAACAATGTCATCCACAGAAACTACAAACAAGTCTTCCTCTACAACATTCACTCCATGTTTGGGCATGGGAGCAGTCACATCATTAGGCCTCTTAGGCGCCTCGAACTCAATCTCCTTCGCATCAATTAAGTCTTGTATCTTATTTTTCAGACTCCAACAATCATCTGTATTATGCCCTGGGCTATCGGAGTGATAAGCACAACGAGCGTTAGGGTTATACCTTGGTGACGTTGTATTTGAATTCTTTGGGGCTTCCCTTAGAGTCACCAGATTAGTCTTCAGCAACTGTGGCAGAATCTGAGATAAAGTCATGCTGAGACGAGTGAATTGCCTCTTAGGTTTCTCGTCCTTTTGTTGATTGTTGTACTGAGGAGTACCAGTGGGTTTTGAAATAACAACCGCATTGACAGCTTGGCGGTGTTCAGGTCTATTCTGTCTTCTTGCACTGTAGACAGCACTAGACTCTTTCTTAAACGGCTTCTTCTCGGTGCTTGACGAGGCACCCTTCTGTATCTTCCCAGCCTTAATACCATCTTCAATCCTCTCGCCAGTCAAAATAAGATCTGTAAACCCAGATGAAGAGCTTCCAATCAAGTGGTTGAAAAATGGACCAGACAGGGTCCCCAGAAACATATCAACAAGTTCCCGATCAGCCAAGGGTGGTTGCACTCTACCGGCGAGGTCCCTCCACTTCTGAGCATAATCTTTGAATCCTTCACCCGTTCCCATTGACATACCCTGGAGTTGGGTACGCGTAGGAGCGAGGTCGGAGTTGTACTGATATTGCATGTAGAATGCAGTAGCCAAATCTTCCCAGCTGCGGATACTGGCTCCGTCTAACTGATATAACCACTCAAGTTGAGTCCCTGAGAGACTGTCTTAGAAGAAGTGGATCCATAGGTTCTTATCAGCAGTGTAAGGCTGGATCTTCCTCACATATGACCAGAGGTGCAGCTTAGGTCAAGAAACTCCATCATACTTAGCAAAGGCTGGTGATAGCTTGCTCAGTTGAAGGTTCAGTAGACATGATGAGCGCTGAAATAAACAACGAAGAAGATAAGAGACCTGTAAAGGGTATCTGTTTATGAAGTGCATGGGATGAAATGCGTATGATTATGATTTCAAAGACAATTGAGATTCAAATTTGTAAACAAGAAAGGAAACACACTTTATTAGATAACTTTGTAATTCAAATTGTTCAACAAATTGCCCTTAAGGCGTTACAAGAATGGAAATACTGAAAAGTAAAGATAAAACTGGAAAGGAAATCCTCAAAGGTCCATCAATGCTCCCATGGTCTCTTCTTATCAGTGCGGACATATTCGTTCAGGATCCGCTCGTTCTCCAATTGTCTAGTCAACATATGGATCTTTTTCTCTTGCTCGTTGAACTTCTCTCGATAAGAATCCCGTTCATCCCTCAACTGCATCCAAGATCTCTTCAGTGCCCCAATGTTGGGTGGCATATAAGGATGGATAATGGTTGGAAGAACCCCTTCTTCATTAGAAACTTCAAGAGTGACAGGCCGGACATCTTCATATGGCATACCTAGCTTTTGGGCACGGATGCGGACCCATCTGAGATATGGCTCCATTGGCAGAGAAGTCTTTGGACCTAGCTCATGTGGATCAGATTGGTGAACTTTATCCCAAGCCTTGATGAATCTACGACATTGATCGTCGCTATCCCCCTGAAAATCAAAGATGATATGAGGCATCAGCATCTCATGAGGTCCTTCTCTTCTGGCTCTTCCAAACTGACGGAGAGCTAAACATGGGTTGTAAGAAATTCCTCCATGGGTTCCTATCAATGGAACATTAGGATACTCTCCACATCGATTAATGATAGTCACCTCGTCCATACCTTTGAGAGTCCAGATAATGTCATTATGAGAGAGAGACATCACCCTATAAGCCCAGCCCATTCCTTCTTTGTTTTTCAGCACTGACTTGGGAAGGTGCGAAATAAACCACCTTGCCAATAAGGGCGCACAACACATCAAGGTTCCCCGCTTTCGGGCCGTACGAGCATATAGCTGATGGAGAATGTCACCCAAGAGAGTGGGTACAGGATTCTGAGAGATGAAGATCTTTATGGCATTCACATCAAAAAAAGTGTCAAGATTCAGAAACAATACCAAGCCATAAATCAGAAGAGCCAGAATATCCTCGAACGCCTTAAAGTCTAGGCTAACCCAAAAGTAGTTAGCTTTGCCAACCAAGAACTTAGTCAGAAAACCCTTAGCTCCACTCCTAGTCTCCCAATTAGCCATTACCTCTTCTTTAGTCAAATGAAGGGCTGCATCAATTTCTTCAGGCCTAAGAGTCTTTTCCCAACCAGTAAATGGGGTCTGCTCCATAACAGAGATACCGAGCAGCTCAGAGAACTCTTCTAGGGTGGGAACCAGCTGATAGTCCTAGAAAGTGAAACAATGGTACAACGGATAATAGAATTGGACCAGAACTCTCATCATCTTCTCGTCCAATTTGGAGGTGACCAAACTAAGAAGAGAACCATGCCTCCTGATGAAGGAAGTAGTGTCAGGCATCTTGGCAACCAACTCTTTAAGCAAGGTAGGGACTTGGACAAAGTTTATCCGGATAGTATTCTTACGCATGGGCATCATGATGACCTACAAAATAGAACAAAGATGAATCCCTCCTGTCTTTGAAATAGGTTAGTCCTTATGCAAGATATATGCAATGTTATGATGTCATGATGTCATGATATTAAGCACACCACAAGTATCCACAAAAAGCAAACATGGTAAAGGCACACAAGTCACACTGAAGAGCCCTTAGATTTCAGGCTGGCATGGAGCTTAAGTACTACCCTCTTTCAGTTCAGTTGGTTTAAACCTGTCCTAAAAATAGTAACCGGGTTCTAGAGCATCTCAATATCACTGACTACCCTCAATCGGTCATAATTCCAATTTAGCAACCTTTTCTTGCAGCCCGAATCATCGCAAGAGTTTAGTCTCAATGAGTGTAGCATACTGCTACTGTTCTATGGCCAAGTTGGTCAATTTAAGGTTCTAAGGTCAGTTGGTGCTTAATGACCCCTTAGAAGACCCATATTCTCCTCGTTCCAACACAAGGGATATCGGTACAGACTAAAGTGTCACACCAACGTAGCTACTGCTTCAACCGTATTGGTCTACCCCGGATAGTTCCCTCACAGTTTATTGCTACTTACCTAAATGGTACCCCCAGATCCGGGTTAGGATCTATAGAAACTCTGATACAAGCCCACAAAATTAAAGCATACAAAGCATACAATTGAAAACACAATGATCTAATCCTAAGGTACACCTCACTTATAATAGTCCCCAGCAGAGTCGCCAGTTCTGTGATCGGTGGGAATGAGAACTGACTATTTTGGAATGCTGGTTCACGTTTTGCGTTTGTTTTCGCAAAATGTCGCGGTAAGCAAGAGTCTCCACCGTCTTTTATTTTATCCAACAAGGAAAGGACAAAAGCACAGAAAAATTCCTTTTCGAGATGTTTCTCGGGTTCGGGAGGTAGATTATAGAAAAGGAAGGTGTTAGCACCCTTTCTATTCGTGGTTATCCACGGGCTCTTAGGTACTTGCTCATTGTGTTTTCAAAAGTTTGCTTTTCTTTGTGTTTGTGGGTTCGAAAAGAGTTTTTATTTTGAAGAGAGTGTAAATGCGAAAAGTTTTGTTTTGTTTTAAAAGGAGCAAGTACTTAAGAACCATCTACCTACTCGAAAAAGGAATTAAACTGTACAAGTGTCCTTTAAACAATGTTGTCCCACTATTAAGGAGTAGGCAGCATCGTCGTTGGAGTTTTAAGGGTCAATTAGATTAAGGGACGTGTGGCCACTAAAGCAATGTTAGGACGCCTTAGCGGTAACCCTAATGTCTTAGATCATTTTTCCGAGGCAACCGTTTCGAGGCAACTATGATCTTTGGACAAGAGGGCGACCTCTAAAACTTCCTATACTCAATGACCACATTCTAGGCAACCAAGTGAGGTGTACCCTAAGAGATGCATGTGCAAGTGTGTTAGTTCGGTTAATTTTATCTGTACATGCCATGGGTGAGCTATATTGATTTTAGGTTAAAGATTGATCTTGTCATGCATTGCCTATTTATCAAACGTCTAACAGTTAATATTGTGCAGAAATTAAATTGCGGGAAATTAAATCTAAACTATTACAAGGCGTCGGGTATTTACATCGACAAAAACAAACCCTTTAATTTAAATTGCGGAAAATAAAATAAAGCGGTAAATAAATTAAAGTCCTAATTAAAAGCTATTACAAACTGGAAGCAATTACAATATTGGAAATATAGATCGCGTGCGAAAAATTAAGACGGCGCAATTTTTAGGGTTTTGACCCTTTTTTGAGAAGAAAGCATTTTTTGTTGTTTTTTGAATTAATTGGAGTTAAACCTAAACTAATAATTAAATTAATTAATTAATGAAAATATTTTTTTGGATTTTTTTTAAGGAAATAAGATAAAAATGATTAAAAAACCCTAATTCTAAATTAATTTTAATTTATTGCAAAAAATATTAAAATTGTACCTAATTAAAAAAAAACTAAATTAATTGATTAATGTTTATTTACAAAATTAAAGTGATGAAATTAAATTTAATAAATAAAATAATATCTTTTATGTTTTCTGATTTTATTAGGAAAATTAATAATTAGTTAATTAACAATAAAATAAAAATTAGAACAAAATAAATAAATGAAAATATAAAGAGTAAAAGAAATAACCCAGGGGGTGTGGGCTTAATTTGAAGGTGTGATTTGCAATTTCAGAGGCCCAATTATGGGCAGCCTTGTTGACTTTTCAATCCAATGCGCGCCTTTGACTTGAGTGTATGATGCACCTCCAATCTGGGCCTTTAGATTTGGCCTAGAGGCCATCTGGCATGTGGATCTTTGAGGCATATGGTGTACTACCCTTTAGGCGTTGCATTAGAATACCTGAAGAAAAATCACAACAAATATTGGGAGACCTGGGATTCGAACCCAGGTCCCAAGGGGTTTTCCACTAGCTTGCTTGCCAACTCAACCAACGCGTTCTTTTGTTAATGGGATACCAAACAAATATTATATTCAAAACAAATTAATATGCCTGGAAATTAAAAAAAATAGCGCGAGATTTGAAACTGTCCAATGAGAAGAAGACACACTTTCGTCTTCTTCGTTGAAAAAACCAGGGTTTTTACCTGCGGATTTTATCCGCAGCAAAATCTGTTGCCTTCTCCTATAGTGGGTTTTAGGCCATATAAATGAAAATGGAGACCATCACTGCATTCGTCTCTCTTCCATGATCATCTCTATACCCATTATTAGTCCTAATTTTACCTGTATAAAAAATACCTAAAAAAACAAGAACACGAACCCTAGCTTCGGATCCAGGGTTATAAGCCATGAAAACAAAATTAAATAATACAGAATGCTTAGAAATTGAATGGCAAACATGGATGTACAAACGATTTGGCAAAAAAATGCAAGAACATGGATTCACGATTCCATGTTCAGATCTATGTTCGTGGGCACTTACAGCGTAATTCAGGAGGTCTCAAGGCCTGGTTTTGATTGCTTTAGCTCCACTGGATGTCAAGCAAGGAAGCTACGTTGAGATCTTGGATTGAATCGTGCTCTAACCAAGGTTTTGATCTCACACTTTTGCAAGCTTTTTTTTCAATTCTGGTTTGGCCATTTTTGGCAGCTTCAGGTCGTGTCCTTGATGTGCCTGGCTTGTGTGTGTATATGTGATTGCATTAGGTCAAGAATTGGGCTTTAATCCATGTGCATTGAAGATTTTGAGATATGATTTGATCACCATTGATAAAGTTTCCAAAACTATGCCAAATCCAAGATTTTGTTAACAACAATGCTTGATACGAATTTGATTGAGTGTATCATGATATTTGAAAGCTGTAATGATCACAAAGATCTCATTCCATCAATTTTTGGATTTTATTTGAATTAATATTGATTTAAAATGAATTAAATCAATGAAAATTAAATAAAACAGAAAAATAAATGAATGGACATGAAACTGAAGATGGGACACGTGTGTGGTGTGACAAGATCAAATCAAGTGGAAAAAAGTGGGCCCTTTTGTCAAAAATTGGAGTTTTGAGGATAGTTGACTTTTGGCAAATTTGGAAAAATTCCCAACTTCAACAATGCATAAATTCTTCCATTTTGAACTTTTGGAAGTGTTATTGGACTTTTTAGAAACCTTGAGATGTCCTCTAACCAACCCTTTTGGTATCATCTAATTTTGATATTCCATGCTCAAGTTATAAGCTTTGGCAAAAAAGGTGTATTTGTTGACTTTCAAAAATGACCTATAATGTCCAAATTTGTAACTTTTTGTGAGAGCATTTATTGATCTTGGGGTGTGAAGATGGGTTGTAGGAAATTGCATCCTATTCAAAATGAGCTTTGGATGGGTCATTTATCATAAAGTATGAGAAATTTATGCTTGGTCAAAGTTGAGTTTACTTTTCTTGCAAAATCCTAATTTAGCAACTTTTGAATCTTGATGAATCTTGAGCAATCCTTGATGAATCATGATCAAATCTTGATCAAATGATGAATTATCCTTAAAAATGAGAATTTTGACAAAAATTCTTGAGGTTTGACTATTTGTAGGTCATAGTTTACTTTTGCCCTAGCACCATCGATTTTTGGGCCTCTTGAGCAATTGACTGACCAAACTTTCTCTGCAAGGCTTGAAATTTGACATGGATGAACTTAAGAACATATTAGTACATTGGGAAGCCCTTGAGTTCATTTGGATGTAAGGACCTTGATGCAACACAAAACCCTAATTTTGAATTGACTGCCTTAGGAGATGATTTGACTGTCCAATTCTTGAGCCATCTTGAGCAACTTGAGATTATTCTTGACATGTCTTGAGAAATATGGGAGGGAAAATTTTTGAGTACAACACAGTGCATACAAGGAAAGAAAATTAAAAATGATGAACTAAACTCTAAGGTACGGTGGCAGAACCGACTGTTTATACTGGTTTTGCATTTCTGTTCGCAAATGTTCCGGTAAGCAAGAGTCGCCATCGACTTTTCTTTTATACAAATTAAGGAAAGGGTGAAAAGAACAGAAAAAGACCTTTTCAAGAATTTTCTGAGTAAAGGGGGTATATTATGGAAAGGGAAGGTGTTAGCACCCTTCCCATCTGTAGTTATCTACGGGCTCTTAGATGCTTAGCTCATTTTTTGAAAATTGCTTGTGCTTTTGTGTGTTTTGAAAAAGTAGTTTGAAAATGCCTTAGTGCGGAGATTTGATTTGTGATAACTCTTGTATCAGTCCTCAAGAGTGTTGACAAAGCAAATGTCTTTTTGAAAGTTGTTTTTGAAATGTGTAGGTGTAAAAAAGTTTATTTTAATTGAGCAAGCATTTAACAGCTATCTACTTGTACTCGAAAAAAGTTTGTTCTTTTCCTCCTTATCCTTTAAATAGTGTTATCCTACTATTAGTGAGTAGGTAGCCCTATCGTGGGATGTATTAGGGACATTCAAAGGGACGTACAGTCATAAAGGCAACATGTGGAGACGCTTTATCAATTTTGTTTAGGGACTAGATCACTTACCGAAAGGCAATTGTAGGGTCATTAAGGGACTATGATATTTTGATTTATGGGTTTTTGCTAAAGAGTCTCTGTCTCGAGGGACATGACTGTTTTATTTCCGAAGGAAACCAAAGTGGGGTACCCTACAGGTGTATATGTGCAATGTGTGTTATGTTCAGTTATTTTTTATCTTTTGTGTTAGGTTTGCTAACCTTTTGTTATTAGTCTTTCCATACAATCCTATTAGTCATACATCTAGCAGTTAATATGAAAAGCAGTAAAAATGCAGAAAGTAAGGGTCCTACGCTATTACAACCAAATAGAAAGACAAGAAAAATGTAAAAAAATTAAAAATAAAGAAGAGAAATGAATTCTTCGATCCAGGCCATGGACTCCTTCAATTTACCCTTCTTTTGCCTTCTTTCGACTGGGCTTGAGAATTGACGTAAGCAAGCTTCAATTTGCACCTTGTCCTGCCTCCTTCGTCTGAGTTTGGGAATGGTATGGGAAACCTTTGATTTGCACCTTCTCTATTTATTTCGATTGAGCCAGGGAGTGGGCATGAGCAACCTTCGGCTGCAAACTCCTCTGCTTATTTTGATTTAGAATATGAAGTAACATGGATCTGCGGAGTAGCATGAGTGCATATCATTCCTTCACACTCTTTTTATCTTTCGTTTGAATCTGTACAGGTTAATTCCAACAAGAAAAGCAAACAACCCGAGAGGGAAGAAAAGAATAACATAACTAAGAGGCTATCTACATATTATGCTGAAATGAAAAGTAAGTAAAAGGCTATTTACATGTTATTGTGAAATGAAAAGAGGCTAGGTCAGGAGGACTTACCTTTCCTGGAACTGGAACTTGTATGTGGACTGGAGTTGCTGGATGCTCTTGGATTTAAAAGGAAAGAGGCAAGTTTGGTATGATCTTATGAGGAGGCGTGTGCGTATGTACCTGGTATCCTCTATTTTTCCTTGCTAGTGTGCTCCTTACATAGAGGGGATGAAGGGGACAAGAGGGAAAAAGGAATAAATAGCCATTAAGTTGGTGTTTTAAGGCCATGAATATCACTTTAAAACTTTGCCAAAGACATTGTTTCTTGTCCCTTTCTTAATTTTCTATGAACCTGGACACCTTTGAATTTCAAATACCTTCAGGCCATGCCCTTCGATTGGCCTAGAGTCTTGATTTGAAGTGTTTAGAAACCCCCTTATTAGAGCTTCTTCGATTGAGTCTATCTACTTTCCCTAGCTTCTTAATTCAAACAACTCAAACAAAAACTTCATTTTGGCTAATCGAAAACCTCATTTATCAACACCTTCGAATGCCATTGCACAAGAAGCCTGGGCATGGCCACATGTATGACTAAGACCCATCATAAGACAAGCTTGTATTCAGTAACCATGTGTCCTTCGAATGGACCAATGAATGCTTCTTCGAAGGGACCTCATGAATGCGCCTTCTAAGGGACTAACATGAGTGTCGAAGTATGAAAAATTGTTTCAAAGGGGACCATTGCCCATTCGAAGCTGGCACAAAGGAAGCCAATTCCTTGTGGGCTCTAGCATGAGGAAAGTTAAAGCAAGCATAAAAGAGGACATTGCCTAGTGAATCGAATCAGGCATGGAGGAGGTATTTTCCTTGTGGGTCGAAGGAAGATTTTTGCCTAGTGGATTTAAGGAAAATCTGAAGAAGTCTTGGCCTTGTGTGCTCAAGGCAAGCTGAAAAGGGGCCTTTTCCTTGTGAATTGAAGCATGTCTAAGGCAGCCCTTTGTCTTGTGAATCGAAGACTAGTAAAAGGGGAATTTTGCCTTGTAGATCAAAGGCAAGCTGATGGGTATTTGCCTTGTGAAACCAAGGCAAGCTTGAGGAAGTTTTTCCCTTGTGAATCAAAATACACATGCAGGAGGCCACTTCTTGTGGATCAAAGGGAACTTGTAGGGTATTCTCGACTAAATGAAACATGGACCAATGTTTGCTCGAAAAGGGGAACCAACACACAATCTAAGATGATGGGCCAATACTTGGTCGAAGGGTTGCAGGCGCCCAATCTAAGCTTGTTGACATGCCAATCGAAGGAACCTTTTCTCTGATGTGCCAATAGAAGGACATTACTCAGATGCCAATTGAAAGAAATTGTTGGCATGCCAATCGATGACACTTTTCTATCATTCAAAAAATTTCATTTTTCTTTTGGCAAGTGTTTGTAAGACCCATGTAAAAGAAACCTTGGGAAACATGTGAGGGCAAATTTTGGGGTACAACAGGCCAGTTATACCAGAAGAGAATGAAGAAATCTTTTGATAAAATGGTCAAGCCTCGCGAATTCAGAGAAGGCGACCTCGTGCTCAGGAAGATCATGTCTTTTAACGCTGATTCCAGGGGCAAGTGGATTCCCAATTTTGAAGGCCCATATGTTGTCAAGAAAGCCTTCTCTGGCAGTGCATTGATTCTTGAAACTATGGATGGTGAGGAGTTCCCACGTCCTATGAATGCTGATGCAGTCAAGAAATACTTTGCCTAAAGAAATAAAAGAACAATTCGCTAACTTGAAAACCCGAAAGGGCCGCTTAGGAAAAAAAGAGCGCCTCTGTAGGCTGAAAACCCGAGAGGGAGGTCTAGTAAAAAATAAGAGACATAAACAGAATAAATTCTTTCCACTAGGTTGAAAACCCGTAAGGGAAACTAAGGAAAAAGTTAGGGATTTCTTGGCAAGTAACTGCATTAGACAAGACTTGATAATTGAAGCAACAATCTTCTCAGATTATCATCACACTTCAACAAAAGTCTCTGCTCAGGAATTCAAAGTTGTTAGGGAGAATAGTGGTCATTGTATTTCAATGTATATTTTCCAATATATTCCCATTCTCTAAACTTTGTAATCATCTATGGAGTCTGACCATTCACAGACTACCATTCTATTAATAAAGTTTGAGCTTTTATCCAATTCTTTGCAATTCTTACTTTATTCTGCTTACAAAGACTCCATTTATTATTGATAGTAATTTTCAAAACAAAGAGATTTAATAATAAAATTGTTTTTGAAAAGAATTTACAAATTACTTTTTACTTTGGATTTTGTGACCCAAGAAAATCAAAAATAGTGATTCCAAGGATGAGCGAACTCTGAAATTTTGGAATTATGTATTCCCCAGGAAGGTTCTCTCAGGTCGCTTTCGCTGATATGCGTATGGTCTTCTTGTGTTTCTCGAATATTTGGAGATGGTACCGATTAATGTATGATGCAGTGTTGGGTTTGTGATTCCATTTTCCCCAGTCAAGTCTTGGTTCAGTTTTTTCTCCAGGATTGATAATTTTGATTTCCGGTTAGCATGGTCTGGAGCCTCTATCCCAGATGCCCAAGCGAGGTTTTCACTCATTTGATGGAAGTTATTTCTCCCTTTATGTGTTGAGGAAGAATCATTTGTGAAACATCGCCCTTTGCATTGATAGCATTATTGTTGTTGTTTGTTTCCCAGGAAACCAGACAAGGGCAGTATCTTTTCTAAGAAGTGTTGAAATAGTTGTCAACTTTTTGGGTTTTCTCCCGCGAAGTGCTGGGTTTGATTTAAAATCCCCATAGTTTTGATTTCTTGCGGTTTTGTTTGACTTCTTTAAATCCCCAAGTAAAGATGAGATAATGTTTCTTCTTAAAAGTTTGTTAACCCCATGTGATTTCATAGTTTCTCCTAGGGAAGTTTGTGTAATCATCACTCTTGGTATTGAAGAATGTATTTTGGGCTCCTCTCGATAATGCATTTTGACTCTCATCCAATGATTCATACTTTTCTGACTTTATTTTTATTTTCTGATTTTTATTTTTTAATTGATTTAAACTTCAAAAAATCATAAAAAATTCATTTCTTACCCAAAAATTATGAAAAATTCACATTTTTTTTTTAAATATTCTCTTTCTGATTTTTATTTTTTCATGATTTATTTTCAGATTTTATATTTTTTTATTATTTTTTCTTTGTTTTAACTTGTTTTTAATTGTTTAAAAATACTTCTTGGCATTTTAAAATTCTAAAAAAATTTATCGAGATCATTTTCTTTATTTCTGACTTTCCGAAGTTTTTATAGAATTTTATTTTGACTTCTACTATTTTTAATATTTTTTCACTTATTTGGGTGATTTTAATTATTTTTAAAATACTTTTCTGTTTTAAAAAATTACCAAAAATTTTATAAAAGTATTTGAGCTCATTTATGATTTTTTTGTGGTCTTTTTAAAATTTTCTTTAATACTTTGAATATAGTTTGCTATTTTACCTCTCATTTTCATTTTAAAAACAATTTAAAAGTCATTTTTCTTTTATATTGTATTCATTAAATGTAATTTATTTTTTTTAATATATTCTGACTATGTGATTGTTTATCATAAACTTCATTAACATCATTGGATCTTGGGTGTTAAGTTTAACTCCACCAAAATGGATGGATGATTTTAATGATATTTTGATCAAAAATTTTGATTCAAATATTCCCCTCCCCTCTTCATATCATACTCTTCTCTTTTGTGCTACATGTTGTTAGAGGGTGAACTATATATCATCACTCCAAACATATGGCACATAGATTGTTATTGACCGGCCTAAAAATAAGTGTGACTTCTATATAAGTCCATTTACGATTGCTTAACATAGCGCTAAATTTTATCCTGATTCGAGAAATGATCATTCATGGCCCAAATCTATGTTTGCAAGCACAAGTATGTTTAATTTGAAATATTTGAACCAATAACCTTGAGGTTCATTGTTAGGAGGCTTTGGTTTTATCAATCCTCTAATGAACTTTCATAAGATTTGGTCTAAGTAAATCATTTAAACATCATTGATCATTTATTGTTGCCTTGAGATTTTTAAAATGAATGATATACTTGACAAAAATCAAATGAAACTTGTTGTTGAGAGGCTTTGATTTTATTAATCTTCTAATGAGTTTTCAAATGCAAGATTCAAGATGGTCATTCAACTAACCTCTAATTTCTAACAATTGACTTTATTTTATGCTTTTCCTTTATGCTTTTTACTTTAAGCATATTTATTTTAGCATTTACATTTCATGTTATTTTCATATTTGCTCACTTGAGAATTTATCTTTATGTCATTTTTTTATTTTTCTCATTGGGATTTTCATTTTCTTTGTGAAGATACCTAATAACCAACTTGAACAATAAACAACTTTAATGTTACTTGGACTATTTGGTTACTATCTTTGGCATGATGGAGTTATGGACTTCTTGGACTTAAGAGTAGAGGCATTGACCTACCTTGAGACCTTGGTGACTTCTATTGCAATTTTGTCTGGAGTTCTTAGGGTTTGCCCCAAGACATTTGGTTGTTTGTTTTCTTTGTGTGCAGGTTATTCTGATTATCTGCTTTGTCTATGATTGGGAATTCATCTGTATACAGCTGTTACTCTATCAATTTTTTTGAAGACTAAATACACTTAAAACTTGGTTTCTTTAAGAGGTTTATGTCTTTGCTTGTTTGGTTTTAAGTCCAAAGGATGAGATCTCTACATTGACGCATTGTGTCAAATGTTGGCCTCTTATTTGTTAGAAGGTTCTTTTCCCTAGCTTTTACCTTATGCTTTAGAATAATCCCTTCATCTTCTCTCATCTTCTTTAATTTCAAAAATCTTCTCCCTCCTTTTGAAAACTCTTCTTGTTTTCCAAACTTGAACCGCTTTCACAATAAACTTGGACTCAGGTCCATGCATTTTCAAAAATGTTTTCTTAATCAAATTTTAACCAACTTAATCATACTTTGACATTTTTGTGAGAAAACTAAAAGTCAATCAATCTCATTCAAACTATTTTTCCACTTTGGCTTTTTACTTTAAACTTTTCTCAAAATATTAGACTCTTGTTAATCCTTGTAGTTGTTGCGACTGGATTTAAAATCAAGATTCTCCACTACTAGTTTTTATCCTAAGGAAGAGCATCTAATAGGAAACCCTAAATTGTAAAACAGAGATTCAAAGATTCAAACTTCTTTAGACGAAAGGAATGTGTTAGGCACCTTTCATCTACCTTATTCTTAAGGATACTAGGTTTAGGTTTCGGTTTCGGGTTAAATAGGGTTTTAATTTTTTATAAGGGAACTCGCCACGATTTTAATCGTATGCCTACGTATCCTCTTATGAGGAATACGAGTCTCAATTCGTAGTTCGTATGGATTTGTGTTTTTTAAGGGTTGCAAAAGTATTTGGAACTGCCTCGCATTTTGACGGGGTGTAGAGATTACAGAATTTTGGACTAAATGCGCGATTAGACAAAATATATTTGGAACCCTTTAGCAAAAATTGTTGTTTAAATTAGTTTATTGAGAAAAATAGATTTAAGATTTTTTAAGTATACTTTAATTATATTAATTGCAAAAACTCTTAATTAATGCATGATTTAAAAATGTTTAATGTAATAATATAAGAATATATGCATGAGTTTGAATAAAATAATTTTTTAATGATAATAAGTATAATAATATGTGAAAATAAAAATTAAATAACTAAAGGATTAATAATAATTATTATTATAAAAAGACAAAATAATAATAATAAAAGAATATAAAAAATAATATATAACAAAAAAATTAATTAATTCTCAGGGGGTGCGATTTATGTTGAGTAAAAAAAAGATAGGGGTGTGAAAAGTCAGGGCCTCAATTCAGATATTGAATTTAGGCCCAGTAAGCCTGGGGGTGTATGGTTGAACTAATAAGTGAAACAAGGGGTGTAACGAAGCTGGACCCAAGTTTAGATATTGAACTAGGCCCAAAGGTAAGGGAGGTGCATTGCTGGTTCGTTTGAATGAAAAAGAAAAAAGGGTGGTGTAGTTAGAATTGGGCTTGGCCGAATACACACTTTTTTGAGGGCCTGAGTGATCACATATGGGAAGGCGCATGGAGTATACGATGGACTTGGCCTCGCGGTCGTCCGATGATGACCAGTCATATGTAATTTGATGGAACACAAAGACTACATAGACTCGCATTTATTGGATCGTTACAGGGTATAACAAATTATTTCAGCTTCATTTTCACATTATTTCGTTCAGTTTACAATTATTTCAGTTTCGTTTTCAATTATTTCGTTCAGTTTATTTCAGCTTCGTGAATGACCCTTTTCTCTTCTCTGACCCTAATCCTAGAAACAAACTCAGCGGCGATGCTATCCTCTAACCCTTCTATCATCACCACCTCACAAACCCATAAACCGTATACAAATAAACAAAAGAAAAAAAAGTTGAGTTCGTTACCCTTGATTTTGTATTATGACTTTCGAGCTTCTTGATTTCAACACTAATCCCTCTCTCTATTTCTTTGATTCGTAGGTCACAACGAAGGATTTGAAGATGGCTTACGGTGGTGGAATTGAGGTAATGGCAACAATGATTAGGGTTTCATATATTGAAACCCTAATCGTCTTCCTTTCATCTTCTTCAACAAATCGGTATTGACTGAATCTCCCTCTTCTTCCAAATCTTACCAATGTAATCAAGCCTCACGATTCTGTTCTTTAATTTTTCTGTTCTTCCATCCCCCTCTCGTTTCTATATTCCAGGCTTGTATTTATAGGGTTAATTAGGGTTAAAACAATTACTTATATTTGGGGACTTAGATATAAATTAGGGATTCAATGTCATTGTAATTGATTTCGTTTCTATAATTCCAAAATTTGATTATGTAATAGAATTTTGATTTAGCTTTGTATTGCTTTAGGTACGGTTTTGTATAATTTTGTCTTTACTAAAGATTTATGGGCTTGGATAATGATTTGATTCCCAGAAAAATCATGTTTTAGATTTGATTTAGTTATAGTTGATTTAAACAGTAAATGTTAATAAAAACGTGCGCTTTCTTCTTGCATGATTTGCACAGTTCTCGTTTTTTCAATATGGGCTTTACATAATATATTATCTCTCTCTATCCAGCTTATTACGTAAATGGATTTGGGTTACTGCATCACTTATTTTTTATGCGAATTGGGCCTAGGCCTTTCTTGAAGCTAATTTGATCCAAGAGCATTTTTCAAAAACCACAAACTCTTAATAAATAATGTCTAATAAATAAGTTTACAAACTTTTTTAATAATAAATAATAAAATAATTATAAAAAAGTATTTTTAATAAAAAAAAGTAATAATAATAATGTTTTTTCCCTTTATGAAAATAACCAGTAATGACAAAAAACGTCCAATGGGCTAACTTACTATTTTTCCCAAACACAACAATCCCTTTTCTTCTTTTTTTTACAAAAATCTTTTAATAAATATTTATAAAATAGTTGTAAATAAATCACTTAATAATCTGTAAAAATTTTAATAAAATAATTATAAAAATTATAATGTTTTTTTTCTTTAAGATAAAACAATAATGATAACGCCAAATGGGCTGGTAACAGTCTCAATGGGCCCGTAAACTCCCTCTTGCTATTTAACGGCCAGAATGCAAATGGGCCAAACGAACTGAATTCTAACGGGTGTTTAATTCACATTCCACACCTATTATTTACTAAAAATAACAAAACTTAAATGGACCTCCTTATATAATTAAAACTTAATAATTTTTTCTGAAATAATCTTTCATATTCGAATCTCATGTGGGCCATTGGCCAACATGCTTCGTAAATAGGCCTACGGATACATGGGTCTTTCTGATTTAGAAATCCCCACTCCCTTGAATTAAAACACACCCCTTAGTTGACTTAGATTTAAGAATTAGCCATCAAATATTGCTGAATCATCCCTAATTAAAACATTCTCTTTCACTTTAATCTAAAAAATATGATTGTAAAGGTAGGGCAAATTTGGGGTACGATAGCTGCCCCTATTAAATTATCTTCCAATCCAATAGCACAAGTCTTGTGCATTCTGGTTAGTAGTTTATTGAATACTTGGAATACCCCAAAATTTTTCCGACAAACATAAGGTTACGCTGATATAGCGTACCCTTAAGAGTCTTGAGAAAATAGGCAAAGTTGATGATATATCGCTTACTATAATTTGAATAAGGATGATGATTTAGAGCTTGGGAAAACAATATTATATGTCTTGGTTTGGATTTGCTTATTCATCCATTTGGGGGATGAATAAAATAACACTTGATAACGCATGGCTTCTTGGAGACTGGGGAAATGGGTTATGTTTGCAAATCACTGCGTGGAGTCTTGGGCGATGAGCTAAATTGTGATTTCGAACACCGCAACATGGAGCCTTAGGCAATGATCTATGTTGGGAAGTGTCGCACATTACTATGTGGAGTCTTAGGTAATGGGTGAAAAGAGGGAAACACATTGTTGCATGGAGTCTTAGACAATGGGTCATGTTACACTACCGCATGGAGTCTTAGGCAATGAACTATGGTCCGTGCATTACAGCCTGGGGTTTTAGGTAATGGGTAAGGAGAAGAGATTACATCACTACATGGAGTCTTAGGCAATGTATTGAGCTTCCTACATTACTGCATGGAGTCTTAGGTTATGGGTTGAACACATCACTGCATGGAGTCTTAGGTGACATATCTTATCTGGCTTTCGAACATTGCGGCATGGAGTCTTAGGCAATGTACTGGGTTTTTCACATTACTGCATAAAGTCTTAGGTAATTCTACACTGTAGGGAACATATCACTGCATGGAGTCTTAGGTGATGGGTTAAACACATCATTGCATGGAGTCTCAGGTGACGGGTTGAATTTTGTAGAAGAAGTGTGCTTTGATGACTGACCCTTACATAGCTAAATCGAGGGTGAGATTATTTGTTTACTGTGTGATATAGGAATATGTTGTCTGATTGATATGGAACCCAAAGTGTACGTGTATTGAATGTTTATATATGTAAGATGTATGCAAAATGTGTGTATAATATTTGTATACCTTGCAATGTTATGAAGATTGTTTTCGACATCCTCTCTTTTAAACCATTGGTTTTAAGTTACCAATTTATTGGTGTTGTATGTTGCATTGTCGTATTATCTATGAATTGATTTGAACGGGATGAAAAGTATTAGAAAGTTTTTAATTTTTCTTGTGTCACAAGTGCAGGCGTAGGCATAGGCATATGTGTAGACTTCTGGGTTGTAAGTGCAGGTGTAGGCATAGACGTGGATTTTATTTTTGATGTTTTTCTAATCAAAATGCTTTTTTGATGTTTTATCAAATGCTTTTTTGTCAATTTCCCCGAAATGGTTTCGACACAATATTCACAAGAAATAAGCATAGTATTTTGTAAACAAGTATGAAAAAGAAATAAACATGATTTGAAAGATGAAAAAGAAAAGTAAATGCTTTATTGATATTCCTATGAATAGGCGAAAGTACAATATGTAATTCCTTGAAAGAGGTAATTACAGAAATTTATAAAACTGTAAATGGCAATGAAAATGATAATTGCTACTTCTGTTTCCCCAATGTCCTTTTAACGGCTCCTGTCTCCTTTTCTTCCGAGTTGTATGATTTAGATCCATCTCTCCCTTCGTGGTTCGTAGTCATAGTTCTTAGATCGCATTGTTTTTGTTTTTTATTTCTTTTTGAATAAAATCCCTAATTTTTGCATGGATCGCCCTTTCGGGTTTTCAATCCACCGGGATAGTTTTCTTTTGTATGTCCCTAATTTTTTTCGGGATAGCCCTTTAGGGTTTTCAATCCATTGGGACGCTCCTTTTTTCCTAAGTCGCTCGTTTATGGTTTGAGCTTAGCGAGCTTTTTATACATATTATTTTTTGACTGCGTCTGAATTTTTTGGATATGGTAGTTCTTCCCCATCCATGGTTGTGAGGATGAGACCACCACCGGAGAATGTTGTTTATACTACATATGGACCTTCATAGTTGGGTGTCCATTTACCACGTGAATCGAGGCAAGGTAGCAGAATCTTCTTGAGCACTAAATCTTCTTCTTTGAACATTCGAGGATGAACTTTCTTGTCCAAGGCCCTCTTCATCCGCTTCTGGTGCAATTGACTGTGGCATAAAGCTGTCAAGCATTTCTCCTCAATGAGGTTGAGTTGATCGAGTCGCGTCTGAACCCATTCTGCTTCTTCCAACTTTGTTTCCATTAAAACCTGAAGTGACGGTATCTTTATTACAACTGGAAGTACTGCCTCCATGCCATATACTAGAGAGAAAGGAGTCGCGCCTGTTGATGTACGCACGGAAGTGCGATAGCCATGTAGAGAAAAGGGAAGCATTTAGTGCCAATCTTTGTACATCTTCACCATTTTATGAATGATCTTCTTAAAATCTTTATTGGCTACTTCGACGGATCCGTTCATCTTGGGTCTGTATGGCGAGGAGTTATGATGTTTAATTTTGAAATCGTTGCACAATTACTTCATCATCTTGTTGTTCAAATTGGACCCATTGTCTGTAATAATCCTGCCTGGAACCCTGTATCTGCATATGAGATTCTTCTGGATAAATCACTTAAACACCTGGCTTGTCACATTGGCTTAGGATGTTCCTTCTACCCACTTTGTGAATTAATCGATGGCTACTAGTTTGAAATGGTGTGTGTTGGATGCCTTCGGCTGAATCATGTCAATCATGTCAATTCTCCACATTGAAAACGGCCAAGGGGAGCTCATGACATTAATAGGATCTAGTGGCACATTTATCTTATCGGCGTAGATCTGGAATTTGTGACACATTTTTGTGTAGTGATAACAGTCGGCTTCCATCGTTAACCAATAATACCCTGCTCGTAGAATCTTTCTGGCCATGGCATGCCCATTAGTATGAGTTCCAAAGATTCCCTCGTGGATTTCTCTCATGAGCGTGTCTGCTTCCTATTTCTCTACACACCTGAGTAGTATCCTGTCGCAGTTTCTTTTGTACAACACACCATTACTCAGAAAGAATTTCAAATCTAACCTCTGCAGGGTTCGCTTGTCAATGAAAGATGCATTTTCTGGGTATTCTTGTTTTTCCAGGTACTTCTTGATGTTGTAAAACCAAGGCTTGTCATCCGGCCCTTCTTCAATAGCAAGGTAGTGTGAGAGCTCTTCAAAGTGTATGATTGTAATGTGTGGTTCGTGGTTTGGCCAAGTTACTTTGAACATAGCTGATAGAGTTGCCAGAGCGTCTGCCATTTGATTTTCTTCTTGTGGAATGTGACTGGAAGTGATTTCTGTGAATTCTGTAGCCAACTTTAAAACATGATCCTGATATGGAATCAGTTTTAGATGTTTAGTATTCCATTCGCCATTGACTTGGTATATGACTAACATGGAGTCCCCAAATACTTCAAGGTTCCATACTCTCAGATCAATGGAAGCTTCCAGTCCTAGTATACAAGCTTCATACTCGGCGATGTTGTTGGTGCAGTCGAAACACAACTTTGAAGTGTAGGGCTTGTGATAATTATTTGGAGAAGTCAAAAATTCCCCTACACTGTGCCCTAGTGCATTTGAAGCCCTGCCAAACATGAGCATCCAACATGCCCCTGGCTCGGGTCATTTGTTAGGTCCTGGTATTTCGTAGTCACCTATAACCATGACATCTTCGTCTGGAAAGTCGAACGTCATAGGTTGATATTCTGGAAGCGGTTGGTGAGCTAGATGATTAGCTAGTATACTACCCTTGATGGCCTTCTGAGTGACATATTGGATGTCGTATTCTGATAGTAGCATTTGTCATCGGGCAATTCTCCCTATAAGAGCCAGTTTTTCGAACACGTACTTTAGAGGATCCATTCTTGCTATTAACCATGTGGTGTGGGTTAACATATATTGTCTCAAATTCTTAGTAGCCCAAGCCAAAGCACAATAAGTTTTCTCAAGGAGCGAGTACCTGGTCTTGCAGTCAGTGAATTTCTTGCTGAGGTAGTAAATTGCATGCTCTTTTCTTCCTGTTTCGTCATGCTGTCCCAAAACACAACCCATCGATCCTTCGAGCACTGTCAGATACATGATGAGTGGTCTTTCGGGAACTGGTGGCATTAAGATTAGTGGCTCTTGTAGATACTTATTTATTTTCTCGAAGGTTGTTTAGAAATCATCATTCCATACTACCGTTTGATCTTTTTGCAATAATTTGAATATAGGCTCACATGTAGTTGTTAGATGCGATATGAATCTTAAGATGTAACTCAATCTCCCTAAGAAACCACACACTTCCTTTTCTATCCTCGGTGCTGGCATCCCTTGTATAGCTTTTACTTTGTCGGGGTCTACCTCGATACCACGCAGACATACAATGAAACCCAGCAATTTTCTTGATCTGACGCCAAATGTATATTTATTCAGATTTAACTTTAGTACGAACTTGCGCAACCGCTCAAATAACTTTCATAAATGTATGATGTGTTCCTCCTCCGTATGAGGTTTGGCGATCATATCATCTACGTACACTTTAACCTCTTTGTGAATCATATCATGGAATAGTGTGACCATGGCCCTTTGATAAGTTACCCCTGCATTTTTGAGACTGAATGGCATTACTTTGTAGCTGAAGGTTCCCCAAGGTGTCATGAAAGTAGTTTTTCCATGTCTTCGGGTGCCATTTTAATTTGATTATAGCCTGAGAAACCGTCCATGAATGAGAATATTGAGGCTTGAGTCCTGTTGTCTACCAGAACATCTATGTGAGGTAATGGGAAGTCGTCCTTGGGACTTGCTTTTTTCAAATCTTGATAATCCACAGACATGCGTATCTTTCCATCTTTCTTGGGTACCGGCACAATATTAGCTATCCATGGCGGATAATCTACTACATCTAAGAACCCTACGTCAAACTGTTTAAGAACCTCTTCTCTAAACTTGCTAGACATATCCAAACGAGTTCTTATGAGTTTTTACCTAACTGGGGAACAATCTTCTTTGAGAGGTAATCTGTGCACCACAATGTCAGTATCTAATCTCAGCATGTCCCTGTAGGACCAGGCAAATATATCCATGTACTCATGTAATAGCTTGATCAACCTTTCTTTGGCGCTCTGCTATAACATTGCCCCTAGCTTGATTTCTTTCAAATCTTCCTTTGTGCCAAGATTAATGGTCTCAATAGCCTCTTGATACGGTTGTATGTTGTCCGTTTTCCGCTCTAATTTTATTTCCATTTCTTCATAAAGTTCAAGATCTTCATCACCCTCCTCTTCGGATTGGTTGATAGGAGCATCAAAATTATATTGGATTGCAGCAGTAACATTATCGGTGGTTTTGGGCATGGATCTGCATGTTTATCATATTTTGGTGCAGATTTTAGTATATGAACTTTGAAAATGCATATGCAGAGAAAGTATTGCCATTTTTTAAATTTAAGAGATAAATGTAAGAGAAATACAAGGATCTTAATTGAAAACAAAATATAACTTTTGTTAATTGTAAATATTGTTTGAAACAAAACGGGGGAACCCTTACAAGCAACCCTTATGCCTCGATCTTGACATAGGTTCTTTTTTTAAAACAAGAAAAATTACTTAGGAAATAAAAAGATCTCGGGAATCTCCACGGAAATCCATCTTTTGAGTTCTTCTCCTGGGGCGCATTCTTGGATGAAGTCAGTTTCCCTTTTGGTGTTGACTTTGTTGGATATCATTGCCACATGCCCGCCATGCTCAATTCCCTTGTGGACAAAGGTCTCTTGGATTAGAGGAAATCGTACTTTACCCTATAGAGTAGCTTTTTATAGTTCGTAACCCAAACCGAAGCGATTCTTCTTCAAGAGAATTTCTGGGAGCTTTTCGTAACTTTTCAAAACACCACCTTCCATTGTTGTTTGCAAATATCTCCATGAGGTCACCTTAGGCTTATTATTTTTCTCGACTGGTAAAGTCACCATTGAAGCCATTTCCAGGGCTTGGAACAGAGTGGTTATACAATCTTCATCGGCATTGATATATCTGTATAATTCGATGTGACTTACGAAGATGTCCTCCTCACCATCGATTATGATTAATTTCCCTTCCACTAAGAACTTCAACTTTTGATGTAGGGTTGAAGTGGCTTCCCATGCTGCATGAATCCAAGGTCTCTATAATAAGCAAGTGTATGTCGGCTCTATATCCATGACTTGGAAAGTGATATAGAAGATATGTGGCCCAATCATGACTGGAAGGTCCACCTCTCCCAATACCGAGCTTTGAGAATCGTCAAATGCTTTCACTATTATAGAGCTTGGCCTCATCACAACGTCATCTATTGTTAACTTCACCAGACTTGATTTTGGCAACACGTTGAGGGCAGAGCCCGTATCGGTGAGTACTCTGGATAGGCTGGTAGTACCTATTTGCATAGAGATGTGGAGTGCTTTGTTGTGTGCTCGACCTTGAGGTGGTAATTCATTGTTGCTAAAACCCAAGTATGATCAGATGTTAGATTTGCTACGACATTATCAAATTGATTCACAGTAATTTCCTCTGCCACGTATGTTAAACTCAGTACCTTCATTAAAGAGTCTCGATGCGCTTCAGAATTTACGAGCAACGAGAGTATGGGGATTTTTGCTGGAGTTTGGTGAAGATGATTCACCACCCTGTAGTCACTTCTCTTGATTATCTTCAGAAACTCCTCTACCTCTTGATCAATAAAGTTTTTTCTTTTAGGTTCTTTCTCTTTACTCGCTTCCACCACTGCTTTTCCTTTGTCCTTTATTGAGGTTTCATCTTTCTTCTTTGGTGGTTCAGATCCAAAGACTCGACCACTTCGGGCCATACCCCATGTCCCTGCTATATTTGAAATTGCAGGTTCTGGACTTGGCGATGGCTCATTTTGTTGTTTAACTTCATTAATATGTATGGTTGAATCATAACTCCATAGAACTGCCTTATTACTTTCATAAGGGATAGGTCAGGTCCCTAAATTATCATCGTGGCCTTTGGAACTGCTGTTATTTGGAGAACCTTCTTTGGTGCCATCCGTGGGTTTTTTTCTGATTCTTCCCAGGGGATCACTAGAGTCTTCTTGTAAAGATGTGGGCCTTGGCAAGGGATTACCAATGGCTTCTTTCATTCAATTGCTACTACATATTTTTCTTCAGGGTATGGTCCGAATTGGACTATCCCCTGGTCCATTAGCTTTTGCAACGTTCTTTCAAAGGCTTCATTATGTTCCAACAGGAACCCACATTCCCACAGATATTCCTTCAACAAGTTTATTGGGGCCTTTGCTTGTCCGGTTGCCCCCATATTAGTGACTACTTCAATTGCATTTATTGTCGGTCCACCATGCGGAGGCATAGGGTTTGATTAGATGTTAGGCTTCTCAAAAGTGACATCTTGAGATTCTAACAAATCTTGAACCTTGTGCTTGAATGCCCAACATTGTTCTATGGTGTGCCCAGGAGAATTATCATGATACTCACATATGGCATCATCATTGTACTTTCGTGGGAGTGGCCCGACTGGAGGAGCTAGAGGCTTGAGTTCCACCAAGGATGCCTTTATCAGGTGTTGTAATAACTGGCTAGGTGGAATAGGGAGTGGATCAAAATTTCTTTACGGCCTTTCGAATCTTCCTTGTTGTTGTCCTTGTGGGATTATTAGTGGTTGTTGTGCCTTTGGTTGTGAAACTGAAGAATTAATTTCTCCCTCTTTTCTTTTTGGGATGTTTGAAGTAGGTCTTCTTGAATTATAAGGGGAATTTGATGGTCCCCCTATTATTTTTCTACTCTTTATTCCTGTTTCAATTCTTTCTCTGATAGTCACTAAATCTGCGAATCCTAAAGAGATACTTCCAACCATCTTCTCATAATATAGCCCTTGCAAGATTCCCATGAAAATATCTACTAACTCCTTTTTCAATAGTGGTGGTTGCACACGGGATGCCATCTCCATCCATCTCTGAGCGTACTCCTTGAAAGACTCTTCTCTCTTCTGGGACATATTCTGGAGTTGCATGTAGGTAGGCACCATGTCCATGTTATATTTGTAATGCTTTAAGAAAGCATTAGCAAGATCTTCCCATGTTCAAATGTGCGCTCGTTCCAACTGCATATACCAATCTAGAGATGCCCCGCTTAAGCTGTCTTGAAAATAGTGAACCATTAGCTTTTGATCATGGGCATGGGCATGCATCTTCCTTCAATACATGGGAAAATGATTTCTTGGACAAATGAGCCCTTTGTATTTTCCAAAGTCAAGCACTTTGAACTTCAGCAGAATTCTAACATCGGGAACTAGGCCCATTTCGAGAGCATTTACTTCGAAGGCATCAAAACCCTCCACAACTTTCAGCCTTTCTTCCACGGCCTTATATTGATTCATCACCAGTGGATTATCGACAACATGAGTACTAGTCATCTTCAAGGGTGCCTGATTGATATCCTCTAGGTTGTGGTCTCCATACTGCAGGTCCAAGTAGTTATCTACATTGTTGATTGGAATTTGTCGGGTATGTGATGCCCCTGCTTTTGATGGTGGTGGGATAAACCCTTCAGTCTCAGCTTCTCTTGTCTCTTGTTGGGCCATGACAGACTTTTGGGGTCCTGTCTCTGGCTCTTTTCTTAGTTGGTGACCGTTTGATGCACTAATCGTTTGAGCTACTTGTTCAAAAGCTGCCCTGGGAATCTAATCTTGTCTGTCAATGATGTTCTTCAAAGCTAGGAGAACTTTACTCAGATCTCCTTTCATTGAACTCACATCACCCTTGACTTGGTCGAGATCCTCCTTGAATGCAACCTGATTCTCTTCAATTTATTCCATTGCTTTTTGATGATAGGCCTTTGTCTGATATGGATGCCAAGTAGGTGGTGATCTTCTTCTACCAATGGTTTAACTGGAGAGATTTTGAAAAATATGAGCTTTGGTATGATATGTGAATATTTGTGAATGCATGCATGCGTATGATTTTGTATGAACATGTATTGGTTTCTTGTTTTAAATGTCTTATTCACTTGGGTATATATTTGTCTTTCGCTTCTTTTATCGTTTTTTTATTTGGTGAATAGCTTGAAGATAGATACGCAAACGAGATACGAAAACAAAATTCCTTTATTGAAAGTAACATAATTCAGATATTGAATAATATTACAACTTTAAATCAAAACTTGTTTGCATAAACATAAACAAAGGGAAATAAATCTTCTAGGTGCGTTTGTGGATGTCTGCTCTGAAGCCATCAACCATTGCTCAGAAAAGCTTGAGAAATTCTTCAACGTCCTTTGGAAGAGGAACCATAACACTTTCCGCGTCTCTGAAACTTCTAGGGATATCCTCAATGAGATTGTTGACTAGGAAGGCGAGTCTTTCATGTTTGTCTTTGTAATACCGATAATCTTGATAAAGATGCGGGATTATCTTATGGTTATCTCTCCCAGATTGGGCGATCTTAGTATACTGCTCTTCCCAATACATATTTTCAGCCCTCAATTCTGTATAAAGTCTCCATTGGATAAGGAAATCTTTTTGGAGACCTTCTAGCTCTAAGCATATATGCTCATATTCTTCAGTTCTTTGAGCCAGGAGTCTTTCTGCCTCTATCCTTTCAAGGAGTTCTTTGTCATCTGATTCTTGGATGTCTTGAAGTCTGGTGGTGAGGTACTTTATTTTCTCCTCTTGATCTAAGGAAGCTTGCGCCAAACTTTGGATCTGGGCTCTTAGCTCTTCCTGTAGCACTTTCTTGTCATGCGTTACCTTTTCGTACCATCTAGTTAACCTCCCCATTTCAGTAGCTGCATATTCTAACCTTTAGCTGTGGGAATCTAGATTGAAATTCGCACTCAAAAGTCCTTCAGTTGTACGCTTCCATTTGAGACTCTCCTTTTCCAACTCCTTTTGACCTCTCTCAATTTGTTGGTCCTTTGACTCAAGTATGAGCTGCATCTGCTTCTTTTCTTTGGTTAGATTGAGGAGGTTGAGTTCTAGTTCTTCTTTTTCCCTCTGAGGTTCCTTTAGTGAATTCTTCAGATCGCCGATTTCTTCCAAGGATATAAGTGTGACCTATGGGACCTCTAACTTATACTCTGGATCTATATCGAATGGCAGCTTGATCATTTGTACCCTGTCTCGGACCCACCTAGTGTAGGGTTCTCTTTCTATGGCATTCTTTCTTTCAGCTTTCCTCTTATTAACCTTATTCCAAGCCCAAATAACCTTGTTGAGCAACCCTTGGTCCTTTATACCCATGTCGTGGATGATCAATGGTTGGAGTTGTTCATCTGAAGGTCTGTCTTCCAAAGGATACCCTAACTGTCATAGGGCCAAAGTCAGGTTGTAATTAATACAGCCTCGAGATCTGATCAATGGAACATTAGGAAAGTGCCCGCAGCTAATAGTGATATCACCAATATGAAGCTTCCTTGCATACCATAATAACCGAGTTTGCAATGAGAGACCTTAATTTCTGAGGCCACTCGCGTTTGGTCAAGTTTGGAATCATATAGTCTTCTTTTTAAAGATGGGTCATGAACCAAGTATACATAAATAGAATGCAACAATTTAGAGTTCCTTTTCTCTTTTCGTACATTGTATGCGAGGTGTAATAAATGTCAGCAAGCAGAGCGGGAGTTGGATCCATATTAAAGACCTTTGCACCCCAAAATATGCTAATGGCCGCAGGGTCAATATAGTCCACAATCCGAGGAATAAAATTACACCAAACACAAGTAATCCTAAATAATTGACACAAGGCTCCCATTCTTTATAATTAGAGAATTCAAGTTCCTTGGCTTCTAGGTATATTCTTTTGATTCCTTGTATCGGGCCTTATCTTTGATAATTTTGAAATAACTCAGAATAAGGGATCCCCAAGCCCTTTGCCAAGACTTTGACTTCAATAGTTTGTCTGATACCTACGTAGGCCTTCTCTTTAGAAAAGTTCAGGATTCTATTAAATTCTTCCAGAGCCGACGCTAGCTGGAAGTCTTGGAAGGTGAAGCATCTTAGCAGTGGGTCATAGAACTGAACGAGGGAAGAAATAGCATATATTTGAGCCTCTACTCTGGTCAAGTCAAGGGTATCCCCATAGCGGAGAGCGTTCATCTTCATAGCTCTTTCTGATAATTTCCCCTTTATGGCTTTGATTTCAGAAATGTCAGGTTTGAGAGCATTGATGCGGACAAGTTGTTTCCCTTTGGTATCCATTTTCAATGATAGTCACCAAAATCTTGATTTTATTGCTTTTGGTTTTTTACCCTGTGAATAAGACAAATAAAAGAAACAAATGATGAATATATGAAATGTATAAATGCATGGATGTATGGTTTAGTGATGGGATTTTATGATAGGTACCCTTATAAGATAGGATTTTAATTTTGACCTATGGTTAGTATGCCCTCCCAAAAGGTGGCTTCCTTAAGGGTATCATGAATAACATCATAGTGAAAAGGCACAAGGGCCTCCCTTAGGTGGAGCCTCTTTACGGACCGAGACTTTTGTCTCAAGGTCGTGAAAGGTCTCGTCATGATATTTTGGTTAAGGTCGTTACAAAGAGTCATGGGTGAAATTCCAAAGTCCTACTCGTCAAGAGGATATCTCTCGATAAGTATTCCTTTTGCGGAATTCCATCGACTCTAGGCGAAGTCGTCACATAAACTCGCAGGGATGATGTATCCCCTCAGCTAATAGACGAACCTTCTTTCTAAGGGTTATTTGAAAAATATTTTTTTGAAATAAAAGTTACGCCATGCAGTAAATATATAATGATAAAAAAATAGAATGGAATATATAAATGCAATAAATAAATAAATAAAGAAAATAAAAAAACCAAATAAACCTAAAATTTAGGGTTGAGTCCCCAGCAGAGTTGCCATCTGTTGCGATTGGATTTAAAATCAAGAGTCGCCACTACTAGTTTTTATCCTAAGGAAGGGCATCTAATAGGAAAACCTACATTGTAAAACAGAGATTCTAATATTCAGACTTCTTTAGACGAAAGAAAGGTGTTAGGCACATTTCATCTACCTTATTCTTAAGGATACTAGGTTTAGGTTTAGGTTTCAGGTTAATCAGGTTTTTAATTTTTTATAGGGGAACTTGCCACAATTTTAATCGTATGCCTACGTATCCTCTTATGAGGAATCAGAGTCTCAATTCGTAGTTCGTATGGGTTTGTGTTTTTTAGGGGTTGCAAAATTATTTTGAATTGCCTCGCATTTTGACCGGGTGTAGAGATTACGGAATTTTAGACTAAATGCGCGATTAAACAAAATATATTTGGAACCCTTTAGCAAAAAAAATTGTTTAAATTAGTTTATTGCGAAAAATAGATTTAAGATTTGTTATGTATACTTAATCATATTAATTGAAAAATCTCTTAATTAATGCATGATTTAAAGATGTTTAATGTAATAATATAAAAATATATGCATGAGTTTGAATAAAATAAATTTTTAAATGATAATAAGTATAATAATATGTGAAAATAAAAATTAAATAACTAAAGGATTAATAATAATTATTATTATAAAAAGAAGAAATAATAATGAAAGAATATAAAAAATAATATATAACAAAAATAAATAAATTAATTAATTCTCAGGGGGGGTGCGATTTATGTTGAGTAGTAAATAGATAGGGGTGTGAAAAGTCAGGGCCTAAATTAAAATATTGAATTCAGGCCCAGCAAGCCTGGGGATGTATGGTTCAACTAATAAGAGAAATAAGGGGTGTAGCGAAGCTGGGCCCAAGTTCAGATATTGAAGTGGACCCAGAGGTAAGGCAGGTGCATTGCTGGTTCGTTTGAATGAAAAAGAAAAAAGGGTGGCGTAGTTAGAATTGGGCTTGGCCCAATACACACTTTTTTTAGGGCCTGAGTGGTCATATATGGGAAAGTGCATGGAGTATACGATGGACTTGGCCTCGCGGCCGTCCGGTGATGATCACACATATGTAATTGGATGGAACACAAAGACTAACATAGACTCCAATGTATTGGATCGTTACAGGGTATCACAAATTATTTCAGTTTCTTTTTTATATTATTTCGTTCAGTTTACAATAACCCTCCCTCTTTCTCTCTTCGTGAATGACCCTTTTCTCTTCTCTAACCCTAATCCTAGAAACAAACTCTGCGGCGGCGCTACCCTTTAACCCTTCTATCGTCACCACCTCACAAACCCATAAATCGTATGCAAACAAACAAAAGAAAAAAAAGCTGAGTTCGTTACCCTTGATTTTGTATTATAACTTTCGAGCTTATGGATTTCAACACTAATCCCTCTCTTTGTTTCTTTGATTCATAGGTCACGGAAAAGGCTTCGAAGATGGCTTACAATGGCGGAAGTGAGGCAATTGCAGCGGTGATTAGAGTTTCAGATATTGAAACCCTAATCGTCTTCCTTTCGTCTTCTTCAACAAATCGGCATTGTCCGAATCTCCCTATTCTTCCAAATCTTTCCTCTGTAATCAAGCCTCACGATTATGTTCTTTAATTTTTCTGTTCTTCCATCCCCCTCTTGTTTCTGTATTCCAAGCTTGTATTTATAGGTTTAATTAGGGTTCAAACAATTGCTTATATTTGGGGACTTAGAGATAAATTAGGGATTCAATGTCAGTGTAATTGATTTAGTTTGATTTTGTAACTGATTTCGTTTCTGTAATTCTTGGATTTGATTCTGTAATAGAGATTTGATTTAGCTTTGTATTGCTTTAGGTTAGGTTCTGTATAATTTTGTCTTTACTTGAGATTTTTGGGCTTGGATAATGATTCGATTCGCAACAAAATTATGTTTTAGATTTGATTTAGTTATAGTTGATTTAAACAGTAAATGTTAATAAAAACGTGTGCTTTCTTCTTACATGATTTGCACAGTTCTCGTTTTTTCAATTTGAGCCTTACATAATATATTACCTCTCTCTGTCCAGCTTATTACGTAAATGGATTTGGGTTACTGCATCACTTATTTTTTATGCGAATTGGGCCTAGGCCTTTCTTGAAATTAATTTGATCCAACTGCATTTTTCCAAAACCACAAACTCTTAATAAATTATGTCTAATAAATCAGTTTACAAGCTTTTTTAATAATAAATAATAAAATAATTATAAAAAAGGATTTTTAATAAATAAAAAATTAATAATAATAACGTTTTTTCCCTTTATAAAAATAACCAGCAATGATAAAAAAAGTCCAATGGACTAACTTACTATTTTTTCCAAACACAACAATCGCTTTTCTTCTTTTTTTCTTTACAAAAATCTTTTAATAAATATCTATAAAATAGTTGTAAATAAATAACTTAATAATCTGTAAAATGTTTAATAAAATAATTATAAAAATGATAATGTTCTTTTTGTTTAAGATAAAACAATAATGAAAACGCCAAATGGGCTAGTAACAGTCTTAATGGGCCTGTAATCTGCAACCACACCCCCTATTTGCTATTTTACAACCAGAATGGAAATGGGCCAAACGAACCAAATTCTAATGGGCATTTAATTGACATTCCACACCTCTTCTTTACTAAAAATAACAAAACTTAAATGGACCTCCTTATATAATTAAAACTTAATAATTTTTCTAAAATAATCTTCCATATTCGAATCTCATGGGCCATTGGCCAACATGCTTCATAAATAGGCCTAAGGATACATGGCTCTTTCTGATTTAGAAAACCCCACTCCCTTGAATTAAAATATACCCCATGGTTGACTTGGATTTAAGAATGAGCCATCAGATATTGCTGAATCATCCCTAATTAAAACATTCTCTTTCACTTTAATCTGAAAAATATGATCGTAAAGGTGGGGCAAATTTGGGGTACGACAATAGTGATGCAAGCTAATATACTTCTACAATATGTAGTGAAGTGAGACATTTTTCACTTGGGTGTTGAGAGAGGCTTTGTTGATTTTTAAATACAAGCCATATCCTCTACTTTGAGATGATGCAAATTCTCCTTTCTTATAATCATGGGTAGTAAGCATGTTTTCCACTCAGATAAGATGATGGTCCCCTATTGCACGGAAGGTGGTACGTAGGCATTAAAGGTTCACAACCAGGGTGGGTGAAAAATTGTAAAATATACTTCTCTTCTTATCTCACAATCTATTTTTATATACAACTTTCATAGCCAAAATACACAAATTTTCAAAGAGGTTCTTGTAGAGTACCATAGATGTTTAGGGTGCTAATACCTTCCCTTTGCATAACCAACCCCCGAACTAAGATTCTCTCTCCCTTATTTTTGGGTTATTCACTCTTTTCTCATTCCTTTAGAAATAATAAAGCGTGATGGTGATTTTTATTTGATTTGTGCAAGTCAATCCAATGGCTTAGTCTAAACATTTCTACCGCTACAACCGTCTACTAATGAAGGAGGTTTATCCTCCTATAAAGCAGAAGGTTCATCATATGCATCCCGAGATGTCTGAAAAGATCAAGGATGATGTTATGAAGCAGTTCAATGCAGGTTTCTTAGTTGTTATGTCCTATCCTTAGTGGGTTGCAAGTATAGTGCCAGTACTTAAGAAGGACGGTAATGTGCATATGTGTATAGACTACAGAGATCTGAATAAGGCAAGACCTAAAGATGACTTTCCACTTCCACACATTGATTTTCTGGTTGACAACACTGCTCAGCATAAAATATTTTCCTTCATGGATAGTTTCTCTAGTTATAATCAAATCAAGATGGCACCTTAAGACATGGAGAAGACCAGTTTTGTCACACAGTGGGGGACTTTCTGAAAGTTATGCCTTTTGGTTTGAAGAACGCCGATGCAACGTATCAGCGTGCTATGGTAGCTTTGTTCCATGATTGATCCATCATGAAATAGAGTTTTACGTTGATGACATGATAACTAGGTATCAAACTGAAGAAGAGCACCTTGACCACATGCACAAGCTGTTTGAGAGGTTGAAGAAATACAAGTTGAGGCTAAATCCAAACAAGTGCGCCTTTGGGGTAAGATCCGGTAAACTCCTAGGTTTTGTCGTTAATGATAAAGGTATTGAAGTTGATTCAGCCAAGGTTAAAGTTATTCAAGAAATGCCGGATCCCCGTACTGAGAAGGAAGTCAGAGGTTTCTTAGGGCGATTGAATTACATTTCCAGTTTTATTTCCCATCTGACCGCTACTTGTGAGCTAATCTTCAAGATATTGAAGAGAGATCAAGTAGTGAAATGGAACGACGACTGTCAGATAGCTTTTGACAAAATCCAGGAGTACCTTCAAAAACCTCTAATTTTGATGCCACCAGTTAAAGGAAGACCTCTGATCATGTACCTAACAGTGTTAGAGAACTCAATGGGGTGTGTATTGGGGAAACATGACGAGGATGGTCGAAAAGAGCATGCAATATATTACCTTAGCAAAAATGTTACCTACTATGAAACAAGATACTCATTGCTTGAGAAAACTTGTTATTCTTTGGCATGGGCTGCTCGCCGACTAAGATAATATATGTTGACTCATACTACCTTGTTGATCTCTAAGATGGATCCAATAAAATACATATTTACGAAACCTGCTCTATCTGGAAGAATAGCAAGATGGAAAATGATCTTGACCGAATACAACATTCAATATACTACCCAGAAGGAAATCAAAGGAAGTCTATTGGCAGATAATTTGGCTTATCAGACTTTAGATGACTATCAGTCTATGAATTTTAAGTTCTCGGAAGAGAATATTATGCTAGTTATTGATTATGAAGAACTTGAACCGTATGAAGGACCTAAACCAGGACCCCAATGGACTATGGTTTTTGATGGAGCTTCCAACATGCTTGGTAATGGAATTGGTGATGCAATTGTCTCTCCCAAGGGTTGACATACGCCCTTCACAGTCAGATTATCTTTTGACTGTACCAACAATATGGTAGAGTATGAAGCATGCATCATGGTTATCAAGGCTGTTATCAATGTGAGAATTAAAATCTTGAATGTATATGGGGACTCAGCCCTAGTAATCAGTCAGATTAAGGGAGAATAGGATACGAAGCATCTGAATCTCATCCCTTATCGAGAACATGTGTTGACATTAATGTCGTACTTAAAAGAAATTACTTTTGAACATATTCCACGAGAAGGGAATCAATTGGCAGACGCACTAGCTACCATGTCATCTATGTTTAAAGTCTGATGGGACAATGAAGCTCCTCTGATTACTATTGAGAGACTAGACAAACCAGTGCATTGCTACGAAATTGATACTAGTGGAGTAGAGGAAAATCCTTGGTTCCACGACGTTAAAAGATACCTCGAGGCTCAAGAATACCCTGAGAGGGCATCCATTAATGATAAGAAATTACTAAGGAGGTTCTCTGCCAAGTTCTTTCTGAGTAACAAAATTTTGTACAAGCGCAATCATGATTCGACTTTGCTTCATTGTGTAGAAAAGAAGCTGAGAAGAATATGGAAGATATGCACGAAGGAGTCTTTGGTACTCACTCCAGTGGAAATACAATGGATAAGAAGATTTTGAGGGCATGTTACTAGTCTACCATGGAAACTGATTGCCATCATCATTCCAGAACTTGTCATAAATGCCAGATTTATGCTGACAAGGTACACGTACCTCCAGTTCCCTTGAATGTCTTGACTGCTCCTTGGTCATTCGTAATGTGGAGAATTTATATGATTGGAGAGATTAAACCTATCATTTCTAATGGACATTGTTTCATCCTGGTCGCTATTGATTATTTTATGAAGTGGGTTGAAGCAGCCTCGTTCGCTTCCGTTACTAAGAATGTAGTGGCCCGATTCATTAAGCATAACCTCATCTGTCGGTCTGGCATACCTGAGAGGATTATCATGGATAATGGTACCAATCTTAATAATACTATGATCATAGAACTCTGCATGCAATTCAAGATTAGGAACCAAAATTCTTCTCTGTATCAACCGAAGATGAATGGCACAGTGGAAGCCGCCAACAAGAATATCAAGAAGATTTTTTAAAAGATGAGACTGATGTACAAAGATTGGAATGAGATGCTAGCATTTTCTCTTCATGGTTATCGCACTTCAGTACGTACATCAACTGAGGCAACCCTATTCTCTCTAGTCTATGTTATAGAGGTTGCCTTACCTGTCAAAGTCAAGATTCTTTCCCTGAGGATTATGAAAGACATAGGTTTAGATGATGACAAGTGGATTCAGACAAAACATGACCAGATAAATTTGATTGATTAGAAAAGGCTTGCGGTTGTTTGTCATGGCTAGATGTTTCAGAAGCGCGTGATCAAGGCCTTTAATAAGAAAGTCAGACATCAGGTGTACCAAGCTCGTGATTTGGTTATAAAGCACATCATCCTACCACAAGGTGATCTAACGGGCAAATGGACCTCCACATACAAAGGGTCATTTATGATCAAAAAGATATTTTCGGACGGTGCTATGATACTTACCACCATGGACGGTGAAGATCTTCCACACATTGTAAATGCGGATGTATTTAAAAATACTATGCATAAAAGAAACCTGCTAGGTTGACAGGCCTAGGCAAAAATAAGGGCTTCCCGATGAACCAAAAGGGTTCAGGAAAAATTAGGGATATATATATATATATATATATATATATATATATATATATATATATATATATATATATATATATATATATATATATATAACTTGTACACCCGGCAAGTCAAAAACTTGAAAAAGGTGGATTGGGAAAAAAAAGGGTATCCCGGTGGACCGAAAACTCGAAAGGGGGTTTCAGGAAAAAGTTTAGGATTAAAGCGTATGACTATGCTCCGTTGGATCATGTACTTAGAGAAATCTTTGTTATCAACATCAAGATCAAACAGTACATATCAATTCAATCAACTTCTTCTGATAGCAATGGATGGGATGCTTGAAGATATAGAGGCAATAGCAGTGTTGAAACTTGATGGGATCATTTTCACATAGTTGTTTTTCTTGTTTATCACTTTGTATTTTTTTCAATTTCACAACTTCCTCTTACTAGGATTTTTGTTTCCTTGTATAAAACTGTTTGTTCATAGGAAAACATTCAAAATCAATACAACTCAGCCTATTTCAAAATTCAAAGCTATTTGTTTTTACTTCCTCTGTTTTGTTTGTGAACACGTCCAATGGTTACTTTGAATGAACATATGAATTTGAATATGATCACCATTTACAAATATTTGCATAAAAAATAGGATTAGCATTTATAAAGACTCTACGAGTTGGGATAATGTTTAAGTCATTCATAAATCCCCACAAGGTAATCTCCATGAAACTATCTCTACATGGCCATCTTCGCAAGCTCATCCACAACAAAGATATGTTCCCCAACAAGTCTAATATGTGCTCAGGCATAAATTGAGGACTCTTCCAGCAGTTCACCTCCATATCGCTAATGGATAGCTTGACCTGATCATCAGCCCCAATAGGTCCCCTAGCGGATAAGGAAGTTTGATCATTTCCCCGGCATAAGTGGAGACTTCCTCAGCGCAGCCTATAAAATTCTAATCCCCATCTGACTTTATTTCCTCAACATAATTTACAGGAATTTAATTCCATAACAGAATTTATTACTCCAACACCATAAATCCCTAACAAAATTCTCTTCTCCAGCAGGATTTAATCAAAGTTACTCTCCCCAGAAGGGTTGATACGGTATCTGAAACCCGGAGAGATATCACACCGGAGGAATATCCATATCTTTTATCCCCAGTCAGGGTACGTAAGAATCAAATCCTTCAACAAAAATGGAAAATGACTGACTCTCCTTGAATGCCTCTATCCTCAAGTAGAAGTCGAAAATCCCCAGTGGAGTATCCTCAAACAGAAAGCGGAAATTCCCAGCAAAATTATTCCCAACAGAAATTGAAGAAACACTTTCTTCATCCCCAGCAACATTCCGAAATTTATTTTCCCTGACCAGACATTGTTATAAGGAGCTATCGATACACTTCAAATTGCGTCCATACATCATTTCACAATACATTATAGCATATGTATACTGAAACACATATAACATTCTCATTTATTTTAAGATCATCATTATGCAATGCATTACATACATCATTACATAAAGCTAATTTTGTCTTTTCAGGTAAAGTTCACAAACAAACAAATACCATCAACAATTTTTAAACAGGTCAGAGATTAATTCCCGAAACAGGATGGAGCAACTATCTATATGACCAGGCGGTATGAATTCCAGAAATAGGACGGGTTTACCAACAAAAAACAGGTCACAGATTAATTCCCAAAACAGGACGGTGCAATTATTTGTATGACCAAGCGGTATGAAATCCTGAAATAGGACGAGTTTACCAACAAAAAAATAGGTCGCAGATTAATTCTCGAAACATGAAAGGGTAACTATCTATATGACCAGACGGTATGAATTCTAGAAATAGGACGGGTTTACCAATGAATAAAAGGTCAGAAATTAATTCTCGAAATAGAACGGGGCAACTATCTATATCACCAGGAATTATGAATTCCCGAAATAAGACAGGTTTACCAATGAAAAATAGATTGTAGATCAATTCTCAAAACAGGACGAGGCAACTATCTACATGACCAAATGATTTCCTTCAGAGACTAAATTCTGACGAGCGTCTCCTTTAGGGTTTCTTTATGAAAATAATTTTCCCTCACAGATTTTCTGAAAAGCATTCTTCAGATACAGTCAGGCATAAACTCATTCTGATACTCCTATCAACAGTTACTTTGGATGGCATCTGTAATCCCATCTATGGTGACACTCTATCACCTCTCTGAATGGCGTCTTTAAGCCTATTGAAGAAGTATAATCAACCAACAGTATCACTTTGTGCACATGTGAGTGCAAATTTCTGGGCACTTAAGTGTTTAATCCTCTTCCACCTTCAAATCAAGAATGGCGGACATTCCAATCTAACTCTTCAGGTTTAAGAAGATTGAATAGGGGAAACTGTTGTACCCCAAAAATTTCCCTCCCATTTTTGTAAAAAATTGATTCAAGACACCTCTTCATGCTTCTAGGGTTCTCAATTGGTCAAGAATACTCAAAGAATGATCAAACAAACCCTCTCCCTAAGCAGTTGACCTACAACTAGAGTTTTGCTTTCTTCAAAGAAAATTGAGCTCCTAATGCCTCAAGTAGATTCCATGATTCCTCATATGCTTAAAGGTACCCTCATGAAAAGTTTCAAGCCTTTCATCACAAGTTTGCTCAGTCAATTGCTCAGCTGATTTAAAATTAACTATATTGGATAAAAAGTCAATTATGGTCAATATACAGTCAAAACTAAATTTTTTTGGTCAAAATCAAGATTTTGGAGTCACATTCATAATTTGATCAAGGGTGGATCATGATTGATCAAGACTGACTCAAGATTTCTCAAAATAGGATTGCCTAGTAAATTTAAACGATTAATAAGATGAGAGAACCTCTTTTGCATTTGAGAAATGGTTTCCGCTTGCTTCATGCGAAAGAGTTCAAACTCTTTATTAAGTGTATTAATTCTAGCTTGTTTAACCTCATTAGTTCCATCATAGGTTACTTGTAGAGTGTCCCACATATCTTTAGTAGTTTGACAATGGAAAATGCGATATAACTTATCTACACCAAGTGCCGATATATTGATGTTCTTTGCTTTCCAATTGTAAGACCACTTTTCTCATCTTTCTCATCCCATAAGTTTTCCGGCTTTGGTATGGTAACACCATCAACAATATATGTCACCGGTGTTGGACCATTTAGAATGTCTTCCCAAACACCTTTGTCATATAAGTTTATATGAATTCGCATACAAGCTTTCCAATAACTATAATTTTCTACTGTAAATATCAGGGCTCTTTTATAATCCCCTTTAGGTTCGTAAGCCATTTTCTAAGAAGCTTCGAAGCAGGAATGAACCGGGCTCTTGATGCCACTTGATAGATGACGTCAACGATATCTAGAGGGGGTGAATAGTTACCCCTTTAAAAAAATATCCAAATAAAATTTGGTTTTGAAAAAGTTTTATCAAAGTGCAACACAGAAGCTTTTTCAAATTGTCGTCTATAGGAACGTTATCGGGAAGCTCGAATATGAAAACCGTAAATCAAATTCATATGTAATGAGAATTATAATATGAATTAATAACCTTGAATCACTTTGAAATTGATTTACCGTTTAATCAATTTCACTTACAAAGGCTATTTCACATGGTAATAAAGAACTACTTAAGTCAATTTATCAAACACTTGGTGTGCAAATGAATTTTAAGAATTTTTCCTTTAATTATGTTGGTACACAAAACCACTTATAATCAAAAGTGATTATAAGCTATATTAACACTTGAATTAAAAATCAAAATTGATTAGGAAAATGCTTACAATTCAAATGACATCGTAATGCTATTTGATAAATCGAACAATGAATATCAAAACAAGTAAAAGAAAAAATAAAAGCGACACGAGGAATTTGTCTTCACAGTTCCCCACTGTTGTCCTTGCGTGTGGGTACGTCTGAGTCTAATTCCAAAGGAATTAGGATAATCCTTACTATGCAAAAATGTCAATACAAGAGAAGTATTCAAGAGAAAATCCACAAATCCTAAGCTTGTTGTTGATTCAACCCCTTATCTTTCCTTGATCTTAAAAGAGACCAAGAATAAAATATATGATAAATGACTATCTAGATCTTGCTACTCCTTTGCATTCTTTATCTCCAAAGATTTCATGCACCGTTAATCTTAAACTATTGCAACACAATACTTCGACTATACCTGGTACTCCAAGTTACTTCCTTGCAAATATTTCAAACACTCAAAGGTTCCTTGAAAATAATTTAAGCACTCTAAGGTTGTTCACTTTACCGCAATTACCTCTTAAATGTCTTGCACGAAAACCCCCGAATTAACCAATGATCTTGGAGGAAAACCCACGATTTTTCCTAGATGAAAACTCCTACAAAACTCCACCTAATACAAAACTGGACACTAGCAATCCTCGTCTAGATGGCACCCCAACGGAATATCGTTACAATGTAATATCACTGTGTATGTATATATTGGAGGTTGAAGATGAAGAGAGAAATAAGATAATTTTATGGTTCTCAACAATTTGGAATGATGCATGAAAGAGTGTTTATAGTTTTGGAATTTTAAGGGCAAAGAGGGATACATTCGGAATAAAAGAATTTAAAAAATTGACCAACTAAAATAGTATGTGTCGACCTAAGAGTCGTATGTGTCGAAACATACGTGATTTTTGGACAATATATGTCGACCTATGAAGGCACATGTATCGACCAGAAAGTTACAGAAGCTAAAGGCTTTAAACTTATGGTAAATGTGTTGACCTGAAGGATGGATGTGTCGACACGTAAAATAATAATTTCTGCATTTTCAGAAATGCTTCAGTATGTGTCAACCTGAAATGATGCGTGTGTTGACCTGAGACTTACAGAAGCTAGAGGCTTTAAAAATGCATTACATGTGTCCATCATAAATATGCATGTGTCGACACTTGTAGTACAAAAACATGCAGAAAACTGTTTTAAATGACTTGGATCAATTTTGAAATATTTTCTAGTGATTCCTAAGACCTCTAATGCTGAGAAGTGCCCTAAGACATAAGGATACTATCAAATACTTAGAAGTGCAAGCTTTTCCCAGTTTTGACATCATTCAAAACATTTGACGACGAAGTTTGTGCTCACAATCAATCAACAATGGTTGATAAGATTTTGTGTTTACATGATTGCTTCTTCTAAGCATATTACACAAATGATTTAAGCACATATTTTTTAACACATTTTCGAGCAACAACTCTAGTGTTAAAATAATTTACATGAAGATATTAGAACTATAACAAAATACGAGCAATAACTCCTGTGTACATTACAAATTTCTATCAAGATGTATTTAATCATAAGTAAGTTAGCATCTTGTAGTGTTCTTCTTTTTCATCTTCTTGTTGAGCAAGTTACAAGCAACAACTCATTGCTTCGTATAAGATCTACCAAGATGCATACGATGATAGTTGGAGTAGAATCTTGTAGTCTTCTTCTTTATATTTATTTCTTTTCTCTCATTTTTATGTAGTGGTCTTCACTGTTTAGCATTGCAGTTTTGACAACTTCAACATCCACAACATTTCAGCTGTATGGCCAAGAGCATTTTAATTCAAGTCTATGATATTAATTTATATCCTTGAGAGTGAGAGAGACTTTTTGAGGATAGATAATTTTTTACCTGCTTTAACGGTTATTTCACAATGAATAAAATAAGGTGTAGGAGTTGAGACAATATAAAATAATATTTTCCATAGTCTGTCCTTTTTCAATGCTAGCTTTCCACCTTTTCTATAAATAATATTTCTTTAATAAGCTTGCAAATAGAGATCTGTTAGGAAAAGAAGGATAGTTGGAAACCTAATAGTTTGTTCCCAACAGTCACAATGAGTGTGGTTGACAACACAGTACTAAAATACTTTCCTTACACCATCCTAGAGGGTAGAGGTCACAAACACTTTATGTACCTTTTGTACACCACCACACATTAACCATTTTGAACTTCTTCTTATCTTTAGAGGCTTAAGATAATTTGAATGTTTGAAGCTTGTTGTAGAAGAATCACTTTTAAGTCTTAGAACCTAAGTCTTAGAGTCTTCAGAACTTGTCCTATCAGAACCTTGTCTTCAGAGTCTTCAGCACTTGTTCGTAAGAACATGCCTTTCTTTAGATCATCAGAACTCGTTCAGCAGAACCTCGTCTTCATAATCTTCAAAACTTGTAACACACTAGAGAAAGGCTTTAAAAGGCCTCCAAAGCTTAACCACCAAGCCACAATTAGAATCTCTTGTATTAACTTTCCTAAGAACTGTTGCATTAGACGAATTCCATAATCTTGACTTTAAATGTAACACGTAACCACATGTTTTCTTCCAGTAGTGTTAATGCTCATAACCTTATGACATCACACGCCTTGATACCAGAGTTAGAACATTACATCAACAACTATACACTAGAATGAAACCATTAGAGTATAGAATTATTCTCTATGATATCATGTAAAGTTATCATCAAAATCTTAATGCCATATGTAGAAACACTTCTTGTTCTTACAACAATAACAAGTAACTATTGTTGCCCCGGCTGACATTTTTTTTGGACAACCACAAGCAAACCCAAAGGGCCACGCCAACAATATCACACTGTAAAGTGGGACAAAATTGGACGGCTCAATTAATCTGAGAGTGAAAATCTAAATGATGGTTAGGAAGCTGATGAGATAGACAAGAAGCCAGAGAAAATAATTGACATTAGCCCTGTAGGAAAACCAGAAGATAAAAATAGGCCAGACCTTAAGGATATGGAGAACCAAGAAAAAGAGAAACCATGTATTCCTTCAGCTCCATATCAGTCACCCGTTCCATTTCATCCAAGCCTACATAAATCAAAGAGTGAAGGTCAATTTAATAAGTTTGTAGAACTCTTAAAATAACTCCACATAATTATACCTTTCTTTGAAGAAATTACTCAAATTCCCTCTTACGCCAAGTTTCTTAAAGAAATATTGTCAAAGAAGAGGAAGCCTTACGACGATAGTACAATAGCACTTATTGAAAGGTGTAGCACAACCATACAAAACAAAATGCCTCCAAAATTGAAAGATCTAAGGAGTTTCTCTATTCCTTGTGTTATCGACAAGTTTGTGATTGATAAAGCACTATGCGACTGTTGTACCCCAAAATTTTCCCTCTCATTTCTCAAGTAATCTCTCACAAGATCTCCTTTGATTCAAGACAGCACAAGTTTTGATCAGCTCAAGACACCTCCTCAAGCACTGATAATTGAAAATTAGGGTTTGAGGTTGCACAAGGAAAAATGGACTTTTAATTCCTCATATTACTTTCATGGATCATTTTGGACCCTAAAGATTACTCATGTCAAGTTTCAAGTCTTGGATCACATTTTTGCTCAATCAATTAATCAGTTGACATAAAATCAGTTGTATTGAGGAAAAAGTCAATTGTTGTCAATTTACAGTCAAAATTCATAATTTCTTATCTATATCAACATCATGACCTCATATATGTCAATTGATCAAGTTTGGATCACAATTCCTCAAGAAATTTGATCAGATCATCAAAAGGGCAAAATGGTCAAAATTAGGGTTTTGACTGAGAAGGTGCAATTTCTGATTTTTGACCTAGAAAATGACTTATTAGTTTGAGACATGATCTCAATGATTAAAATACTTCATTTTTACCTAATGACATGGCTCAAAACATTTCTCAAGCTCAATTGATTGACAGTGGAATTTCAGTCAACTGATGAAAAGTCAACTTTGCACTAAAAAGTCAAACTTTCACTTTTTGATCAAAATAAAGTTTCAAAGATTACAATTCATCAAGACATGTCAAAATATGAAACTTTTTCATCAATAAATCAAAAAGTCAAGATTTCATTTTGAAAAGTCAAAATTTCTAAACTTAGAAATTTTCTAAGTGTTGGAAATTCACATTTTTTTCATAACTTTGAGCCAAATTTTCACCATGATGCAAGATGATTCAAAGGAAACTTCCAACATGAAAGTTGTACATACCAATAAGATATAAAAAAATTTATAACATAAATTTTTCTAGAAATGCTTAGATTTCAAGTTATGATTTTATGAAGACATGTTCATGAAACTTGAAAACTTAGTGAAATTTTGCCCTAGTTTAGGCAGGATTTTGACCTAACTTCATGGAAATTTTTCTCTTAGTTCCAATATGAATATTTAAAAATGTCCAACATAGAGGTTTTAGAGGATATTACAAGCTTTCCAAAATTTCCAAGAACTCATTGAGATCATACTTGAGCTAGGAGAATCGAAGGCAAGAAGTTAGGGTTTCATTTTGAATTACAAGCCATTTCTTGATTTACATATAATCCAATCTCCATGTTAGGCTGCATAATCTTGCTTTACAGACCTTCTAACTTGTATATCTATCCATCTTTAATGGATTACACAAACTTTTGATCTATAATCCAAGTGTTTTAAGCATTGTCCAATTTAAATTGCCATTTTGGGAAGAAAGTGAAGAATGCCATTCTTGAAAAGAAAGCTTTATGCAAAAAGTCAATTCTCGAGCCTCTCACTTGTTCCCTCTAATCACACTCCATCTACAAAGTCAGAAGCAAGTTTGTTTAAGGCATAACCATTCTACATTAGCAAGTACAAAGGCCTTGAAACTTGATTTTTCAAGAAAATCACATGTTGAGCTTAAACATGTGATTTTGAATTCTGATCAAATACAAGCCTCCAAACTTGTTGCTTATAAATAGAGGCACTATTTGTGAGCTAAGACACGAGCTTAAGCACCCTGAAACCCTCCCAAACTCCCTCAAGCCAGAAATTGTCCAAAAACTCCATTGATGCACAGATTCTGACATTGAACTTGAAACTCACAATTCCCTCGTGTGTTTTCCTTCCTAATCAATCACAAAGCTCCTATACATCAAGCATAGTCCATTCCTGACCCTATTTCTTAACTGTAACTCCATTTCCATCATCCTCCAAAACCAAAAACAGAGCACTGCAAGTTGACTTCTCCAGACCATTCCAGCCATCCATTGCTCAAGCTAATCATTGCATTAGCTTCATGGGAACTTGAGGAAGCTAACATGATCATTGCAGCACCTCGAATCAAGCTCATTTGCATTTCACGATTTCCAATTTTGAGGTACATTTTATGAACTTCTATCTTTTCATTAAGGCATTGTTAGGCTTGCATTTGTGAAGATAAAATGTAGACATCATTTCCATGAAACTGTACATGTCCATAAATTTCATTTATATTGCTTGAGTAGTGAGAATTTTAAGTTTGAACTTTATGAATAATTAGGTCTAATTTGGTACCATTCAAAATTCATGCTCATCTTTGATTTATAGTTTTAGTAATTTACATTTCTAGAATCGTTGTTGAATTTGAAACAAGTTTGATGTTTACATTTTTGCAAATGGATGAGAAATGATGAAGTTGCAGATGTTCAGGCTGGAGGTTGAAGATGAAATCATCTTCATGACTTGACTTGTGTTATATATTTGTTATTTTGTTTATGTTACCGGATGTTCAGCCACTCCAGTGGTAAAGGTAGTGCGCGTGTATGCTGAGGGTCCGGGGTTCAAGCCCCAGCGCTATCTTTTGTTAAATTTTTCAATGTTTTCCCTCTTTTTTGTCAAACAGGCGCATGGGCCTTCGAGCTGTTAGGCCTTTGTTTTTTGCTAACTTCTCACCCTTCCAGTTACTTTTGCACACCTGACCTAAACCTTTTTTTATTTAATTCCTTTTCTTTTATATTTTATATTATATTTTATTTTTATTTATTATTTTTTATTATTATTATCATTATTATTATTATTATTATTATTATTATTATTATTGTTATTATTATTATTATTATTATTATTATTATTATTAAAAATCCAAAAAAATATTTTATTTATTATTTTCACATTTATATGTTTATTTTATTTAAACAAAAAGAACAAAAACATTTTCTTAACAAATTAATTTCTTTTTTCTTAAATAATTAATATTTAGATTTAGGTTTAATTATTATTTTATTTTCTTCTAAATTAAAATTAACTTAGAATTTAGTTTTCTTTTAATTAATTAATTTTCATATTATTATCATTTAACTTAAACCCTTTCACAAAAACCCTAAAAAATACTTTTTAACTTAATTTCTTTCTTAATTAGTTTAATTTTAATTTTTTTTAATTTTAATTAATCATTTTCTTTAATTAGGTTAAAATTCTTTCATTAAAAACCAAACAAAAATCATTTCTTTTTCCGTTTACATTCTTGCATTATTTTCTTTTCAATTCTTGTACATTATTCAATATGGTTGTAATAGATAATTAGATTTAATTTTCTTGCAATCCCCATTTGTAAATTTGTACACCCCCTCCCCTAATGATGTAATAGCGTAGTAATTTTACTTTCCGTAATTTATCACTTTATATAAATGTTAGTAATTAGGATTTGTATGGCAAGGTTAAAATCAATAATTAGTAAACTATAATTCAAGATAAACAATGCATGTAAATCAAACACAATTGCACACTTGCACCCTTAGGGTGATTTCACTTGTTGCCTTACAAAAATGGCCATGTTTTGCATGAGGGATATCTTTGCAAAAACAAATCAAAAATACAAGATCATAGTCCCTCGATGACGCTATCAATGTTGCATTTCAAAATGATCTTAGTCCCTCAAAGATAAATGCTAAGATATCTCACAACATTGCTATCATGACTATACGATGACCCATACCCGCCCCTTTACATCCAAAGATAAGACTTCTTACCAAATCAATGGTAAGATAGCAATATCAAAGGAAATGAAGAAATGAACTAAGACTTTTGAGTAGGTAGATTGTTCCTAGTTGCTTGCTCATTTTCAAATCAGACATCCTTGCTTATTTTAAAAACAAACACCAACACTTTTAAAACACTTTCCAAACATGAAATATTTTTAAAAGCCCAACACTTTATATATGTTCTTACGAACGAAAACTATTACAAAGTTTTCCTAGACGAAGGAGGCTTTTCAAAATACTTTCAAAAACCACATAAAGCACATTTTCAAACAAAAACAAGTGATCTAGTAAGCAACTAAGAGCCCATAGATAACTATGGATGAAAAGGGTGCTAACACCTTCCCTTTTCATGATCTACCCCCCGAACTCCAGAAATAATCTCAAAGGTCTTTCCTGTTCTTTTCAGCCTTTCCTTTTGGATAAAAGAAAAGTCGACGGCGACTCTTGCTAACGGCAACATTTGTGATAAAATGCAAAACATCCCAAGTCAGTTATCCCACCGTATCACCGAACTGGCGACTCTATTGGGGAAAAAACTTAAAAGTGGGGTTACCTTAGGGCTAGATCACCTTTATTTTCTTTCATTGTTTGACTTGCTTGCTTTACATTTTGGTTCCTTATTTGGGCTTGTTTTAAATGCTCTACCCGGATTTGGGATACCTTCTAGGTAAGTAGCAATACATTGTGGAAACTGTGTGGGGTATACCGACATGGTCTAAGAAATTTCTACGTTAGTGTGACACATTTGTGGGTATCGGTAGCTCTTGAGTATTCAAGGAGAATATGGGGCCGCTGTGTGGTGTCATGAAGCACTAACTGGATTTTAGAACCTTTACTTGACCAACTTGGCCATTAGGACGTAGTGAGATAACCGACTTTGGTGTAGTCCGAAGTCGGTTGATACTCGATACTACACTCAATAAGATTTGACTTCTCGAGATATTTTGATCGCCGTGAAAGAGGCTTGAGATGACTCAATGCTTGATAAGACAGATCAGTGATATTGAGATCCCTTAGAACCCGGTTACTATTTCTAGGACAGGTTTGAGCTAACTAAACTTCAAGAGGGTATTTACCTATGAGACTCCATGCAAGCCTAAACCTAAGGACTTGTTTGCCTTGTTTGTATATGATTACTTGTACATAACATTATTGTTGTACCCCAAAATTTAGCCTCTCATATTTCTCAAAACATTGCAAGAAAAATCTCTAAGTGGCTCAAGATTGCTCAAGAGTTGGATATTCAAGCTATCTCCTAAGGTAGTCAACCCCAAATTAGGGTTTTGTGTTGCATCAATATCCTTGATTCCAAATGACCTCAAGTGTTCCCCAATGCCCTAATATGTTCTCAAGGTCATCCATGTCAAATTTCAAGCCTTGCAGAGGAAGTTTGCTCAGTCAATTGCTCAAAGGGTTCAAAAATCGATTGTGCTAGGGCAAAAGTCAACTGTGACCTATATACAGTCAAACTTCAATATTTTTTTTCAACGTTCTCATTTTGAAGGATATTTCATCATTTGATCAAGGGTTGATCATGATTCATCAAGGATTGCTCAAAATTCATCAAGACTCAAAAGTTGCTAAATTAGGGTTTTGTAGGAAAAGTCAACTCAACTTTCACCAAGCATAACTTTCTCATACTTTATGAGAAATGAACCATATAAAGATCATTTTGAAGAGGATGCAATTTCCTAAAATCCATCTTCACACCCCAAGATCAGAAAATGCACTCACAAGAAGTTATAAATTTGGACATTATAGGTCATTTTTGAAAGTCAACAAAAACACCTTTTTTGCCAAAGCTTATAACCTTATAATGGTATATCAAAATGTGATGAGACCAAAAGGGTTGGTTAGAGAACATCTCAAGCTTTCTAAAAAGTCCAAGAACACTTCCAAAAGTTCAAAATTAAAGAAGTTATGCATTGTTGAAGTTGGGCATTTTTGCAAAATTGCCAAAAGTCAACTATCCCCAAAACTTTAAATTTTGTCAAATGGGACCATTCTTTTCCACTTGATTTGAGCTTTCATCATTGTCCACGTGTCCTAGCTTCAGCCATGTGTCCATTTATCAATTTTATTATTTTATTTGATTTTTTATTGAATTATTTCATTTTTAATCAAATTAAATAAAATAAAATCCAAATATTGATTGCTTGATATCTTTTTGGCTATTTCAGGACTGAATCATCATCATCAAGGGGTATCGAACTCGTATCAAGCATTCCATGTGCAAAAAGATTGAGTTTTGGTAATTTTGGAAGGTTTAGTAATGGTGAATCAAATCAAATCTCATGGCATTGATGTGGAAAGATTCAAAGCACAATTGTTAACCTAATGCATTCCATATTATATAAGGAGGCTAGAGGGCACGAAAACAGGGGGAGAGGCTGCAGCAATAAGCAAAACAAAACTTGGAAAAAGTGTGAAAAGCTTGAGTTCGAATTCACACTTAGAGGCAAATTCAGAAGCCAAGAACGATTCCAATCAATTCCTGGGTGATCACACAACCCTCCTGGATCCCAAGCAAGCCTCCAAGCGCATCACAGAGCTCTGTAAGTATCACAGAAAACCACTCTTCTTTTGAATTCGCAAATCATTATTCCTGCATCTTTTGTGCAAATTGGGTGCATATTCATAATCCTCATCAAATTTCCAAGCTTTTTGTATTACCCAATTTTGTTTATGTGGCCTATGTTGTGAGGTACCATAGCTAGGGTTTTGTGGCTTGTGTTTGGGTATTTCTTTTGCAGGGAAAATTGGTTGTCGAGAAGGGCATGGTTATGACCGGGACGATGAGACGAGCACAACCCTGCCCTTAGATTTCATTTCCATGGCTCACAGTGGATTATAGGGATATGTGACCTTTAGTGACAGGAGGTGTCCGTGGCTATAGGTGTTGCAGAGTTTTAACCACGGACGTGAGGAAGAATATGGAGACGTGTTGCCTCTCCAGTGGCTGATTCAAAACACGCGCTTTGTTTTACTTTTTCTGGCATATGATTATTTTTTCTTTCATTGTTATTATTACGTATATCAATAACAACTAAAACACAATGGCCTGGTGGCTAGCGAACATTGTCACATCCCACAGGACCTGGGTTCAAATCCCAGGTCCCCCATGTTATTTGTTATATTTTTTCTTCAGGTAATCCAATGCAAATCTAGGCGTGAAGCTCATCATATGTCCTCAAGTATCTGATGGCCAGATGGCCATATGCCAAATATGGTGATCCAGAGATGATGGTCTACCATGGACCAAGTCTAAGCGTACGCAGGGAATCCAGGAAAGTCAATACAAGGCCAGCTCGTTTGGGCCACGGAATTTGCTTCTCAAACACCTCCAATCAGGCCCATACCCCCTATCTCTCTATATTTTATTTTATTTTTTTTTAATTATTTATTTATTATTTCTATTTAATAACTAACCAATCCGTTTTTTTTCCTTTATAAAATTAAAACCAAAAAATATTTCCTTTATTAAATTAAATTTTAGTATTTTATTTTTTATTAACAAATCTATTAATTAATTTAGGCCATTAATTAGAATTAACTTTAATATATTTCTTTGTAAATAATTAAAATTAACTAGACTTAATTAGGTTTTTACTAACATTGATTAATTTTATTTTCTTTCTTAAAATACCAAAAATCCAAAAATATTTTATTTTCATTAATTAATTAATTTATTTATTAATTTATTAATTAACTTAGGTAATTTCGTTCTTAATTCAAAAACAACAAAAAATCATTTCTTTAACAAAAAAAAGGGTCAAAACCCTAGAACTTTGCACTCGATTAATTCCCCGCACGCGATCTATTTATTCAATATTGTACTTATTCCCGGTTTGTAATAGCTTAATAGGATTTTAAATTATTTATCGGTTTATTTATTTTCAAAGGGTTTGTCTTTTGCAATGTAAATACCTGACGCCTTGTAATTTAATTTCCGTAATTTATTTTCCGCAAATTATAACTGTTAGATGTTTGATAATAGGAATGCATGACAAGACTGAATGTTTTAACCTAAAATCAACATAGATCACCATTAACATGTGAAAAGACAAAAATAACTGAAAACGACACACTCGCACATGCGCACTCTTAGGGTATACCCCCACTTGGTTTCCTTCGTACGCGGTCATTGAGTATAGGTCACTTTAGAGGTCACCCTCTTGTCCAAAGATCATAGTCGCCTCGAAATGGTTGCCTCGGGTATTGTTGCCTCAAAACAAATGATCTAAGACATTAGGGTTACCGCTAAGGTGTCCTAACATTGCTTTGGTGACCATAAGTCCCTAATTTGAATTGACCCTCAAACTCCAACGACGACGCTACCTACTCATCAATAGTGGGATAGCATTGTCTAAAGGAAGATAGCATAGAACGATTCCTTTTTTCGAGTAGGTAGATGGTTCTTAAGTACTTGCTCTTTCAAAAAACAAAATCTTTTTCACACTTACACTTTTCGAACAAAGTTTTCAAAAACACTTCATACGCTCTTGAGGACAGAAGCAAGAGTTAAATCGAAGTTTTCAAACAAAAACTTTTTCAAACCCACAAGCACAAAGAAAGCAATATTTTGAAAACAATTGAGCAAGTACCTAAGAGCCCGTGGATAACCACGGATAGAAAGGGTGCTAACACCTTCCATTTCTATAATCTACCCCCCGAACCCGAGAAATATCTCGAAAAAGGAATTTTTCTGTGCTTTTTTCCTTTCCTTGTTGGATAAAATAAAAGTCAGTGGTGACTCTTGCTTACCACGACATTTTGAAAAAAAAAACGCAAAACGCAAACCAACATTCCAAAAAACAGTCAGTTATTTCCCATCGTATCACAGAACTGGCGACTCTACTGGGGATTCTATAAGTGGGGTGTACCTTAGGATTAGATCATTGTGTTTTCAATTGTTTGCTTTGTATGCTTTATATTTGTGGGCTTGAATCGGAGTTACTATAGATCCTAACCCGGATCTGGGGGTACCCTTTAGGTAAGTAGCAATAAACTGTGAGGGAACTGTACGACGTAGACCGATACAGTTGAAGTAGTAGCTATGTTGGTGTGGCACTTTAGTTTGTACTGATATCCCTTGTGGCGCAACGAGGGGAATATGGGTCTGCTAAGGGGTCATTAAGCACCAACTAACCTTAGAACCTTTAAATTGACCAACTTGGCCATAAAACAGTAGCAGTATGCTACACTCATTGAGACCAAACTCTCGCGATGATTCCGGCTGCAAGAAAAGGTTGCTAAACTGGAATTATGACTGATCGAGGGTGGTCAGTGATATTGAGATTCTCTAGGACCCGGTTACTATTTCTAGGACAGGTTGGACCAACTAAACTGAAAGAGGGTAATACCTAAACTCCATGCCAGCCTAAACTTAAGGCTGTTTGTGTGACTTGTGTGCCTTCAAACTTGAACTACTTGCACATTCTTGTTATCTGACAACATGAGTTCCTTGCAGGTTTTGTTTACAGTCCTTATCCAATAATTTGGATTTATTGCAGGGTTTACTTACATCACTTCACACTTTTGCTTAAACGCATAACATACACATCATAACATCATGCCTTAACATTTCCTTAACCATTTCAAGGATCTCAAGGGTTTGTGATGCAGATTATGGTAAATCAAATGTCTAGCAAGGGGAAAGGGGGATTTATTTTCCTCTAGCCAAGGTTGTCTAGAAATCAAAACACAATAACTTGAGTCAGGGGCTATGACCCACTCGATATGATGATCTTGACTCTTGAAGAAGGACTCTTAACAACATGAAGTTTCTTCAATCAAAGCTGCAAAATTCAAATTCTAACAGTTTCTTGTTTACCCCGCGAGATCCTTGAAAACATTGCATACATATATCATATATATCATTGCATAACAGGTCTCCCAGTACAGGTCTCTCATGTTCTCGCTGTTTATTTCAGCAATGGCTTTCCAACCAGACAACCAAGAACTTCAAACTCGAGAAGCTCAGTTCAAGGACGTATTCCTAAACCTATCCAAGGGGCAGGAATAGTTGAAAACACTCCTCGTTGGGAACTTGGTCAAGAAAAGTTCTGAAGACAATAAGGACGAATGGTTGGAACAACTGCAAGCTGAGTTCAGTGCCATGAAAACCCAGATGCTGGGGCAGATGGCTCTTATCCAAGGCTTAGCTCGGGAACAAGAAGAGCAGAGAACCATTATCAACCAGCTTCATCAAGACAGATACAACAACATGAAGCAAACAGTCAAGGCCGGGGACCAAGTCATTAATCAACTTCCGAGAAGTAAAAGGTTTGGTTTGATGAAGAATATACCTCTCCAAGTTGCTACTACCTCACGGGTCCAACAACAACCTTGCCATAAACAACGGGTTGATCAGAGTAAGCCAAATATGCCCAAGAGGCAATTTACTAAGCTCAGCATGTCGTTGTCTCAGGCTTTACAACACCTGTTGAGATTGAATCTGGTGACGTTAAGGGACCCTCCTAAGAATCCCAACATAGCCTCCCCAAGGTACAATCCTGATGCAAGGTGTGCATATCACTCCAACAGCCTGGGGCATGATACTAACATATGTTGGGCGTTGAGCAACAAAATTCAAGACCTGATTGATGAAGGAGCATTGGAACTCACACAAGACGGTCAGATTGAATTCTTTTGCCATACCCCCAAGGTTCACCATTTGAAGTGACAAGTAGTGAGACGAGAAGACTTTTGTTCATTAGAATTTTCAATTTGTAATTTTCTTTTGATTGTTCGAACATTTATTCATGTCAAACTTTATTACTTTATCAATACGTTGCATATGTCTATTTTGAATCAATCCATTCGTATTCACTATATTCAAATTGCTTTCATTTTTTGTGATGATCAACTCTCGAAAAAAAAAATTCTAAGCCTTTAGAGGGAGGATGATGAAAATGATACCAAAATCTCTACAGTATGCTTTTGAACAGACCCTGCTGACGATGTACAGGCATTGTTTCAAATCCTAAATAGTGGAGTTATAAGGAAGATAATCCCTAGTCAACCCCTTTGAGCCAAAGAAGTTGGTGTTTTTCGTTTCACAAATAAAAACCCGTAATTATAACCTGGGGCTGGGTAGTTTTCTCAGTTAATCCAGGTGCACAATGAATGGAATCAAAGAAGTCCTTCCAAAACAAAAGACGGTGATGGTTCCGTATAATCGTAAGGACAGGCAGTCATTATCTCTCGAAATAAGAGCCCACCAAGTCAAAACCTATGAAGGAGACTTACAAAACTGGGGCATCCCGCTGACTGCAATCACAAAAAAAAACAGTTCAGGAAAAGGGCAAGGATAATAAAATAAAAAGAAAGAGGTCCTATAAACCCTCAACAAAAAATGACTTCCTGTTTAAAGATAAATTGTCAGTATCCAAACCATCGCTGGAATATCAGAGCGAAGACTCAAACGAGATCTAATGCATGATTAGCTGAGTTTAGGATCGAAGAACATCACGAACAGCGGGTGGGTACAAATAAATTTTGAGCCTTTATCCTTTGTTTCTTAAACTGTGAACCAGGCCACGTTATAACCCTTAAAATTCCTAGCTGAAGCATGGGTTAGTTCGAAAGCATACTGTTACAAAACGTATCCTGACTCCTATAGGGCTTACTGTAAATCCTGAGTTGACATCACATTTTACAAAAATTCGCTTATTTTATTGAAAACTGCATTTTCAAAGAACTTCAAAAAATACATAAGCTTTGAATTCTTAAAACAACATTGTTTGCATATGACTATTTGTTCAACAGCTGAGAAATTCTCACTACGAATATCTAGTGAACAAAAACCTTTTCAATAAAAAGGGTCACCTCAAGTGGAAAAAACACTTCCAACCAAGGGGCACGGCATGAGCATTGTCTATCATCTGGGGTAGTCAAGTCAAGATTCATAAAATCTCTCAAAGATGCCAAATAGCCAGGGGCAAATCTCCATCTGAACCACTTGGGTCATCAGACATAAATTCCAGAAACGAATCTTGCATGATCAAACATCTTCTGGTAGTATGACAACACGACACTTTTGACAGTGACAACTCCCTACACTCTGAGAGCGTGGACATAGTCAAAAAAGTACTACGCATAATCAAAGACCCGCTAGGTTGACTGGCCTAGGCAACAATAAGGGCATCCCGACGAACCAAAAGGGTTCGGGCAAAAATTAAGGATAAAGAATGAAAAATCTGTACACCCGGCAAGTCGAAAACCTGAAAAGGTGGCTTGGGCAAAAAAGGGCATCCCGGTGGACTGAAAATCTAAAAGGGCGGTCCAGGAAAAAATTAGGGATCAAAGCGTACGACTATGTCTCGTCATCTCGTCACTTGCCTACCAGAAGAAGACTTGTCATTTTGATCGAAAGATACCAAGCACCTCATAGGTGGGGATAATACTCGATCCACAGGGCCTCCACATGCACCTTCTCCCGCAGAAATAGGGTTTAAAAAGTCTCGATGCAAGCCATCGTCATATCCTTAGCACGCGTCCCAGTAACATTCACTCCCCGTAGAGTAAGACAGTAAAGATAGCTCTCCCCAGCTGAGGTTGGCAACTGTGAATGAGTCGGTAATATTCTCCCCAAGCAGAGTTTATCCACCATCAACACTGAAAAGGCTTAATATCCCCGACAGTCTTAATATTCCCCAACGGAGTATAAGAATATTCCCCGGCAGAATACAAGATATCCCTAGTGGAGTTAAAATTTTCCCAGCGTAGTCTGAAAAAGCTTCCCCAGTCGAGTTGAAGAATCATCCCCAGTAGACTCTAGAAGTTTATCCCCGGCGGAGTATAAAAATAAATATCCCCAGCCGAGTTCAAAGAAAGATTGTCCCCAACAAAGCTCAAAGTATTATCCCCATAAGAGTCTAAAGGGTTATCCCCAGTGAAGTCGCAACTGAAAGATCATCTCAAGCGGAATTCTTTCCTTTAACAAACAGGAATTCAAACCCCAACGGGATTCAATATCACCAGCAACGGTAATTCGTCCCCAACGGAATTTATCAGTGGAATCCTCAGCAGAATAACTCTTCCCCACAGAGTAATCACCTCGTCAATTTATCCCCCACGGAGTTATCTTCTCCTGCAAGCTTATTCTCGCAATCACCTTCGTTTGCCATCCCCAGCGGAAACGAAGAATTCAACTCTATTCTCCAACAGCTATCCAGGATTTACTTTCCCCAGCTAAAACATTACATTTCCATACATCATGATACATGCATATACGCATGATACAACGCAATCTCATTTATTTTGAGAACATCATTGCTTGATATATATCATGAATTGCATACAACTGACCTTTACCTTTTAGAAAAGATGCTGTTAAGTTCTCATCTATGTCGAAGACCTGGACCGGTTCTTAAATCTCAACTGAATTATCCTCGGTTGAATTCCAGATAAGGTTCTCAATCTCGACAATTTCCCTCCGTCATAGTGTGGACGAGTTCTACAATCTCAACGGTATACTACGTTGAAGACCAGACAGTTCCTAGATCTTGATGAAGATGTGTTCCTCCGTCATAGCGTGGACGAGTTCTACAATCTCAACGGTATACTACGTTGAAGACCAGACAGTTCCTAGATCTTGATGAAGATGTTTCCCTCCGTCATTGTATGGACGAGTTCTGCAATCTCAATGGTATACTACGTTGAAGACCAAACAGTTCCTAGATCTTGATGAAGATGTTTCCCTCCGTCACAGTGTGGACGAGTTCTACAATCTCAACGGTATACTACGTTGAAGACCAGACAGTTCCTAGATCTTGATGTTTTCCTCCATCATAGTGTGGACGAGTTCTACAATCTCAACGGTATACTACATTGAAGACCAGACAGTTCCTAGATCTTGATGAAGATGTTTCCCTCTGTCATAGTGTGGACGAGTTCTACAATCTCAACGATATACTACATTGAAGACCAGACAGTTCCTAGATCTTGACGTTTTCCTCCGTCATAGTGTGGACGATTTCTACAATCTCAACGGTATACTACGTTGAAGACCAGAAAGTTCCTAGATCTTGATGTTTTCCTCCGTCATAGTGTGGACGGGTTCTGCAATCTCAACGGTATACTACGCTGAAGACCAGACAGTTCCTAGATCTTGATGTTTTCCTCCGTCATAGTGTGGACGAGTTCTATAATCTCAACGGTATACTCCATTGAAGACTAGACAGTTCCTAGATCTTGATGAAGATGTTTCCCTACGTCATAGTGTGAACGAGTTCTATAATCTCAACGGTATACTACATTGAAAACCAGACAGTTCCTAGATCTTGATTTTTTCCTCCGTCATAGTGTGGACGAGTTCTATAATCTCAATGGTATACTATGTTGAAGACTAGACAGTTCCTAGATCTTGATGTAGATGTTTCCCTACGTCATAGTGTGGACGAGTTCTATAATCTCAACAGTATACTACGTTGAAGACCAGACAATTCCTAGATCTTGATGTTTTCCTCCGTCATAGTGTGGATGAGTTCTACAATCTCAACGGTATACTACGTTGAAGACTAGACAGTTCCTAGATCTTGATGAAGATTTTTCCCTACGTCATAGTGTGGACGAGTTCTACAATCTCAACGGTATACTACGTTGAAGACCAGACAGTTCCTAGATCTTGATGTTTTCCTCTGTCATAGTGTGGACAAGTTCTACAATCTCAACGATATACTACGTTGAAGACCAGACAGTTCCTAGATCTTGATGAAGATGTTTCCCTCTGTCATAGTGTGGACGAGTTCTACAATCTACACGGTATACTACGTTGAAGACCAGACAGTTCCTAGATCTTGATGTTTTCCTCCGTCATAGTGTGGACGAGTTCTACAATCTCAACGGTATACTACGTTGAAGACCAGACAGTTTCTAGATCTTGATGAAGATGTTTCCCTCCGTCATAGTGTGGACGAGTTATGCAATCTCAACATTATACTATGTTGAAGACCAGACAGTTCCTAGATCTTGATGTTTTCCTCCGTCATAGTGTGGACGAGTTCTACAATCTCAATGGTATACTACGTTGAATACCAGACAGTTCCTAGATCTTGATGAAGATGTATCCCTCTGTCATAGCATGGAAGAGTTCTGCAATCTCAACGGTATACTATGTTGAAGACCAGACAGTTCCTAGATCTTGATGTTTTCCTCCGTCATAGTGTGGACGAGTTCTACAATCTAAATAGTATACTACGTTGAAGACCAGACAGTTCCTAGATCTTGATGAAGATGTTTCCCTCCGTCATAGTGTGGACGAGTTCTGCAATCTCAACGGTATACTGTGTTGAAGACCAGACAGTTCCTAGATCTTGATGTTTTCCTCCGTCATAGTGTGGAAGAGTTCTACAATCTCAACGGTATACTACGTTGAAGACCAGACAGTTCCTAGATCTTGATGAAGATGTTTCCCTCCGTCATAGTGTGGACGAGTTCTACAATCTCAATGGTATACTATATTGAAGACCCGACAGTTCCTAGATCTTGATGTTTTCCTCCGTCATAGTGTGGACGAGTTCTACAATCTCAACGGTATACTACGTTGAAGACCAGAAAGTTCCTAGATCTTGATGAAGACGTTTCCTCTGTCATAGCATGGACGAGTTCTACAATCTCAACGATATACTACGTTGAAGACCAGACAGTTCCTAGATCTTGATGTTTTCCTTCGTCATAGTGTGGACGAGTTCTACAATCTCAACGGTATACTACGTTGAAGACCAGACAGTCCCTAGATCTTGATGAAGATGTTTCCCCCAGTAGAGTTACGGACAGGTTCTTAAAACTCAGCAGAGATGTTCTCTCAGTTGAAGTATAGGCAAGTTCCTAAATCTCAACAAAGATCAGACTTCCCCCAGCAGAATCTTCCACAACAACGGGTATGCAAGTTCTCTCTAAAGAATCTCTTATGCGATCGACGCTCCTTCAGATGGCATATTTAAGCCCATCTTCCCGTCAGCAACCTCCAAATGGCATCTGTAAGCCCATTCCCGACAACACCAAGCTGATACTGCTTCATGCGAGTGCAAATTTCTGGGCACTCTAGTGTTCAATCATCTTACACCTTCGGATCACGAAAGGCACGAAAGCCAATCTACATCCTCAGGTTTAAGAAGATTGAACAGGGGCAGTTGTTGTACCCCAAAATTTTCCCTCTCATATTTCTCAAAACATTGCAAGAAAATCTCTAAGTGGCTCAAGATTGCTCAAGAGTTGGATAGTCAAGCTAGCTCCTAAGGCAGTCAACCCCAAATTAGGGTTTTGTGTTGCATCAAGATACTTGAGTCCAAATGACCTCAAGTGTTCCCCAATTCCCTAATATTTTCTCAAGGTTATCCATGTCAAATTTCAAGCCTTGCAGAGGAAGTTTGCTCAGTCAATTGCTCAAAGGGTCCAAAAATCGACTGTGTTAGGGAAAAAGTCAACTGTGACCTATAAACAGTCAAACTTCAACATTTTTTGTCAACATTCTCATTTTGAAGGATATTTCATCATTTGATCAAGGGTTGATCATGATTCATCAAGGATTGCTCAAAATTCATCAAGACTCGAAAGTTGCTAAATTAGGGTTTTGTAGGAAAAGTCAACTCAACTTTGACCAAGCATAACTTTCTCATACTTTATGAGAAATGACCCATCCAAAGCTCATTTTGAATAGGATGCAATTTCCTACAATCCATCTTCACACCCAAAGATCAGAAAATTCACTCACAAGAAGTTATAAATTTGGACATTATAGGTCATTTTTGAAAGTCAACAAAAACACCTTTTTTGCCAAACTTATAACTTGAGCATGAAATATGAAAATGGTATGATACCAAAAGGGTTGGTTAGAGGACATCTCAATATTTCTAAAAAGTCCAAGAACACTTCCTAAAGTTCAAAATTGAAGAAGTTATGCATTGTTGAAGTTGGGCATTTTTGCAAAATTGCCAAAAGTCAACTATCCCCAAAACTTCAAATTTTGACAAATGGGCCCATTCTTTTCCACTTGATTTGAGCTTGCATTATTATACACGTGTCCTAGCTTCAGCCATGTGTCCATTTATCAATTTTATTATTTTATTTGATTTTTTATTGAATTATTTAATTTTTAATCAAATCAAATCAAATAAAATCCAAATATTGATTGCTTGATATCTTTTTACCTATTTCATGACTGAATCATCATCATCAAGGGTATCAAACTCGTATCAAGCATTCCATGTGAATCAAATCAAATCTCATGGCATTGATGTGGAAAGATTCAAAGCACAATTGTTAACCTAATACATTCCACATTACATAAGGAGGCTAGAGGGCACGAAAACAGGGGGAGAGGCTGCATCAATAAGCAAAACAAAACTTGGAAAAAGTGTGAAAAAGCTTGAGTTCGAATTCACACTTAGAGGCAAATTCAGAAGCCAAGAACGATTCCAATCAATTCTTGGGTGATCACACAACCCTCCTGGATCCCAAGAAAGCCTCCAAGCGCATCACAGAGCTCTGTAAGTATCACAGAAAACCGCTCTTTTTTTGAATTCACAAATCATTATTCCTGCATCTTTTGTGCAAATTGTGTGCATATTCATAATCCTCATCAAGTTTCCAAGATTTCTGTATTACCCAATTTCATTTATGTGGCCTATGCTGTAAGGTACAATAGCTAGGGTTTTGTGGCTTGTGTTTGGGTATTTCTTTTGCAAGGAAAATTGGTTGTCGAGAAGGGCATGGTTGTGACCGGGACGATGAGACGAGCACAACCCTGCCCTTAGATCTCATTTCCATGGCTCACAGTGGATTATAGGGATACGTGACCTTTAGTGACAGGCGGTGTTCGTGGCTATAGGTGTTGCAGAGTTTTAGCCACGGACATGAGGAAGAAGATGGAGACTTGTCGCCTCTCCAGTGGCTGATTCAAAACACGCGCGCTTTGTTTTACTTTTTCTGGCATATGATTGTTTTTTCTTTCATTATTATTATTACGTATATCAATAACAACTAAAACACAATGGCCTAGTGGCAAGCGAACATTGGCACATCCCACAGGACCTGGGTTCAAATCTCAGGTCCCCCATGTTATTTGTTATATTTTTTCTTCAGGTAATCCAGTGCAAATCTAGGCGTGAAGCTCATCATGTATCCTCAAGTATCAGATGGCCAGATGGCCATAGGCCAAATCTGGTGATCCAGAGATGATGGTCTACCATGGACCAAGCCTAAGCATACGCAGGGAATCCAGGAAAGTCAATACAAGGCCAGCTCGTTTGGGCCATGGTATTTGCTTCTCAAACACCTCCAATCAAGCCCATACCCCCTATCTCTCTATATTTTATTTTATTTTGTTTTAATTATTTATTTATTATTTCTATTTAATAACTAACCAATCATTTTTTTCCTTTATAAAATTAAAACCAAAAAATATTTCCTTTATTAAATTAAATTTTAGTATTTTATTTTTTATTAACAAATCTATTAATTAATTTAGGCCATTAATTAGAATTAACTTTAATATATTTCTTTGTAAATAATTAAAATTAACTAGACTTAATTAGGTTTTTACTAACATTGATTAATTTTATTTTCTTTCTTAAAATACCAAAAATCAAAAAATAATTTATTTTCATTAATTAGTTAATTTATTTATTAATTTAATAATTAACTTAGGTAATTTCGTTCTTAATTCAAAAACAACAAAATATTATTTCTTTAACAAAAAAAAGGGTCAAAACTCTAGAACTTTGCACTCGATTTAATTCCCCGCACGCGATCTATTTATTCAATATTGTACTTATTCCCGGTTTGTAATAGCTTAATAGGATTTTTATTTATTTATCGTTTTATTTATTTTCAAAGGGTTTGTCTTTGGCGATGTAAATACCCGACGCCTTGTAATTTAATTTCCACAATTTATTTTCCACAAATTATAACTGTTAGATGTTTGATAATAGGAATGCATGACAAGACTGAATGTTTTAACCTAAAATCAACATAGATCACCATTAACATGTGAAAAGACAAAAATAACTGAAAATGACACACTCGCACATGCGCACTCTTAGGGTTTACCCCACTTGGTTGCCTTCGTACGCGGTCATTGACTATAGGTCACTTTAGAGGTCGCCCTCTTGTCTAAAGATCATAGTCGCCTCGAAACGGTTGCCTCGAGTATTGTTGCCTCAAAACAAATGATCTAAGACATTAGGGTTACCGCTAAGGCGTCTTAACATTGCTTTGGTGACCGTAAGTCCCTAATTCGAATTGACCCTCAAACTCCAACAACGATGCTACCTACTCATCAATAGTGAGATAGCATTGTCTAAAGGAAGATAGCATAGAACGATTCCTTTTTTCGAGTAGGTAGATGGTTTTTAAGTACTTGCTCTTTCAAAAAACAAAATCTTTTCACACTTACACTTTTCGAACAAAGTTTTCAAAAACACTTCATATGCTCTTGAGGACAAAAGCAAGAGTTAAATCGAAGTTTTCAAACAAAAACTTTTCAAACCCACAAGCACAAAGAAAGAAATATTTTGAAAACAATTGAGCAAGTACCTAAGAGCCCGTGGATAACCACGGATAGAAAGGGTGCTAACACCTTCCCTTTCTATAATCTACCGCCCAAACCCGAGAAATATCTCGAAAAAGGAATTTTTCTGTGCTTTTTTCCTTTCCTTGTTGGATAAAATAAAAGTCGGTGGCGACTCTTGCTTACCGCGACATTTTGCGAAAACAAACACAAAACTCAAACCAGCATTCCAAAAAACAGTCAGTTCTTTCCCACCGTATCACAATCATAAACATCATAACACTATACTCATTCTCACTAACCATTTCAAGGATTATTGTGATTTATCTTTGTTCTGTTTTGTAGGACATGGCTTATATCCGCATGAATATTATCCAAGTCAATCTCGTAAGGATTCCTCATCAACTCAAAGAGTTAGCATCAAGGGTTCCTAAGAATTCTTCATTCACCAAAAGACATGGTCGCCTCCTGAACTTGGTTACCTCTAACACTGAAGAAGATATGATCAAGGTGCTTTTCTAATTCTTTGATTCTCTACACCATTGCTTCACTTTTCCCGATTATCAACTTGTGCCTACTTTAGAAGAATTCTCTCAACTCTTGAGGATTCCCATTCTCAATCAACTACTCTTCAACGGTACCGAAAGAGATCCAAAACCTGAAGAGATTGCCCTAGCACTACACTTGCAACAATCTGATGTCACAACTAATTGGGAAACAATGAGTGGTGTCAAAGGTTTCTTAGCCAAGTTCTTGTTCGAGAAAGCTCAAGATTGTTGGAACTCTTTGGACTTACAAGATTTTTAAGAAATCTTGGCCCTTCTCATCTATGGGATGGTTTTGTTTCTAAACCCTTACCAACTCATAGATGTAAATGATGTCAAATTCTTCATGTCTCGCAATCTGGTGCCAACTTTGTTGGGAGATATCCTACATTCTTTTCACTCTCGCACTATGAGGAAGAAGGGATCCTCATGTGTTGCACTCCTCTCTTGGCAAGATGGTTTATTTCGCATCTTCTCCGGTCTGTATTGAAGAACGAGCAAGGATTGAGGTGGTCCCATAGGTTGATAACACTCAGACATTCAGATGTTCATTTGTGTTCCCGATCCTTGGAGAACATTACTATCGTCGACCATTGTGGGGAATTCCCTAATGTCCCTTTGCTTGAAATTAAGGGAGGTATCACTTACAACCCCTGCTTAGCTTTACGACAGTTTGGTTATGCCCGAAGGGATGGTCCATATGAGATGCTCATCCAAGGAGTGGTATTCGACTATAAGAGCAACGATCAAAGCTACCGTTAGAGGTTTATACGAGCTTGGAGGATGGTAAGCAAATTGGATAGTAAGACGCTGGGACACAAGAATTCCATTCCCCTTGAGCCTTACCTTATAAGGGTACGAGCTCGTGCTCAGAAACTTGTGATGCCTTATCCCTCCATCTTACCAGTTATCATGGAACCTGTGGTTGAAGGAGATGTCCCATACACTGTCCTCCATCCTGACATGCCTACTTCTCTCGAAGACTTGCAAAAAACTTAAATTCAGCTAAAGGAAGAGCGAGATACTTTCGAAGCTCAATTCTACATTAGTGAGAAGAGGGTCTTGGAGCTTACAAAGAAACTACATGAAGAGAAAAGTGTGAACGCCTACCTTGCACCGAAGAGGATGCGTTCAGTCTTTTTATCTTAGAGAGTTATTTTGTAAGCCCAAGAGGCGTGTTGTAATCATTTTGAACTAATTAATGAAAATTGACGTTTGTTCTTTCCTTGTCTATGCAAATTTAAATTTTATAAATCCTTGAAATCATTTGCATATACACCCCTCATTCATCATAACATGACAGGTTTTCACACAATAGGTTTCCTTATCTTTCTGTTGTATATTTCAGCAAGATGAATCTAGAGAAAAATGTGAAGGACCTTCAAGCACAAAACTCTCAATTCCAAGAGACTCTATTGGACCTAGCCAAGGGACAACAAGATGTGATGGCATTACTGGCATTTAAAAAGAAACCCAAGAAGAGAGCCCTGGTCAACATGGGTAGAAGGTTCAAAGAGTCGGTCCATCAGATCTCTGTAGTGGAAGACTCATCTAAGGAAGATGAGAATCAGATTGGAGAAGTTAAAAGTACACAGTCTGGGTGCATCAATGATCAAGCGCCTGATGGTGATTATTTTGACGAGCAGTATCCCCTTGCCGATATCAAGTATAAGCATTTAGAAGACAGATTGAAGGTCGTCGAGATCCAAGTCATCCCCGGTTTAGATTTTGATGATTTGGGTTTGATCTCTGGGGTTGTTATTCCCCACAAATTCAAAATACCAGTCTTTTCAAAGTACGATGGGGTTTCTTGTCCAAAACTTCACCTGAAATCTTATGTGCGCAAGATACAACCGCACACGACTGATAAGAAACTTTGGGTTCACTTTTTCCAAGAAGGCTTGGCTAGAACGCAACTTGAGTGGTTTTATCAGTTATATGGTTCCCGTATCAATACATGGGAAGATTTAGCCACTGCATTCTACCATCAATACCAATATAATGTCGATTTGGAGTCGGCAAGAGTCCAGTTGCAAGATATGACAATGGGGAAGAATGGAGGATTTAAAGAATACGCACAAAAGTGGAGAGACCTCGCTAGTAGGGTTCAAACACCTTTGGTTGATAGGAAGCACATTGACATGTTTATGGGCACTTTATCTGGTCCATTATTTAACTTGTGGGTTGGCTGCTCTTTTTCTGGATTCACCGAGATAATCTTAACCGGTGAAAGAGTTGAGAGAAGTATCAAAAGCGGGAAGATTCCCATGGCATCTGCCTCTACTTCCAATCCTGTAAAGAAACCTTTTGCTGCAAAGAAGGAAATCAATGTTGTGTATGGGGCAAGGGCCCGTACCAAGAAGGATAACCGCCAATCTGTTCATGTTGTCTTAATATCTAATCCAACTACTGCTCAAAGACCATCTACCAACCATCAATGGTTTGAAACTCCGAGAAGACAATTCACGAGGATAGGAATGTCACTATCCCAAGCCTTACAACACTTACTAAAGGCTAATTTGGTGACATTGCGTGATCCTCCTACCAATCCAGATACCTCTTCACCAAAGTATAATCCGAATGCCAAATGTGCTTACCACTCAAGTAGCCCCCGGGCATGAGACTGACCAATGCTGGGCCTTGAAGAATAAATTCAGAACTTGATTGATAACAAGACCGTTGAATTCGATCCTCCTCCAACTCCGAATGTAATCACTATGCCTATGCCAAAGCATAACAAGGGTGTCAATAAAGTTAACGATGTGGGTGATTCAGATGATGAAGCTGCATTTGAAGATTGAGTGTATCCTACTACAATGGAGCTAAAGAATTGGCATGCAAAGCACTTTGTTCCCATCTCCTTCATTGAGGAGTAATCTACTTGTTTATTGCTTTTTATTGAATTCAAGAACATTTTTTCTATAATATTTAACAATGACTTTTATGCCATGTGCCTGGCCCGGGGCACTTTGGTCCATTTGTCAAGGGTTTTATTTATGTTCATCTTATCATATGATCATTCAATAAAAATCATTGGACTCTTTTACATTCATTGTCTTTCTTTTCTTTCAAATACATTTTTCGAAATAGCCATGTATCTTACATACACACACGTACACTATTGCAGGTCCTCATTCACTCTAGATCTCATTGCCAATGACTCTACTATTGTCGACTCTGACTTCGAATGTCCAATTAACCAAGCCGAAGACAAAGGCGAGGAAGATTGTGAAATACCAGGAGAACTAGCCAGACTTCTATTACAAGAGTAAAAAGCTATTCAGCCGCATGAAGAGTCAGTTGAAGTCATCAATCTAGGTACCGAGACAGACAAGAAAGAAGTCAAGATCGACGCTAACCTAGAAAGCAGTGTCAAGAGCAAGCTGGTTCAGATGTTACATGACTATGTGGAAGTGTTTGCTTGGTCGTATGAATATATGCCATGGTTGGATACCGACATCGTAGTTCATCGTCTGCCGATAAAATAAGATTGTCCCCCGGTCAAACAAAAAGTTCGTCGCATGAGGCCTGACATGTCTAAAAATATAAAAGTTGAAGTGATGAAACAATTTGATGCAGGGTTCCTAGCTGTGACATCTTATCCCCAATGGGTTACAAATGTGGTTCCAGTGCTGAAGAATGACGGAAAAGTTCGTATGTGCATAGACTATAGGGATCTGAATAGGGCAAGCCCCAAGGATGACTTCCCTCTACCTCATATTGATGTCTTAGTCGATAACACTGCTCAACATAAAGTCGTCTCTTTCATGGATGGTTTTTCTAGATATAATCAGATTAGGATGGCTCCCTAAGACATTGAGAAGACAACTTTCGTTACGCAATGGGGCGGCTTTTGCTACAAGGTCATGCCGCTCGGATTAAAGAATGCAGGGGCAACATATCAAAGGGCTATGGTAGCTTTGTTTCATGACATGATTCATCATGAGATAGAGGTATATGTGGATGATATGATTTCCAGATCACAAACTGAAGAGGAACATCTCGATCACCTGTACAAACTATTCGAAAGGTTGAAAAAGTACAAGTTGAGGTTGAACCCTAACAAGTGCACATTTGGAGTACGATCTGGAAAGCTTCTAGGTTTTGTTGTCAGCAATAAAGGAATTGAAGTTGATCCTGCCAAGGTAAAGGCCATCCAAGAAATGCCAGTCCCTCATTCTGAAAAGGAAGTTAGAGGATTCTTGGGTCGTCTCAATTACATCGCTCGCTTCATATCTCACTTGACTGCTACTTGTGAGCCAATCTTCAAACTCTTGAAGAAAGATCAAGTAGTCAGATGGAATGATGAATGCCAAGTTGCCTTTGACAAAATCAAAGAATATCTACATGAGCCTCATATTATCATGCCTCCAGTTGAAGGAAGACCCTTGATCATGTACTTGATAGTACTAAAGAACTCTATGGGGTGTGTTTTGGGCCAACATGACGAGTCTGGCCGAAAAGAGCATGCTATTTATTACCTGAGCAAAAAGTTTACCGACTATGAAACTAGATATTCATTGCTCGAGAAAACTTGTTGCACTCTGGCATGGGCAGCTTGCCAGCTAATACAGTATATGTTGACTCATACCACTATGTTGATTTCTAAGATGGACCCAATCAAGTACATTTTCGAGAAACCTGCTCTTTCCAAACGGATAGCTAGATGGCAAATGATCTCGACTGAGTACGACATGCAATACACAATGCATAAAGCCATCAAAGGAAGTGTGCTAGCAGATCATTTGGCCCATCAAGTTGTTGATGATTATCAGTCCATGAACTTCGACTTCCCTGATGAGAACATCATGTTGGTGACCGACTGTGCGAAACCTGGACCGTATGACGGACCTGAACAAGGATCCGGATAGACTATGGTCTTCGATGGGGATTCCAACGCCTTGAGTAACGGAATTGGTGATATGATCATATCTCTTGAAGGTTGCCACACTCCTTTCACTGCCATACTATGCTTCGATTGCACGAACAATATGGCTGAGTACGAAGCATGCATTTTGGGTCTGAAGGTTGCAATTGATTTGAGGATCAAGCATTTGAATGTGTTTGGGGATTCCGCTCTAGTGATTAGTCAAGTAAAATGAGATTGGGACACTAATCACCCTAATCTCATCCCTTACAAAGAACTTATGCTATATCTAATTCCTTACTTCTTTGAGATCACCTTTGAGCACCTCCCTAGGGAAGAAAATCAGTTGGATGGCGCCTTGGCAACCATGTCTTCAATGTTCAAGGTCAGATGGGACAACAAAGCCCATATGATTACGATTGAGAGATTTGAAGAACCTACGCACTGCTTTGAGCTTGACACTGACACACAAAATCCATGGTACCATAAGGTAAAAAGATACCTTGAAGCACAAGAGTACCCTGAAGGGGCATCTATCAATGACAGAAAGTTCTTATAAAGATTTTCAGCCAAATTCTTCCTAAGAAACGGAATATTGTACAAGTGCAACCATGATTCTACTCTACTCTGATGTGTGGACAAGAAGGAGGCAGAGGAAATTATGGAGGACATGCATGATGGTCTCTTTGGCACTCACTCAAGCGGGCATACGATGGCCAAGAAGATCCTGAAAGCCGGCTACTATTGGTCAACAATGAAGGCTGATTGCCATCAACACTCAAGGACTTGCCACAAATGCCAAAACTATGCTAACAAGGTCCATGTGCCTCATATCCCTCTGAACATCTTGACCGCTCCGTGGCCATTTGCAATGTGGGGCATTGGAATGATTGGAGAAATCAAGCCCACTACTTCCAATAGACATCGCTTCATTCTGGTCGCTATTGATTATTTCACCAAATGGGTCGAAGCCGCCTCATTTTCCTCAGTCACAAAGAATGTGGTAGCCAGATTCATCAAACATAACCTCATCTACCATTATGGTATCCCCGAAAGGATTACCACCGACAATGGGACTAACTTCAACAATGCTATGGTAACTGAACTTTGCACTCAGTTCAAGATCAAGCATCACAACTCTTCTCCTTATAGACTTAAAATGAATGGCGCAATTGAAGCGGCCAAGAAAAACATTAAGAATATTGTGCAGAAGATGGTAGTAACCTATAAGTACTGGCATGAGATGTTACTGTTTACTCTACATGGCTACCGTACTTCAGCTAGGACATCAACTGGGGCAACTCCCCTTTCTTTGGTCTATGGCATGGAAGTTGTTCTACTAGTGGAAGTTCAGATTCCCTCACTAAGGATTATGAATAAAGCAACTCTAGGCAAAGACGAGTGGATTCAGACAAGATTGGATCAGTTGAACTTGATCGATGAGAAGCAATTGGCTTCTGTTTGTCATGGCCAGACGTACCAAAAATGTATGATTAAGGCTTTCAACAAAAATATCAAGCCTCGGGTATATCAAGCTGGCGACTTGGTGATAAAGCGCATCATTCTGCCGCAAGGCGACCCCAGGGGCAAATGGACTCCAACCTACGAAGGGCCATTTGTTGTCAAGAGAGTGTTCTCTGGCGGTGCCATGATGTTGACTACCATGGATGGTGAAGACTTCCCGCATCCTATAAACACATACATAGTTAAAAAATACTACGCATAAGAGACCTGCTAGGTTGACACACCTAGGAAAAATAAGGGCATCCCGGCAAACCAAAAGGTTTGGGAAAAAATTAGGGATATATCCAAAAGATTGTACAGCCGGCAAGTTGAAAACCCAAAAGGGAGACTTGGGCAAAATTGGGTATCCTGGTGGGCTGAAAACCCGAAAGGGCGGTCTAGGCAAAAGTTAAGGATTGAAAACATATGACTATGTCCCGTGGAATCACCACAATCAACTTTATCACAAAGGTCCAAGTTCAAACGGTCCAAGATCAATCCAATCAACTTCTATCAACGACAAGGGGCATTCAAAGACATTGGGGCAATATTAGAGTTGGAATGCAATGAGATCATTTCCACATGGCTATTTGTTTTTGTTTTCAATTTTTGTTTTCCTATCGACGATTTCCTCTTACTAGGATCTCCGTCTCTTTGTACAAACGCATATTCATGGGCAAAATATCGATACAAATATACTTTGAAGTGTAAACATTCTGTTTTTTTTAATGCAAAATTGTCCAAATGACTAAAATTGAACGAATATATGCATATGAACATAATTAAAACTGTTTGGCACATGTGTCCTGCAAAGAAGCAGCAAACATCTCTTTAATGTATATGGAATATCCCCACAGAGTTATTTCATTAACATTATCCCCACAAGGAAGACTACAATAAACTAATCCTCAATGAAGTTTCCCATGAAATCTTTTTGCATAAGCTGATCTCCAGCCAGAGTCTCAATCTCTTGACGGATCTCTCCCTAGCTAAGTTGGTCCTAAAAGAAAAAGCCTTATGGATCTCTTCCTAAAATAACTCATCTCATCAGCAGTTCATCAAGTATTCATCAACAGGGTTTATTTCCCCAACAGGGTTTATTTCCCCAACATACAACAATCAAAGAACAGTTCCCCCAGCATAGTCTATCTTCCCCAGCTGAGCCTGTCTTCCCTGGCTGAGTCTATCCTCTCCAGCATGAGTTTTCCCTCTCAGACTATTATAAATCAGAGGGCCACAACCCCTAAATCCCCAGTTAAGTCGTCAACAAAGCCTTTACTATCTCCAAAAGATACTATGAATCCTGGACCCAACCAGATATTAGTATAATTTTCAAGTTACTATGAAGCCTGGACCCGACCAGATAATAGTTAACTTTCAAATACTATAAAACCTGGACCCGACCAGATAATAGTTCAACTCTTCGAGATATTGAAGAAACTGGACTCAACCGGACCAAGGTTTAAATTCTTTTCCCCAATAGAGTTTGCCTCTACCCCAACAAGTTATTGTGAAGCATGGATCCTTCCAGATAGCAATTCCCCTCAGAAGTTTGTTGTGAAACCTGGAATCTGACCAGATAACAACTAAGTTCCAAGAAAGTTATTGTAAAGCCTGGACCCGACCAAATATCAGTTTAACCTTATCTTCTTTAGACAAGTTTATTGCAAAGCCTGGACCCGACCAGATAGCAATTATTTTCATCCACCTCAAGTTACTGTGAAGCCTGGATCCGACCAGATATCAGTTCAACTTCTTCTATTCAAGCAAACTATTGTGAAGCCTAGAGTCCGAGCAGATAACAACTAGATATAATCCAAAACAAGACACTATGAAGCCTGGACCCGACCAGATAGTAGTCACCACTTCAAGTTACTATGAAGCCTGGACCCGACCATATATCAGTTTAACTTCATCCTTTCTAGAAAGTTACTAAAAAGCCTGGAATTCGACCAGATAACAGTTAACTTCTTTATCCCCAACAAGTTGTTGAAGCTGGAATCCAACTGGATAACAGCCTAACTTCACTCTCCCCAAGAAATTTTCTGCAAATCCTGGATCCGACCAGATAACAGTTAATTTATTCTTCCCCAGTAATTTACCATGAAGCTTGGACCCGACCAGATAGCAGTTGACTTCCACATCCTCAACAATTTGTGAAGCCTGGACCCGACCAGATAACAGCTAACATTCAAGAGATAATCCCCAACAGCAATCCGGGATTCAGAACTCCTCAGCAGCAGTCAGGGATTTAATTTCCCGAATAAATACACATCCCATATTCATGCATCATAGCCTATACATACAAAATGCATTTAGCATGATCTCATTCATCTTGTGAATATCATGCATACATCTGCATTTTACTAACCCTTTTTCCAACAGGTGAAACATCGAGTTTTAGTATAAATCTACCAAGATCTATGCTGATACTTCTTCCATTATTTACCATAATTCCTCCAAATGGCATCTATAAGCCCATTCCCAATACATCATTGAGTGCAAATTTCTGGGCACTCTAGTGTTCAATCATCTTCCACCTTCAAGTCACGAATGGCGGATCCGCCAATCTAACTCTTCAGGTTTAAGAATATTGAACAGGGGCAGCTGTTGTACCCCAAAATTTTCCCTCTCGTTTCTCAAGTAATATCTCACAAGATCTCCTTTGATTTAAGACTACACAAGTTTTGATCAGCTCAAGACACTTCCTCAAGCATTGATAATTGAAAATTAGGGTTTGAGATTGCATAAGGAAAAATGGACTTTTAATGCCTCATATGACTTTCATGGATCATTTTGGACCCTCAAGATTTCTCGTGTCAAGTTTCAAGTCTTGGATCACATTTTTGCTCAGTCAATTGATCAGTTGACCTAAAATCAGCTGTATTAGGGAAAAAGTCAACTGTGGTCAATTTACATTCAAACTTCATAATTTTTATCCATATCAACATCATGAACTCATATATGTCAATTGATAAATATTGGATCACAATTCCTCAAGAAATTTGATCAGATCATCAAAAGGGTAAAATGGTCAAAATTAGGGTTTTGATTGAGAAGGTGCAATTTTTTATTTTTGACCTAGAAAATGACTTATTGGTTTAAGACATGATCTCAAGGATTCAAATGCTTCATTTTTATCTAGTGACATGGCTCAAAACATTTCTCAAGCTCAATTGATTGACAGTTGAATTTCAGTCAACTGATGAAAAGTCAATTGTACACTGAAAAGTCAAACTTTGACTTTTTGATCAAAATCAAGTTTCAAAGATTAAAATTCATCAAGACATGTCAAGATATGAAACTTTTTCATCAAGAAATCAAAAAGTCGAGATTTCATTTTGAAAAGTCAAAATTTCTAAACTTAGAAATTTTTCTAAGTGTTGGAAATTCACATTTGTTTCATAACTTTGAGCCAAATTTTCACCATGATGCAAGATGATTCAAAGGAAACTTCCAACATGAAAGTTGTAGATACCAATAAGATATAAAACATTTTATAACATAACTTTTTCTATAAATTTTTAGATTTCAAGTTATGATTTTATGAAGACATGTTCATGAAACTTGAAAACTTAGTGAAATTTTGCCCTAGTTTAGGCAGGATTTTGACCTAACTTCATGGAAATTTTTCACATAGTTCCAATATGAATCTTCAAAAATGTCCAACATAAAGCTTGTCTAGAATTTTACAAGCTTTCCAAAATGTCCAAGAACTCATTGAGATCATACTTGAGCTAGGAGAATCGAAGTCAAGAAGTTAGGGTTTCATTCTTGAATTACAAGCCATTTCTTGATGAACACATAATCCAGTATCCATGTTAGGATGCATAATCTTGCTTTCCAGGCCTTCTAACTTGTGTATCTATCCATCATTAATGTATTACAAAAACTTTTTAGCTATAATCCAAGTGTTTTATGCATTGTCCAATTTAAATTGCCATTTTGTGAAGAAAGTGAAGAATGCCATTCTTGAAAAGCAAGCTTTATGCACAAAGTCAATTCTTGAGCCTCTCACTTGTTTCCTCTTATCACACTCCATCTAAAAACTCAGAATCAAGTTTGTTTAAAGCATAACCACTCTACATTAGCAAGTACAAAGGCCTTGAAACTTGATTTTTCAAGAAAATCACATGTTGAGCTTAAACATGTGAATTTGAATTCTGATAAATACAAGCCTCCAAACTTGTTGCTTATAAATAGAAGCACTATTTGTGAGATAAGACACAAGCTTAAGCACCCTAAAACTCTCCCAAACTCCCTCAAGCCAGAAATTGTCCAAAAACTCCATTGATGCATAGATTATGACTTTGAACTTGAAACTCACAATTCCCTCGTGCATTTTCCTTCCTAATCAATCACAAAGCTCCTATACATCAAGCATAGTCCATCCCTAACCCTATTTCTTAACTGTAACTCCATTTCTACCATCCTCCATAACCAAAAATATAGCACTGCAAGTTGACTTCTCCAGACCATTCGAGCCATCCATTGCTCAAGATAATCATTGCATTAGCTTCCTAGGAACTTGAGGAAGCTAACTTGATCATTGCAGCACCTTGAATCAAGCTCATTTTCATTTCACGATTTCCAATTTTGAGGTACATTTTCTGAAATTCTATCTTTTCATTGAGGCATTGTTAGGCTTGCATTTGTGAAGATAAAATGTAGACATCATTGTCATGAAACTGTACATGTCCATAGATTTCATTTATATTGCTTGAGTAGTGAGAATTTTAAGTTTGAAATTTCTGAAAAATTAGGTCATAGTTTGGTACCATTCAAAATCCACACTCATCTTTGATTTATAGCTTTAGTAATTTACAATTCTTGAATCGTTGTTGAATTTGGAACAAGTTTGATGTTTACATTTTTGCAAATGGATGACAAATGATGAAGTTGCAGATGTCCAGGCTGGAGGTTGAAGATGAAGTCATCTTTATGACTTGACTAGTGTTATATATTTGTTATTTTGTTTATGTTACCGGATGTACAACCACCCTAGTGGCAAAGGTTGTGCGCGTGTATGCTGAGGGTCAGGGGTTCAAGTCCCAGCGCTACCTTTTGTTAAAATTTTCAACATTTTCCCCCTTTTTTGTCAAACAGGTGCATGGGCCTTCAAGCTGTTGGGCCTTTGTTTGTTGCTAACTTCTCACCCTTCCAGTTACTTTTGCACACCTGACCTAAACCTTTTTTTTATTTAATTCCTTTTCTTTTATATTTTATATTATATTTTATTCTTATTTGCTTGCTCATTTTCAAATCAAACATCCTTGCTTATTTTTAAAACAAACACTAACACTTTCAAAACAAACACTTTCAAAACACTTTCCAAACATGAAATATTTTCAAAAGCCCAACATTGTGTATACGTTCTTACGAATGAGAACTATTACAAAGTTTTCCTAAACGAAGGCACCTTTTCAAAATACTTTTAAAAACCACACAAAGCACATTTTCAAACAAAAGCAAGTGATCTAGCAAGCAACTAAGAGCCCATAGATAAATATGGATGAAAAGGGTTCTAACACCTTCCCTTTTCATAATCTACCCGCCGAACTCAAGAAATAATCTCAAAGGTCTTTTCTGTTCTTTTTAGCCTTTCCTTTTGGATAAAAGAAAAGTCGGTGGCGACTCTTGCTAACCGCAACATTTACGATAAAATGCAAAACATCCCAAGTCAGTTCTCCCATCGTATCACAACGACCTAGGGACTAGTGTGAGTTTAATGCCTCTTTCAATCAGTGAGAGACTAAACCTAGGAAGCCTACTAGAATGTCCCTTCAATTAGCCGATCACTCAGTTAAATACCATGTACGCATCGTGGAAAATGTTCGAGTGAGAATTGGTCAACTATACATTCCTACAGATTTTGTAGTGATGGGTATTAAAGAAGACTCTAGTATCCCAATTTTGTTGGGAAGGCCTTTCTTAGCCACTACATGAGCAATAATTAATGTGAAATAAGGAAAACTTACTTTCGATGTTGGTGAAGAGAAAATTGAATTCATTATCTCCTAATTTATAAAAGCTCCTTCTATAAATGACACTTGTTGTTTCATAGACATTATTGATTATTGCGTGAAAGAGATAAAGTTGGAAACATCTTCAAATACTGAAATCCTCGAAATTCCAACACCAGTGATATTCGAAGTTGATGAATATCGTCAACCATATTGTTGCACCGTGAGAAAAACACATAGAGAGTCGCCAAAAAACTTAATTTATCCCAAGAGGGAAGGGGAAACATTGAGAAAACCCCAAAAGGAAGGATAAGATGGTCTTGCAACCAAGATACGGGTTCGAAAGTCGGTTATGCAAGGGGATGGTATTAGAACTCCTCACATCTGTTGTACTCAACCGGATCCACTTTATTTTTTTGTTTCTATGGGTGTTGTCTAAAGCTATAACTTTATAAGATGCATGAATGAATTATTAAGGGAAAAAGAAAAGGTTTTTATTATTGATTTTGCCAAGGTCTTGCAACCATGTGCCTACGTATCTTCATAGTGCAATGAAGAAACCAGAACTCTTTAGTTCCTCTCGAAAATGGTTTATTTGTTATGTTTTTTATGGACAATTTTGGCGTTCACCCTCTAGCAATAGGCATAGCCTGTATTGCGGTAGAACAAAAATAACACACCCTTTTTGAAAAGGTTAAAGAGAAAATCCAAAAGGAGAAAAGGTTTGGATTTGTTGAAGTGTTTTGTTAGGAGACACATCAAATGGTTCTCCAAGGTTGGGGGTATTTGAGTAATTCTCCTTTAATTTTGAAATTTGTTTAAGATTCATATTATACAAAAGTCTATGAAATGAGAGCTGATACTTTGTGCAAACACGCTAGGCGACTCGCGTACAAAATACTCTAAGAAGAGGTAAGGAAGGCTCCCGCTCATCTTTTCCTATTTTCTTAAAGCTCATGGCATATTTATATGTATCATATTTATTAAGTATTTTGCATTTTTATTAAGAAAAGAGATTTTTGTTTTATAAAATGGAAAAGGATGCAAATGGAAGAAGCAACAAAAGATATATTTCTAGCCTAAAGTTGTCATGCAAAGTAGTCCTAAAGTTGGGTTTTTGAAAGGTAATTCTAACTACATGTTGTCATGCATAGATTGGTCCTAAAGTCTAATTCAATATTAAACAAACAAAACAAAATTTAATCGTTTAAAGGAATTACCTAAGGGATAATGTTAAGAATCAACCAAAAAACCAATCAAAATAAAATAAATAATATTTTAATATTATAAGCATTTTATCATGTAATGAAATTAATCAATATCATAAACAAATCACACAAAATAATTGATTAAAATAAGAACTAAAAGTGTCAGTACCATAGTTTTGTGGATTGACAACATTTTGATAAAAACATGGTTCTAACAAGATGTCATAACATTTGGTTCTGTTATGCAATAGGCTTGCGTTGCTCCATTTTAAATCTTGACAGATTTGATTTGATTCTGAAATATTTCTCGTGGATATGTTTCAATAAATTTCGCAGGTCAAGAAGATTTGTTTTGAAATAGATTTTTATCTCCCGCTGTGCAAAAGCTACTAAATTGTGCCTTGAGATAATTTATGAAACTATGTATTGGTTATTCCAAGATTTAAGGAGATTTGCTACACAATTAGTACATCACTCAGCTTATGGATCAAGAAACTTCTGGACTTAGAATATCGAAGCCCATGGACTGCAAATTTATATTTATAGGGAAATCCTAACCTAATGTGTTTTAAGTTTTTCAAATATTATAAAATTAGGGGAAACATAAGTCTTAGGTTTTGAAAGTCTCTTATGTAGTTTATAATGAAGAAGCGAAAAACACAAGAAGGGGGGGTTGAATTGAAACTTAAAAATCAAAAGCAATTGACACGATGATTTTTATCCTCGTTCGCTTGATCTTAAACTACTCCAGTCCACCCGCCAAGGTGATTTCGCCTCTCTCCAACGAGGACTTAATTCACTAATCAAACTGATTACAATTCTATTTTGACAACATCCAAAGTATTCTTCAGTACAACCACAATCCTGTTTATCTCAAGGAAATTCACTTAATCAAAATAAAAGATTCACTGTGTACTATTTGTTTTTCATTGCAAAAACTATATCACTACTATGATGTATTACACGAATTTGGAGTATAGTATGAATATAAGTTTGGAAGCTTTTTGAGATTGTACGTAGCAGTAGTGTGAAATCATAAACGATTTACCCTTTGAGCTTGTTTATATAGGCGTGACAATCTGTCCAAATGGAAACATGATAATGGACACTTAATGCACTTTCCATACTGAGAAGATCCTTGTCTAAATGTAGTCGTTGCACATGATACTGTCTTAATGGAAAAGAAACGCTTCAGATCTTAGGAATATTACATGCTGCTTTGCTTCAGAACTTGGGAAGTCAAAAACATAAGGTTTTGTTGGCGTGTTGGACTTCCGTTCAGAATCAAGATATCTTTCTTTTTAGCGCATGTTCTGATCATCATACTTCAGAACATCATGATTACTCAGCTTTAGTGCTTCTGTGGCTTAACTTCTGATGTCGTTTTAGTCAGAACTTTTGTACAACATAAAACACAAATTTAGAGTGCATATTTGTTCTTTGTGTTTTTTATCATCCAAACTCTTATGACGATTGTAGAATCAAACTATGTTCTAACAATCTCGCCCTTTTTGATGATGACAAAAACTAGGATTTTTCAATAAAAATATATAGAACAAAAAGCTTAAGAGAGTCTCCCCCTGAGTTGAGTACTCAGATAGAGATGAGATACTTCCTTGGAGGTCCTTCTTATCAGAGCTTTTGATGCATCTCCTTTTGTCTATGTCAGAATTTGTTCCTGTTTAAGCTTTCAGAAAATAAATAAGAAGTTAAGATATTCAGAATATTTGAGACTTTGTCCCGGTAAACTGTTATTGAAAATATCTAATTTTTTCACCCTTTTTGTCAGGTATCAAAAAGCAATATAACCATAAATTATCAGAGTCAAAAATGATTATTTGTATTGAAAACAGTATGCAATGACATCTTTCAAAAACAGAGAAGATAAGATGAAGAATACAGAAAACAAGTTTAAAAAAAACTAAGATGGAGGGGGAAGTCGTGTGAAAAACGCTTCCGGCAAGCTCTTAATCTGAGTGCTTAATTATTCTTGCTTTCCCAGTATATCCTTGATTTCTTTGGTTGTGTCTTCTTGCTTATCCAATATATCTCTTATTTCTTTGTTTGTGTCTTCTTGCTTATCCAACCTTGCATGGATTAAAGCATTCTCCTTTTTTCAGCTCTTCCAGAGTTTGCGTGACCAGAGACGTAGTCGGTGTTTCCTCAGAGGTTACAAGTCATTCAGAATACTCTGAAGTATCTTCTGATTCAACTACTTCTTTTGTTGCAATTTCCTTTTCTGGAGCAGTAGTCAGAGGGTGACTATCAGAACCTGGTTCAGTGGCTTCTGAAGGTTGGTGCTCTTTCTAGGGAGCATTTTCCAACAGAATAATTTCTTTCTTGTCCCAGTGACTCAGAACATGTTCTTTGAAGGCTTTCAGCTGATCATTGAAGTTCTGCTGAGCCATCTCATAACTCAATTATTTTAGCCTCTGGGATTCAGAGTTGAACCATTTTCTGAATCTATCCCAAAGAGAATCAGAAGCAACAGGATTAGACTTCTCTTGACTTGCTTGCTTCAAAGAAGTAACCCATTCCTGTATTTTTGTTTCAAGTTCTTACCAACACCTGTTTTGGTTAAGGTTGGTTTGGTTTGGGAATGGCAATTTTATTGGTGGTTGAAGCTAGATGGTCCAGCGCTTCTATATCAATGACAGTTCTGAGATGATCGGCTGGAAGGTTAATTGGTGAGGGAGTAGGAGAATCAGAATTAGGATTGGTAAGTGAGGAGTGTTTGGTGGTGTGGAGTCGTATGGTGAAGGTATTTCTGGAATATCAAGTATGGAGAGAGGTTGATGAACCATGAGAAGTTCTGTTATTCCAGGAATTGGGGTAGTGGTATTAGAGTCTATAAAATAATCTTCTGAAGGGTTTGCGGTAGCGTGTTGATTTTCTGGTTTAGGGGTTTCAGAATTTGGATTTTCATTTTCTGGTTGGGGAGAGTTGGGATTTGGATGTTCTGGTTGTGGAGAGTGAAGGTGTAGATTTTCTGGTTCTTGAGAGTTGAGGTTTGGATTTTCCGGGACTGGTGATTGAAAGTCTTGGTCAAAAAGTTCAATATCAGACAGAACTCTTGCAAGTTATGGTTGATTTTATTATGGATTTGGATTAGGGGAGTGAGGTTCATTTAAGAAGCTTCCAAGAGTTCCAGAGGGATCAAACTCTATGTCAAAATTCTCAAATGTTTATGGTGAGGGATTTTCTGTTGGTTGAGAGGGAACTGTTTCAGATGTTGGAAAAACTATAGATTCTACAACAAAAACAAAAGATGTGTTACCTTTCTTTTTCGAAGCTTTGGGTGTCCTCTGAGAGGATCCTTCTCCTGTTGCCTTCCTCTTTCTGGATTTCTTCAGCACAACATCTGGAGTTGGCTTGTGCAGGTCATGAATGTTGAGTTCTGGAATAGTTCCATCTTCTTTGCATGCTTCAAGGTATCTGACCACAATCTCTGGAGAAGCATCTATCTCAGAAAATAATGGAAAATATTTCAGAGGGATTCTCTTAGACTTGATGACTTCATGAGAAGCAACTGTTGGTTCCTTCTTAATGCTTTCAATAATCTTCATTTTCTTCAGACTCTTAGCATTTAGTGGTTTCCCAGCACTTGCTTTCAGAGTGCTAATCTCCTGAGCCTCTGTCAGATGTTCTATCAGCCTGTTCTCAGTCAAAATGTCAGAAATCAATCTTCCCAGAGGAATCCAATCCCTCTTTGTTCTTTATTCTTCCCTTGTTTCTTTCACGCTTATTCTCAGATGGATAAAGAGAAAGTGTGGAAGATTTATTTTGGTCTGCTTTGAGTGGAAGTAGAACAGAAACTGCTGATCAATATTGATATAGTCAGGAGAGCTTATAGGCTTCCTGTGATTTATGCAACCCAGAATGATCCTGGCCCAGATTCTGTAATAAGCTTTCAAGTCTCTTATCTTGCTGGATGGCTGTCCAGAAGTGAAAATTACCCTAGCAATAGATTTTAGGTCAGAACACTTATCAGCCATGTCAATGCATCTGAATCTGCCGCCATTGTAACCAATAAGTTTCCCAATCAAGTCTTTTGTAATCACTATCTTCTTCCCCATAACATATGACGTAACCTGATGGTTGGATGAAGTAGCATGAATCCATAATTCCTTAACAAGAATAGGAAATACTGGACCTAACAGACGATCAAAGTATCTGTTCCAGCCCTGAGCCGTTACATCTTCATACAAATCAAACCCATTTTCCTTTAAAGTCTCAAAATCAATTATTAACTCACAGAGAACTTCAAAATTGTCTACCGGAGTGAGAAACGTTCTTATGGGTTCCTCATATTGTTCTGTTGAAGAAAAACATGGAGCATTGTGGAGATTTTTTATGCTTGATGAGGATGCCATTGTTCACATGGATTTGTTGAAGAAAATTGAGAAAAGGGGTTTTGCAAAGTCTAGAGCAAGAGAGAATAATGGATGCAATAAGAAGTGAATGAAATAGTAAATTTGAAATTATAAACACTTTTGAAAACTTAATCAGTAAGAAAGAGAAAATAAGTAATGATTATACTGAAATTATGAAACCTGAAATTAGGGGATTGTGTGTAGATACTAAACAGTTACCATTGACAAGTGTCTCAATGCATCCAATCAGAGCCTTAGACACTTCATAATTTGAACGCGTGTTCAGCCTCAGAAGGTAGTTTGTGAGAGGATATGTTTGATGGTGTGAACTGCACGCCTCTATCTTTGAAATGAAAGGTTCAGATCTTCATAGATAGATTCAGAATCAACTGTACTCCTAACTTCTGAAGACACGTTGATCACATGTTCGCAGAAAAAAAAGTTCTGAGGGTTAGAATATGCAAATAAAACTTCTTATTCTGGACATAATTTCATGCTTTGATGTTTCAGAATGAAATTAAATCTATCTTCAGAAAGGGGTTTTGTAAACACATCAGCCCATTGATGGTCTGTGTCAATAAATTTTAAGGAGAGAATTCCTTTTTGAATATAGTCCCTAATAAAATGATGTTTTATTTCTATATGCTTAGCCCTAGAATGAAAAATAGGATTTCTGGATAAACAAATTGCAGAAGTATTATCATATAAAATAGGGATGTTACTCTCAAATATGTTGAAGTCTTCAAGCTGACTTTTCATCCAGAGCATCTGTGTGCTGCATCCAGCAGCTGCAATGTATTCAGATTCTGCTGTTGACAACATAATTGTGGACTGCCTCTTGCTGGTCCATGAGATCAGATTTTCTCCCAGAAACTGGCAGCTTCTAGAAGTACTTTACGTTCTACTCTGTCTCCAGCAAAATCAGCATCACAGTATCCTACTAAACTGTATTCATTTAATTTTCTATAAAACAAACCCAGGTTAGTAGTACCTTTCAGATACTTGAAAATTCGCGTAACTGTTGTTAAGTGAGATTCGATCTGATTGGAATCTAGCACATAAAAAAATGCTGAATGAAATATCAGGCCTTGAAGTTGTCAGATAAAGGAGAGAACCAACCATACCTCTATAGATCTTCTGCTCTACCTTTTTACTTACCTCTTCCTTTTCCAGAATGCACGTGGGATGCATTGGAGTCTTTGATGGCTTACACTATGAGAGGTCAAATTTCTTCATAAGTTCTCTGATGTATTTTCTCTAGTGAATGTAAGTTTCTTCTAGAGTCTGATTGATCTGAATGCCCAGAAAGAACTTAAGTGCTCCCATTAAGCTCATCTCAAACTCTGCTTGCATACACTTAGCAAATTCTCTTCCCAGAGAAGGTTTAGTAGATCCAAATATAATATCATCTACATAAATCTGAAAAACTAAAATGTCATTCTTAAATGTCTTACAGAATAAGGTTGTGTCCACTTTCCCTCTGGTAAATTCCTCTTCTAACAGAAGGTTACTTAGTCTTTCATACCAAGCTCCAGGAGCTTATTTTAGACAATAAAGTGACTTCTTTAGTTTGAAAACATATTCTAGGTGTTTGGAATTTTCAAACCCAGGGGGTTGGTTCACATATACCTCTTCATCAATGTAACCATTTAAGAATGCGCTTTTGACATCCATCTGATACAGAGTGAGCCATTGTTTACAGAAAAAGAGATTAAGAGTCTGATAGATTCTAACCTGGTTACTGGAGAAAAGGTTTCTATATAGTTTATCCCTTCTTGCTGACTATAACCTTGTGCAACCAGTAGAGCCTTGTTTCTGATTACTTCTCCTTGCTCATTCAGTTTGTTTCTGAACACCCACTTTGTTCCAATGACGTTGAATCCTTTTGGTTTGGGAACCAGATCCCATACATCATTTCTGGTGAATTGGTTTAACTCCTCCTGCATTTCCAGAATCCATTCATTGTCCAAAAGAGCTTCATCAATTGTTGTTGGTTCAATCAGAGATACCAATCCCATGGGGGATTCTTCAGAATTTTTGAATGTTGAACTTGTTCTGATTGGATCATAGTTCTTTCCCAGAATCTTATCTTTAGGGTGAGCTATGCTTCTTTTGGATAACCTTTTCTGGAGTTGATCAACAGAAGGTACTAGAATGCTTGTGACATTTCCTTCTGACGTTGTTTGAGCGTCTCTATTAGGAACTTCTTATGGGTTTCCTTCAGCACCTGTGAATTCAACTTCTATATCTGCAAAAGATTCATTCTGCTTTGACTTTTGAGGGTCAAGCTTATCATCAAATCTAACATTGATTGACTCTTCAAGAATCTGTGTTTATGTTTTGTATACTATGTACCCTCTTGAGCTTTTAGAGTATCCTAACATAATACACTTATGTGCTTTAGAGTCAAACTTGTTCAGATGATCTTTAGTGTTTAGAATAAAACATGTACATCCAAAAGGATGGAAATAAGAAATGTTGGGCTTTCTGTTCTTCGACAATTCATATGGAGTCTTTTCCATAATAGGTCTTATATAGATTCTATTCTAAATGTAACATGTCGTGTTAATTGCTTCTGCCCAGAAGATCTTGGCAATGTTAGTCTCATTGATCATGGTTCTGGCCATTTCTTGCAATTGTTCTGTTCTTTCATTCTACACCTCCATTTTGTTGGGGAGTTCTAGGACAAGAGAAATAATGCGAAATGCCTTTTTCATTAAAAAATATTTCAAATTTTTTGTTTTCAAACTCTCCACCATGATCACTTATGACTTTGACAATTCTAAGATCCTTTTCATTTTGAACTTGGTTACAGAAAGCAACGAACATAGAATATGACTCATCCTTGTGTCTTAAGAACTTTACCCATGTCCATCTGCTATAGTCATCTATGATCACTAACCCATACTTCTTGCCACTAACAGACGCAGTTTTCACTGGTCCAAATAAATCTATGTGTAGAAGTTCTAATGGCCTAGAGGTAGAAACAACATTTTTATCTTTAAAAGCTGGTTTTGCAAATTTGCCTTTCTGACATGCTTCACACAGAGTATCTGAGATGAACTTCAGATTAGAAAGTCCTCTGACCAGATTGAGTTTAATAATCTAAGATATTCTTCTAATACTAACATGCTCCAATCTTCCGTGCCAGACCCATTGCTCGTTGTTAACAGAAAGAAGGCATTTTACATTCTGACACTTTAGTTCATAAAGTTTTATCTTATAAATGTTGTTTTTCCTCTTTCCACTATACAGGATAGTTCCATTTTTCTGACTAGCAGCTTTGCATGAATTTTGATTAAAGATTATATCATAATCGTTATCACTTAATTGACTTATGGATAACAGGTTATGCATCAATCCATCAACTAACATCACATTATTAATATAAGGAAGGTTACCATTACCTACTGTTCCAGAGCCAATGATCATCCCTCTTTGATTTCCTCCAAATCCCATGTAGCCTCCAGGTTTAAGTTCCAGGCTTTGGAACATATGCCTTCTTCCCGTCATGTGTCGAGAGCATCCAGAGTCTAGGTATCACGATTGGTGTTTTAGCCTTGCTGCTAAAGATATCTACTACATATATAATTTTGTCCTTAGGTACCCATATCTTTTTGGGTCCTGGTTTGTTAGTTTTACCAAAATTTTGTTTGAATTTTGGTTTGGCAGAATAATCATTGCTAGTGTATTTCAGATCATGTGTGTGCCCATAAGTGAAGTGAGATTTTAGTGGTGTGCATTTAATTACTAGGTCCATGACTTTCTTAGGTGGAGATACTTTACCTTTGTATCATATTCCTTTTCTGCCATTTCTGCTAACTCCATAGATCATTGAAGTCGTCTTGCTTCTATCTATGTTTTTAGCCAGAAACTTCTGAAAGTTGTGATCATATTCTTTTATAATCTTATCAGCATTACTGGGAGCCTCTGAGATTATTTCTTTCTGATAGTTTTGTAAATCATTTTCTAGTTTTGAAATCTTTTCTTTTAACTCAGAATTTTCTAATCTAAGACTCTCAGTTTCTTCAGAGTCATAAGCAAGATCCTTTTTCAGGTTCTTGAATTTTACTCGGAGTTGCTGATACCTTTCCAGAATTTCACTCAGACTTTCTCCTAGTTCAACTTTGGCAAAATTAACAGTGAAGTCATGAAATACCTCTTATGTGTCTGATTTTGAGTCTGACCCAGATGCTTCGCTGTTTTCTGTCACATTTTCCATAAGAGAAATGTTGGCTCTTTCATCATCTGACTCTAAGTCTGCGTCAGAAGTATCTGAATCATCCCATGTTTCCATGAGACTTTTCTTCTTCTCCTTGAAGAACTTATTTTTAGGATTCTCCTTCTGAAGCCTTGGACAATCACTTTTGTAGTGCCATTGTTCATTGCACTCATAGCAGATGATGTCTCTGTTGTTTGACTTTCTGTGACCAGAAGAAGCTTCAGACCTTCTGTGTCCAGAGGAGGGCTCAGACTTTCTATATCCGGAGGAGGATTCATTCTGATTCCCTGATCTTCTGGAGTTTCTGAATTTTCTTTGCCTCTGCTTCCACAGCTGATTGGCCCTTCTGGAGAGAAGAGACAATTCTTCTTCATCATCTAATGAGGATCCATCAGAGGTTTCTTCCATAGCCTGCAAAACCTTAGAATCAATTTTTTTGTTAGATTTTAATGCTAAATGCTTACCTTGCTTCTGAGGCTCGTCATCTTCTAGCTCTATCTCATGGCTTTTGAGGGAGCTAACAAGTTCCTCCAGAGATATCTTGTTGAGATCTTTTGCTAGCTTAAGAGCAGTGACCATTGGAATCCATTGCTTTGGTAAACTTCTGATGATCTTCTTTACGTGATCAGCAGTAGAATACCCTTTGTCAGGAACTCTCAGCCCAACAACTAGAATCTGGAACCTTGAGAACATTGCTTCTATGGATTCACTTTCTTCCATCTTGAAGGCTTCGTATTTCCTAATGAGCGCAAGGGCCTTGGTTTATTTAAATTGTATGTTGCCTTCATGCGTCATTCTCATAGAGTCAAACATGTTTTTGGCTGTCTCTCTATTTGAGATCTTCTCATACTCTGAGTATGAGATGGCACTGAGAAGAATTGTTTTGGCCTTATGATGGTTTCTGAGGTCACGCTTTTGTTGGCCAGACATTCTTTTTCTATCTATCTTCTGACCACTTTCATCCACGGGACGCATGTATCCATCAATTACCATATCCCATAAGTCAGCATCATGAGCCATAAAGAAGCTCTATATTTTATCTTTCCAGTAGTCAAAATTTTCTCCATCAAAGACTAGAGGTTTGCCGTTGATTCTGTCCTTATCATCATGATAATCATTGCTGATGTTTTTGCTTGGTCCCACCATAGTGTTTTTCTAAAGCTTGGATCTTGTACTGACACGGTTAAGTGTATGAACTCAGAACCAGGCGCTCTGATGCCAATTGAAGAAGTGAAAAACACAAGAAGGGGGGTTGAATTGAAACATAAAAATCAAAAGTAATTGACACGATGATTTTTATCCTAGTTTGCTTGATCTCAAACTACTCAAGTCCACCCGCCAAGGTGATTTCGCCTCTCTCCAATGAGAACTTAATTCACTAATCAAACTGATTATAATTCTACTTTGACAACTGCCAAAGTCTTCTTGAGTACAACCATAATCCAGTTTATCTCAAGGAAATTCACTTAATCAAAATGAAAGATTCACTGTGTATTATTTGTTTTTCGTTACAAAAATTGTATCACTACTGTGATGTATTACACGAATTTGGAGTATAGTATGAATATAAGTTTTGCATCTTTTTGAGATTGTATGTAGCAGTAGTGTGAAATCTTAAATGATTTACCCTTTGAGCTGATTTATATAGGCGTGACAATTTGTCCAAATGGAAACATGATAATGGGCACTTAATGCACTTTCCATACTGAGAATATCCTTGTCTAAATGTAGTTGTTGCACATGATACTACCTTAATGGAAAAGTAACGCTTCAGATGTTAGGAATCTTGCATGTTGCTTTGCTTCAGAACTTGGGAAGTCAGAAACATAAGGTTCTGTTGGCATGTTGGACTTCCATTCAGAATCAGGATATCTTTCTTTCTAGCGCATATTCTGATCATCATACTTCAGAACATTCTGATTACTCAGCTTGAGTGCTTCTGTGGCTTAACTTCTGATGGCGTTTTAGTCAGAATTTCTGTACAACATAAAACACAAATTTAGAGTGCATATTTGTTCTTTGTGTTTGTTATCATCAAAACTCTTATGTGGGTTGTAGAATCAAACTATGTTCTAACATATAAGTCACCCATGTATCTTTTGATACTATATGGTCGACTGTTTGTTGCTTGACTGTTAGTCAAGTTATTATTCTCACTCAGAAACCTTTATGTAGAGAGTTAAGTATTTTTCTCACTCGAAGCTTTTAAGCAAGAGTTTGAGTTTTTTATATTAAGTGTAATCTTCTAAATTGGGTTGTATTTGTTGCAGTCACTGGGATTGGGACTGTTAGATATCAGTGAGGTGATTTAGGAAGTGAGATGGTGATTTCTCATATTTAGAGAGGACCTAGGTAGAAGTTGCATTGGGTAGGGATTAGGCGAGAAGTTGTAAACGGGGGAGTTTATCTTTGAAATAATATTACAGATAGTGGACTTCCTTCCTGACTTGGTAACCCCCGGATGTAGGTGAGTTTGCACTGAACTGGGTTAACAAACTCTATGTGTTATTTATCATTTTGCAGTTTTATTTCTATATCACTTATAGCTTAATTGATCTGGTCTGCTACCAGATGTTATAACATTCGTCTTAACATCATGTTCTGATGTTGGGATGTATGTATGTTGCATGTGCTAGAATTTCGATTGGTATCAGAGCAGGCACCCTGGTCTATTAGGTGAGTTTTCAGGGAGATATATTTCGGGTAATATGTGTCTTTTAGGAAAGCTAGAGTGATACCATTCTGGTAATCAGTGGACTTAGAACTATTAAGTTTATTAGGTTGGATGAGTCATGGAGATTTAGAAGACAGAAAGACAAGAGAAATTTATTTTTGCTTTCAACTCTACAGGAGCTTGGTTTCTGGTCTCTAATAAAGGTTTTCTTTTGCCATTGTGTTTCTTGGGAAGTGATCCAATCAAGAGTTGAGGAGATTGAACAGAATGTTGAGACCAAATGTCAAAGGCATTTGTACTGACTTCAACATGTCTGTGAGGCTAAAAAGAATGATGGAACTGGAGTGAAGATCAATCAATGTCAAATCATTCATATGAATATGAAAATCTTGGATCTTTGTGAAGCAGAATGCACTACTTATCTCAAGGAGAACTGTGCAGGTTTTCATTGTCTTGGCTTAATTAGGAAAGCGGTCCTGGTTACAATTTCCATGGTTATTACTGGTTTGACTGGAAGATGAACTTCTTATGAAGATTTATGAACTGAAGATTTATCTCATTATGAGCTGGAAGTTTTTTTATTCTATGATCTGTATCTAGAATAAAGGGAGTTTTCAACTGTGAAGAAATAGGAGGTGATTTATTTCTGATTTTATGTCTTACGAGAATGAAGAAGTATCTACTATCTATGTTTTTTCAAGGTAAAATGGCTCTATTTAATCCTAGAGCTTGATGTCTTGATTGAGTTTGTAAGGTAAATCCATATCAGATGGAGGAATTTCTTCAAGAGGGAAGATGATTGGAAGTTTTAGGAGGATAAGTTTTCTTCTAAGATAATTAACAAATAGAAAACTCAAAGTGACAAAAGGCTGTTTTTATCAAAAGGCAAGTTGAGTCAAGGATATCATAACATTATGCTGGATATTCTGCTTACTCGTGCTAAAAGGGATTTACTTGCACTGAAGATATCTCTTACATATTAAGTTGACTTTAACAGTTTTGGGTATTTTTTCAAAGGTCAAGTTCAGTGTTGTTTAACCAAGCAGTGGTTATTACTCAGAAAATGTGATTATCTCCTTATCTCTCATACCTTTATTAGGTCTCCAACTAATATGATTGGAATTTTGACACTAAGTGTTCCAGACACTTAAAAGTGTTCGTGGTGGTTTGTTTAAGTCTCATTCTAATCAAGTGCTACTTTGTTGATGATGGTGAAAGGAAGTTTTAAGGGAATTGGACAACTGAAAGAATTCAAGATGGATTCTCTAAGTTTTTGGTAATTGTTTTTATTCTTGCTCAAGGACTGGTGACTATTGTAATAAACACAAGCTAGTTGTGTAATCAAGGTTTGAAGGTATATGTCATCAAGGATGAATTGTCTGTCACTAATGAGATGTATGAAGTTCCTCTGAGGATTTAAGAAAAATTGCTATTTGGGAATTTCACGAGTATTTAGGTGTATATCTTTTTACTTGGTGGTTGATAAGTTAAATTGTAGCTATTTTTGTATATACTTTTTATTGCACTTATCGAATCTTCATTGTTAACATCGTTAAATAATCCCGACTTTTGTGAAAATACGTTTAGTTTGTATTTATTTGTGTTTTTGTGTACATAGTGTACCGTTTGATATTTTTCCATTCATTTTGTAGTTATTTGTAGCATTTTGGAGCATTGAGGAATAAGGTGTCGTAAGCACGACTCCAGATGCGCGTTTTTAGAATAAAAGATTAGTTTTGGGAGTTGTTGTCCAGGAGAGCCCACTTAGCGCGTAGAGGCTGCTAAGCGCGAGTGGCGCTAGCGCATTTTGTAGCATGCTGTTACGTTTATTGTTTTGGTAGAACCAAAGTCTTGAAGCCCGCCTAGCGCGGTTTAGGTCGGTTTAGTGTGTAAAAATCATGCAGCCCGCTTAGCGCGGTATGCTGAGATTTGTTTTATAACTTCATTTTCAGTCATTTTTAGGTTATAGTTTTGGGGAATTTTTTTCTTCCAAATCCATCAACTTGCAAATTTTGTTACGATTACCTTAGATAACAACTATAGAACTTGCATACGGATGATTTGGGGTGGATTGCTCTTAGATTGGTGCTGACAAACCGGTAAATCTGTGATTCATTTCTCTTCCTCTTTGTGTAATCTTCTATGGTTGGGTTTGTATGTATATTTTCTTTGATCTAATGTATATTCGTCACCCTTGGCATTATATAAGACTTGCTTTATGAATCTTTATGGATTGTTATCCTAGATTTTTGCTCTGTGCTAGGGATTTGAGTTATTATAGACATATACTGCTTAGGTTCTTATCTAGGATGATTAATCTGTTAGTTTAAGAACTCTAGAGATAAATTTAGAGCTGACAATCTACTTGGATATCGGAGCTTAAAGCCTCTGTGTTATTTGTGTCGTTCTGAGAGATCTTCAACACAGGCGAGCACGATTGACTTCTGTGTTGTTGGGGTGGTTGAGAGATTGCTACCGAGGTGATGCAGCCGGCCTCTCAATTTGGGTTAGAAATGACTTAGGTTCTTAGTGATATGTAGTGACATTGATGAGTAATGTTAGGTTAAGTGCAACAGGTCGATAGGTTTAAGCCAGTGAGAAGAAGTATATATGCATACCTGATAAGTTCTTCCTTAGTTTATCCTTTTGTTTACATTTATTTTTTGTTAATAACATTTTCTGTACAAAACCCATTCAACCCCAAACTCATTAACAATAAATTTTCGAACGGGGAATCAATAACCAATCTCAGGGGAATCAATATGATATAACCTAAATATCACCCGGTAAATTAATAACTTACGTTTTTCTTGCCGCTCTACAACAGCAACAAAATGGCACTCTTGTCAGGGATTGGTTCTATCTTTTTCGCATTGCGATAATTCTTTTGTTTTTGAGTTTTGTAATTAATGTATATGTTGTATAGAAATTTTACATTAACTTGTATATCATACTTGTGCATATATATGTTTTTTCTTTGTTTTCATGTATTGATGTAAATTGTCTCGTTTTCATAACATTTGTTGTGTGAATGTTATGACACTTTCTTTAGGTTTGTGCAGTGTGACAATACCACTGCATGACGAGAGGAGGTTACTAGCTTGCACAATAAAGGCGTGGAGCTTATGACGTAAATCAAGCATGGTGTATTATTTTTATTTTTATTTATTTTTGTTATGTGTTGACTTGTGTTTTAACAATTTGAACTCGGATTAGTTTTTAAATTTCAAATTTTCACTTTTCCACTTGTTAAATACACTTTCAATTTTGTGTTTCGTTATGTAAAATTGTGTTTTTCCGCAAGCTTGTCGTGTTTAGCTTGTGGAAGTGTGTTTGTTAATGTTGTAAATATTGTAATTTCTATTCATAGAGTGTGTTGATGATGGTGGAGTTGCATAGTAGCTGCACCAGATGTTGTTGTCTTTTTTCGGCATCTGGTGTAGCGCGCTCCAGGCCGCATAGCGCGCTCTGCTGTGCAGAGCCAGTAAATTCTTTTTAAATTTTTGCTTGGCTTTTCTTTTTCCCACTTCAACCTAGGCCTTGTATTAGTAAATATTATTAGTATAATTAATTCTATTGTTGTTGTTTGGACTCAATTTTTGTTCGATAGCTTGAAGTCACTTTTGGTGATTTTCCAAGTTTGAGTGTTTCAACTTGCGAATGCGTGGTAATGATTTTGTTGAAGTTTTGTACATGTTTGAGGTATGTGTTTATCGCTTTATATACCTTATAATATTCATGATACTTAGACTTTTTACACTTTTTATGTCGTTTAATCTTTTGTACACTTGTTCATTTGTGAATCACTTTAATTCCTACCCTTTTTTATGAGGTAGTTTTCCATTTCTCACATATGCTGGAGACTACAATGCTTGTTTTAACTAGATTTTATTATTTTTAATCTTTTATTTTTGTTGGTTGTATGAAAGCATTAAAATGATCAAGGCATTTTGTTTCATTTTGAGCACAACTACCTTGGCCAAATAAGTCAATTTACCTTGTGAGTATGTGATCATTAGTAATCCCTGTGAGCTTTTTTCCGATATCCATGTTATATTTGTTAAATGCTTTTCTATGAGTGTTTAATTTCCCTTTTTGCATGGATGTTGATTCTTTTTTTTTCTTGAACCCTTAACTATGATTTGTAGTTGAATTTTTTACCTTGCCTTAGAAAGTAGGGAGTATTCACATTATGATGATGGTTGGGTTCAACTTGGGGAGAAAAATGATTGTGTATTTATTGGTTGATTGCTATGAGGTTGAAAAGGAAAAAAAAGAAAAAAGTGAAAAAGAAAGAAAAAAATGAAAAGAGAAAAGCTTTGAAAAAGAAAAACAAAGAGAGTATGAAATAATGTTGTATTAATAAGTGATGGGTGTTGGTGTGAAACTTTTGGTAAATAAGAAGTTTAATTGGAATTTTGCATTTGAACCTTTGGTGAGTTGATCACTCCCTTAGGTTTAGGCAAGTTTTTGTTTCGATTAGCTTTAGGATTTATCCCTTGTTTGTTAGCAAAGCCACATTACAACCTTAAAAATCCCTTGAGATTCTATCTTTTATATTTTCAATGTAAATTTTTGTATGAATGCATAAAATCTATTGTTTGCAAGATTGTGGATGAGTGAAAATACCCAATTTTTGTGTGTTTTTCATTTATCGGTGATTATGTTTGCTAGGTGTGATTCATTTGTGAACTAGTATTGTTTTAGAATGTTTGGCATATTCTTTGTATTTAGCATTCTTTCATGTTTATGTTATTGTAGTAGTTTAGTGGTAAGCATATTTCTTCATGTGTACTGTTTTTCATTTGAGCCATTGCAATTGTTTTCCGTTTTCAAATCTTGTTGATTCATGATATTTTGGTTGATTACTTTTGGTTCTTTAAGTTGTTTGGCTTTGTGTGAGGACAAACAAGTTCAAGTTGGGGAGAGTTTGTGCAAATTGTAGCTATTTTTGTATATACTTTTTGTTTCACTTATCGACTCTTTGTTGTAAATATCATTGAATAATCCTGACTTTTGTGTAAATACATTTAGTTTGTATTTATTTGTTTTTGTGTACATAGTGTACTGTTTGATGTTTTTCAATTCATTTTGTAGGTATTTGTTGCATTTTGGAGCATTGAGGAATAAGGTGTCGAAGGCTTGGCTCCGGATGCGCATTTTCATAATAAAAGATCAGTTTTGGGACTTGATGTCTAGGAGAGCCCGCTTAGCGCGCAGAGGCCGCTAAGCGCGAGTGTCGCTCATTGCATTTTGTAGCATGCTGTTGCATTTATTATTTTGGCAGAACCAAAGTTTTGAAGCCCGCTTAGCGCAGTTTAGGTCAGTTTAGTGTGTAAATATCGCGCAACCCGCTTAGCACAATGAGACCGCTTAGCGTGGTGTGCTGAGACTTGTTTTATAACTTCTTTTTCAGTCATTTTTAGGTTATGGTTTTTGGCGCTGACAAACTGGTAGATTTGTGATTCATTTTTCTTCCTCTTTGTGTAATCATCTATGGTTGGGTTTATATGTATATTTTTCTTTGATCTAATGTATATTTGTCGCCCTTGGCGTTACATAAAACTTGCTTTATGAATCTTTGTGGATTTTTGTCCTAATTTTTTGCTCTGTGCTAGGGATTTGAGTTGTTATAGACATATACTTCTTAGGTTCTTATCTAGGATGATTAATTTGTTAGTTTCTGAACTCTAGAGATAGATTTAGAGATGACAATCTACTTGGATATTGGAGCTTAAAGCCTCTGTGTTGTCTATGTCATTCTGATAGATAGTCGACACAGGCGAGCATGATGACTTCTGTTTTGTCGAGGCGATTGAGAGATCGCTACCTAGGTGATGTAATCGGCCTCTCAATTTGGGTTAGAAATGACTTAGGTTCTGAGTGATATGTAGTGACGTTGATGAGTAATGTTAGGTTGAGTGTAACAGGTCGATAGGTTTAAGTCAGTGAGAAGTAGTATATATGCATACCTGATAAGTTCTTCCTTAGTTTTTCCTTTTGTTTACATTCATTTTCTGTTAATAACATTTTCTTTATGAAACCTATTCCACCCCAAACTCATTAACAATTGTTTGTCGAACGGCAAATCAATAACCATTCTTTGTGGACACGATACGACATAACCTAAACATCACCCGGTAAATTAATAACTTAATTTTTTCTTGATGCTCTACAGCAGCAACCATGGTCAAGAAAGAAGAAGTCAAGATGTCCCCCCAAAAGGTGCAACATCAGACATATGCAAAAGCTCTAGAACATGTTTTATGCATCTAGTTGGTTCAATGCAAAGTGAAAGTGCTGATGGATAGAAAGATACATATGATTTTATTTTTTGTCTTTTAACAAAGTAAATTTTTATTATTTGTGAAGTCTTTAAAGGGTCTTATCTACTCCTTGAATGAGAACAAGGTATGTTTCTGAGTTACTCTATTGAGAGAGGTACTTTTGGTAATGTTTTCAAGACCATATTCAGTGGTGTGCTCATTCAAAGGAACTGATGTTCAACCAAATGTTGGAACATCATTTTATTATTTTGATACTCTATAGATTGCAGAATATTACCAAAGTCTAGTTGGCATTAAATAAGAAAGTTCTCAAGAAAACAAGTTGTTTAAGAGTGAGCTCATTATTTGGAGGTTATTTTAGTTTATGGTCATTAGTTGTTTCAGAAATGAAATAAATAATGATAGTAATGTTTGGAGTAAAAAGCTTGGCCAAATCTGAAGAAGATTGTATCATTGGAGAATATTTTTATCTCTAAGATTAGAATTAATTGAGTCCTCGTATGTCTTGAAGATTAGGTACTTTTCTGAACAAGGGTGTTTTCTATATTGGGTTGGTTACTAAAATGGTACAATGTTTAACCGGACGTCATGACATTGTAGTGTAACATTCTACTGTAATTAAGGTACAAGGATTTTATTCTGCTTGCAGAATAAAGTCATTGGGTATGTCATCCTTATGTCAGAGATCTTGCTATAGAATATTGGCACTCCCGTGCTTAGTCTGGCTAAGGAGCTTTGGGAAGGATTTTATCTTAACTTGAGGTGCAAGTTATTTTGAGTATACAAGGGGTATTTTTGGAATTGTAATGTGGGAGAGTCTTTGGTAGGAATTGTTTAGTCAGTGTTTCCAACTGTACTCCTCCTCGTGTTGTATGAAATCTCAGAAAAAGAATTTTCAATGACATGGAGAATGTCGTTTCAAATGTTGTAACATTTTCAGCAGTCAAAGGTTTGAAAAGAGAAAAGTTTGAACAAGGGCGTCTCTCTCTCTCTCTCTCATTGAATGGTACACTATTACTAAAGATGATTTTATCTCATTCTAATAACACTTTCATTGACTGATTTATCGTTACAAACAAGGTTTTCGTTACAATCGAAGTAACTCACCTTGTATTTATATGCTTTACTTCCTCGCATTTCTCATATATTGTGTTTCAACATGAGTAAACTTCTAAAGATACTGGTGTCAAGAAGGTTCATTTGCTTGAATCCAACAAGGTTAAGGGCAGTGATCCAAAGAAGGTTGGGTTCAACATTACAACAAATGTTGAAACATCAATTGGACAGGGAGAACATCTGTGATAGAGATGAAATCTTTGAAAAAGAATGAGGTTCATTTACATGATTCAAATTTAGATGCTGATGAAGACTGCGTCAATTTCATTGACTCATGAGGGAGAATTGGATAGCTGGTGATTTCTATCTTGTATATAAATTTTTAAAAAGGTATGTTTTTGTGTTTTGAGCCAGTCCTGCTTGGGGGAGTTGGTTTCCCTAAAGTAGGTTTGATGCTTCTAGTCCTGCATCAAGTTTTGGGTCTTATTATGTTTTAGGTAGGAACATAGACTTACTCTTTGTTTCTGTGGGATTTTTTAGTCAGATTCTTTTGTTTTTTTTTGTCTTGAATCAATTATTTCATGTATTGATTATCTTCTTTAGTTTCTTTTGTATTGAGTCGTAGGTCTAGGTCTTAGTCAAGTGTTGTTTCTTGTTGTATGCAACACTTTAGGGGGAGATGACTATTTATCATGTGAGTCTTGAGTCTGCTCTTGAAGTTGTTTTGCAAGGATGTTTCATATGGTGTTCTAATATCCTGTATGAGTCTGTGTCTTCCTTGTTCTGAGTCTTTCTGTTGTGTCTTGTAATCTGAGTTAAGAGCATGGTTACGTCCTGTGCTCTGAGTTATCCAGAATTGAGGTCTGGTCTTGTCAGTCTTCACCTGGGAAGTTCAGGGTGATAAATTAGGACTGTGTCTGAGGAGGTAAATTTCTCTTGGATATGTTTCAGTAAATTTCGCAGGTCAAAAAGATTTGTTTTGGAATAGATTTGTATCTCTAGTTGTGCAAAAGCTACTAAATTGGGCCTTGAGACAATTTAGGAAACTATGTATTGGTTGTTCCAAGATTTAAGGAGATTTTCTATACAATTGGTGCATCGCTCAACTTATAGATCAAGAAACTACTGGACTCAAAATATCGAAGCCCGTGGACTACAGAGTTGTATTCATAGGGGAATCCTAACCTAATGTATTTTAAGGTTTTCAACAATTGTAAAATTAGGGGAAGCATAATTCTTAGGTTTGGAGAGTCTCTTGTATAGTTTGTAAGTCACCCATGTATCTTTTGATACTATGTGGTCGACTGATTGTTGTTTGACTGTTAGTCAAGTTATTATTCTCACTCAGAAATCTTTAGATAATGAGTTGAGTATTGTTCTCACTCAAAGCTTTTAAGTAAGAGTTTGAGTTTTTTATTTGAAGTGTAATCTTCTAAATTGGGTTCTATTCGTTGCAGTCATCGGGATTGGGACTGTTAGATATCACTTAGGCGATTTATGAAGTGAGATGGTGATTTCTCATATTTAGGGAGGACCTAGATAGAAGTTGCATTTGGTAGGGATTAGGCGAGAAGTTGTAAATGTGGGGGTTTAGCTTTGAACTAATACTGCTGATAGTGGACTTCCTTTTAGCTTGGTAGCCCCCAAATGTAGGTGAGTTTTCACGAAACTGGGTTAACAACTCTATGTGTTATTTATCATTTTGTAGTTTTATTTATGTATCAGTTATAGCTTAATTGATCTAGTCTTCTACTAGATGTTGTAACATTTATCTTAACATCATGTTCTATTGTTGGGATGTATGTATGTTGCCTGTATCATAATTTCAAAAAGAAAAAGAAAATGAAGAATCAGGGGGTTCAATGTTTGGATTTGGATGTTTGGTACAGTAAATTGGCGTGAAACCCATTTAGTAGATGTCCGGGAGATTTTTTCCATTTTCAGTTATGCCTAAAAAAGTTACAAAAAAGGATCATGCATTGGGCTTTAGAGAAGTATGCATAGTGTTGTACCCCAAAATTTTCCCTCCCATATTTCTCAAAACATTGCAAGAAAAATCTCCAAGTTACTCAAGATAACTCAAGAGTTGGTCAGACAAGCTCTCTCCTAAGGCAGTCTACCCCAAATTAGGGTTTCATGTTGCATCAAGGTCCTTGAGTCTAAGTGATCCAAAATTCTCAACATTGTCTTAATATATTCTCAAGATCATCCATGTCAAGTTTCAAGCCTTGCAGAGGAAGTTTGCTCAGTCAATTGCTCATAGGTCCAAAAATCGACTATGCAATGGCAAACGTCAACTGTGACCCACATACAGTCAAACTTCAAGATTTTTGGCCAACATCCTCATTTTGAAGTTTATTTCATCATTTTATCAAGGTTTGATCATGATTTATCAAGGATTGCTCACAATTCATCAAGATTCAAAAGTTGCTAAATTAGGGTTTTGCAAGAAAGTCAACTCTACTTTGACCAAGCATAACTTTCTCATAATTTTCGATAAATGACCCATCCAAAGCTCATTTGGAAGACGATGCAATTTCCTACAATCCATCTTCATATCCCAAGATCAAAATATGTACTCACAAGAAGTTATGAATTTGGACATTATAGGTCATTTTTGAAAGTCAACAAAAACACCTTTTTTGTCAAAGATTCTAACTTGAGCATGGAATATCAAAATGATATGAGACCAAAAGGGTTGATTAGGGGATATCTCAAGATTTCTAAAAAGTCCAAGAACACATCCAAAAGTTCAAAATTGAGGAAGTTGTGCATTGTTGAAGTTGCACTTTTTTGCAAAATTGCCAAAAGTCAACTATCCCCAAAATTTCAAATTTTGCCAAATGGGCCCATTCTTTTTCACTTTTTTTGAGTTTTCATTATTTCCCATATGCTCTAGCCTTGGCCATGTGTCCATATTATATTTTTATTATTTAATTTTATTTTTATTTGAATTAATTCATTTTAAACCAAATTAAATCAAATAAAATCAAAAATATTGATAACCAAAGATCTTTTGATGATTTCAGGTTTCAATGGACAGCTTGCACCATATCAAACTCGTATCAAAGCAATTGTACACAAAAAGATTCAAATCAAGCCAAATTTGGAAGGTTGTAAAAGAAAATCAAATCAAATATCCAAGCATTGAAAGAGAGAGATTTGGACAGAGTTTTTTACCCTAATGCATTGTACATTACATAAGGGTCGTGTGCAGACCAAAATCAGGGTTGGAGATCAGTTTTATAGGCAGAACCAAATTTGCAAAAAACAAGAAAAAGTTTGAGATCGAAACAGGGCATAGAGGCATCCTCAAGGCTTGGAAAGTATCTCAATTGTTTCCTGGCAACCTCCACAAGCGAAACCAATCAAAACCAAGCGTTTTCAAGCTTCCCAGAGCACTGTACAATTGGCCTTAATGATGGACATGGTTGTGATCAGAAGAAGATGACGAATCTAACCATGGTCCTAGAACTCATTTACATGGCCTGTAGCGGATTTTTGAATAAGCTTGGTTTGTAGTGACGGACATCTGTCTGTGGGTATAGATCTTGGGACTTTTAGCAACAGATGGAGGACATGGATGATGAGTTGTCGTCCATCCATAGGCCCGTTCAAATAGCGCGCACAATTTTTTATTTTTCTGGTTATTTATTTTGTTTTCATATATTATTATTCATTTGTATTGTAATAACAAAAACAACAACGCATCCTAGTGGAAGACACATCAGCGCATAAGGATCCCAAGGCTGGAGGTCAGGGGTTCGATCCCTGCCTCCAGCAATTTTCATTTTCTTATTTGTTTTCAGGAAATCTAGTGTGCACTCTAGCCTACAATCCACCATGGGCTCTCACTCTTCAGCGTGCCAGATGGCCAGATAGCCAGATCTGGTGGTCAAGTATTGGAGGTACACCATAGCCAGGTTAACACGCAGGCAGTGAATCGGGAAAGTCAAATGGATCAGCCTCAAATGGGCCAGCGAAATTGCTTTCTACACACCTAAATCAGGCCCACTTTCTATACTTTTCTTTTATTTTGTTTATTTCATTTATTTATTTTATTTATTTATTTATTTTAATTACTAACCAAATTAATTTCTTTTTTATCAAAAAATCACAAAAAAACATTTTTGTCCAATTAAATTCATAATTTTATTTTTTATTAATAAATACTAATTAATTAATTAGGATGTTAATTAGGTAACCTTAATTTATTTTTGTAAATAAATAAAATCAATTAGAATTAATTAGGTTTTAATTACTAATTTTAATTATTTTATTTTTTTCTTAAATTAACAAAAAAATCCAAAAATATGTCATTTATTATTTTTTCATTAATTACTTTATTTAATAATCAATTTAGTATTTAATTTAGGACTTAATTTCTTTTCTTAAAATAAAAAAAAACAAAAACATTTTCTTTTAATTAAGAGGGTCAAAACCCTAATTTCGCATTCGATTTAATTCCGCACCCCGCGCGATTATCTTTCCTTATTCAATTATTGATGTATCTGCTCCCGACTTGTAATAGTTTTAAATAGGACATTTATTTATTTTACCGCTTTATTTTATTTTCAAAGGGTTGCTTTTGGCAATGTAAATACCCGACGCCTTGTAATAATTTAGTTTAATTTCCGCACCTTTAATTTCTGCAAATTATACAACTATTAGATGTTTGATAATAGGGCTTGCATGACAAGAATGAATGCCTAATTTAAAAAACAGTTAGATCACCCTTAACATGTGCAAAGATAAAAATAAATGAAATCAACACACTCGCACATGTGGACTCCTAGGGTACACCCCACTTGGTTGCCTTCGTAAACGGTCATTGAGTATAGGTCGTTTTAGAGGTCGTCCTCTTGTCTAAAAGATCATAGTTGCCTCGAAACGGTTGCCTCAGATATTGTTTCCTCAAAAAAATGATCTAAGACATTAGGGTTACCGCTAAGGCGTCCTAACATTGCTTTGGTGACCGTATGTCCCTCTTTCGAATTGACCCTCAAACTTCAACGACGATGCTACCTACTCACTATTAGTAGGATAGCATTTTCTAAACGACATTAACATAGAACGATTCCTTTTTCGAGTAGGTAGGTTAGTTCTTAGATACTTGCTCATCCAAAACAAAACAAATTTTTCACACTTACACTCCTTTACAAACAAAGTTTTCAAAAACACTTCATTACACTCTTGAAGACAGAAGCAAGAGTTAAATCGAAGTTAAAACAAAAACTTTTTCCAAACACAAAGAAAACAATTTTGAAAATGATGAGCAAGTACCTAAGAGCCCGTAGATAAATACGGATATAAAGGGTGCTAATACCTTCCCTTTCTATAAATCTACCCCCCGTACTCAGAATATCTCAAAAAAGGAATTTTTCTGTGCTTTTTTCCTTTCCTTGTTGGAGAAAATAAAAGTCGATGGCGACTCTTGCTTACCGCGACATTTTGTGAATACAAACGCAAAGCGCAAACCAACATTCCAAAAAACAGTCAGTTCTTACCACCGTATCACAGAACTGGCGACTCTGTTGGGGAATTAATAAGTGGGGTGTACCTTAGGAATAGTTCATCATAATGTTTTCAATTGCTTGATTTGTATGCTTTATCTTTGTGGGTTTGAATCGGAGTTACTATAGATCCTAACCCGGATCTGGGGGATACCTTTTAGGTAAGTAGCAATAGACTGTGAGGGAACTATACGGCATAGACTGATACGGTTGAAGCAGTAGCTACGTTGGTGTGGCACTTTAGTTTTTACCGATATCCCTTGTGGTGGAACAAGGAGAATATGGGTCTTCTAAGGGGTCATTAAGCACCAACTGACCTTAGAACCTAAAATTGACCAACTTGGCCATAGAACAGTAGCAGTATGCTACACTCATTGAGACCGAACTCTCGCGATGATTTCGGCCGCAAGAAAAGGTTGTCAAACTGGAATTATGACCGATTGAGGGTGGTCCGTGATATTGAGATCCTCTAGAACCCGGTTACTATTACTAGGACAGGTTTGAACCAACTAAACTGAAAGAGGGTAATACCTAAAATCCATGCCAGCCTGAAATCTAAGGGCTACTGTGTGACTTGTTTGCCCTTACCATGTTTGCTATCTGTGAATACTTGTGGTGTGTTTCTATCATAACATCATGCATCATGACATTGCATGCATCTTGCATCAGACTAACCCATTTCAAAGATAGAGGGGATTCATCTTTGTTCTGCTTTGTAGGTCATGGCCTCTATGCATATAAACACTATTCGGATCAGCTTTGTACAAGTTCCCACTCAGCTTAGAGAGTTGGTTGCAAAGGTTCAAGATACTTCCTCCTTTATCAGAAGACATGGGCGCCTCCTTGGTTTGGTCACTTCCAGATTAGATGAGCAGATGATGAGTGTTTTGTGCCAGTTCTTTGATCCATTATACCATTGCTTCACTTTCCAGGACTATCAGTTGGTCCCTACTCTGGAGGAGTTCTCTGATCTACTTGGTATTTCTATTCTAGAGTAGACGCCATTTATAGGTTGGGAAGTAGCCCTTAGGCCAGAAGATGTTGCTACAGCCCTACATCTAACAAAGGCTGAGGTAATGTCTAACTGGGAGACTCGAAGTGGGACAAAAGGCTTCTTGGCTAAGTTCTTGGTTGATCAGGCTAATCAGTTCTGGGACAGTTTAGATTTTCAAGCATTCGAAGATATCATGGCTCTTCCCATATATGGTCTGGTTCTGTTTCCTAATTCAGATTCCTTTGTTGACGTGAATGCGGTGAGGATTTTCATGTCCCATAATCCGGTGCCCACTCTCTTGGGTGACGTTCTGCACTCTCTTTATGCTCGTACTGCTCGGAAACGGGGAACCCTTATGTGCTGTGCACCATTGCTGGCGAGGTGGTTTATTTCTCACCTCCCCAAATCAGTTTTGAAAAACAAGGAAGGCATGGGTTGGGCCTACAGGATTATGTCCCTTGCTCACACGGACATCATCTGGAGTACTAAGGACATGGAAGAAGTTGCTATCATTGATCGTTGTGGGGAGTACCCCAATGTTCCATTGCTGGGAATCAGAGGAGGGATCACCTATAATCCTTGTATGGCCTTACGACAGTTTGGGCGAGCTAGGAGGGATGAACCTCATGAGTTGTTGATGCCAAGCATTGTCTTTGACTTCCAAGGGGATAGTGAGGAGCATCGCCGCAGGTTCATGCGAGCTTGGAACAGGGTGCACCGGTCTGATCCACAAGAGTTAGGGATGAAGACCTCTCTTCCGATGGAACCGTATCTCCGGTGGGTTCGTACACGTGCTCAAAAGCTGGGAATATCGTATGAAGCCTGTTGTACCCCAAAATTTGCCTTCTCATCCTTCAGGAATTCATCCTGAACTCTCAGATTTTCTCTTAAACAAATCAAAGCCCTTTATTATCATTCCTCTCCAAGTAAACAATTCACAAAGAGCAAAATGGTCATTTGCAAGCTCAAAAGTCAAAACTTTTACCTTGGAAAAATTAAATTCTAAATACTTAGAATTTTTCTAAAAAAAAAGGGGAAAAGTATTTAATGGCACCTCAGAGCTTCTGAACCAACCTCCAGGCAGAAACAGTCAGAAGTTGCAAATTTGGGCTCAGCACATAACATTCAGTCAGAAGGTGGCTCTTTAGAAGCTACACCAACTCAGTCAGAGATTGTAAAAATGGTTCAGCACGTGATCTTTAAACAGAACATGGATCTTTCAGAAGTTACGCAAAAGTTCAGCCAGAGTTTGTTAGAGAAGTGTAAAGAAGGAAACAAAGCCTGAAACTCCTTCAGAACGTACTGGGATCAAAAGGCAATGGGATCAGCAGATTGGGTAAAGTACTGAAGCAAGATCACTAAGTCCAGAGTCTTTAAAGGCAGATCAAAGGAGCATACTGGAAAACTCTCAGAGTTTGCTGAGGTAGCAAGAGGCCAAGGTCAGAGCTTGGTTTACGTTGTTTTTGGTAAAGCAGAACTGCTGGCTCAGGTTTTAGGTAATGATGAAAAATCTCCTATTACAAGATTTTGGATTTTGATAAATCTCATCACCATTTAATGCTCATTAATGCTCACAACCACTCCTGAGCATTCATCCAAGGGGTATCTCCACGTGTGGCTTGTTAAACACCTTTGTGCAGGCTTAGGCATGGGTCTATGCGCCACTTTTCGCCTATAGGTGTCACTTCTCCTTAATCCTCGCTTACTGTTCCAACCTAGGCTGAAAAGCTGTCCATCATCACAACTTTTCATGAACTTCCTTCAAAAACAAGTTAACCTCTATTGCATAATATTGGTGCCATCTAACATTCAAAAATCCACAAAGCCTTGCCTATAAATGGGACACCAGTGTCCATCACAAAAAAAGAAGAGACGTGAGGAAACATCCAGAAAAATTGCTAGAGGAGGAACAGAAAACTATAGTAAAGGAAACCTTGTGAAACCCTGCCAAAATCCCCAATGTTTCATAACTTTGAACTTCCTGCCTCCAAACTTCATTGGTACTCAGTTTGCTTCCTGACTAGAGAACGCCCATACAGTTTCTGACCATACATACACATATCTTCTCCATCCACCCATTCTAAAAAGAACCTGTCCAGAACACCATCAGAGCTAAAGTTAGCTCCAACTCACAAATTTTCTTCCAACAGCAAGGTAAGCACCTGCTGACTTTCATCACGCTGCTAAGCATCATCAACTTTGCATGCTCAATAAACACAATGTAAATATCATGTTGCTGCTGAATGCGTTCTGAGGATTTTCATACCTCTGAATGCTTAAGTAGGAAGTGAATCAGTGTAGAACCTGTTTGTGACCTTGTTGGTTCTGCCTTCTGAAACGCTTTGACACCTGCTGAGATTATCCTAGGCATGCCTTTTGTTTTGTGAAAAAATAAAACTGCAGATGTTCTGGCTACCACAGGAGGAAACCAAGCTCTGACCTCAACTTCAGCACTTCTGAGGCCTGTTTTGCTGTCAATAATATCAGAACTTCTGAAAACTATTGTGTTTCCAGCAGGGTCAGAACTTCTGACTTCCCCACTAACAAACTTTTGTCTTGCAGCACATGGGGGTCAGAACTTCTGACCTTCCCACTAACAGGTTTCTGTTTTGCAGGGCACCAGAGTCAGAAGTTCTGACTCATACATTTTCACCAACAGGTTTATAACCCTACAACAGGCCTGAGTCAGAACTTTCGACTTCCTCTCAGCAGCGCGCTAGCCCTCTCTCTCTCTTTCTCTATTTCTTCCCCTTGTTATTTTCTTTTCTTATCTATTTTTCTCGTTGAACCACCCTCATGTACAAGTGTGTAACCCCCATCCCCAAAATGTTGTAATAGCGTAGGATTTTACATTTCCGCATTTTATTGCTTTCAAAATGTAAATGCTAGTAATTAGGATATGTATGGAAAGATAAAATCAATGAAATAGAAAATTCTAATTCAAGATAAAATCATGCATGCAATAAAACACACTTGCACACAAACACCTCTTAAGGTATCTCCACTTGGTTGCCTAAACAAAAGGGCCATGTTATGCATGTTGGGTACTTTGGAAAAACAAAAACAAAACAAAAGATCATAGTCCCTCGATGACGCTATCTTGGTTGCCTAAACAAAAATGATCAAGTCCCCCAAAAATTTGCCAAAAATACCTAACACAATTGTTATCATGGTCTATTCGATGACCCGCGCCTGTCCCGTTTAACATCCTAATACAAGGTTGTTTACCAAATGCAATGGTAAAACAACACTATCAAAAAGGGTTAAAAAACGTATAGGAAAGATCTTTGAGTAAAATAGGGTAGACAACTCTTAGTTACTTGATCAAAAACTTGCAAAAACATCCTTGCTATTTTCAAACACACTTCACAACACAAATTCAAAACATTTCCCAAAACAAACTTTCAAACATTGAAACATCTTTTCAAAAGACAATACACCTTTGTATACATTCAAACAAGAATCATTACAAAGGTTGCCACGACGATGGCCTCTTTTCAAAACATTTCAAAAAAACCACAAAGCACCATTTCAAACAATTGAAAAGCAAAAGCAAGTGATCTAAACAAGTAACTAAGAGCCCATGGATAACCATGGATGAAAAGGGTGCTTGCACCTTCCCTTTTCATAATATACTCCCCGAAACCAAGAAAACATCTCAAAGGTCTTTCATGTGCTTTTTGACCTTTCCTTAGGATAAAATAAAAAGTCAGTGGCAACTCTTGCTAAACTGCACATTTGCGAACACAAAACGCAAAACCTCAAGTCAGTTCTCCCACCGTACACCAGAACTGGAGACTTTGCTGGGGAGAACTTTAAAAGTGGAGTAACCTTAGGGTTTATATCACCTTTGCATGCTTATCTTGTTTGCTTTGATTGCTTTACATTTGGTCCTATTGTTTGGGTTTGAAATCCTCCACCCGGATTTGGGGAAACATTCATAGGTAAATAGCAATACGTTGTGGAAACTGTGCGGGGTATACCGACATGGTTGAAGCAATAGCTATATTAGTGCGACATATTTGTGGGTACCGGTAGCCTTTGAGTCAATCAAAGAGAATACAGGGCCGCTGAGTGATGTCATGAAGCACTAATGAACTCTTAAAACATTACTTGACCATCTTGGCCTTTTTTAGGGGTTGTGAGATGACCGGCTTTGGTGCAGTCCGAAGTTGGTAGATACTCGATACTACACTCATTGAGGGTTGTTTTCTTGGAATATTTTGGTCGCCAGTTAAGTGGCTAAACTGAAACAATGAACACAGAAAATAATCCAGTGATATTGAGCTCCTTAGAACCCGGTTACCATTTATAGGACAGGTTGAGCCAACTAACTTCAAGAGAGTACTTACCTGTAAACCCCATGCAAGCCTGAAACTAGGATCTTATGTGATTTGCTTGTACATGTACTTGAGCATACATCATGAACATCATAAAGCATCACATGCATCCACTAACCATTTCAAGGGTTTGGATCTTCATCTTTGTTCTTTGTTTTTGTAGGTCATGGAATCTCTTTGCAGGAAAACAATTCAAGTCAACCTTGTGAGAATCCCTCCTCAACTCAAGGAGCTTACTTCCAAGATTCCATAGAATTCTCCTTTCAGTGAAAGACATGGTATACTTCTCAACTTGGTCCACTCCAACATTGAAGAAGACATGGTGAAAGTCCTCTTCCAGTTCTTTGACCCCCTACACCACTGTTTCACATTCCCTGATTACCAACTAGTGCCTACTTTGGAGGAATTTTCTCAACTCCTGAGGATTCCTATACTCCATCAACTACCCTACAATGGTACGGAAAGAGAACCATAGCCTGAAGATGTTGCTCAAGCCTTACACTTGCAACCATCCGATATCAAAGGTCATTGGGAAACCAGAAGTGGTGTCAAGGGTTTCTTGGCAAAGTTTTTGTTTGAGAAGGCACAAGACTGCTGGAATTCTCTAGACCTGCAAGCTTTTGAGGAGATTGTAGCACTTCTCATCTATGGGTTGGTCTTGTTCCCAAACCCTGATCAGCTTATAGATATGAATGCTGTCAAGATTTTCATATCGCGAAATCATGTGCCTACGTTGCTTGGGGACATCCTACACTCATTTCACACATGAACAATGAGGAAAATAGGTGTTCTCATATGTTGTACTCCTCTTCTAGCAAGGTGGTTTATTTCTCACCTTCCCCAAACAGTATTGAAGAATGATAAAGGTTTAAGGTGGTCATAACGGTTGATGACCCTCACACATTTTGATGTTCACTGGTGTTCTCGGTCCAGAGAAAATGTCATCATCATTGATCGTTGTGGGGAATTCTCTAATGTCCCACTACTTGGCATTAAGGGAGGCATTACCTACAACCCCTGTTTAGCTCTAAGGCAATTTGGGTATGCCTTAAGGGATGGCCCTCATGACATGCTGATTCCTGACTTGGTTTTTGACTTTGATAATGACGCTCAAGGACTTCGACAAAGGTTTATCCGAGCTCGGAGGATGCCCAACAAAGTGGGTAGTAAGACACTGGGACACAAGAATTCCATCCCCCTTGAGCCTTATCTCAAGTGGGTACGAAACCGCGCCCAGAGTCTTATGATGCCTTACCCCTACATTCTGCCCGGGATCAAAGAGCCTGTTATGGAAGGAAATGTTCCATACACCCTCCTACATCCAGACATGCCAACATCATTGGAAGAATTGAAAAAGAGTTGGATACAGCTCAAGGAAGAACGGAACACTTTTGAAGCCAACTTCTATGCTAATGAGGAGAAGGTTTTGGAAGTTACCCGCCGACTTCACGAAGAGGAGACTCTCAACACTTACATCGCAGCAAAAAGGTTGTGCAATGTCCTTTTACATTAAGAAGCTTTGTAATATTTTGCCCATGGGGCATTTATGTACTAACAAAATTCTTCTTATTAATTTGATCTGTGTTCTTTTTGTTTAGAACAACTTTGAATTTATGAATCCTTGAATGCATTACATGAATACATATCATTCATCATATGCATAAACAGGTCTTCACACCAGGTTTCCTTATCTTTCTGGTGTTTATTTCAGCAAGATGGATATAGAGCAGACGGTTAAAGATCTGCAAGCACAAAATTCTCAGTTCCAACAACTCCTCATAACCCTGGCAAAGGGTCAAGAGGACCTTAAAGCACTGTTAGAGAAAGAGAAGGAAAAAGACAAAGAGAAAAAGAAGAAAAGGACTGGTATGGCCACTATGGAAGAAGGTTTGAGAGCTAGGCTAGAAAGGTCCTCGAATTCCCCTCGACGTTTGACGAAGGGGTTGGTAAAGGTAAAGGAGTTGCAATACCCTCCGAATATGAAGCTAAAGAGGAAGAGGAAGAAGAGGAGGAGGATTACTCTGAACAGCAATATCCTCCTGCGGATGATAAGTATAAGAATCTAGAGGATCGATTGGCCTCCATGGAAGTACAAAGGGTTCCCGAGTTGGATTTCGAAGAACTAGGGTTGGTTGCTGGGATCGTCATTCCTCCCAAGTTCAAGGTACCTACATTTGCTAAATACGATGGTTTGTCCTGTCCGAAGATGCATCTGCGGTCCTACGTCAGAAAGATCCAACCTCACTCTTCTGATAAGGATCTGTGGGTCCACTTTTTTCAAGAAAGTTTGTCGGGTACGCAATTAGACTAGTTCTATCAACTTGAGAGATCTGATGTTCATAACTGGGAGGACTTAGCTGCTGCTTTCTACCGACAATACCAATACAATACAGATTTAGCTCCTACTCGTACTCAACTATAGAGTATGGGTATGGTCTCTAATGAAGGATTTAAGGAGTATGCCTAGAAGTGGCGGGATTTGGATTGAAGGGTGCAGTCACCATTGTCGGATAGAGAGCTGGTTAACATGTTTTTAGGGACTCTGTCGGGTCCATTCTTCAATCACTTGATCGGGAGCTCATATGCAGGGTTCACCGAATTAATTCTGACGGGTGAAAGGGTCGAAGCTGGCATTAAGAGTGGTAAAATTCAAAAGGATGCAGATGCTTCCACTGCTATCAAGAAGACCTTCCCAGCTAAGAAAGAAGCTTCTGCTGTTTACTCCCATAGAAATCAAGGAAGGACGGAGCGCCGACCAATGGTGGGGGCTGTGATAATTCAGAACTCTTCAATCGATCAACCTTGAAGCAGTCAACCTAGGGCTAACCAGAATAGGGTGGAAAGGCCACAACGGCAATTCACTCGGATCAATATGACACCAGCCCAGGTCCTCCCTCATCTGTTAAAGTTAAACCTTACCAACTTGAAAGAAGCACCGAAAAACCCAAATACCTCTTCTCTCTATTATCATTCAAATGAAAAATGTGCATATCATTCGGATAGTGTGGGGCATGACACCAACAACTGTTGGGCCCTTAAAAACAAGATCCAAGATTTGATAGATGCCAACGAGGTAGAGTTTGATGCTCTCGAAAAACCTAATGTGATATCCGCTCCTATGCCAAAACATGGTCATAATGTCCATGCCATTGTAGAAGATCTTCATGTTACTGCCGTTGATGAATTAATAAATCCATTTCCAATGATCAAGATGAATCTGTTGAAAGCCGGGATTTTTCCGGGCTGTGAAAAAGATTGTTCCTTTTGTTCGACCTTGCAATCCGACTGTCCGCTGTTGAAATCAGGCATCCAACGCTTGATGGATACTTAAGAGATCATCTTTCAGAAAACTTCTGTCGATACTATTACTCCTGTTACCCCTGTTACTCCAATCAATGACATTGCTATAATCACCATTTCCGATAATCTTTCCAAGACCTGCAAAAGGCCTGTTAAGATTACACCTGATCCAAAGTTTATACCGCTGAAGATTACCATTCCGTGGACTATCCCATATAAGTCCAACAAGACGATACCATGGAATTATGGAGGAGAGATCTTCTACCATGGTGTCAAGCAGATCGAATCAGTCCAAGAGAATTTCGATGAAGAAACTCCTGATGTAGGAAATATTGCAGAGACAAGTAAGATAACTTGTAGCGGAAGAATCTTCTCTCCGGAGATTGCTCCTCCACGGGCAGTCTTCAGACCCTCAAGTGCTTCTGTGCCTGTCAAGATATTTGTGTGAAGTCCAGTGATTGAAGAAATTGTTACTCCCGAAATTGAACCCTCTGTTGTTATTGCTGATAAAGGTAAGGGAATCGAAGAAGCGCCCGTCAGGACGAGGGCTCAAGCTTTGGTTATCCCCGAGACCACTCAAAAGGAAATAGAGGAAATCTTAAAGATAATTAAGAAGAGCAACTATGATGTCGTAGAGCAGCTGGGGCAAACCCCTTCAAAAATCTCTATGCTGGATCTATTACTCTGCTCTGAGGCTCATGCCAAAGCCTTGATCAAATTCCTGAAGACGGCGCATGTGCCTCAAGAAACTTCTGCAGATCAGTTTCAAGAGTGTGTGGCCAGCCTTACAGCCGACAATGGTCTGGGCTTTTCTGATGCCGATCTAACGTCCAAGGGAAGAAAGCATAATGATGCGCTGCATGTTTCGGTAGAGTGCAGAGGAACCACGCTTTCTCATGTTCTGGTTGATACCGGCTCATCCTTAAATGTCCTACCAAAGAAAGCACTGGACAGGCTAGACTATGAAGGTCTGACTTTAAAACCCAGTAATATCATTGTTAGAGCCTTCGACAGTTCTAAGCGGATGGTTCACGGAGAAGTGGACATACCAATCAAAGTGGGTACGGAAATTTTCAACTCTACATTTTATGTGATGGACATCCGTCCTTCATATTCATGCTTGTTGGGAAGACCATGGATCCATAACGTTGGGGCAATCACTTCTTCTCTACACCAAATGCTAAAGTACCCAGTCCAGGGTAAGATCATAACAGTTCATGGTGAGGAGGAGTATATGATAAGCCACCTTAACTCTTTCCGCTACGTGGGGTTAGATGGTGAATTCATAGAAACACCTTTCCAACACTTTGAAGAGGTTTCTCCTGAGGTTGAGGTAGCCAAGACAATGACTGATGTATCCATCATTACCAAGCCTGTGTCCCGGATGTCGTCCCTTAAAGATGTGGAGGCTGTAATCAAATAGGGAGGAAGTACAGTGTGGGGTCAGCTGCCAGATTTTCCTCACAAGACAGACAAGTTCGGATTGGGTTTCATTGTTGCTAGCCAGAAAGCTGTGCGTCACTCCCGGGCTGGAGGACCACCCTTAAAGATCACTCACCATGGAGTTCATGCTTTAGAAGATGATGATGAAGAGGGCAACTTTGAAGATTGGATCTTTCCAACCATTGAAGGGGGACTGAACAACTGGGAGGCGAAAGACTTCGTTCCTATTACTTTCATCAATCAGTAATTTATCTTTTGAAACATTTATGTTGGTCTGTAATAACTTTTAAACAATTTGTACACTATTTTCGCCTTATACCTTACCCGGGGCATATAGGTCCATTTGTAAGGGTTTTGATTCTTCATTTTCATATGCCATTTTCAATGAATCATGGACGTTTTCATCTATAAACTTTTGTGTTCATTTTCTTTCCTTTTACATTTTATTATGTTTAAGGATGGCTATCCCTCACACACACACACACACTCACAAAACGCAGGTACCCATCCACTCCGGATTCCATGGGTAACTATTCTGCTTTGGCCTTCAGTGATTCTGAAGATTTGGTCAATCATGCCGAGTACGAAGGTGATAAAGACTGTGAAGTACCTGGAGAGTTAGCCAGACTTTTGCAACAAGAAGAAAGGGCTATTCTGCCCCATGAAGAGTTGTTAGAGACTATCAATTTGGGAACAGAGGGAGACAATAAAGAGGTTAAAGTGGGTGCCAACCTGGATCCAAGTGTCAAAGAGCGCTTAGTTCAGCTGTTGAATGAGTTTGTTGAGATCTTCGTCTGGTCCTATGAAGATATGTCGGGACTGGATACAGATATTGTTGTTCACCATCTCCCTACAAGAGAAGATTGTCCACCAATCAAACAGAAAGTCCGCCGAATGAGGCCCGATGTGTCTGACAAGATCAAAGCTGAAGTGATGAAGCAGTTCAATGCTGGCTTTCTGGCTGTTACTTCCTATCCATAATGGGTTGCTAACATTGTGCCCGTGCCTAAGAAAGATGGCAAAGTGAGAATGTGTGTGGACTACAGAGATTTAAACAGGGCTAGCCCTAAAGATGACTTTCCACTACCACACATTGACATCTTGGTTGACAATACAGCTCAATATAAGGTATTTTCTTTCATGGATGGATTTTCGGGATACAACCAGATCAAAATGGCCCCCGAAGACATGGAGAAGACTACTTTTGTTACGCAATGGGGTACCTTCTGCTATAAAGTGATGCCATTCGGACTGAAGAATGTCGGGGCAACCTATCAGTGAGCCGTGGTAGCTTTGTTTCATGACATGATACATCATGAAATTGAAGTCTACGTAGACGACATGATAGCCCGTTCACAGACAGAAGAAGAACACCTCGACCATCTGCAAAAGCTATTTGTCAGATTGAAGGAATATAAGCTCAGACTGAACCCTAGCAATTGCACTTTCGGAGTCAGGTCCGGTAAAATTTTGGGATTCATCGTCAACAACAAAGGCATTGAGGTTGATCCTGCTAAAGTCAAAGCTATACAAGAAATGCTTGCCCCCCATACTGAAAAGGAGGTTAGAGGTTTCTTGGGATGCTTAAACTATATTGCAAGGTTCATCTCTCACCTAACATCGACCTGTGAGCCAATCTTCAAGCTGTTGAAGAAAGATCAGGTGGTTGAATGGAATAATGATTGTCAAGTTGCTTTTGATAAGATCAAGGAGTATTTGCTGGAACCTCCTATCTTGATGCCACCCGTCGAAGGAAGGCCTTTAATCATGTATCTGACCGTTTTGGATAATTCAATGGGGTGCGTACTGGGCCAACATGACGAGTCTGGTCGAAAAAAGCATGCCATTTATTACCTTAGCAAAAAGTTTACCGACTGTGAGACTCGCTACTCACTGCTCGAGAAAACTTGTTGCGCTTTGGTATGGGATGCTCGTCGGCTAAGGCAGTATATGTTGACACATACCACTTTGTTGATTTCTAAAATGGATCTGATCAAGTACATCTTCGAGAAGCCTGCTTTATCCGGAAGAATCGCTAGATGGTAGATGATCCTGACTGAGTATGATATCCAGTACACAACCTAAAAAGCTATAAAGGGGAGTGTACTAGTTGACCATCTAGCTCATCAAGTCGTCAAAGATTACCAATCTATGAGGTTCGACTTCCCTGGCGAGGATATTATGACATTGGACAACATTAAAGGTAAAAGACCGTATGACAGACCTGAACAGGGATCCCGATGGACTCTGTACTTTGATGGTGCTTCAAACGCACTTGGAAATGGTCTCGGCGCGGTACTTATCTCTCCAGAAGGTTGCCATACACCTTTCACTGTTAGACTCTACTTCAGCTGCACTAACAACATGGCTGAGTATGAAGCTTGTATCTTTGGTCTCAAGGCTGCTATTGACTTGGGAATCACATCTTTGGTTGTATTTAGGGACTCATCTTTGGTTATCAGTCAAATCAAAGGAGAGTGGGATACTAAGCACCCTAACCTCATCCCTTACAAAGAACATGTCCTAACATTGTTACCACATTTCGAGCAGATTACCTTCGAGCACTTCCCGCGAGAAGAGAATCAGCTAGCAGATGTGCTAGCTACGATGTGATCCATGTTTAAACTCAATTGGGATAATGAGGCTCCCCAAATCACCGTCGAGCGAATGGACGAACCTGCGCACTATCATGAGATTAATACTGAATAAGTAGTGGAACAACCCTGGTTTCATGAAATCAAAAGGTATCTCAAGACTCGAGAATACCCTGAAAGTGCTTCAGTCAACGACAAAAAGTTCTTAAGGAGGTTCGCTACCAAGTTCTTCCTGAGAAATGGTATCCTATATAAGCGCAGCCATGATTGTGTTCTACTTCGTTGTGTTGACAAGGTTGAAGTTGAGCTAATCATGACTGAATTACATAGCAGCACATTTGGCACCCATTTGAGCGGGCATATGATGGCTAAGAAGATTTTAAGGGCAAGCTACTACTGGTCTACCATGGAAGCTGATTGTCATCAATATTCCCGTACTTGTCACAAATGCCAAGTCTATGCTGACAAGGCACATATTCCCCCAGTGCCTCTCAATGTCTTAACAGCTCCTTGGCCATTCGCGATGTGGGGAATCAACATGATTGGAGAGATCAAGCCTACAGCATCCAATGGACATCGTTTCATCCTGGTGGCCATCGATTACTTTACCAAGTGGGTCGAAGCATCTTCCTTCGCTTTCGTTACAAAGAATGTGGTTGCCCACTTCATCAAGAAGAACCTCATATGCCGGTATGGTATCCCCGACAGGATCATCATGGACAACGGTACAAACCTTAATAACACTGTGATCACCGCTCTGTGCGAGCGATTCAAGATTTAACATCACAATTCATCTCCATATCGGCCAAAGATGAACGGTGTTGTTGAAGCTGCGAAAAAAAATATCAAGAAGATCATTCAAAAAAAGACAGTCACATACAAGGACTGGCATGAGATGTTACCGTTTGCTCTGCATGGATATCGTACCACGGCACGTACTTCCACTGGGGCAACCCCCTTTTCTTTGGTATACGGCATGGAGGCTGTTTTACCTATCGAGGTTTAGATTCCCTCCTTGAGAATCATGAAAGATGCTGGTTTAAGTGAAGACGATTGGATTCAGACTCGGCTTGATCAACTTAACTTGATTGACGAAAAGCGACTTACTGCTGTTTGCCATGGTCAGGTGTATCAAAAACGTATGATCAAGGCCTTCAACAAGAAAGTCAAGAGGAAAATATATCAAGTCGAAGATCTTGTAATCAAGCGGATCATCTTGCCGCAAAGTGATCCCAGGGGCAAATGGACTCCTACTTATGAAGGACCATTTGTGATCAAGAACATCTTTTCTGGTGGGGAAATGATTCTGACCACCATGGACGGTGACGACCTGCCAAACCCTGCGAACATAGACATAGTCAAAAGATACTATGCATAAATGACCCGACAAGTTGAAAACCCGAAAGGGCGACTTGGGCAAAAATGGGCATCCCGGTGAATCGAAAACCCGAAAGGGCGGTTCAGGCAAAAATTAGGGATAAATAAAAAATTTGTACACCCGGCAAGTTGAAAACCTGAAAGGGAGACTTGGGCAAAAAAGGGTTTCCCGGTGGATCAAAAACCCAAAAGGGCGGTCCAGGAAAAAGTTAGGGAATTAAAGCGTATGACTATCTCTCGTCGGATCACTTTAAGGAAAATCTCTTCACGGACAAGCTCCAAGCTTCTGATCTATCTAATCATCTACGGACGAAGCAACGAATGGACAAGATACTCAGAGTTGTGAAGGCTATAGCAGAATGGGGACCCCATGTAATTGTTACACATAGCCATCTTTCTTTGTATAAATTGTTCTCAATTTTATGACAACATTCTCTTACTAGGATATCTGTTTCCTGTGTACAAAATACTTACACAAAGTTAATACAAAGATACTTCAAAGTGCGAAAATTTGCTTGCCTTTTATTTCTTTTTTCACTTATATTTTATTTGAAAACGTCCAATGATTTGTTAAATGAGCATATGCATTTGAATATAATCACTGCTTACAAATAAAACGAAATGAGAAAGGATAATTACTGATAGGTCGAAAGTATAGGAAAACGTCTTTAGGTTGTTCCAGAAGAAATCCCCTACAGTAGGTCATTCACATCGCCATCGGAGTTAAAGTTCAAAATCCCCAGCGGAGTTAAAAACATATAGCCCTCAGGACTAAGGTTCTAAAACTCCTAATCCCCAACGGAGCCAGAAATCTTTGAACTATAAATCCCCAGTGAAGATGAAGCTTTCTTCCCCAACGGAGTCCAAGACTTCAACCTTTAAACCACAGTGGAAATCATCCGGTTTCTCCAAAATTCCCCAGCAGGTTATCTTAAAACCTGAGAATCAATCAGATAACAATTAACTTTTTTATCCCTAACCATTTGTAAAACCCCAGTAGATTGGTATACAACCCAACCTCTTGAGAATTCTCCAACAGGATAAACATTTTCCCGACAGAGTTATTTCCCAGCAGAACGAAGATTCTTGTTCTTATTTCTCCAGTTGAAGCCTTCCAGGTTTTAATTCCCCAGTAGAGATCGTCAGAGTTGTCTTCATTTTCCCCAGAAAGTCATGAAGGATTCTCAATTCGCCACAAGTCACCAAGGATCTTCAATCCTCAGCATTAGTCCAAAGGACATTCTCAGTCTCAACAAATCAAAGGTTTTGAATCTCCAACAACAGTCAAGGGTTTATTTTCCCCAGCAGCAGTCAAAGATTTCATTATCTCCAGCTATCAAGGATTTATTTCCCTCAAACAAAATGGCTACTCAGCTTACATGCGCATACATTACATTCATATATCATAAACATTGATAAAACACATTTTATTGCGTCATCCATGTCATACAACATAACTTTGTGTTTTAGCTAACATTTTACCCTTTTCAGGATAAGATTGAAAGCTACCTTTAACAAACGTTCATCAATTTTAGATACAGTATGGATACACCCCAGACACGGAGGTCATTCTATTACTCATTCAGAATTTCAAAGTCAAGATACAATATGGATACACCCCAGACACGGCGGTCATTCTGCTACTCATTCAGACTTCCGCAACCAGATACAGACTAGATACGCTCCAGACACGAAGGCCATTCTATTTCTCATTTAGGTTCAACTATCAATTTCAGATACAGTATGGATACACCCCAGACATGGCGGTCATTCTATTACTCATTCAGAATTTCAAGGTCAAGATACAGTATGGATACACCCCAGGCACGACGGTCATTCTACTACTCATACAGATCTCAACTTCAGATACAAACTAGATACGCTCCAGACACGGAAGCCATTCTATTTCTCATTCAGATACAGTATGGATACACCCCAGACACGGCGGTCATTTTATTACTCATTCAGAATTTCAAGGTCAAGATACAGTATGGATACACCCCAGGCACGACGGTCATTCTACTACTCATACAGATCTCAACTTCAGATACAAACTAGATACGCTCCAGACACGAAAGCCATTCTATTTCTCATTCAGATACAGTATGGATACACCCCAAACACGACGGTTATTCTATTACTCATTCAGACTTCAGAAACAAGATACAAACTAGATACGCTCCAGACACGAAAGCCATTCTATTTCTCATTCAGATACAGTATGGATACACCCTAGACACGGCGGTCATTCTATTACTCATTCAGACTATCAACTTCAGATACAGTCCAGATACGCTCCAGACACGGTTGTCATTCTGTCACTCATTCAAACCTATTCCCCAGCCCATAGATGCTCTAGACACGGATGTATTTCTGTCACTTATTCAGATTTCAGATTTCGGATACAATATAGATACATTCCAAACACGACAATCATTCTGATATTCATCCGAGAATCGAATACAGTTATAGCTTGGATATGCTCCAGACACGAACGCCATTCCTCTGCTCATACAGACCCAATCTCCAGATACAACTCAGATACGTTCCAGATACGGACACCATTCTGATGTTCATTCTACTGATATTCAACAAACACTTTGGATGGCATCTCTAAGCCCATCTCCAGAAAGATTCTATCATCTCCAAATGGCATCTTTAAGCCCATTTCGTCAACCTGCATTTTGACAAGTGCAAATTTACGGGCACTCTAATGTCCAATCCTCTTTTACCTTCGAGACACGAAAGGCAGATTCGCCAATCTAACTCTTCAGGTCCAAGAAGATTGAACAGGGGCAACTATTTTACCCCAAAATTTTCCCTCTCATCCTTCAGGAATTCATTCTGAACTCTCAGATTTTCTCTTAAACAAATCCAAGCCCTTTATTATCATTCCTCTCCAAGTAAACAATTCATAAAGAGCAAAATGGTCATTTGCAAGCTCAAAAGTCAAAACTTTTACCTTGGAAAAATTAAATTCTAAATACCTAGAATTTCTATAAAAAAAAAGGGGAAAAGTATTTAATGGAACCTCAGAGCTTCTGAACCAACCTCCAGGCAGAAACAGTCAGAAGTTGCAAATTTGGGCTCAACACATAACATTCAGTCAGAAGGAGGCTCTTCAGCAGCTACACCAACTCAGTCAGAGATTGTAAAAATGGTTCAGCACGTGATCTTTAAACAGAACATGGCTCTTTCAGCAGTTACGCAAAAGTTCAGCCAGAGTTTGTTAGAGAAGTGTAAAGAAGGTAACAAAGCCTGAAACTCCATCAGAACGTACTGGGATCAGAAGGCAATGGGATCAGCAGATTGGGTAAAGTACTGAAGCAGGATCACTAAGTCCAGATTCTTTAAAGGCACATCAAAGGAGCATACTGGAAAACTCTCAGAGTTTGCTGAGGCAGCAAGAGGCCAAGGTCAGAGCTTGGTTTACGTTGTTTTTGGTAAAGCAGAACTGCTGGCTCAGGTTTTAGGTAATGATGCAAAATCTCCTATTACAAGATTTTGGATTTTGATAAATCTCATCACCATTTAATGCTCATTAATGCTCACAACCACTCCTGAGCATTCATCCAAGGGGTCTCTCCACGTGTGGCTTGTTAAACACCTTTGTGCAGGCTTAGGCATGGGTCTATGCGCCACTTTTCGCCTATAGGTGTCACTTCTCCTTAATCCTCACTTACTGTTCCAACCTAGGCTGAAAAGCTGTCCATCATCACAACTTTTCATGAACTTCCTTCAAAAACAAGTTAGCCTCTATTGCATAATATTTGCGCCATCTAACGTTCAAAAATCCACAAAGCCTTGCCTATAAATGGGACACCAGTGTCCATCACAAAAAAAGAAGAGACGTGAGGAAACATCCAGAAAAATTGATAGAGGAGGAACATAAAACTCTAGTAAAGGAAACCTTGTGAAACCTTGCCAAAATCCCCAGTGTTTCATAAATTTGAAATTCCAGCCTCCAAACTTCATTGGTACTCAGTTTGCTTCCTGACTAGAGAACGCCCATATAGTTTCTGACCATACATACACATATCTTCTCCATCCACCCATTCTAAAAAGAACCTGTCCAGAACACCATCAGAGCTAAAGTTAGCTCCAACTCACAAATTTTCTTCCAACAGCAAGGTAAGCACCTGCTGACTTTCATCATGCTGCTAAGCATCATCAGCTTTGCATGCTCAATAAACGCAATGTAAATATCATGTTGCTGCTGAATGCGTTCTGAGGATTTTCATACCTCTGAATGCTTAAGTAGGAAGCGAATCAGTGTAGAACCTGTTTGTGACCTTGTTGGTTCTGCCTTCTGAAACACTTTGACACCTGCTGAGATTATCCTAGGCATGCCTTCTGTTTTGTGGAAAAATAAAACTGCAGATGTTCTGGCTAGCACAGGAGGAAACCAAGCTCTGGCCTCAACATCAGCACTTCTGAGGCCTGTTTTGTTGTCAATAATATAAGAACTTATGAAAATTATTGTGTTTCCAGCAGGGTCAGAACTTCTGACTTCCCCACTAATAAACTTTTGTCTTGCAGCGCATGGGGGTCAGAACTTCTGACCTTCCCACTAATAGGTTTCTGTTTTGCAGGGCACCAGAGTCAGAAGTTCTGACTCGTACATTTTCACCAACAGGTTGATAACCCTGCAGCAGGCCTGAGTCAGAACTTTTGACTTCCTCTCAGTAGCGCGCTAGCCCTCTCTCTCTTTCTCTTTTTCTTCCCCTTGTTATTTTCTTTTCTTATCTATTTTTCTCGTTGAACCACCCCCATGTACAAGTGTGTAACCCCCATCCCCGAAATGTTGTAATTGCGTAGGATTTTACATTTCCGCATTTTATTGCTTTCAAAATGTAAATGCTAGTAATTAGGATATGTATGGCAAGATAAAATCAATGAAATAGAAAATCCTAATTCAAGATAAAATCATGCATGCAATAAAACACACTTGCACACAAACACCCCTTAAGGTATCTCCACTTGGTTGCCTAAACAAAATGGCCATGTTATGCATGTTGGGTACTTTGGCAAAACAAAAACAAAACAAAAGAGAATAGTCCCTCGATGATGCTATCTTGGTTGCCTAAACAAAAATGATCAAGTCCCCCAAAAATTTTCTAAAAATACCTAACACAATTGCTATCATGGTCTATACGATGACCCGCGCCTGTCCCATTTATCATCCTAATACAAGGTTGTTTACCAAATTCAATGGTAAAACAACACTTTCAAAAAGGGTTAAAAATGTATAAGAAAGATATTTGAGTAAAATAGGGTAGACAACTCTTAGTTACTTGATCAAAAACTTGCAAAAACATCCTTGTTATTTTCAAACACACTTCACAACACAAATTCAAAACATTTCCCAAAATAAACTTTCAAACATTGAAACATCTTTTCAAAAGACAATACACCTTTGTATATATTCAAACAAGAATCATTACAAAGGTTGCCACGACGATGGCCTCTTTTCAAAACATTTCAAAAAAACCACAAAGCACCATTTCAAACAATTGAAAAGCATAAGCAAGTGAGCTAAACAAGTAACTAAGAGCCCATGGATAACCATGGATGAAAAGGGTGCTTGCACCTTCCCTTTTCATAATCTACTCCCCGAACCCAAGAAAACATCTCAAAGGTCTTTCCTGTGCTTTTTGACCTTTCCTTAGGATAAAATAAAAAGTCGGTGGCGACTCTTGCTAAACCGCACATTTGCGAACACAAAACGCAAAACCTCAAGTCAGTTCTTCCACCGTATCACAATGCCGTCTTACCAGTAATTGTTGAGAGTGCTGATGAAGAAGGGGTTCCTCCTACCATTCTCCACCCATACATGCCTACTGACATTGGGGCATTAAAGAGGTCTTAGATCCAATTGAGGGAAGAGCGGGATACTTACAGAGAAAAGTACCATGAGCAGGAGCGGAAAATCCTAAAGCTTTCAAGGCAACTGGAGAACGAGAAGGTCCTCAACGACTATGTCAGAACCAAAGGGAAACGACCATGGGAGCGCTGATGTCTTTTGTTGTTTCTAGTTTTGATTAATTTTCAGTTTTTCTTTTTATAACGCCTTAAAGGCATTTGTTGAACATTGAATTCAAGTTTTATCTAATAAAAGTGTGTTTCGTTTTGGTTTACGAATTTGAATCTCCAAAGTCTTTGAAATCATATCATATGCATTTCATTCCCATGAACCTCATTACAGGTACCCTTGCAGGTTTCTCATCTTATTCGCTGTTTATTACAGTGCATCATGTCTTCTGAAACATCAACTGATCAAGCCATCAAGGCTCTGCAAGCTTAAAACGCTCAGTTCCAGGAAATGTTCATGAACTTGGCCAAGGGTCAGCAAGATCTGAAGACCCTTATCTTAAAGGATAAGAAGAAGAAGAAGAAGAAGAAGAAGAAGAAGAAGACGATCCTACTGAATATGGGTCGCAGATTTGGAAACAATTTGCGGGAAGATGTTGATTCATCTCACTCACCTGGAGGGGGAGATAATCAAGAAGAAAGAGGGCACCTAGCCCTGTGGTTTCTGACAACGAGACTGACTTTGATGAAGACCAGTATCCTCTGGATGAGGATAGGTATAAGTAACTTGAAGACCGATTGAGCACAATGGAGGTCCAGAAGGTACCTGGTCTGGACTTCGGAGATTTGGGTTTGTCATCCGGGGTGGTGATTCCCCACAAGTTTAAAGCACCAGTCTTTGCTAAATACGAAGGGGTCTCCTGCCCAAAGCTACACCTCCGCTCGTATGTTAGAAAGATTCAACCATACACTGCCGATAAGAACCTCTGGATCCATTTCTTTCAAGATAGTCTTTCAGGGACTCAACTTGAATGGTTTTACCAGCTGGAAGGAGCTAGTATCCGTAATTGGGAAGACCTTGCTGCTGCTTTTTACAAGTAGTACCAATATAATGCCGACCTCGCTCCCACACGTACTCAAATTCAGGGTATGTCTATGGGTGCGGGAGAAGGTTTCAAAGACTACGCTCATAAATGGAGGGACCTTGCTAGAAGAGTACAACCCCCATTGGCTGACAGGGAGTTAGTAGATATGTTTCTGGGGACCTTGTCTAGTCCGTATTTCAACCATCTGATTGGAAGTTCATCGTCCAGGTTTACTGAGCTGATTATGACTGGGGAAAGAGTTGAAGTCGGTATCAAGAGCGGTAAGATACAGAAAGGTGCTTTGTCAAGCACCAAGAAGAAGCCTTTTAAGAAGGAATCCAGCGCTGTTTACAACTCAAAGAGCCAAAACTGACTCGAGCGCCACCAAACGGTTAATGCGGTTGTTATATCAAGACCTGTTGTTTCCCCTCAGCGCAACAATCAGCCAAGAGCAGAAAGGCCGCCAAGACAGTTTACTCGGCTTAGTATGACCCTGTCTCAGATTCTGCCGCAGTTGTTAAAGACTAACCTGGTGATTCTGAAGGAGGCCCCGAAGAATCCCAACACTACATCACCCATGTATAATCCGAACGCCCGTTGTGCTTTTCACTCTGATAGCCCGGGGCATGACACGAACAATTGATGGGTTTTGAAGAATAAGGTGCAGGACCTGATCGATGCTAAGGAGATTGAATTTGAAGCGCTGGAAAAGCCTAATGTCATAACGGCACGTATGCCCAAACATGACGCAGGAGTAAATTCCATTGGGGATGATGAAGAAGAGTTTGATATTGACAGCTGGATATACCCGACTGCTGATGGTGGACTAAGAAATTGGACGGCAAAGGACTTCGTCCCAATTTCTTTTATTACACAGTAATGATACTTTTTGTTTTGATTTTGTAACAAACAATTTTAAACTTTACGGCCCGGTGCCTTACCCGAGACACCGTGACTTTGTTTGTGAGGGCTTTATATTTGTCATCTCCATATATCATTAATAAAAGCATTGTACGTTTTCTTGCATTGCAAATTTTGCGCTCCTTGTTTTTTCTTTTTTATCTTGCAAAACAACTATTTTACACACACTCACATATACAGGTCTACATCCACTCTGGATCCCACTTATAACGACTCTGCTACTGCCAGTTATGACTTCGAAAGTTCGATCAACTTAGCCGAGGACGAAGGTGAAGATGATTGCAAAGTGCCTGGTGAACTTGCTAGACTGTTACTTCAGGAAGAGAGGGCCATACAGACGCATGAAGAGCCGGTGGAATCAGTAAATATGGGTATAGAGATAGACAAGAAAGAGGTCAAGATCGGTGCAAATTTGGAGCCTAGTGTTAAGCAACGGCTAATTCAGATGTTGCGTGACTATGTTGAGATCTTTTCCTGGTCTTATGAAGATATGCCTGGTTTAGATATCGATATTGTGGTTCACCGCCTGCCTACCAAGGAAGACTATCCTCTAGTGAAACAGAAGGTCCGCCGAATGCGCCCAAAAATGTCTGAGAAAATCAAGGCTGAAGTGAAGAAGCAGTTTGATGCCGGTTTTATAGCGGTTACTTCTTACCCATAGTGGGTGGCCAACGTGGTTCCGGTGCCGAAGAAGGATGGTAAAGTTCGAATGTGTGTTGACTATAGGGATCTGAACAGGGCGAGTCCCAAGGATGATTTCCCTCTGCCTCATATCGATGTTCTGGTTAACAACACCGCTCAGCATAAGGTTTTCTCCTTCATGGATGGTTTCTCCGGTTATAATCAGATTAAGATGGCTCCCGAAGACATGGAGAAGACAACCTTTGTTACTCAGTGGGGTACCTTTTGCTACAAAGTCATGCCTTTTGGATTGAAGAATGCTGGGGCAACATATCAGCGCGCCATGGTCGCTTTGTTCCATGACATGATCCATCATGAGATTGAGGTATACGTCGATGACATGATTGCAAGATCCCAGACTGAAGAAGAACATCTTGGCCATCTTCAGAAGCTATTTGGCAGGTTGAGGTTGTACAAACTGAGGTTAAATCCGAACAAATGCACCTTCGGAGTGAGATCTGGTAAGCTGTTGGGTTTTGTCATAAGTGATAAAGGTATTCAAGTGGATCCTACAAAGGTGAAGGCTATACAGGAAATGCCAGCTCCCCGAACAGAAAATGAGGTTAGAGGCTTCTTGGGACGTATAAACTACATCGCCAGATTCATTTCACATTTGACTGCTACTTGTGAGCCAATCTTCAAGCTACTGAAGAAAGATCAAGTGGTAAGATGGAATGATGAATGTCAGACCGCTTTCGAAAGGATCAAGGAATATCTCCAAGAGCCACCCATTCTGATGCCTCCAGTTGAAGGGAGACCTTTGATCTTATACTTGACAGTACTCGATAATTCAATGGGGTGTGTGCTGGGACAGCATGACGAGTCTGGCCGAAAAGAGCATGCTATTTACAACCTTAGCAAAAAGTTTACCGAATGCGAGACCCGATACTCGTTGCTCGAGAAAACTTGTTGCGCTTTGGCATGGGTTGCTCGCCGGTTGAGACAGTATATGTTGACTCACACTACTCTATTGATATCAAAGATGGATCCAATCAAGTATATCTTCGAGAAGCCTGCCTTATCCGGAAGAATAGCAAGATGGCAGATGATCTTGACTGAGTATGACATCCAATACACAACCCAGAAAGCAATCAAGGGAAGTGTGTTGGCAGATCATTTGGCATATCAGGCAGTGGATGATTACCAGTCTATGAACTTCGAGTTTCCTGATGAGAATATCATGATAATAACTGATTGTGAGACACCTGGACCGGATGAAGGACCTGAGGAGGGATCCCGATGGTCTATGTACTTTGATGGAGCTTCAAACGCTTTGGGTAATGGCATTAGCATTGTGATCATATCTCCTGAAGGCTCTCATACTCTGTTCACCACCCGACTATGCTTTAACTGCACCAACAACATGGTGGAGTATGAAGCGTGCATCATGGGTCTTTGAGCAGCAATTGACCTAAGGATTAAGTTTCTGAGTGTCTTCGGAGATTCCGCTCTCGTGATCAGTCAGATCAAAGGCGAGTGGGATACGAAACACCCAAATCTTATTCCTTACAAGGAGTATGTATTGACGTTGCTTCCACACTTCGAGGAGATAACCTTTGAACCCTTCCCTAGAGAGGAGAATCAGTTAGCGGATGCGCTGGCTACGGTGTCTTATATGTTCAAAGTCAATTGGGACAATGAAGCTCCCCAGATTACCACTGAAAGGTTGGACGAACCTGCATATTGCTGTGACATTGAGATTGAAGAGGTAGCAGATAAACCCTGGTTTCATGAGGTGAAGAGGTACCTTAAGGCTCAGGAGTACCCCGAGGGTGCATCTGTTAATGATAAGAAGTTTCTAAGGAGGTTCGTGGCGAAGTTCTTCATCAGTAATGACATCCTTTACAAGCGTAACCATGATTTGACCTTACTGCGATGTGTGGATAAGAACGAGGCAGAAAGGATTATGGTAGATTTACATGAAGGTACTTTCGGAACTCATTCCAGTGGACACACCATGGCAAAGAAGATCCTCCGGAAGGATATTATTGGTCTACAATGGAAGCCGACTGTTATCAGCATTCTCGGACCTGTCACAAGTGCCAAGTCTATGCTGATAAGGTGCACATACCTCCAGTACCTCTGAACATCTTGACAGCTCCTTGGCCTTTTGAAATATGGGCCATCGACATGATTGGTGAAATCAGACCTACGGCATCCAACGGGCATCGTTTCATCCTGGTAGCAATTGATTACTTTACGAAGTGGGTTGAAGCAGCTTCCTTTGCTACTGTAACCAAGAACGTCGTGGCACGGTTCATTCGGCATAATCTGATTTGTCGATATGGTGTACCAGAGAGGATCATTATGGACAATGGTACAAATCTCAACAATAAGATGATCACCAAGCTCTGCAAGCAGTTCAAGATACAACATCACAACTCTTCTCCTTACTGGACGAAGATGAATGGGGCTGTAGAAGAGGCTAATAAGAACATTAAGAAGATTGTGCAGAAGATGACGGTGACATACAAAGATTGGCACGAGACGTTACCTTTTGCTCTTCATGGGTACCGCACCTCAGCGCGAGTGTCAACAGGGGAAACACCCTATTCCTTGGTATATGGCATGGAGGCCATCTTGCCCATTGAAGTTCAGATACCCTCCCTTCGGATTATGAAGGATGCAGGTTTGAGCGAAGATGACTGGATTCAGACCCGGCTTGATCAGCTGAACTTAATCGACGAAAAGAGACTTACTGCTATTTGTCATGGTCAGACGTACCAAAAACGGATGATCAAGGCGTTTAACAAGAAAGTAAGATGGCAAGAGTAATAAGTTGGGGACCTGGTTATCAAGCGCATCATATTAACTCAAGGTGATCCCAGGGGAAAATGGACCCTTACTTACGAAGGGCCATTTGTGGTTAAGAACATTTTCTCAGGAGGAGCTATGATTCTAACCACCATGGATGGTGACGACCTTCCTCACCCCGTCAATGCAGACATAGTGAAAAAATACTACACATAATCAACGACCCGCTAGGTCGACTGGCCTAGGCAAAAATAAGGGATTCCCGACGAACTAAAAGGGTTCGGGCAAAAATAAGGGATGAAAACGAAAAATCTGTACACCCGGCAAGTCGAAAACCTGAAAAGGAGGCTTGGGCAAAAAAGGGTATCCTGGTGGACTGAAAACCCGAAAGGGCGGTCCAGGAAAAAATTAGGGATTAAGGCGTAACACTATGTCTCATTGGATCACCTTGCAAGCAGACTTCAGTATCAAGCTCGAACGACACTAATCAATCTGATCTACCTTCAACCAAGTAGCAAAGTGATGAGATGCTCGAGGACATAAAGGCAATAGCAGAGTTGAAACCCAGTGGGATTATTCACATAGTTGTTTTTCTTTATTTTTTCAAATTGTATAAACTTTATTGTTCGGCGGCGTTCTCTTACTAGGACGTCAGCCTCTTGTATAAAAACGCCTATTTTCAGGCCAAACTTCAAAATCAATACAATTCATCTTCAAAGAAATTTCAAACTGTTTTTCCTTTATCTGTTTTGTTTTGCAAAGAATGTCCAATTTTCATTTTTGATATATGCATTTGACATTAATTGCTGCTCATGAATATTTACATGTGAAACAAAAGACGATTACTTGTAATATCAGAAACAGGGGAAAATAAGATTTGTCCAAGCTTTACAGTTGCTCTATCCACCAGGTACAAAGGTAGATTCAGCTGAAGAATATGGCTAAGGTACATTCACTCCCCGCAGAGCAAGAAAAGGACAGTAATGTTAACTCTCCCAAGCTAAGACTCGCAACTGTGAATGAATCCGTAATATTATCCCCAAGCAGAGTTTATCTACCATCAGCACTGAAAAGTCTTATCATCCACGGCGGAGTATAAAAATATCCCCAATGGAGTTTGAAATTTTCCCTAGCGCAGTCTGAAAAATCTCCCCAGTAGAGTTTGGAGCATCATCCCCAGTAAAATCTGGAAGTTTATCCCAAGTAGAGTCTAAAAGGTTATCCCCAGTGAAGTCGCAACTGAAGATCATCCCCAGCAAAGTTCTTTCCTTTCACAAACAGGAATTCAATCCCCGACAGGATTCAGTATCACCAGCAACGGTATTTCATCCCCAGTGGAATTTATCAGTGGAATCCTCTATAGAGCATCTCTTCCCCATAGAGTAATCTCCTTATCAGTTTATTCCCCAGCGAAGTTATCCTCTCCTGCAGGTTTATTCTCGCAAACATCTTCATTCTCCATCCTCAGCGGAAACAAAGAATTCAACTCTTTTCTCCAGCAGCTATCCAGGATTTATTTTCCCCAGCTAAAAACATTACATTTCCATACATCATAACACATGCATATACGCATCATACAACACAATATCATTTATTTTGAGAACATCATTGCCTGATACATATCATGCATTACATACAACTAACCTTTACCTTTCAGGAAGGATGCGGTTAAGTTCTCACAAAATTCAAAGCTATGAAGCTTTTACCTCAGTCGAATTACGGACGAGTTCTTAAATCTCAACAGAGATGTTTTCTCAGTTGAAGTACAGGAGAGTTCCTAAATCTCGACAAAAAATGTTCCTTCGTTGAATTACAGACAAGTTCCTAAATCTCAGCAGAGAAGTTTTCTCAGTTGAATTACGGGCGAGTTCTTAAATCTCGACGAAGATGTTTCCCCCCAGTTGAATTACGAACAAGTTCTTAAATCTCAATAGAGTTTTTCTCAGTTGAAGTACAGGCGAGTTCCTAAATATCGACAAAGATGTTCCTCCGTTGAATTACAGACGAGTTCCTAAATCTCAACAGAGTTTTCTCAGTTGAATTACGGGCGAGTTCATAAATCTCGACGAAGATATTTCGCCCCATTTCAATTACGGACAAGTTCTTAAATATCAACAGAGTTTTTCTCAGTTGAAGTACAGGCGAGTTCCTAAATCTCGACAAAGATGTTCCTCCGTTGAATTACAGACGAGTTCCTAAATCTCAACAGAGTTTTCTCAGTTGAATTACGGGCGGGTTCTTAAATCTCGACAAAGATGTTTCCCCAGTTTAATTACGGACAAGTTCTTAAATCTCAACAAAGTTTTTCTCAGTTGAAGTACAGGCGAGTTCCTAAATGTTGACAAAGATGTTCCTCCGTTGAATTACAGACGAGTTCCTAAATCTCAACAGAGAAGTTTTCTCAGTTGAATTACGGGCGAGTTCTTAAATCTCGACGAAGATTTTTCCCCGGTTGAATTATGGACAAGTTCTTAAATCTCAGTAGAGATTTTTTCTCAGTTGAAGTACAGGCGAGTTCCTAAATCTCGACAAAAGTGTTCCTCCGTTGAATTACAGACAGGTTCCTAAATCTCAGCAGAGAAGTTTTCTCAATTGAATTACGGGCGAGTTCTTAAATCTCGACGAAGATGTCTCCCTAGTTGAATTACGGACAAGTTCTTAAATCTCAGCAGAGATGTTTTCTCAGTTGAAGTACGGGCAAGTTCCTAAATCTCGACACCCCAGTTGAATTACAGACAAGTTCTTAAATCTCAACAGAGTTTTCTCAGTTGAATTACGGGTGAGTTCTTAAATCTCGACGAAGATGTTTCCCCAGTTGAATTATGGAAAAGTTCCTAAATCTCGACACCTCAGTTGAATTACGGACAATTTCCTAAACCTCGACACCTCAGTTGGATTACGGGCAAGTTCCTAAATCTCGACGCCTCAGTTGAATTACGGACGAGTTCCTTTCCCTCAACAAAGATCAGACTTCCCCAGCGGAATCTTCCTCAACAACAGGTAGGCAAGCTCTCGCTAAGGAATCTCTTATGTGATCGACACTCCTCCAAATGGCATCTATAAGCCCATTCCCGACATCACAAAGCAATTATCACTTTATGCGAGTGCAAATTTCTGGGCACTCTAGTGTTCAATCATCTTCCACCTTCGGATCACGAAAGGCACAAAAGCCAATGTACATCCTCAGGTTTAAGAAGATTGAACAGGGGCAGTTGTTGTACCCCAAAATTTTCCGTCCCATATTTCTCAAAACATTGCAAGAAAAATCTCCAAGTTACTCAAGATAGCCCAAGAGTTGGTCAGACAAGCTCTCTCCTAAGGCAGTCTACCCCAAATCAGGGTTTCATGTTGCATCAAGGTCCTTGAGTCTAAGTGATCACACATGCTCAAAATTTTCCTAATATGTTCTCAAGATCATCCATGTCAAGTTTCAAGCCTTAAAGAGGAAGTTTGCTCAGTCAATTGCTCAAAGGTCCAAAAATCGACTATGTTAGGGCAAAAGTCAACTGTGACCCACATACAGTCAAACTTCAAGATTTTTGGCCAACATCCTCATTTTGAAGTTTATTTCATCATTTGATCAAGGGTTGATCATGATTCATCAAGGATTGCTCACAATTCATCAAGATTCAAAAGTTACTAAATTAGGGTTTTGTAGGAAAGTCAACTCAACTTTGACCAAGCATAACTTTCTCATACTTTATGAGAAATGACCCATCCAAAGCTCATTTTTACGAGGCTGCAATTTCCTACAATCCATCTTCATATCCAAAGATAAAAATATATACTCACAAGAAGTTATGAATATGGACATTATAGGTCATTTTTGAAAGTCAACAAAAACACCTTTTTTGTCAAAGCTTCTAACTTGATCATGGAATATAAAAATGAGACGAGACCAAAAGTTTTGATTATAGGACATCTCAAGCTTTCTAAAACTTCCAAGAACACCTCGAAAAGTTCAAAATTGAAGAAGTTGTGCATTGTTGAAGTTGGACATTTTTGCAAAATTGCCAAAAGTCAACTATCCCCAAAACTTCAAAGTTTGCCAAATGGGCCCATTCTTTTTCACTTGTTTTGAGTTTGCATTATTGCCCACTTGCTCTAGCCTTGGCCATGTGTCCATATTATATTTTTATTATTTAATTTGATTTTTATTTGAATTAATTCATTTTAATCCAAATTAAATCAAATAAAATCAAAAATATTGATAACCAAAGATCTTTTGATGATTTTAGGTTTCAATGGACAGCTTGCACTATATCAAACTCATATCAAAGCAATTGTACACAAAAAGATTCAAATCTAGCCAAATTTGGAAGGTTTTAAAAGTAAATCAAATCAAATATCCAAGCATTGAAAGAGAGAGATTTGGACAGCGTTTTTTACCCTAATGCATTGTACATTACATAAGGGTCGTGTGCAGACCAAAATCAGGGTTGGAGATCAGTTCTATAGGCAGAACCAAATTTGCAAAAAACAAGAAAAAGTTTGAGATCGAAACAGGGCATAGAGGCATCCTCAAGGCTTGGAAAGTATCTCAATCGTTTCCTGGCAACCTCCACAAGTGAAACCAATCAAAACCACGCGTTTTCAAGCTTCCCAGAGCACTGTACAATTGGCCTTAATGATGGACATGGTTGTGATCAGAAGAAGATGACGAATCTAACCATGGTCCTAGAACTCATTTACATGGTCTGTAGCAGATTTTTGAATAAGCTTGGTTTGTAGTGACGGACATCTGTCCGTGGGTATAGATCTTGGGACTTTTAGCAACGGATGAAGGACATGGATGATGAGTTATCGTCCATCCATAGGCCCGTTCAAATAGCGCGCGCAATTTTTTATTTTTCTGGTCATTTATTTTGTTTTCATATATTATTATTCATTTGTATTGTAATAACAAAAACAACAACGCAGCCTAGTGGAAGACACATCAGCGCATAAGGATCCCAAGGCTGGAGGTCAGGGGTTCGATCCCTGCCTCCAGCAATTTGCATTTTCTTATTTGTTTTCAGGAAATCTAGTGTGCACTCTAGCCTACAATCCACCATGGGCTCTCACTCTTTAGCGTGCCAGATGGCCAGATTTGGTGGTCAAGTATTGGAGGTACACCATAGCCAGGTCAACACGCAGGCAGTGAATCAGGAAAGTCAAATGGATCAGCCTCAAATGGGCCAGCGAAATTGCTTTCTACACACCCAAATCAGGCCCACTTTTTATACTTTTCTTTTATTTTGTTTAATTCATTTATTTATTTTATTTATTTATTTTAATTACTAACCAAATTAATTTCTTTTCTATCAAAAACTCACAAAAAAAACATTTTTGTCCAATTAAATTCAGAATTTTATTTTTATTAATAAATACTAATTAATTAATTAGGATGTTAATTAGGTAACCTTAATTTATTTTTGTAAATAAATAAAATCAATTAGAATTAATTAGGTTTTAATTACTAATTTTAATTATTTTATTTCTTTCTTAAATTAACAAAAAAATCCAAAAATATGTCAATTATTATTTTTTCATTAATTACTTTATTTAATAATCAATTTAGTATTTAATTTAGGACTTAATTTCTTTTCTTAAAATAAAAAATAAAAACATTTTATTTTAATTAAGAGGGTCAAAACCCTAATTTCGTATTTGATTTAATTCCGCACCTCGCGTGATTATTTTTCCTTATTCAATTATTGATGTATCTGCTCCCGGCTTGTAATAGTTTTAAATAGGACATTTATTTATTTTACCGCTTTATTTTATTTTCAAAGGGTTGCTTTTGGCGATGTAAATACCTGACGCCTTGTAATAATTTAGTTTAATTTCCGCACCTTTAATTTCTGCAAATTATACAACTGTTAGATGTTTGATAATAGGGCTTACATGACAAGAATGAATGCCTAATTTAAAAAATAGTTAGATCACCCTTAACATGTGCAAAGATAAAAATAACTGAAATCAACACACTCGCACATGCGCACTCCTAGGGTACACCCCACTTGGTTTCCTTCGTAAACGGTCATTGAGTATAGGTCGTTTTAGAGGTCGTCCTCTTGTCTAAAAGGTCATAGTTGCCTCGAAATGGTTACCTCGGATATTGTTGCCTCAAATAAATAATCTAAGACATTAGGGTTACCGCTAAGGCGTCCTAACATTGCTTTGGTGACCGTATGTCCCTCTTTCGAATTGTCCCTCAAACTCCAACGACGATGCTACCTACTCACTAATAGTAGGATAGCATTGTCTAAAGGACATTAACATTGAACGGTTCCTTTTTCGAGTAGGTAGATTAGTTCTTAGATACTTGCTCATCCAAAACAAAACAAAATTTTCACACTTACACTCCTTCACAAACAAAGTTTTCAAAAACAGTTCATTACACTCTTGAAGACAGAAGCAAGAGTTAAATCAAAGTTAAAACAAAAACTTTTTCAAAACCCACAAACACAAAGAAAACAATTTTGAAAACGATGAGCAAGTACCTAAGAGCCTGTAGATAACTACGGATAGAAAGGGTGCTAATATCTTCCCTTTCTATAAATCTACCCCCCGTACTCAGAATATCTCAAAAAAGGAATTTTTCTGTGCTTTTTTCCTTTCCTTGTTGGAGAAAATAAAAGTCGGTGGCGACTCTTGCTTACCGCGACATTTTGAGAAAACAAACACAAAACGCAAACGAGCATTCCAAAAACAGCCAGTTCTTCCCACCGTATCACACATAGCAAGGTGGTAGGAAGGCCCAAGCCGATTCAAAATCATCTCAACTCAACCAAACTTTATCAGATTTCTCTACTTTTACTAACAATTATATTAAATATGAAATAACAAAAATAAAAAGGAATAAAAATAGTGAAATGGCGCATATTGGCTATGTGACTCTTGGTGTCCTTCAAAATATGTAGCTCTTCCCTCTCTCTTTCAAACAATGCTAACAATTAACAATGTTGCACTGCCACGCCTCAGGCGGAAGTCACAACAGAGATGCATCCAAAAGACAAATGAAATATATCAGTATCTTCATCTTTGTTTCATCCATCCATTTTCTTGCTTCTTCTTCACTGACTATCATTTAATCTCACAAAATTAGAATAAACCGCAAAAACTAGATCTAATCAAAAGCCAGATTAAACGCATGCAAAAGCACATCGTATCCTAAAACCTTAAGGCTTACGCTTAGAGAGGCTTAAGCTACATCGCAGGGTAAAGAAGTATGCAAAAGGAGAAGGAAATCGAGATAACAATGTTTAACGATCGGAGTAGCTCTGGTGGCTCTTTGAAGATGATGGAGATGGATAGAAATCCATAGGTTCTTGTGTATTCAGATACAAATTTCTCTTAATTCTTTTTCTTCCTCTCAATCTTATTCTTCTTCTGTGAATTTCTTGTTCTGCGATGTGATGTGTTGTTGTTACCGAATCTGAGTGATGATGAGGGAGTGTGAGAAAGATGATGATTAAATATCCCAAAGGATTGAGATGGACCTTTGAATCATAGTGAGAAAGAGTTGAAGAAGCTTTGTTGTAGAGTGAGAGTGAATCGTGGATTGAATCAGAGAGAGAGAGAGAGAGAGAGAGAGAGAGAGATGAGGTTAAGAAGTGATGAAGATGAAAATCTGGAAAATGGTGAATGGTGAAGATGAATGAAGGAGAAGGTATGTTATATAGTTTGGTAGAGGTTGAAAGCAGTTAAAGATGGAGGAGTTAGAACCATTGCGTTGTACCCAAAAATTTGCCCTCCCCTTTCATTCAAAATATATCCCTCCATACTCCTAGGATTCTTAATTGCTTTAAGCACCAAAGGTTCAATGGTGCAATGGTTGTGCAATATTAGGGTTTGACATTTGAGTTTACCTTGCGTCAGGTTTTAATTCATGATAAAAAATTTTGAACTTAAGGACTATTTGATGATACATTGTTTACTTATGAAGAAATTTAATCAAAGTTGAATTTGAGATTGGGGTGCTCTCATCTTTTCGGTTTGGATTGTTGAAATTCTTCGATTGAGGAGAATTTCTGATTTCTAAGATCAGGTGAATATTTGGTTACTCGTTGATTTGATTTATGAGTCAAGTGTTAAAGTTGTGATTTCAAGTGAGGATATATTTTGGCTTTCATTACTTGTGAAATAAATTTTGTTCCTTGATTCATAATAAAGTTTGATGCAAAACACGTTCATGATTCTGAGGAAGTCTTATGGTTTTAATAAAGATTTTACCTTTTGTTTCGACCTTCAAATTCAAAGTCATGTGTAATTTTATTTTGGAATTAATATGATTGGAATCCCATTTCCTATGATATCCTTTCTCACTATAAAGTTCATTAAGGCATCACCACTTTGATTGGTCATTCGAATATTTGCTTTAAACCTAGTATTGTTTGCATAATAAACATCAATACTTTTGAACTTTAAACAAAATATTTTTAGATTATAAATATGTAGGGTTTTTTTATCTCAAGTTTCAAAGCTTCACTTTTATCTCAAATTCACTTTCAAAAATCCAAATTATTGTCTTCATACAAGTTTCTCATTCAAGACTAAGATTTCTACAAAGTTTACAAGTTTACAAGGTTCTTGCAAATAAACTCTTACATCCAAATATGAACTTTCCCTAAAGTTTTGTTACAAACATAATTCAATTCCTAAACATTATAAATCCTAAGATACTATTTGCTAGAGATTTAAATTCTTCATTTCTTCATATTTCCCTCCAAAGCCATGCCACGGTTTCTTTTGCCATTTCCATCTTTCTCCCATTGTTGCTCACAAGAAACAAAAGGAAAATAAAGTTGGTTAGCAAACAAAAACAATAAACAAGAGTTTTCAAAGAGTTTTCTCTTCAAATTCATCATTACGGTGTTACTTAAGAAGTCAGAAAAGGTTTGTTTCTCAATCATGCTCAAAGGTATATTAAAGCCTCATACAAAATTGGTTTAATCATAGGCCTAATTCTATTGCAAATTAAAAATGGATTCGTTCATAATAGGAAAAGTCAAACAGAAATGCAAACATAATTTCATCACAAAACAGCCCAATTAAAGTAGGCACGGGTTCAAAGGCTCAAAGAGACAAAAATTCAAAAGTCATAATTCACTATCAAGCCCAATAAAATCCTCAAACAAATTTTGTTCTATCATTGGCCTTAGAAAATCCCTATTGCAAATCACAAAGCAAAAGTTTAGTTCACAACAAGAAAAGAAAAATCAAAGAGTCCAAATCAGAGTTAACATCATGTTTTCACACAACAATCACAATCAAATAAGCCTCACTTTGTTTGTTCCAACAAAAGTCAAGAACTGCAATGTCAATCATAGGCCTAGCTTTACTACAAATCTCAAAGCAATGCTTTTGTTTGGTTCATAATAAAGGAAAAAGTTAAAAAGGTAATATACTGCACAAAGTGCAAATCCATTTGAAAAAGAAACCAGCACAGAAAACCAGACAACTTATCAAGTCCAGCAAGCAAAAAAGTACAAAAGCCACCAACAAGTACAAGTTCAAAAAGAAGCAAGCAACAAAGTACAAAGGACAGCAAGCAACAAAGTACAAAGGCCAGCAAGCAAAGTCAAAAAAAATCAGCATAGCAAAAGTACAGCAGAACTGACATATCAAAAATCAAAAGTGACAAGTTTGTTATCTCAAAACAGTCACAAAGTCAAAACCTTCATGGTTCACAAGAAAATTCACAGTATAAAACCAAGCTTACAGTTCACATTAAGGAGAGAAACAGAGAGATACAGAAACAGGTAGGAGGGAGCCACAACCAAATCAACAAAACCTCCATTCAAATATACAAAATATACAAAAAAAAAACGAATCGAGCCACAATTCAAATAGAATAGGGGGAGCCACAAAACCCTTTTCAAAATTTTATTCATGGACAAAAAAGAAAGAGAGCCATAGCAGTATACCCAAACCCTTGAAACTTGTCTCAACAAACCAAACCCTAGGTCCAAAATCTTTTCAAAACAGTTCACAAGAAACAACAAAAATACAAACCCCTTTTCAAAATTCATTCACAAAGAGAGAGATATACAAACAAATTCATAAAAAACAAAACTCTAACTTGTATCCATCATTTTACCCAAACAAAACCCTTCAGAAAAAATATAAAAGACATAGGTCCGAATCAACAGAGAAGAAGAAAAAAAACTATCAGAAAGATCTCACCCGAAACCACACAAAGAGGCCAAATCCAAACCGCTAGGGTTTTGTTCACCCCCTTTAAGATCTACACGAAATCCTTGGTAATCCGCAAAATAAATCCCAGATTAACATAGAGAAGGAGAAGATGGAGCTACGCATGTAAAAAAAATGAAGATCGAAGTCAAGCCACCATGAGAACCGCCGCCTACCGCCATCGACCGCCACTAGGGCGATTTTCGGCAAGCCTTACAAATAGATAGAAACGAGATAACACAGGGAAGAAGAGGAAATATGTTTCTCTTTTCTGTTTAAAATAATAGTTTTAGTTTTTTTAATTAATTCCTTCTTTGATTCCATGTAGCATCCCTATCGTAGTCATCATGCACCTTCACTCAATGTCATTTGATCAACATGAAGCACCCTAGAAGCAGGTCCACACGGTGCACCCGCACTCAAGCCATGCATGGGATCCAGCATGGGAAGTTCTTGGGCCCAGTCTCAGTTTTCCTTCAGCGCACCCCCTCCTTTCTGCTAACATAGCCAGGCCCAGTTATCTTTTGTTTTTTTGTATTTTTTTTTAGTTCAAACAAAAAACCATGTTTGTGCTCTTTACTACTTTTAACTCTCATTTTTCTTTTTTAAAGCCCTAAGACCATTATTTCTTACATTCTTTATATTTTCATTTCTTTACTTATTTATTTAATTTTATTTGACCAAAAATTAAAAAAAAATATATTCCTTTTATAATTAAATCAAAAACATTTTAATTAAAACACTTATTTTTTTTAGGACTAAATTTTGTTTATTTTTCCACATATTTTTCCTAAATTAATATTAACCTAATTATCTTCTAGGCAATCAAATTAGATTTAGGGTTTATTTTAATTAACTTATATTTTAGGTTTTGTTAAATAATTAATTAACTTCCCTTGTAAATTGATTAGTTTTAGTTTAATTAAAACCTTTTCCACCAAAAGCTCATAAAAACATTTTTCTTTTTATATTCTTGTACATTTTTTTGTTATGCGTTATTCAATTGAGTTGTAATAGTAATTAGGACTTTATTGCTTTATATTTCCCATTTGTAAGTTTGTACCCCCCATCCCAAAGTATTGTAATAGCGTAGGACTTTAAATTTCCACAGTTTATCGCTTTCAATATTATTACTAGTAATTAGGGTTTGTATGGCAAGACTTAAAATCAACAAGCAGACAACCCTAATTCAAGACAAAATAAATGAAAACAAAACACTTTTTCACACTTGCACCTCTAGGGTTAACCCACACTTGTTACCTTATATAAAAACAGTCATGTCCCTCGAATGTGGGATACTTTAGCAAAAACTCTAGAATACAAGATCGTAGTCCCTTGATGACCCTTCAATGTTTCCTTTGGTAAATGATCTTAGACCCTTACAACAAATTGATAAGGTATCCTACAATGTTGCTTTCTATGATTGTACGATGACCCACGCCCGTCCCTTCACATCCAATGATATGGTTTCTTACTAACTAATGGTAAGATAACACTATCTAAAGGAGGAGGAAAAGAACAAATACTTTTTGAGTAGGTAGAACGCTCGTAGTTGCTTGCTCACAAACATTTAAAACAAAATATCTTTCAAACACACCAACACCTTCATGAATTATTTTCAAAAGTCAACACTTTGTATACATTCATATAGAGACGAGAATCATTACAAAGTTCTCCTAAACAAAGGCACTTTTCAAAAATACTTTCAAACAATCACAAACACATTTCCAATAAAGCATTTCAAAGTGAGCTAGCAACTAAGAGCCCGTAGATAACTAAGGATGAAAAGGGTGTTAACACCTTCCCTTTTCATAACCTACCCCCTGAACTTAAGAAAATTCTCAAAATGTCTTTCATGTTCTTTTCACCCTTTACTTTATTGGATAAAAGAAAAGTCGGTGGTGACTCTTGCTATCCGCAACAATTGCGATAAAACGTAAAACACCAAGTCAGTTCTCCCACCGTATTACAGAATTGGCGACTATGTTGGGGAAATATAACTAAAAGTGGGGTTACCTTAGAGATTAGATCACCTTTAAAATACTTTCATTGTTTGACTTGTATGCTTTACATTATGGGTTATTTTTGGATTTTTATAGATCCTCTACCCGAATCTGGGAACATCATTAGGTAAGTAGAAAAGATTCTGGAGATTGTATGGCATAGACCGATATAGTTGAGACAATAGCTATGTTAGTGTGACACATTTGTTGGTACTGGTATCCCTTGCGGTGAATCGAGGAGAATACGGGGCCGTTGTGTGGTGTCATGAAGCATTAACTAACCATGGAACCTTTAGTTGAACAACTTTTCCATTAGGAAGTAGTGAGATAGCCGGCTTTGGTGAAGTCTGAAATTAGTTGATACTCGATACTATTCTCATTAAGATCGGACTTTCGGGATATTTTATTCGCCAAAATAGAAGCTTGCGCTGAAACAATGCCCGATGAAGAAAGATCGATGATATTGAGATTCCCTAGAACCCGGTTACTTTTTAGGACAGGTTGAACCAACTAAACTTTAAGAGGGTACTTACCTATAAACCCCATGCCATCCTGAACCTAAGTTTACTTGCGTGACTTGTTTGAATTTATGATCTGACAACTTGAACTTCTTGCAGGGTTTATTTGTATTCAATATCTAACCATACTTGAAATCCTTGCAGGAGTTTGTTTGTAGTCACCACCTTACACTTTTGCTTGGTGTATAACACACACATCATAACATCATACCATATCATTCTCACTAACCATTTCAAGGATCTCAAAGAGATAGTGATGCAGGTTATCATAAACAAACGTCTATCAAGGGGCAAGAGGATTTATTTTCCTCTAACCAAATATCATCAAAAACCAAATCACGATAACTTGAGTTAAGGGCTATGACCCACTTGACATGGTGAGCTTGATTCTCATAGAAGGGCTTTCAAGGATATGAAGTTCTTCAATCAAAGATGTAATCAAAATTCAACTTCTGACATTTTCTTGTGTTTTCCCTGTGAGAACCTTGAAAACATTGCATCCACATATCATGCATCATGTCATAACAGGTTTTCCCCATACAGGTTTTCTCATCCGCTTACTGTTTATTTTAGTAAAAAATAGCTATCAAACAGACTGTCCAAGATCTTCAGACCCAAAATGATCAGCTTTAAGAATTGTTCCTGAATCTATCCAAGGGGAAAGAAGAAGTGAAAGCACTCCTCATTGAGAGCATAACCAAGAAGAATACTGAAGTTAACAAGGATGACCAGATGAAACAATTGCAAGCGGAGATAACAACGATGAGAATCCAGATGTTGGGACAGATGGATCTGATCCAAAACTTAGCTCGGGGACAAGAAGAGTTGAGAATCCTCATCAACAAGCTTCATCAAGGAAAATGCAACCGTATGGAACAAACGAATAGAATTGGGGATCAAGTTGTTAATAAGCCCCAGACGGGACAAGAAGTTGGCATGGTTGAGAGTAAACCTTTCCAAACTACTGCTACATCGCGAGCCCAACAACAACCTCGCCAACAATGACAAGGTCGTCAGCGTGGGTAGAATACGCCCGAAAGACAATTTACTGAGATCAACATGTCCTTGGATCAAGCATTACATTGTATGTTGGAGGACAAGTTGGTTACATTGAAGGAGCCTTCTCAAAATCCCAATACTTCTTCTCCCTGTTACAATCATGAAGAGAGGTGTGCATACCACTCCAACTGTCATGGACACGACACTAACATCTGTTGGACGTTGAAGTACAAGATCCAAGACCTGATCGATGAAGGAGTGTTGGAATTTACAAAAGATGGTCAAATTGAGTTATTTCTATCATCCCTCAAAGGCACACCATCTAAAGTGGAAAATTTAGGCGGAGAAGTTTTTGTTCCTTCAAATTTTCAATTGTAAATTCTTTGTTTGCTTAAACACTTGTCTTTATGTCAGACTTTGGTTGTTATCACTAATGCATTGCATATGTTTGTCTTGAGTTAATCCATTTGTATTCACTATACTGATATTATGCTTTTACTCCTTTTTGTATGATATTTAACTCTCGATTACAAGCTATAAGCCTTTAGAGGGAGGATGACGAAAATAATACCACAATCTCTATATTATGCTTTTGAACAGACCTTGTTGTTGATTTGCAGGCGTTGTTTCAAACCCTAAACAGTGGAGTTATAAGGAAGATAATCCCTAATCAACCCCTTTAAGCCAAAGAAGTAGGAGTTTTCTTTTTCCGCATAAATTGAAACCTTTAATCATGACCTGGGGCAGCGTAGTTTCCTAGTTATTTCAATTGCATATTTAGTCGTAAGCTTTCACTTCGTACACAACGAATGACATCAAAAACATCCTTCTGAATAAAAAAAATACGGTGATGGTTCCCCGTAAAATAGGTAGTCATTATCTCTCAAAAGAAAAGCCCACTGTGTCAAAATCTATGAAGGAGACTTAAGAAAAATTGGGGCACCCCGCTGACTATAGTCTCAAAACAAAAACAGTCAGGCAAAAATTAGGGTTAATAAATCAAAAAAGGAGGTCGTTAAAAATCCTCAACAATAGAAAAATGTTGCAAAAAGACTGTCTTCTCAAATAAACTTCCTGTATCTGAACCATCACCAAAATATCATTCCAGATTCTATTGGGAGTCAAACACACAATTAACTGAGTTTAGGACTGAAGAACATCATGGAGAACGGGTTGGGTACAAATAAACTTTGAGCCTTATCCTTTATTTCTTAAACCATGAACCAGGCCATGTTACAACCCTTTAAAAGTCCTAATTGAGGCATAGGTTAGTTAGAAAGCATATTGTTATAAAAGGTATCTTGACTCTTGTAAGGCTTACTAAAGATCCTGAGTTGAATTCATATTCTTACAAATTTTTGTTGCCTATTAAAAGTGCCTTTTTAAAAAAAATCTCAAGACGGACATAAACTTTGCATTGTTTGAATACCACTGTTTGCATATGGCCAATTGTTGGAAAATGGAGAAATTCGCACGATGAATATCCAATGAACAGAAATTCCCTCAATAAACAAAGTCAATTCAAATGGAAAGACGCTTCCAATTAAAATCAAGGGGCATGACATGATTATTGTACAAAACATCTGGGGCAGTCAATTCAAGATTCAAAGAATCTCTCAAAAAGTGATGGATAGCCAGGGGCAGATCTCCATCTAAATCACTTGGGGAAATAATACATTGATCAGGGGTTTTAACAAAAGCCACTTGATCAAAAAGAGCTTTGGTACCACCAAAGTGCTTGTCTGTACCAGTAGTATTAGATGGCGTCAGTATCATATCTTCGGATCCTTCTATGACAGCTCTTAAAAAATACTGAGGAATGTCAAAGATCTTCAGTACCACCAAATTGCTTGTCTGTACCAGTAGTATCAGATGGTGTTAGTATCATGTCTTTAGATCCTTCCATGATAGTTCTTAGAAAATAATGAGGAAGACTATCAGAAATTTGATCAAAATTAAACCTTCGCTGCCACTAAATTGCTTGTCTGTGCCAGTAGTATCAGATGGTGTCAGTATCATGTCTTCGGATCCTTCCATGACAGTTCTTAGAAAAGACACCTAGGAAGTTCTAGACTATCATAAATTTGATCAAAACTTCAAACATCAAGTGCACCAGACTAACCTTAGGGGAAAACGAGCTCCCACATAAGAAAGGTCACGTACGATCAAACAAATATTTTTTGGCATTTCTACACCAATTGCTATCATAGACAGTGACAACTCTCCACACCCTATAAACGCGGACATAGTCATAAAATACTAGGCATGAAAAGAGACCCGCTAGGTTGACATACCTAGGCAAAAAAAAGGGCATCCCGACAAACCAAAAATGTTCTGGCCAAAATTAGGGATATATACAAAAGATTGTACACCCGGCAATTCAAAAACCTAAAAAGGCGGCTTGGGCAAAAAAGGGTATCCCGTTGGACTAAAAATATGAAAGGATGGTCCAGGAAAAAGTTAGGGATTAAAGCGTACGACTATGTCCCGTTATCTCATCATTTGTCTATCAGTAAAAGATTTGTCACTCTGATCAACATTTATTAAGGACTCTAGGAGATAAGACAAAGTTCAAGTTGTCTACAAATCCCCCACAGGGCCATTTCCATGGATTATCCCCACAAAGTAATCTTCACAAAATACATTACACACATCATGCCAGTTCCCAAATAGATGGAGATTGTCAGCAATTTATCATCTTCCTAGATACAGTTAAATACAATCTAAATACAGATTAATTCTGACACTCATTCTAGATTCTCTTACGGATACAGTTCAGATACAATCTAAATACAAATTCATTCTGACACTCATTCCAGATTCTCTTGCAGCTACAGTGCATATATAATCTAAATACAGATTCATTCTGACACTCATTCAAATGCATCTTCCTAGATACAGTTCAGATACAATCTAAATACAAATTCATTCTGACACTCATTCTAGATTCTCTTACGGATACATTTCAGATACAATCTAAATATAGATTCATTCTGACACTTATTCTAGATTCTCCTATGGATACAGTACAAATACAATCTAAATATAGATTCATTTTGACACTCATTCTAGATTCTCCTGCGAATACATTACAGATACAATATAAATACAGATTCATTCTGACACTCATTCCAGATTCTATTCCCAATATAGTTTAAATACGGATGTCGTTCTGATACTCATTTAATACATCCTCAGATACAATCAAGTCTTGGATTTATTCTGACATTCCCCAACCAAGTTTGGACTTCCAAAACTAAAAAGAAACCTTGCAAAGAGTTATTCCCTAAAAGAGTTCATTTCCCAAGTAAGGTCTTCAGAATACCTTTTTGGATAGGGCTTATTTCCCCAATGGACTACAATATCCCCATCTTAAGTTTACTTCTCGGACTACAAATTAACGGACAAAACCCCTTTTCCTCAGCGGAGTTGATACTATCCCCAGAAAATTGTTGTGAAGCCTGGAATTCGACCAGATACTAGTTAACTTTATCCTCCCTAGACAAATTGGAAGTTTAATCATCTCTTTTATCCCTAATCAGGGTATATAAGAATCAAATTCCCCAGTAGAGTAACGGTCAACTAGAGCTCCTGAATTCTACTCCCCAAACAGAAATCAACATCCCTACAGAGTTTCCTCAAACAGCAAACAGGAATCCCCAACAGAAGTATTTTAGACAGAGCTGAACATACACATACTCTTCATCCACAACAATAGTCAAGGATTTGTTTTTCCTAGACAAACATTTCACATTCATACATCTTAGCGTATGCATACAAAATTTGTATAACACAATCTCATTTATTTTGAGAACATCATTATGCAATGCACTTCATACATCATGATATTGCATACAATTAACCCTTCTCCTTTTCAGGAAAATCAATTAAAAGACAAAAGACCTCTTCTGGTTTAGATTTATTTCTTCCAGTTAAAGACAGACGGACAAAAGACCTCTTTTGGCTTAGATTTATTTCTTCCAGTTAAAGATATGCGGACAAAAGACCTCTTCTGGCTTAGATTTATTTCTTCCAGTTAAAGACAGGCGAACAAAAGACCTCTTCTGGTTAGATTTAGTTCTTCCAGATAAAGGCAGGCGAACAAAAGACCTCTTTTGGCTTAGATTTATTTATTCCAGTTAAAGACAGGTGAACAAAAGACCTCTTTTGGCTTAGATTTATTTGTTCTAGTTAAAGACAGACAAACGAAAGACAACTTCTGGTTAGATTTACTTCTTCCAATTAAATACTGGCGAACGAAAGACCTTATCTGGCTCAGATTAACTTCTGATACTGCTTTCAAACGTAGGCATCTGCTGGCTCAGACTAAATCGACAAAGATTTACTCTGATAAATCTCTCAATAGGCAGTTTCCTGGTTCAATGAATCGCTCCTAAGATTTATGCTGATTCGTTATCCAGTTAAAGATTATTCAAGACCTCTGCTGGTTCAGTTTAAATTGACCAATGATTTATCCTGATTCTGTTTCGGTGGGCGCTTTCTCTGGTTCAGTTAAATCGTTCCTAAAATTTATGTTGATTCTATATCCAGTTAAATATTATTCAAGACCTCTGCATGTTCAGTTTAAATCGACCAATGATTTATCCTGATTCCGTTCGGGTAGATGCTTTCTCTGGTTCCGTTAAATCGTTCCTAAGATTTATGCTGATTCATTATCCAGTTAAATATTATTCAAGACCTCTGCTGGTTCAGTTTAAATCGACCAATGATTTATCCTGATTTTGTTCCGGTGGACGCTTTCTCAGGTTCTGTTAAATCTTTCCTAAGATTTATACTAATTTGTTATCTAGTTAAAGATTATTCAAGACCTCTGATGATCTAGTTTAAAACGACCAATGATTTATCGTGATTCTATTCCAGTGGACGCTTTCTTTGGTCCAGTTAAATTGTTCCAAAGATTTATGCTGATTCGTTATCCAGTTAAAGATTATTTAAGACCTATGTGTGCTCATTTTAAATCGACCAATGATTTATCCTGATTCCATTATGGTAGACGCTTTCTCTGGTTCAGTTAAATTGTTCCTAAGATTTATGCTAATTCGTTATTCAGTTAAAGATTATTCAAGACCTCTGTTGGTTCAGTTTAAACTGACCAATGATTTATCCTGATTCCGTTCTGGTGGATGCTTTCTCTGGTTTAGTTAAATCGTTCCTAAGATTTATGCTGATCCATTATCTAGTTAAAGATTGTTCCAGACCTCTGCTGGTTCAGTTTAAAATCTTCCAATGATTTATCCTGATTTCATTCCCGTGGACGCTTTCTCTGGTATAGTTAAATCGTTCCTAAGATTTATTCTTATTCATTATCCAGTTAAAGATTATTCAATACCTCTACTATTTCAGTTTAAATCGACAAAAGATCTACTCTAATATATCTCTTAATAGACACTTTCTCTGGTTCAGTGAAATCTCTCCTAATATTTATACTGATTCGTTATCCAGTTAAAGATTATTCAAGACTTCTACTAGTTCAGTTTAAATCGACCAATGATTTATCCTGATTCCATTTTGTAGGCACTTTCTCTGGTTCAGTTAAATATCTCCTAAGATTTATGTTGATTCGTCATCAAGCTAAAGACAATTTCAAGACCTCTGCTGGTTCAGTTTAAATCGACCAATGATTTATCGTGATTTCGTTCCGATAGACACTCTGCTAGTTCAGTTTAAATCGACCAATGATTTATCTTGATTCTGTTCCAGTAGACACTTTCTCTGGTACAATCGAATCGATCCTAAGATTTTCTGATTCTTATCCAGTCAAAGACAAATATAGACTCTGTTGGTTCAGTTTAAATTGACCAATGATTTATCCTGATTCCGTTCCGGTAGACACTTTCTCTAGTTCAGATAAATCGAACCTAAGATTTATTCTGATACTTCTTACAATCTCTATCAACAAAATACTTCGGATGGCATCTATAATCCCATCTCTGATAACCCTTCATTACCTATTGAAGTAGTAGTCGTCATAGATTCCTTCATTACTTGTTGAAGTAGTAGTCGCATAAAAATAAAGTCAAGCATTAGACTTACCAACAGTCACTCCTGGATGGCATCTATAAGCCCATCTCTGGAAACTCCCCATCACTTTTGGATGTAATCTATAAGCCCATCTCTGAAAATATTCCATCGCTCTCCAAATGACATTTTTAAGCCCATCCCCAATGCAATCAACCAACAGTATTACTTCATGCACCAGCGAGTGCAAATTTCTGGGAACTCTAGTGTTCAATCATCTTCCACCTTCAAATCAAAAATGGCGGACACGCCAATCTAATTTTTCAGGTTTAAGAAGATTCAACAGGGGCAGTTGTTGTACCCCAAAATTTCCCCTCCCCTTTCATTCAAAAAATATCCCTCCATACTCCTAGGATTCTTAATGGCTTTAAGCACCAAAGGTTCAATGGTTCAATGGTTGCGCAATATTAGGGTTTGACAATTGAGTTTACCTTGCGTCAAGTTTTGATTCATGATAAAAGCTATTGAACTTAAGGAATCTTCGATGATACATTGTTTTATTATGAAGAAAGTTAATTAAAGTTGAATTTGAGATTGGGTTGTTCTCATCTTTTGGGTTTGGATTGTTGAATTTCTTCGATTGAGGAGAATTTCTAATTTCTAAGATCAGGTGAATATTTGGTTACTTGTTGATTTGATTTTTGAGTCAAGTGTTGAAGTTGTGATTTCAAGTGGGGATATCTTTTGGCTTTCATTATTTGTGAAACGAATTTTGGTCCTTGATTCATAATGAAGTTTGATGCAAAACACGTTCATGATTCTGAGGAAGGTCTTATGATTTCAATAAATATTTTTTCTTTTGTTTAGATCTTCAAATTCAAAGTCATGTATAATTTGATTTTGGAATTGATATGATTGGAATCCCATTTCCTATGATATCCTTTCTCACTACAAGGTTTATTAAGGTATCACCACTTTGATTGGTCATTCGAATATTTGCTTTGAACCTAGTATTGTTTGCATAATAGACATCAGGACTTTTGAACTTTAAACAAAAGAGTTTTAGATTACAAATATGGAGGCTTCTTTTTATCTCATGTTTCAAAGCTTCACTTGTTATCTCAAATTCACTTTCAAAAATCCAAATTATTGTCTTCATACAAGTTTCTCATTCAAGAGTAAGATTTCTACAAAGTTTACAAGTTTACAAGGTTCTTGCAAAGAAACTCTTACATCCAAATATGAACTTTCCATAAAGTTTTGTTACAAACTTAATTCAATTCCTAAGCATTCTAAATCCTAAGATTGTATTTTCTAGAGATTCAAATTCTTCATTTCTTCATATTTTCCTCCAAACTCTTCCAAAGTCATGCCAAGGTTTCCTTTGCCATTTCCATCTTTCTCCCATTGTTGCTCACATGAAACAAAAGGAAAAGGAAGTTGGTTAGCAAACAAAAACAATAAACAAGAGTTTTCAAAGAGTTTTCTCTTCAAATTCATCATTAGGGTGTTTCTTAAGGAATCAAAAAAGGTTTGTTTCTTAATCATCCTCAAATGTATATTAAAACCTCATAAAAAATTGGTTTAACCATAGGCCTAAGTCTATTGCAAATCACAAATGGATTGGTTCACAATAGGACAGATTCAAACATAAATGTAAACAAAATTTCATCAAAAAACAGCCCAATTACAGCAGGCACAGGTTGAAAGGCCCAAAGAGACAAAAATTCAAAAGTTAGAATTCATTATCAAGCCCAACAAAAGCCTCAAACAAATTTTATTCTACCCTTGGCCTAAGAAAATGCCTATTGCAAATCACAAAGCAAAAGTTTGGTTCACAATAAGAAAAGATAAATCAAAGAGTCCAAATCGGAGTTAACATTGTGCTTTCATGCAACAATCACAATCAAAGTAGCCTCACTTTGCTTTGTCCCAACAAAAGTCAAGAACTGCAATATCAATCATAGGCCTAGCTTTACTACAAATCTCAAAACAATGCTTTTGTTTGGTTCACAGTAACGGAAAAAATTCAAAAGGTAATATACTGCACAAAGTGCAAATCCATTTGAAAAAGCAACCAGCACAGAAAACCAGACAACATATCTAGGCCAGCAAGCAACAAAGTACAAAAGCCACCAACAAGTACAAGTTCGAAAATAAGCAAGCAACAAAGTACAAAGGCCAGCAAGCAAAGTCAAAAAATCAATATAGCAAAAGTATAGCAGAACTGACATATCAGAAATCAAAAGTGACAAGTTTGTTATCTCAAAACAATCCCAAAGTTAAACCTTTCATGGTTCACAAGCAAATTCATAGTATAAAACCAAGCTTATAGTTCACATTAAGGAGAGAAATAGAGAGATAAAGAAACAGGTAGGAGGGAGCCACAACCAAACTAAAAAAACCTCCATTCAAATATACAGAACATACACAAAAAATCAACCGAGCAACAGTTTAAATAGAACAGGGGGAGCCACAAAACCCTTTTCAAAATTTTATTCACAGACAAACAAGAAAGAGAGCCATAGCAGTATACCCAAACCCTTGAAACTTGTCTGAACAAACCAAACCTTATGTCCAAAATCTTTTTAAAACGGTTCACAAGAAACAGCAACAATATAAACCCCTTTTCAAAATTCATTCACAGAGAGAGAGAGAGAGAGAGATATAAAAAAATTCAAAAACAACAAAACCCTAACTTGTATCCATCATTTTCCCCAAATGAAACTCTTTAGAAAAAAATATAAAAGACACAGGACCGAAGCAATAGAGAAGAAGAAAAAAAAGGCTATCAGAAAGATCTCACCTGAAACCATGCAAAGAGGCCAAATCGGAACCGATAGGGTTTCGCTCACCCCCTTTAAGATCTATACGAAATACTTGTCCATCTGCAAAAATAAATACCAGATTAGAATATAGGAGGAGAAGACGGAGCTAAACATGTAAAAAAATGAAGATCGGAGCCAAGCCGCCGTGAGAACCGTTGCCTGCTGCTGTCGGCGGCCGCTTGGGCAATTTCCGGTAAGCCTCACAGATAGATAGAAACGAGAGAACACGGGGAAGAAAAGGAAATATGTTTCGCTTTTCTGTTTAAAATTATAGTTATAATTTTATTTTTTTATTTAATTCCTTCTTTGATTCCATGTAGCATCCCTGTCGTAGCCATCATGCACCTTCACTCAATGTCAATTGATCAACATCAAGCACCCCAGAAGCAGGTCCATACAGTGCACCCCCACTCAAGCCATGCATGGGATCCAGCGTGGGAAGTTATTGGGCCCAGTCCCAGTTTTCCTTCAGCGCACCCCCTCCTTTCTGCCAACGTGGCCAGGCCCAGTTATCTTTTGTTTTTTTTTGTATTTTTATTTTTTGAGTTCAAGCAAAAAACCATGTTTGGGCTATTTACTACTTTTAACTCCCATTTTTCTTTTTTAAACCCCTAAGCCCATTATTTCTTACATTTTTTATATTTTCTTTTCTTTATTTATTTATTTACTTTTATTTGACAAAAAATATTTAAATATATATATATATATATATATATATATATATATATATATATATATATATATATATATATATATATATATATATATATATATATATATATATATATATATATATATATATATATATATATATATATATATATATATATATATATATATATATATATATATATATATATATATATATATATTCCTTTTATAATTAAATCAAAAACATTTTAACTAAGACACTTATTTTATTTTAGGACTAAATTTTGTTTATTTTTTCCACGTATTTTTCCTAAATTAATCTTAATCAAGTTATCTTCTAGGAAATCAAATTATATTTAGGGTTTATTTTAAATAACTTACATTTTAGGTTTTGTTAAATAAATAATTAACTTCCCTTGTAAATTAATTAATTTTAGTTTAATTAAAACCTTTTCCACCAAAAGCTCATAAAAACATTTTTCTTGTATATCTTTATATTCTTGTACATTTTATTGTTATGCTTTATTCAATTGGGTTTTAATAGTAATTAGGACTTTATTTCTTTATATTCTCCATTTATAAGTTTGTATCCCTAATCCCAAAGTATTGTAATAGTGTAGGACTTTAAATTTCCGCAATTTATTGATTTCAATATTATTGCTAGTAATTAGGGTTTGTATGGAAAGACTTAAAATCAACAAGTAGACAACCCTAATTCAAGAAAAATAAATGAAAATAAAACACTTTTGCACACTTTCACCTCTAGGGTTAACCCACACTTGTTGCCTTATATAAAAATAGTCATGTCCCCCGAACATGGGATACTTTAGCAAAAACTCTCGAATACAAGATTGTAGTCCCTCGATGACCCTTCAATGTTGCCTTCGGTAAATGATCTTAGACCCTTAAAGCAAATTTCTAAGGTATCCTACAATGTTTCTTTCTATGACTGCACGACGACTCACGCCCGTACCATCACATCCAACAATATGGTTTCTTACTAACTAATGGTAAGATAACACTATCTAAAGGAGGAGGAAAAGAACAAAGACTTTTGAGTAAGTAGAACACTCGTAGTTGCTTGCTCATAAACATTTCAAATAAAACATCTTTCAAACACACCAACACTTTCATGAAATATTTTCAAAAGTCAACACTTTGTACACATTCTTATAGAGACGAGAATCATTATAAAGTCCACCTAAACAAATGCACTTTTCAAAAATGCTTTCAAACAATCCCAAACACATTTCAAACAAAGCATTTCAAAGTGAGATAGCAACTAAGATCTCGTAGATAACTATGCATGAAAAGGAAGCTAACACCTTCCCTTTTCATAACCTGCCCCCGAACTCAAGAAAATTCTCAAAAGGTATTTCATGTTCTTTTCACCATTTCCTTTATTGGATAAAAAAAATTCGATGGAGACTCTTGCTATCCGCAACAATTTCGATAAAATACAAAACACCAAGTCAGTTCTCCCACTGTATTACACAGTGGATCAAGAGTTTCTGTTAGAGATGAATGGTGATGATTGAATCAGTTGAGAGTTTGTTATGCTAAGTTGTAATGTGTTAAAGCTTGAGTTTAATTCCTTTTTCATTCAATAATTTTTATCTGCATTTTCTTTTTTGTTTTGGATTGTTTTCTAAACTTGTTTAATACTGTTGAATGGTTTTGTTATTGATTATGTTAGGAATAAGTGTAGGGGGTTTATTTGGTTATTGAATATTGTTATTTGGATATGTTAACTGGTTTGGTTTATTTGTGGTTAATTTATACAAACTGTTTTTGATGATGTATGCAGGGTTGGTGTTTGGTCATAGTGTGGCATTGTGTAGAAGTTGGTTACTTGAAGAAACACTATGGAATCAAGGATATTACATGGAATGAGGATTAGGGACACTTAAGATTAGTGTAGATTTTATTGTGAAATTTTTCTTGTGGTGTAATGTATACCTTGAATATATCTTGTATGCTTTGGATCAAATCATGAACTAAAATAATGGTTTTTAGAACTTGTAACAATTTGTATCATTGAATGAAATTACTTGAAACCCCTAGATTTTGATGAATAAAACTAATGAAAATCTCAAATCTTGTTAAAAACTTGAATGATGATGTTGAATGAACCTTAACTTCACTTGAATCTTTTAATAGAACTTTATCATGAATGAAGCATGAATAATACTTGAATGAACTTGAATTCATGATGAACTTTGAATAATGTTGGTTGTTATTTTGCCATGCCATTTTAATATTACATACCCTTTTGAAACCAAGATCATGAACATGTAGACATTAGGTGGACTTTGGTCAAAAAGTCAACTTTCCAAGTTAACTTTGACCAAAGTCAAATAAACTTGCCTTTGCTTTTTGAACTCAAGCCAAAGTATACTTCCACAAGAATTTTGAATCACAAACAACCTCTATTCCATGTTTTCACCTTGATGAAAACCCTAATTCCATGAGAAACTTCAAATCCATAATAACTTTCACTTGAATCAACAAGAATAAAACTTTGACTTAATGTATTCATTTGTACCATGATTCCTGCCTTGTGACTCAAGCAAAAGATGTCTTAAATTGTTGATCAATAATTCCTCAAGAGAAATCTTAATGCACCCCCTGTCTTAACAAAATTCTTTGATGATATCAATACAAGAAGAATCTTGTATTAGAGAGGCCTTTAGATGATGATGAAACTTTCAATGTTAATGAAATGATGTTCAAGATAGCCAAGGTACCAAAACTCTAGTTCATAAGATACAATATTGAAATACTTTGAAGAATCCCTAACCAATGATCTTGATGAATCTTGAAATATGTTAGCGTTGTAGCTTGATGAAGAAGTCCATGATAACCATGAATCAAAACCCTAATTCCATAATCCAATGCTCAAAGAAGAACTTTATGAATCAGGATTATTTGATATGTACACCTTAAACAAATGTGAAACCTTAATTTGCATGACCACTGGTCCTTTTGAACTAAGGTGCCTTTATTGAATGAATTAATATTATGCATATAACCTAGTGAAGTAATGCAAATGAAATGGGAAACATAAGCCAGATGAAAGTAAAAGGGTAATACTAATTTGAGGTATGACACATATGTAGACGACATCTTAAGAGAATGTCTTGCACTTACCCCCGATCATATGCCTGGCCCAAAGCAACCACCAATAGAACTTAAAGTGTTGCCTAAAAACCTAAGATACGAATTTCTAGATAAGGAACTTGATCGCCCAGTGATAGTCAATGCAGACCTTGGTCTAGATGAGACTGAGCAGTTATTGGTTGTCTTAAGGAAGTATCCTATGACTTTAGAGTATAACATCTCTGACCTAAAAAGAGTCAGTCCCACTGTATGTATGCACATAATTATGTTAGAAGAGGACTCAAAAACCTCTAGATAATATCAAAGGAGAATTAATCCTATCATGAGTGAAGTAGTCAAAAAGGAAGTACTAAAATTACTAGAAGTTGGAATCATATACCCGATATCTGACAACCAATGGGTCAATCCGATGCATGTCGTACCTAAGAAGGGAGGTGTTACAGTAGTTAAAAATGAGAAAGGCAAAGTTGTAGCCAAACTGTTTGAAATCATGTGTGACGTAAGTGACTACGTTGTAGGTGATGTCTTAGGACAACAGAAAGATAATAAACTACATGTCATATACTACGCAAGTAGAACCTTAGACGCAACCCAAATGAATTATGCCACTACTGAAAAGTAACTTTTAGTTGTAGTGTTCGCAATTGATAAATTATGTTCTTACCTAGATGGAGCCAAAATAATCTTTATCAAGTAAGAAAGATTCCATTCCAAGGCTATTAAGATGGATCCTACTGCTATAAGAATTTGATTTGGAAATTAGAGATAAGAAAGGAACATAAAACTTGATAGCATACCACCTTTCGAGACTAGGGAACAATAAAACATAACATGTTCCCATTAACAATGATTTATCATATGACAAACTCGTCGCATCATTAGGATCTGAAGTACCTAGCTACTCTCAATATGATGATTCCTTCGAATGGGATAATTTTGGTAATGAAAACAAAGAAGACATGGAAACTGCATTAGCATAATCCACATTCCCATGGTATGCTGACTTCGCCAACTACCTAGTGGTTAGAGTGTTACTCCAAAAATTAACTTATCAACAGAAAAAGAAATTTTTCCATGACCTTAAAAAGTATTATTGGGATGAACCCCCCTCTTCAAAAGAGGTGCAAATAGTAATTTTTGTTGTTGTGTCCTTGAAGAAGAGTTTGATTACATAATAACCCACTACCATGCTGCCTCATATGGAGGGCATGCTAGCACGTCAAAGAAATGTGTGAAAACTTTCCATCTAGGCCTTTATTGGCCTCAGTTATGGAAATATGTCCATAACACAGTCTCTAAGTGTGACCGGTGCTAGCGCACTTGAAACATCCCCCAACATGATGAGATGCCTCTGAAAAAATCTTGGAAGTAGAAGTCTTTGACATGTGGGGAATTGATTTCATGGTTCCCTTCCCATCATCATTAGGAAATAAATTCATACTCATCACAGTAGATTATGTATCTAAATGGATTGAGGCTATAACTTCTCCTACGAACTTTGCACGAGTTATGATCAAAATGGTCAAAAACAATATCTTTTGTAGATTTGGTGTTTTAAGAATTGTCATTGGTGATAGTGGGTCTCACTTCAGATCAAGAATATTTGAATATTTTTTGCTTAAGTATGGAGTCAGGCACCGAATAACAATCCTGTTGTACCCTAAAATTTTCCATCTCCTTTAATTCAAAAGATACCCCTCATGCTCCCACGGTTTTCAATCGCTTTAATCAACTTAGGCTTTCTAGGCCTCAAGATATCACATTGATTCTTCGTTTCATCAGAGAATTAGAACTGTAGTACACCTTCAACCATCAACTGAGGTTCACTATAGGTTTTCTTCTTTGATTCCATTCTTATCTTCAAAGGCTGGATATCATTCTTAGACTCAGTAATTAAGGAGAGATTTTATGTTGATTTTCATTAGAAAGATTCTATTTGGTTTCTAAAAATCAAGTGGATCCTTGGTTATTTGTTTTTTTATACAAGTGGTCATGGAGTGAAATTTGAATTTAAATTCATTAGAAGAAACTTTATTTGTTTTCTAATACTAAGATGTTTATTTGGTTCATAATGGATACACCGTTCATTTAAAGTGAAGGGGTTCGCAATTGGAGGGAGAATTTCTTTGTTTTCATTACTTAGAAAGTGCACTCAAAGTTTGGAATTTAAAAGAAGCATGTGGAATCCATTATTCTTTATAAACCAAGATGTAAAATCCCATTCAAGTGTCATGTGAATACCACTCAACTTTGTCGCATTTATTCATTCTAAATTTTACAAAGTTTCACGATATTTATTTGCAAAGCAAAGATTGAAATGCAAATTCAAAATGTTGAAGTATTGTAAAACCCAAATTTACTTCAACACAAGAGTAAGAATTGAAGAGATTCCATCATTCTTTGACTCAATAAAAAAAACTATAAATCAAATTTACAAGTTGGTTACAAGAGGTACAAGTTTGAATACATTTGGTCCAAAGCTTTCTAATTACAAGCCCTAAGGGTTTTTATAAGGAAATCAATGAAAAATTCTTAAACGTACTTCAAAGTTCCCATGAGATTCTATTTCTTCATTTCTTCATTGTTTTCCCTTCAAGCTCTCCCAAGCCATGCCACAGTTCCCCTTGCATTTTTCTCCATTGGTACTCACATGATACAAAAGAAAAAAGTTTGTTAGCAACTTAAACATGAGCATAGACAAGGAAATTTGCAAAAGTACTTTAGTTCATCATTAGGGTTTGGCTTATGGAATCATATAGGGTCTAGCTTTGCCTATTTCAAATCAAGAATCTAAGTTTGATTCACAAAAAAGACAAAACAGAATCATACAAGCCTCACAAGTCATAATTCTATCATTGTCTAGGAGTAAAACTTTTCCAAATCACAAGACAAAGTTTGGATCACAAAAGACAAAGGAAAATCAAAAGATCCAAATCAGAATCTCAAACTCAGCATCATGTTTTCACGCAAACAATCCAAAAGCCTCATATTTGTGTTGTTTCAATCAAAAAATCAGAATTGTAATGTCAAAGTCATAGGCCAAAAACTTTATTGAAAAGTCTCAAACAAATGCTCAAAACAAGTTTGTCTAGTTTACAGCAAAAGCAACAAGTAACAAGTACAGAATCACAAAATTCAGCAACAAAGTACAAGAGCCAAGTACAAAATCAAAAGGCCACAAGCAACTAGTACAGCAAGCACAAAAACCAGTATAGCATAGCACAGCAAAAGTACAAACATTGTACTAGACAAGTACAAAAGAAAATATGGCCAACAAGCAACAAGGATAGTTCATGAAAAATAGACAGCCACATAACACACAAAGGCTGTTCTCTCCCATCAACTTCAACAAGTAAAAACTTTACAGAAAAAATAAAGAAATTTTCACAATATATAAAAGTTGTAACTCAGTTCAAACAAAAGGGGAAGCCGAGCCACAAACATAACAACAAATTAATCCATTCATTTTTTTCTGTAACAAAGATACAAAAACAGAAACAGCCACGAAATCATACAAACCCCAACTATCAAAACCCTTTCAAAAAATTTGGTTCGTAGAGAGAAAAGAGAGAATACAGAGTCGTAGCAACCCACAAACCTTTGAAAAATTGTATCAACAAACCAATTCCATAATTCATACAAAACACACAAAAATAGAGTCGTGACCAACAAACCCTAATCTTACTTTCTCATCATTTTCCTAAATCCTAAACCCTTCAGAAACTAGAAAAGATGATGTAAATCAGAAAAATCTCACTAAAAACCACCAAAAGGCCAAATCGGAACCGCTAGGGTTTCATTCACCCCCTTTAAGATCTACACGAAATCCTTGGCCATCTGCAAAAATAAATCTTAGATTAAGATAGAGGAGAAAGAAACGAAGCTAATGATGTAAAAAAATGAAGATTGGAGCCAAGCCACCGTGAGAGCCATCGTTGACCGTCGTTCATCGTCGTTGAGGGCGATTTCCGGTGAACCACAAGAACAGAGGAGAATGAGAGAATACAAGGGAAGAAGAGAGAGACATTGTTCTCTTTTTTTAACAAAATGAAGTTTTATTTCTTCTTTTTGTCACTTCCATTTTTTCTAACAAATTTTATTTGGTGGTGACACTTGTCACCACCCTTGTGCAAGATTATCCAGTCACGTGCAGCGGCTCCACCATAATTACCATGCACCATCGCTCATCATCATTTGATTAGCATCTAACAGGCCAAAACATGCATTCCATTATGTTCCCTCAAGGATTGCTCACACTAGAATGAATGCAGAAGGCTATTGGGCCAGATTCCTTCCCATTGTACCCCCTAATTACTCATACCATGAAGACCCAACTTGTATTTTTTTATTTTTTATTTTTTTTCTTTCTGGTTTCACATAAAACAGGCCTTGGACCTTAAACAATTAACAAAAACTGGTTTTTTACTTTCTCACACTTATTTTCACTCTTAGACCCCAAACTTCTTTTTTAATTTATACCTTTATTTAATTTTTCTTTCCTTTTCTATTATTATTATTATTATTATTATTATTATTATTATTATTATTATTATTATTATTATTATTATTATTATTATTATTATTATTATTATTATTATTTATCATTTAATTAAAAATACCATACATATTTTTATACTTAGATTAAAGATAATTACTTTTCCCTTTACTTTATTTTTAAACATAAAACCCTAAAAAATATTTTCCTAACAAATTTAATTTCTTTTTCTTTCTTAAATTTAATTGAATTAATATTAGACTTAGTTTTGTTTTAATTTTATTTTTAACTTAAATTAACTTAGAATGTAGGAGTTTAATTAATTATTTTCTTTCTTTTTTGCTAGTTTAATTAGAACATTTTTCATACAAAAAACCATGAAAAATAATTTTCTTTTCTTGTACATTATCTTTTACATTTTATTTGGCATCATTCAATATGGTTGTAATAGTAATTAGGATTTAATCGCTTTCATCCCTCATTTGTAAATTGTATCTCCATCCCCTAAATGATGTAATAGCGTAGCACTTTAAATTTCCGCAATTTACCGCTTTCAATATTATTGCTAGTAATTAGGGTTTGTATGATAAGACTTAAAATCAACAAGTAGACAATCTTAATTCAAGACAAAAATGCATAAAAACAATATACTTTACACACTTACACCTCTAGGGTTAACCCACACTTGTTGCCTCGGATAAAACAGTCATATCCCTCGAATGTGGGATACTTTAGCAAAAACTCTCGAATACAAGATCGTAGTCCCTCGATGACCCTTCAATGTTGCCTTCGGCAAACGATCTTTGATCCTTATGACAAATTACTAAGTTATCCTATAATGTTTCCTTCTATGACTATACGATGACCCATGTCCATCCCTTCACATCCAATGATAAGGCTCTCTACCAAACAATGGTAGACAAGCACTATCTAAAGGAGGAGGAAAAGAACAAAGACTTTCTTTTGAGTAGGTAGAATGCTCGTAGTTGCTTGCTCACAAACATTTTAAAACAAAACATCTTTCAAACACACCAACACTTTCCATGAAATATTTTCAAAAGTCAACTCTTTGTATACGTTCTTATAGATACGAGAATCATTACAAAGTTCGTCTAAACGAAGGCACTTCTCAAAAATACTTTCAAAACAAATCACATACATGTTTCACAAAGCATTTCAAAGTGAGCTAGCAACTGAGATCCCGTAGATAACTACGAATGAAAAGGGTTCTAACACCTTCCCTTTTCATAACATACCCCCCGAACTCAAGAAAATTCTCAAAAGGTTTTTCCTGTTCTTTTCACCCTTTCCTTTATTGGATAAAAGAAAAGTTGGTGGTGGATCTTGCTATCCACAACAATTGCGATAAAACGCAAAACATCAAAGTCAGTTCTCCCACCATATTACAGGACTGGCGACTCTGTTGGGGAATTTCTTAAAAGTGGGGTTACCTTATAGACTAGATCACCTTTAAATGCTTTCTTTGTTTGACTTGCTTGGTTTACATTATGGGTTATGTTTCGATTTTGTATAGATCCTCTACTCGGATCTGGGAACATTATTAGGTAAGTAACAAAGATCGTGGAGATTGTACGGCATATAACGATATGGTTGAAGCGGTGGCTACGTTAGTGTGACACGTTTGTCGGTACCGGTATCCCTTATGGAGAATATGAGGCCGATGCATAGTGTCATGAAGCGCTAACTGGACATAGAACCTTTAGTTAAACAACTTGTCCATTAAGAAGTAGTGAGATAGCCGACTTTGGCGTAGAGTTGAATACTGGTTGACACTCGATGCTATGCTCATTGAGATCGAACTTTCGGGATATTTCGGTAGCTAATAAAGAGGCTTGCACTGAAACAATGCTCGATGAAGAAAGATAAATGATATTGAGATTCCCTAGAACCCAATTACTTTCTAGGATAGGTTGAACCAACTAAACTTTAAGAGGGTACTTGCCTATAAACCCTATGCAAGCCTGAACCTAAGGTTACTTGTGTGACTTGTTTGAATTTATGATCTGACAACTTGAACTCCTTGCAGGGTTTGTTTGTATTTAATATCTAACCAAACTAGAATTTTTACAAGGCTTGTTTTTAGTCACCACCTTACACTTTTTCTTGGCGCATAGCATACGCATCATGACATCATGCCATAACATTTACAATAACCATTGCAAGGGTGTCAGGGGCTTGTGATGCAGGGTTATATTGAACCAGACGTCTATCAAGGGAAAGAGGATTTATTTTCCTCTAACTAAATGATGTTAAAGACCAAAGCACGATAACTTGAGTCAAGTTGTATGACCCACTTGACATGGTGAGCTTGATTCTCGTAGAAGGAGATTTCAACTATACAAAGTTATTCAATCAAAGTTGTGATCAAAGTTCAACTTATGACATTTTCTTGTGTTTACCCCACAAGATCCTTGAAAACATAGCATCCACATGTGATGCATCATATCATAACAGCTTTCCCCCCATACAGGTTTTCTCATCCGCTTACTGTTTATTTTAGTAAAAAAATGGCTCTCGAACAAAATGTCCAAGAACTTCAGACCCAAAATGATCAGCTTCAAGATTTGTTCATGAACCTATCCAAGGGGCAAGAAGAAGTGAAAGCACTCCTCATTGAGAGAATGACCAAGAAGAATCTTGTAGACAACAGGGACGACCGGTTGGAACAACTACAAACTGAGATCGCAATGATGAAAGTCCAAATGGTGGGCCAAATGACTCTTATCCAAAACTTAGCTCTGGGACAAGAAGAGTTGAGAATCCTCATCAACAAGCTTCATCAAGACGGATACAATCGTATGGAGCAAACGAATGGAATTGGGGATCAAGTCATTAATCAGCCCCTGATAAGATAAGAAGTTGGCTTGGTTGAGAGTAGACCTTACCAAATTATTACTATGTCACGAGCCTAATAACGAGCTCGCCAAAAACGAAAGGGTCGTCAGCGTAGGCAGAATATTCCCGAAAGAAAATTTACCGAGATCAACATGTCCTTGGCTCAAGCATTGCATCATATGTTGGAAGCCAAGCTGGTTACATTGAACGAGCCTCCTCAAAAACCTAATACTTCTTCTTCCCGTTACAATCATAAAGAAAGGTACGCATACCACTCCAACATTCATGGACACAACACTAACATCTGTTAGACATTGAAGAACACGATTCAAGACCTAATTGATGAAGGAGTGTTGGAATTCACACAACATGGTCAGATTGAATTTTTCTGTCATCCCTCAAAGGCACACCATCTGAAGTGAGAAATTTAAAGCGAAGAAGTTTTTCATTCATTCGAGTTTTCATTTGTAATTTCTTTAGTTTGTTCAAACAATTATCTTTATGTCAGACTTTAGTTATTCTCATTAATGCATTTCATATGTTTGTCTTGAGTTAATCCATTGGTTTTCACTATACTAAAATTATGCTTTTACTCCTTTTTGTATGACATTCAACTCTTGACTACAAGCCATAAGCCTTTAGAGGGAGGATGACGAAAATAATACCATAATTCTTTTGAACATACCTTATTGATGATGTACAGGCTTTGTTTCAAATCTTAAATAGTGGAGTTATAAGGAAGATAATCCCTAGTCAACCCCTTTGAGCCAAAGAACTAGGAGTTTTTTCTTTTTCGCACAAATTGAAACCTTTAAGTCATAACCTGGGGCAGGGTAGTTTCTCAGTTAATTCAAATGCGTATTCAGCCACAAGCTTTCACTTTGTACACAACGAATGACATCGAAAAAATCCTTCTGAATCAAAATACGGCGATGGTTCCCCGTAAAATAGGCAATCATTATCTCTCAAAAGAAAAGCCCATTAAGTCGAAACCTATGAAAGAGACTTAAGTAAAACTGTGGCATCCCGCTGACTGTAGTCTCAAAGCAAAAATAGTCAGGCAAAAATTAGGGATAATAAAATATATAAAAAAGGTCGTTACAAATCCTTAACAATAGAAAAGTGTTACAAAAATGACTGCCTTCTCGAATAAACTTCCAGTATCTGAACCATCTCCAAAATATCATTCCAGATTCTACTGGGAGATAAACACACAATTAACTGGGTATAGGGCTGAAGAACTTCATGGAGAATGGGGTGGGTACAAATAAACTTTTAGCCTTATCCTTTGTTTCTTAAAACCGTGAGCCAGGCCATGTTACAACCCTCTAAAAGTCCTAATTGAAACATAGGTTAGTTCGAAAGCATGATGTTGAAAGATGTATCCTGACTCCTATAAAGCTTACTGTAAATCCTGAGTTGAACTCACATTCTTACAAAAAAATTTTGCTTATTACAAGTGCATTTTTCAAAAAAAAAATTCTCAAGACAGACATAAACTTTGCATTGTCTGAATACCACCGTTTGCATATGGCCAATTGTTCGACAACGGAGAAATTCGCACGATGAATATCCAATGAACGGAAATTCTCTCAATGAAAAGAATCACTTCAAATGGAAAGACGCTTCCAATGACAATCATGGGGAATGACATGATTATTTTCCAACACATCTGGGGCAGTCAAGTCGATATTCAAAGAATCTCTCAAAAAGTGCTGAATAGCCATGGGCAGATCTCCATCCGAATCACTTGGGGGAAATGTTACATTGATCATGGGCTTTATCAAAATCCACTATGAAAACCCTTGGATACCACCAAATTGCTTGTCTATGCCAGTAGTATCAGATGGTGTCAGTATCATGTCTTCGGAACCTTCCATGACAGTTTTTAGAAAACACTAAGGAAGACTATCGGAAACTTGATCAAAAACCCTTGGGTACCACCAAATTGCTTGTCTATACCGGTAGTACCAGATGGTGTAAGTATCATATCTTTGGATCCTTCCATGGTAGTTCTTAGAAAATACTGAGGAAAACTATCAGAAATTTGATCAAAATTAAGTCTTCGGTACCACAAAATTATTTGTATGTGCCAGTAGATAAGATGGTTCTGTATCATGCCTTCAAATCCTTCCATGACAATTCTAAGAAAAGATGCTTAGGAAGTTCAAGACTATCAGGAATTTGGTCAAAAATCAGGTGCTCCAGACTAACCCCAGGGGAAAACAGGCTCCCACATATAAAGTCACATACGATCAAACAAATATTTTATGGCATACACAGTGACAACTCTCCACACCCTATGAACATAGTCAGAAAATACTACGCATGAAAAGAGACCTTCTAGGTTTACATACCTAGGAAAAAGTAAGGGCATCCTAGCGAACCAAAAAGGTTCGGGGGAAAATTATGGATATACATACAAAAGATTTTACACCCGGCAAGTTGAAAACCTGAAAAGGAGGCTTGGGAAAAAAAGGGTATCTCACTGGACTGAAAATCTGAAAAGACGGTCCAGGCAAAAGTTAGGGATTAAAATGTACAACTATGTCCCGTTATCTTATCACTCGTTGTTGTACCCCAAAATTTTCCTTCCAATTTTTTTTCATGCAAGATATTTACCCTAGGGTTCCTGTACACTCAATTGGCTCAAAGGTCGACCAGACAGGTTTTCTTCCTAGGCAGTAAATCAATAATTATGGTTTAGGATTTTCTCAGAGATAGTTGAGTCTTAAAAAATCTTCAATATTTTTAAAAGACAATCTGCTGAAGTTTGTTAATTCTACAAGGATGGCTAATGTTCTAGAAACATATTTGATATACAATGAAGTCCTGTTGGAATCAAGAGTAACATGTGAATTCATTATGATTACCAGCTAGCTATTTGAACAAGGATTGAAGATTAAGACTTTTTGATCATAAGCCCTTTGAAGTTAAGTTAACCAAATAAAATGAAACTCTTAAACATCCATTTTGTTTTAGAATTTTGATTGGAGTACAAAGTGTTTTGTTTTGCTTGGTCATCTTTGGTGATTGCTTGAAATACAAGTTATCTAAAACAGGGTTTCTTACTCAAAACATCCAAATAAGAATTCTAAGATTTAAAGTTGAAATTGGTACAATAGTTTCAAAGTTTATTCAGAAGTATTGTATTCATTACATTAAAAATTTGAGTTTTTTACAGAAGAAATATCTTGCCTACCAATACATTAAGTTACAAGATTTTTTTATGAAAAAAAAGAGAAGAGAGAAATCCTATGTCTTCATCCTCAAGCAACCCCTCCAATCTTTGCTTGCTATCCATGCTTCATGTTCATGAAAAGAGAAAAGGAGAAGTTTGTTAGTAATTCAAATATTCAGAAATAAACAAAACATACAAGGTAATCTTAAATTCATCATCAGGGTGGTTTCTGTTGAATCATAAAAGAAGGGTTTGTATTCTAAGGCCTCATGCAATCCTTGCTTAATCATTGGTCTGAGAATTTCTAGTTTGCAAATCACAAAGTACAAATTTGGTTCACAAACAAGCAGCAAACAAGGCAAGCTGCAACCAACTGCAGGCCAGCAAACAAGGAAAGTTGCAACCAACTGAAGGGCAGGCAAGCAGAACCAGCAAACAAGGCAAACTGTCAAAACAGAACCAGCAAACAAGGCAAACTGCTGAAAAACAAAATTTGTGCAACAATCTAAAAAGTATCAAAAGGTCAGAAAAGAGGGTTTTTGATTCTAAAGGCCTCAAACCATGTCAAATTCTATCCTAGGCCCATTATCATTGCAAAACAAAGCTTGGCCCACAATAAATAATTCCAAACATATTCCCAGACTATTAGCCAAATCCAAATCAAGAAATTCAAGCCCAATAGAGGCCTCAAAGCAGTGTCCTATTACTGGCCTAAAAGTGTGTTTGCAAATCACAATAACTTGGTTCACAAGCAAAGGAAAACAGAAAATCAAGCCTCATACATACTTCACAAAGGCATAACTACATCATTGGCTAAGAAGTAATCTGTTGCAAATCTCAAGCATTTGGTTCACAAAAAGTAAAGAGGAAATCAGAAAGAAAAAGCCTCATGTTGATTCAAATCAGAAAAATATCAGACCAACAACAACCTCAAAATTGCAAAGTCATGTCATAGGCCTAGAGTGTTTCACTACAAATCTCAAGAACATTTTGTTTGGTTCATAGCAAATACAATACACAACAAAAGAAGGCAGCAAAGTCAGAAAAGTATAAACAAGTATAGAAAAAATGTAAAAGGAAAAGTAGCAGTCAGCCAACCAAAGGACAACTACTTGATTTGTTAAAATATAGCAAGTACAAAGCCAGCAAAAGTCAGCATCCACCATAAATGAATAACACAACCAACAAGCAAAGTCAACTGGCAATTTGATTTATCAGAAAAAAGGTACAAGCAGCAAAAGCCAGTATTTTATCCATCACTAAATCAATATAAGACAGGGAAATAATACTAAGCAAAAAAGAAGTTTTTTTGGGCCAACAAGAAGAAAACACAAGAAGAAAAATTCTAGCCATTTTTCTCATCCTTCAAAGCTTATTGTCAACAATTCACAGCATACCAAAACACAGCAAAGAAGGTAATTTCTTAAAACTGTTTCAATATGCAAATGTTCTGAAAACTTTTTCTTGCACAAAGCATACAATTTAGGGCCAATCAGAAACCAAAGTAGGAGAAGGTAAACAGGGCCAAAACCCTAAGTAAAATCATCATCACCAAAATAGAAACAAAAAAATCACAGCAAACAGAAGTACAAACCCTAAACCCTTTTTATCATCATCTTCAAGGGAAGTCTAACCCCTCAGAACTAGCGAAGAGATAAGAAAGGAAAGATCTCACCAAATCATGTAGAAGAAGAAAATCGGAACCCCTAGGGTTCCGGTCGTCCCATTTTAGATCTAGGCCGAATCTTGTGTTTTCTGCAAAATCAAACGCCAAATTAATGATTAGGAGGAAGAGAGGAAGAGATTGATGTAAAAAAATTGAAGTTTTGAACCCAGCCGCCGCCATCACCGCCGCGAGGCGATTTCCGGCGCGGCCTCTACTTCTTCTCCGGTGAAGGAACCTCAGAGAGTGAGCGAGAGAATCAGAGAAGTGAGAGAGAGAAACAAATTGGCCAAATGAGACCACGTCTCATGAACCTAGTTGTTTTGTTTAAAATAACCAGGCCCCCTCATATTAGGCCCAAACCATTAAAACTAAGCCCAACCCCCCTTAGGCTCGCTACACCCCCCAGCCCTTCATAAAATCTGACTTTTTATTTATTTTTCTGCCCAACAGATTTTTTTTTGTTTCTTTCTCCAAACACCCTTTCTAATTGTTAACCCCCCTGACTTATTTTTATATATTTTATTTTTCTTTACTTTCTTTTAATGACTATTATTAATATCATTATAATATTTATTTTTATAAATAGAAATCTCAAAAAATATATTATTTATGCATACATATTAAATATATTCATAATTGTTTAATAGACTAAAACATTTTCTTGTGAAAATTAATTTTTTTTCAAAATTAATTAAATAATTAGATTAGGTTTATTCTTATTATTTATTTAGAAATTTGTTTCCTTAAACTAGTTTCTTTTTCTAACATAATTCTAATTTTCTTTTTAGTTAGTTATTTTTTATTTTAAGTTAATTAAGTCAAAACAAAATCCATTTCCTTATTCATTCATACTTGTACATTATATTCATTTCACTTCTTGTACATTATATTTACATTTGTTTCTTTGTACATTTGATAAATTCGATATGGTTGTAGTAGATAATTAGAGTTTTACTTTCTTGCAATCCCCATTCATAAATTGTATACCCCCTCTCACAAAGTGTTGTAATAGCGTAGTAATCTTTAAATTTCGCAATTTATCGCTTTTATATAACATGCTAGTAATTAAGGTTTGTATGGCAAGATAAAACCAATCAAATAGAAAACCCTAATTCAAGACAAAATCAAGCATGAAAATGACACACTTGTACACAAACACCCCTAGGGTTACTCCACTCAATTGCCTTATACAAAATGGCCTTATTACGCATGTAAGGTATCTTAGCAAAACAAACAAAAACAAGATTATAGTCCCTCGATGACGCTATTCAAGTTGACTTACAAAATGATCTTAGTCCATCAAAAAATGCTAAGATACTTTGCAACATTGCTAATCATGGTTATACGATGACCCACGCCCGTACCATTTACATCCAAAGATAGGGTTGCTTACCAAATCAATGGTAAGACAACAATATCGAAGGAAAATAAAATGAACAAGAAATACATTTGAGTAGGTAGTTTGCACTTAATTACTTGCTCCATTTCAAACAAATATTCTTGCTATTTTCAAAACAAACACACACATTTCCAAACATCTTACAAACATTGAAAACATTTTCAAAAAGACAAACATCTTCGTATACATTCTTTCGAACGAGAATCATTACAAAGATTGCCTAAACGATGGACTCTTTTACAAAATACTTTCAAAAACCACACAAAGCACAATTTCAAACAACAAAAGCAAGTGATCTAGCAAGTAACTAAGAGCCCATGGAAAACCATGGATGAAAAGGGTGATAATACCTTCCCTTTTCATAATCTACCCCCCGAACTCAAGAAACAATCTCAATGGTCTTTCCTGTGCTTTTTCACCTTTCCTTTTGGATAAAAGAAAAGTCGGTGGCGACTCTTGCTAACCGTAACATTTGCGATAAAATGCAAAACCTCCAAGTCAGTTCTCTAACCGTATCACAGAACTGGAGACTCTGCTGGGGAAAATTCTAATAAGTGGGGTTACCTTAGGGATAGATCACATTTACTTGCTTACATTGTTTGATTTGTATGCTTTACATTATGGTTCTTTGTTTGGGTTTAAATCCTCTACCCGGATTTGGGAAACATTATAGGTAAGTAGCAATACGTTGTGGAAACTGTGCGGGGTATACCGACATGGTCTAAGCAATAGCTACATTAGTGCGACATATTTGTGGGTACCGATAGCCTTTGAGTTAATCAAAGAGAATACGGGGCCGTTGAGTGATGTCATGAAGCACTAATGAACTTCTAGAACCTTTACTTGACCAACTTGGCCTTTAGGATGTAGTGAGATGACTGACTTTGGTGCAGTCCGAAGTTGGTAGATACTCGATACTACACTCATTAAGGGTTGGTTTCTTGGGATATTTCGGTCTCCATTAAAGAGGCTTGAGCTGAAACAATGACCAAGGAAACAATCCAGTGATATTGAGCTCCTTAGAACCCGGTTACTATTACTTGGACAGGTTTAAGCCAACTAAACTTCAAGAGAGTACTTACCTATAAAACTCCATGCAAGCTTAAACTAAGGACTTGTTTGCTTTGCTTGTATATGCATACTTGCACATAACATCATGGACATCATGAACATCATATACATCCACTAACCATTCCAAGGATTTTTGGATTCATCTTTGTTCTTGTTTTGTAGGAAATGGATTCACTTCGCAGGAAAACTATTCAAGTCAACCTTGTAAGAGTTCCTCCACAACTTAAGGAGATAGCTTCTAGGATTCCTGAGAACTCTCCATTCACCGAGAGACATGGTCTTCTACTCAACTTGGTCACCTCTAACACAGATGAGGATATAATGAAGGTGCTCTTTCAGTTCTTTGATCCTTTGCACCATTGCTTCACATTTCCCGACTATCAACTTGTGCCTACTTTGGAAGAATTCTCCCAACTCTTTAGGATTCCCATTCTTAATCAACTACCTTTCAGCTGTACGGAAAGAGATCCAAACCAGAAGAGATTTCTCAAGCTCTACACTTTCACTCATCTGATGTCACGACCCATTGGGAAACAAGGAGTGGTGTCAAAGGTTTCTTAGCAAAGTTCCTGTTTGAGAAATCCCAAAGCTGTTGGAATTCCATAGACTTGCAAGCCTTTGAGGAAATTATGGCTCTCCTCATCTATGGGATGGCTTTGTTTCCAAATCCCGACCAACTCATAGATGTGAACGCTGTCAAAATGTTCATATCATGCAACCTGGTGCCTACATTGCTAGGGGATATCTTACACTCTTTTCACACTCACACAATGAGGAAAAGAGGTGTCCTTATGTGTTGCACTCCTCTCTTGGCAAGATGGTTTATTTCTCATCTTCCCCAATCAGTCATAAAGAATGAGCAAGGATTAAGGTGGTCACAAAGGTTGATGACACTCAAACATTCAAATATTCATTGGTGCTCTCGATCCAAAGAGAATGTTATCATCGTCGACCGTTATGGAGAATTCCATAATGTCCCTCTACTTGGCATTAGGGGAGGAATCACCTACAACCCATGCTTAGCCTTAAGATAGTTTGGTTGCGCCCAAAGGGATGGCCCGTACGAGATGCTGATTCAAGGTTTGGTATTCGACTACGACAACGACGATCAAGGTCTTCGCCAGAGATTTATCCGGGCTTGGAGGATGTTAAAAAAGGTGGATAGCAAGACTTTGGGGCACAAGAATTCCATCCCTCTTGAGCCTTACCTCAAATGGGTACGAACTCGTGCTCAGAGTCTTATGATGCCTTACCCCTCCATTCTCCCGGTAATTATTGAGCATGTTAATGAAGGAGATGTTCCATACACTATCCTACATCCTGACATGCCCACATCTCTTGAAGACCTACAAAGGGATTGGATACAGATCAAAGGAGAGCAAGATACTTTCGAAGCCCAATTCTACGCAAGCGAGAAGAAGGTTTTGGAACTCACTAGACTGCTTCATGAGGAGCGGACCCTGAATACCTACATTGCACCAAAGAGGATGCGTACTACTTTTTTATCTTAGATTTTTGTATTATTTTGTCCAAGGGGCATTGATGTACTCAAACTTTAACTTATTAATATAACGTGTGCTTCTTTTTGTCTAAAACAAACTTGAATCTTTGAAATCCTTGAAAACATTGCATATGCATATATCATTCATCATAACATAAACAGGTTTTTCGCAACAAGTCTCATCATCTTTCTACTGTTTATTTCAGTAAGATGGATATCGAGCAAATAGTGAAAGATCTCCAAGCTCAGAATACACAGTTTCAACAATTGTTCATGACCCTAGCCAAAGGGCAAGAAGAATTAAAGACTCTGCTAGCTGAAGAGAGGAAAAAGAAAACAAAGAAGGTAATTTGAGTCTTAAACATGGGGAGAAGATTTCATGGGCAGACAAGAAGTACTTTGAATTTTGCAACAACATCTGGTGAAGGAGAGGGGAAAGGCAAGGAAACAGCGGTCCGTCAGAATCTGAAGAGGAGGAAGACTACCCTGAGGAACAGTATCCTCCAGCTGAGGAACAGTATCCTCCAGCTGATGACAAGTACAAACATCTTGAAGAGCGGTTGAGCGCGATGGAAATACAAAAGGTTCTAGGCTTAGACTTTGAGGAATTGGGACTAGTGTCGGGGATTGTGATTCCTCCGAAATTCAAAGTGCCCATGTTTGCCAAGTATGATGGAGTCTCATGCCCTAAAATGCATCTCTGGTCATATGTGAGAAAAATCCAACCCCATACCGCTGATAAAGACTTAAGGGTGCACTTTTTCTAGGACAGTCTATCTGGAACACAACTCAACTGGTTTTACCAACTAGAAAGAGCCAACGTCCACAATTGGGAAGATCTTTCCGCAACTTTCTACAAGAAATATCAATACAATGCTGATTTGGCACGTACTCGTACTCAACTCCAGAGTACGGCCATGGCTTGCAGTGAAGGTTTCAAGGATTACGCACAAAAATGGAGAGACTTGGCTGAAAGAGTTCAACCCCCTCTGTCTGAAAGGGAATTGGTAGACATGTTTTTAGGCACCTTATCTGGTCCCTTTTTCAACCATTTAATCAGAAGTTCATCTATAGGCTTTACTGAACTAATACTGACCGGAGAGAGGGTGGAAGCTGGCATAAAAAGTGGAAAGATTCAGAAGGATTCATCTTCTTCTACAGCTGTAAGGAAGCCTTTCATCGGGAAGACAGAGATAGTTATTGTATATCCGCAAAGAAACCAAGAGAGGGTTGAACGCCGACCAATGGTGGGGGCTATTATGATTCCAAAACCTACGTCTGATCAACAAAAAAGTAATCAACCAAGGGTTGAAAGGCCAGTCAGGAAATTCACCAGAATTAACATGACTCTGTCTCAAGTATTATCGCATCTTCTGAGATCCAACTTGGCAACCTTGAAAGAAGCTCCAAAAAACCCCAATACAACATCCCCTCATTATCATCCCAATGCCCGTTGCGCATATCACTCTAAAAGTCCTGGTCACGATACTAATAACTGTTGGGCCTTGAAGAACAAAATACAAGACCTCATTGAAGCAAAAGAAATTGAGTTTGATGCGCCCGAGAAGCCAAATGTCATTTCTGCTCCTATGCCCAGACATGGTCACAATACCAATGCCATTGAAGAAGATTTGTTTGTTACCACAGTTGATGAACTCATGACCCCACTTCCAACCATTAAGATAAACTTGTTGAAAGCCGGTGTGTTCCCGGGCTGTAATGAAGTTTGCCATCTCTGCTTATCCTCACCACTTGGTTGTTCTTCGTTGAAGGCAGACATTCAGTGCCTGATAGATAACAAAGAGATTTTGTTTGAAAAAACTGTTGTTTCACCTTTTCCTGTTAAAGATATTTCTATCATTACCATTTCCGCCAATTCTTCTAGGGTCTCCACCAAAAGACCCGTTAGAATTACATCAGTTCCGAAAGCAGCTCCTTTAGTAATCACAATGCCTGGGCCAGTCCCATATGAATTAGATAAAACCGTGTCGTGGAATTACGGAGGGGACATTTACTACCATGACATCAAACAAGATTGTCCGGCCACCGAAGATATAAACTCCGGAGAAGAAGATTCTGACATCAGTAATATTGCCAAAACTAGCAAAATTACCCGAAGCGGTAGGATCTTTTCTCCAGAAATTGATCCCCCAAAAGCAGTTTTTGGACCCGTGATCATCCATGTGGCTGCTCCAAAGGTTACTTCTGTACCCATAATCATCTATGCAAGTGCTCCTATTGACGAAGCCGTCACAACTCCTAGTATCATTCCTACCAACACTCCCGCTGCCGAGACTCAAGGAAAGAGTATTCAGGTGGAGCGTGTCCGGACGAAGGCTCAATCACTGACTATCCCTGAGACATCCAAGAAAGAAATTGAGGAGATCCTAAAAATTATAAATAGGAGCGACTACGATGTAGTTGAACAATTGGGACAAACTCCTTCCAAAATCTCCATGCTGGCATTACTACTGTGTTTCGAGGCACATGTGAAAGCCTTGGTGAAGTTCCTAAAAACAACCCATGTTCCTCAAAAGACGTCTACTGATCAATTCCAAGACTGTGTGGCCAGCTTGACAGCGGATAACGGCCTAGGCTTCTCGGATGCTGATCTGACACCGAGGGGAAGAAAGCATAATGAGGCGTTGCATGTCTCGGTGGAGTGTAGGGGCACAACTTTGTCACTGGCTCATCTTTGAATGTATTACCGAAAAAAGCTCTTGACAGACTTGACTGCGAGGGATTGACGTTAAAGCCAAGCAACATAGTAGTAAGGGAATTTGATGGCTCGAAGAGAATGGTGCATGGGGAAGTGGATATCTCCATAAAGTTTGGAACTCAAACTTTCAATTCCACCTTTTATGTAATGGACAACTGCCCTTTGTATTCATGCTTTCTAGGCCGGCCATGGATCCACAATGCTGGCGTTGTCACCTCTACATTGCACCAGATGCTGAAATATCCAATTCAAGGGAAGATTATCATTGTCCATGGAGAGGAAGAATACATGATCAGCCATCTCAATTCCTTCAGATATGTGGAATTGGACGGCGAATTTGTTGAAACTCCATTTCAACACTTCGAAGAGGTCCCGCAAGAGGTGGCAGTGACCAAGACTGTGTCCCAGATTCCCAAGATTACAAGACCTTCACTCTGGATGACATCACTAAAAGACGCTGTGATACGGTGGGAGAACTGACTTGAGGGTTTTGCGTTTGATTGCAAATGTTGCGGTTAGCAAGAGTCTCCACCGACTTTTCTTTTTTCCAAAAGGAAAGGTGAAAAAGCACAGGAAAGACCTTTGAGATTATTTCTTGAGTTAGGGGGGTATATTATGAAAAAGGAAGGTATTAGCACCATTTTCATCCATGGTTTTCCATGGGCTCTTAGTTACTTGCTTAGATCACTTGCTTTTGTTTGTTTGAAATTGTGTTTGGTGTGGTTTTGATAGTATTTTGTAAAAGAGGCCATTCGTTTAGGCAATCTTTGTAATGATTCTCGTTCGTAAGAATGTATACAAAGATGTTTGTCTTTTTGAAAATGTTTTCAATGTTTGTAAGATGTTTTGAAATGTGTGTGTTTGTTTTGAAAATAGCAAGGATAGTTGTTTGAAATGGAGCAAGTAACTAGAAGTAATCTACCTACTCAAATATCTTTCTTGTACATTTTCTATTCTTTTGACATTGTTGTCTTACCATTGATTTGGTAAGCAATCCTATCTTTGGATGTAAACGGGACGAGCGTGGGTCATCGTATAACCATGATTAGCAATGTTTGCAAAGTATCTTAGCATTTTGAGGGACCAAGATCATTTTTGTAAGGCAACTTTTGAATAGCGTCATCGAGGGACTATGATCTTTATATTTGTTTATTTTTCCAAGATACTTCGCATGCGTAATATGGCCATTTTTGTTTTAGGCAACCAAGTGGAGAAACCCTAAGGATGCTTGTGTGCAAGTGTATCATTTTCATGCTTTGATTTTGTCTTGTATTTAGGGTTTTCTATTTTTGCTTTGTTTTGATCTTGTCATACAAACCCTAATTACTAATCATGGCATATAAAGCGATAAATTGCGTAATGTAAATATTTCTAAGCTATTACAACAATTTATGGGAGGGGGGAATACAAATTTGAATGGGGATTTGAAAGAATGTAAAGCTAAATAAATTATTACAACCAAATCGAATTTGTATGAATTAGAATAAATATAATACAATATTTAAAAATGCAACACAATGTATATGTAAGAAAATATTTGTTTTGTTTTTTATGTAAAAGAATTTTTAATCTAAACCTAAAAATGTAGGGAAAAGAAAATAATTTTTAGAAGGGAGTCCTAACCCTAATTTTTATTTTAAAAGAAAATGAAGTTTATATGTATTATTATATTTCTTTTTTAAGTATTTTTTGTATTAAAATAATAGATAAGTTTGTATGAAAATATAAAAAATTTATATATGCAAAAATAAATATTTATAAGTATGAAATGAGAAATAAATAAGTAAATTAAATTAAATATATTTTTGATCATATTTTACAAGTTTTTAATAAAATGCATGATTTATTTTTAAAGATAAAATAAATTTTTTATGTGAAAAATAAACTAAAACAAAATAAAAATACAATATGATTAATTTACATTTTTTGGATTTTTATTTATTAAAGAAAATATTAATGAAAACAAAAATTAAATTAAATAAAAAGTTTTATGGAAAATAATGGTTAGGGGGTATAGCAAGCATATTAGAGGCGGCCTGCAAGCAAAAAAAATTGTGGCCCAAACAATGGAGGCCCATCCTGCAAAAAAGTCACAAAACTGAAAAATGGCAAAATATGAAAAAAACAAAAGTAGCGCCCAGGTTCGAACCCAGGACATGGGTCTCACCAGCGTGCTACTTTGCCACTGGGGTGGCTATACATCCATTGTCTTATGGAAAGCAAAAATAATATAACCCGAAACAAGTCCTTGCCCTGTACTTCATCTTCTTCCTCAAGCTTGGCCAGACATCCTGTAACTCTCTTATACTTCCATGAAAATGAAAACTCATAACATAAAAATTGTAGTACTTGAACTCACGATTCCAACCATATAAGTTATGTGAACTATCAATCAAAGATCAAAGAGAATTTTAACAGTCCTAAATTTTAACCTAATATTTTCAGAAATTTCAAGTTCCAAATTCTTTCAACTCAAGTAAAATCAATGCAAGATAAAGATATGTACAGTTTCGTTATGATGAATGTTACATTTTTTATTCACAAATCGTGGCCTAAGGTTTCCTGTACAAGGAGATAGAGTTTGAGATTTTACCTCCTTCAGTTAGAATCATGGATGGAACTGGAGTGAGTTTGATGGAGGCTTGATGCTTGCTTGAGCTTCCTTGAACTTCCCTGAACGTATTCCAACCCTTGCTTTGCTCTGAGAGTGCCTGAAACTCCTTGGCCAAGTCAAACTGCAAGCTCTAAAATCAAAAATGGCAGATGGTGGAAAAGTGATTACAGAACAGGGATGAAGTTTTGGATTGGTTTGATATCAAATATGTAAGATATTTGAATGATCAAAACTCAAAACGCACGAGTCAAATGGAAGATGGGTGTGCTTATGCAAAAACTACAGGTTTGGACAGATTTTTGGTGTTTTTATGGTTGTTAGTGTTTTAGGCCTTTGCTAATCGTCCTATGTGCTGTATTATATTTTTATATTAGTATAGAATTGGTTTGATGTCAACCCTCTAACAGTTGTGCCTCTTCTAGCCTTTTTGCAACTTTTCTTGCATTTGAAGTAAAGTGAAGGGACAATGCTTGCCATGCTTGTACTTGCTCCTTTAGGGTTATTATCACCTTGTAAAATTTGCCTTAAACCTGTGAGACTTGTATGTGCAAAGGGGACAAGTCCAATGCTCAAGATTGTAAAGTTGGCAAAAGTTGTGCTTTTCCAAAATGACAATGGTCACTTTTTGCCATAAATGGAATTGGAAGTTGGATAATGGTTCTAAGGCATGGATAAAAGCTTTGTCAAATGAGTAAGCATTTAATTAAGGAGTGAGGAATAAGTTTGGGACCTGTAAAGCATGGATTAGGCAGCATAGGTACTGATTGCAACTTTGTTCTTCATGAAATGGCTTGGACAAAAAGTGAGAAATTGCCAACTTCATCTCTTCGATTTTCCGTACTCAAAAATGATCTTGAGGAGTTCTTTGACATTTTGGAAAGCTTGAAATGTTCTCTATAACTCATATTTGAAATGCATTTTTAGATACCTCTTGGAAATAGGTGAAAAACTGCCATGAAGTTGGGTCAAAAACCTGCCTAAACTAGGGCAAAATTTCACTAAGTTATTTAGTTCATGACCATGTATTCATAAATTTATATCTTGAGATCCAAGCATCTTTAGGGAAACGTGTGTGAAGAAAAGTTGTATATTTCATGGAGGTCTACAACTTTCATGTTGGGAACTTTCCTTGAATCATTATGCATCATGATGAAAAAGTGGCCTAAAGTTGAGAAAAAATAAGAAATTTTCTATAGTTAGAAAATTTTCTAAGTTAAGAAAAATTTCAAATTCAAACCCTAATCTTCAAACTTGGATTTCTTGATGAACAAGTTTCACATCTTGACATGTTTTGATGAAGTATGACCCTTGGCACTAGATTTTGACCAAAAAGTCAAAGTTTGACTTTTCAGTGTACAGTTGACTTTTGATCAGTTGACTGCAAACTTCATCTGTCAATCTAATGAAATTGAAATGTTTTGGGCCATGTAATTAGGTAAAGATGATGAAATTGAATCCTTGAAATCATGCTTTAACTCAATTGGTCACTTTCTAGGTTAAAAATCAGAAATTGCCCTTCCTCAGTCAAAACCCTAATTTTGACCATTTTGCCCTTTTGATGATTTGATCAAAATTCTCGAGGAATTGTAATCCAAACATGATCAAATGATACATATGAGTCTAGAATGTTGATTTGGATCAAAAATTATGAACTTTGAATGTAAATTGGCCATGGTTGACTTTTTCCCCAATACAACTGATTTTTAGGTCAATTGTCCAATTGACTGAGCAAAAGTGTGATCCAAGGCTTGAAACTTGACATGAGTAAACTTGGGGTTCCATAATGTTGTTTGAAAGTCACATGAAGCATTGATAGTCCAAAAATCCTTGTGCAATCTCAAACCCTAATTTTGGGTTATCAGTGCAAGAAGATATGCCTTGAGCTGACCAAACCATAATCCAGTCTTGAGTCAAAGAAACCTTGTGAGAAAAATCTTGATATATGAGAGGGAAAATTTTGGGGTACAACAGAAGCCAAAGCAGTGGTAGAGGAAGGTGGATGCACCATCTGGGGGAAGCTTCTGAATATCCCGTATAAGTCTGACAAGTTTGTCCTAGGTTTCACTTCAAGTGCTCAAAAGGTTGTACATCGTGCCTGTGCTGTAGGGCTACCCTTGTAGATTAGCAACCATGAGGTCAACGCGGTAGAGGATGGTGAATATGATTACGACCTGGAGGATTGGATCTTTCCGACTGTCAATGGAGGGCTCAGCAATTGGGAGGCTAGAGACTTAGTCCCAATCACTTTTGTCCCACAGTAATTTCTTTACATTTTGTTGGATCTGTAATATTCAAAAAAAATCCGCACTCTTAAAACCTTGTGTCTTACCCGAGGCACAATGGTCAATTCGTAAGGGTTATTATTTCATCTTCATATGACATCAATGAATCATGGACGTTTTCGCATACAAACTTTTGTGCTCATTGTTTTTATTTTACATTTTATTTTATTTCAAAGATAGCTATACCCTTACACACACCCACACTCACAATGCAAGTATCCATCCATTTTGGATCCCATGGGTAACGATACTGTTATGCCCTTTCGTGACTCTGAGAATCTAATCTACCAAGTCGAAGACGAAGGTGAGGAAGATTGTGAAGTACCAGGGGAACTTGCCATACTGCTACAATAAGAGGAGAGAACCATTCATCCTCACGAGGAACCTGTGGATACAATCAACCTGGGTACCCAAGAAGACAAAAAAGAGGTCAAGGTGGGTGCCAATCTGGAACCCAGTGTCAAGGAGCGTCTGATTCAGTTGTTACATGATTATGTTGAAGTTTTTTCCTGGTCATATGAAGACATGCCAGGACTTTATACAGACATTGTGGTACATCGTCTGCCTACAAGAGAAGATTGTCCGCCAGTAAAGCAAAAGGTTCACCACATGAGGCCTAATATGTCATAAAAGATTAAAGCAAAGGTCATGAAACAATTCAGCGTTGGATTCTTGGTTGTCACTTTCTACTCTCAATGGGTTGCCAACATTGTTCCCGTACCTAAAAAAGACGGCAAAGTACGAATGTGTATGGACTACAGAGATTTGAATAAGGAGAGCCCTAAGAATGATTTTCCACTCCCCCACATTGATATCCTAGTTGACAATACGGCACAACACAAAGTGTTTTCCTTCATGGACGGATTCTCAGGTTATAACCAAATCAAAATGGCACCTGAGGACATGGAGAAAACAAAATTTGTCACACAGTGGGGCACATTCTGCTACAAGGTGATGTCGTTCAGACTGAAGAATGCTGGGGCAACCTATCAGCGTGCCATGGTAGCTTTATTTCATGACATGATACATCATGAAATAGAGGTCTACGTAGACGATATGATAGCCAGATTGCGAATAGAAGAATAGCATCTTGATCACTTACAAAAACTGTTTGAGAGACTAAAGAAGTACAAGCTGAGGTTGAATCCAAACAAGTGTACATTTGGGGTACGGTCTGGTAAACTCCTAGGTTTTGTCGTCAGCAACAAAGGTATCGAGGTCGATCCTGCCAAAGTTAAAGCAATACAAGAGATGTCTGCTCCTCGTACTGAGAAGGAAGTCAGAGGATTCTTGGGATGTTTGAACTATATTGCCAGATTCATTTCTCACCTGACAGCTACTTGTGAGCCAATCTTCAAGCTCTTGAAGAAAGATCAAGTAGTCAAATGGAATGATGAGTGCCAATTTGCTTTTGATAAAGTCAAAAAATACTTACAAGAGCCTCTTGTATTGATGCCACCAGTCGAGGGAAGACCGTTGATCATGTATCTAACTGTTTTAGAAAATTCAATGGGGTGTGTATTGGGCCAGCATGATGAGTTCGTCCGAAAAGAGCACGCTATTTATTACCTGAGCAAAAAGTTTACCGACTGTGAAACCCGATATTCACTACTCAAGAAAAATTACTATGCTCTGGCATGGGCTGCTCGCCGGCTAAGACAGTATATGCTGACTCATACTACCTTGTTGATATCTAAAATGGATCTGATAAAATACATCTTCGAGAAGCCTGCTCTTTCTGGGAGAATAGTGAGATGGCAGATGATCCTAACAGAGTACGAAATACAGTATACTACCCAGAAAGCTATAAAGGGCAGTGTACTAGTTGATCACCTCACTCACCAAGTTGTAGAAGACTATTAGTCCATGAAGTTTGAATTCACGGACGAAGACATCATGACGTTAGACAACTGTGAAGAAATCAGCCATATGACGGACCTGAACAAGGATCCTGATGGACCCTATTCTTTGATGGAGCCTCCAATGCACTAGGAAATGGTATTGGTGTTGTACTCATATCTCCGGAAGGGTGTCATACTCCCTTTACTGCCAGACTTTGCTTCAATTGTATAAACAACATGGTAGAATACGAAGCGTGCATATTTGGTCTCAGAGCTTCCATAGACTTGGGGATCAAATCATTGGATGTATTCGGAGACTCAGCCTTGGTCATCAGTCAGATCAAAGGGGAATGGGACACCAAACACCCTAACCTTATCCCTTATAAAGAACATGTTTTGACATTGCTACCGCATTTTGAGAAGATTACCTTCGAGCATTTCTTGCGAGAAGAAAATCAGCTAGCAGACACTCTAGCCACAATGTCATCTATGTTTAAACTTAATTGGGATAACGAGGCTCCCCAGATCACCATTGAACGAATGGATGAACCAGCACACTGTCACGAGATTAATACTGAAGAAGTAGTGGACCATCCTTGGTTTCATGAAGTCAAGAAGTATCTCGAGGCTCAAGAATATCCAGAAGGAGCTTCAGTTAATGACAAAAAGTTCTTAAGGAGATTCTCTGATAAGTTCTTCCTTAGTAACGCCATCTTGTATAAATGCAATCATGACTCTGTGTTACTTCGGTGCGTAGATAAGGTTGAAGCTGAAAGGATCATGGCTAAATTGCATGAAGGTACTTTTTGTACCCATTCCAGTGGGCATACGATGGCAAAGAAAATCCTACGGGCCGACTATTACTGGTCCACCATGGAAGCAGATTGCTATCAACACTCTCGAACCTGCCATAAGTGTCAGATTTATACTGACAAGGTGCATGTACCTCTGGTTCCTCTGAATGTCTTGATGGCTCCTTGGCCTTTTGCTATGTGGGGAATTTATATGATCGAGGAAATCAAGCTGACAGCTTCAAATGGACACCTCTTTATCCTAGTGGCCATTGACTATTTTACAAAATGGGTGGAGGCAGCTTCTTTCGCTTCTGTTACTAAGAATGTTGTTTCCTGTTTCATCAGGAAAAACCTTATTTACCGGTACGGTATCCCGGAAAGGATCATCACTAACAATGGTACAAATCTTAACAACACTATGATTACCGCATTGTGCGAGAAATTCAAGATTGAGCATCACAATTCTTCTCCCTACCGGCCAAAGATGAATGGTGTTGTAGAAGCTACAAATAAAAACATTAAAAAGATCATACAGAAAATGACAGTCACATACAAATACTGGCATGAGATGTTACCATTAGCTCTCCACGGGTATCATACCACGGCTCGCACATCAACTGGGGCAACACCTTATTCTTTGGTATACGGCATGGAAGTTGTCTTGCCTATCGAGGTTCAGATCCCCTCTTTGAGGATTATGAAGGATGAAGGGTTAAACAGAGACGATTGGATCCAGACTCGACTTGATAAACTGAACTTGATTGATGAAAAGAGGCTTATTGCTGTTTGCCATGATCAAATGTATCAAAAACGAATGATCAAGGCTTTCAACAAGAAAGTCAGACGCCAGGTGTATCAAGTTGGGATCTAGTGATCAAACGCATCATCTTGCCACAAAGTGATCCCAGGGGCAAATGGACTCCTACCTATGAAGGACCATTTGTAATCAAAAACATTTTCTCTGGTGAGGCAATGATCTTGACCACCATGGATGGCGACGACCTGCCACATCCTGCGAACGCGGACATAGTCAAAAGATACTACGCATAAGAAACATGCTAGGTTTACATACCTAGGCAAAACAAGGGCATCCCGGCGAACCAAAAGGTTCGGGCAAAAGTTAGGGATAAAACAAAAATTTGTACACCCGGCAAGTTGAAAACCCGAAAGGGCGACTTGGGCAAAAAAGAGTTTCCCGGTGGACTGAAAACCCGAAAGGGAGGTCTAGGCAAAAGTTAGGGAATTAAAGCGTATGACTATATCCCGTCGGATCACTTTAACAAACAATCTTTGGCTTCCACTGACAAACTCAAGGGTTCTGATCAATTCAGTCATCTTCGAACAAGGCAACAGATAGACAAGATGCTCAGAGATACGAAGACTATAGTAGAATGGGAACCCCATGGGATTATTACACATAGCTATCTTTCTTTGTATCAAATTTTTCTTGTTTTACGACAACATTCTCTTACTAGAATGTTTGTCTCCTTTGTACAAAAATATTTACTCAAAGTCAATACAAAGATATCCCTTTGAAAGTGCAAAAACTATTTGTCTTTTTCTTTACGCTTGTGTTTTATTTGCAAAAACGTCCAATGATTCCTTGTTGAACATATACATCTGAACATAATTATTGTTTACAAATAAACAAAATGTGAAAGACGATTACTAATAGGTTGAAAGGATATGGAAATGTCTCTAGGCTATTCCATAAGTAATCCCTTGTAGTACGTCATTTAAATCCCCAACGGGACACAGTTTCAAATTGTTGATCCCCAGTAGAAGTTGTCAAATTTCTCGGGACTCCCCAACAGATTTTACAAGCAATACATGGCATTGCCCTTACAACATAATTTATTTCTCTCGGCAAGAAATCCATCAGAACTTAGGCTTCAAGATATGAAGACTCACATATCCTCAGCAGCATTCAGGGATTTATTTTCCTCAATCCAACAGCAATGCAGCAGATCAACTCACATACGCATACATGGCATCCATGAATCATGAACATTGATAAAACGATTGCATCATATCATACATTTCATGCAACATGGCTTTGCATTTTAGCTAACATTTTACCCTTTTCAGGATAAGATTAACAGCTACCATTAACAATGGTTAATCTAGAGGTACAGTTTAGATACGCTTCAGACACGGATGCCATTCTGATACTCATTCAGATTTCAATACAGATACACTCCAGACACGGATGCCATTCTGATAATCATTCAGATTCAACTCTCAGATACAATTCAGATACGCTCCAGACACGGATACCATTTTGATACTTATTCAGATTCAGATTTAAGATACGCTCTAGACACGGATGCCATTCTGATACTCATTCAGATTTCAACACAGATACGCTCCAAACGCGGATGCCATTCTGATAATCATTCAGATTCAACTCTCAGATACAGTTCAGATACGCTCCAGACACGGACGCCATTCTGATACTTATTCAGATTCAGATTTCAGATACAGTTCAGATACGCTCTAGATACGGATGTCATTCTGATACTTATTCAGCTCCAGATTTCAGATACAATTCAGATACGCTCCAGACACGAACATCATTCTGATACTTATTCAGATTCGGACTACAGATACAGTTCAGATACGCACCAGATACGGATGCCATTCTGATACTTATTCAGATTCTACTTTCAGATACAGTCTGGACACAGATTTCATTCTGGCTCTCATTCAGTACATATCTCAGATGCGAGTCAAATACAATCATTTTCGAATACTATTTTGTTGCTTATTTGAGACCCCTTTTGGTTCAGGAAAACCTCTCAATAATTATTCTGATTCATTCCCGATTGAAACCAAGGCTAGACTTGGTCCATTTTCTGTTAACAGGTCACCCTTGGATGGCATCGGTAAGCCCATCTCCGACAGTTATCCCTCAGTTCAACCAATGGCATCTTTAAGCCCGTTCCTGATACAATAGATTTAAAACATCACTTTTTACACCAGCAAGTGCAAATTTTTGGGCACTTTAGTGTTAAATCATCTTCCACTTTCCAGCTATGAATGGCGAGCATTCCAATCTCGCTCTTTCAAGTTTAAGAAGATTGAACAGGGGTAGTTGTTGTACCCCAAAATTTGCCTTCCAATTTTTTTTTCATGCAAGATATTTACCCTAGGGTTCCTGTACACTCAATTGGCTCAAAGGTCGACCAGACAACTTCTCTTCCTAGGCAGCAAATTAATAACTAGGGTTTAGGATTTTCTCAGAGATAGTTAAGTTTTAGGGTTGCTGAAGTTTGTTAATTCTACAAGGCTGGCTAATGTTCTTGAAACATATTTGATATATAATGAAGTCCTATTGGAATCAAGAGTGACATGCGAATTCATTATGATTACCAGCTAGCTATTTGAACAAGGATTGAAGATTAATACTTTTTGATCATAAGCCCTTTGAAGTTAAGTTAACCAAATAGAATTGAAACTCTTAAACATCCATTTTGTTTTATAAGTTTGATTGGAGTACAAAGTGTTTTGTTTTGCTTGGTCATCTTTGGTGATTGCTTGAAATACAAGTTACCTAAAACAGGGTTTCTTACTCAAAAAATCCAAATAAGAATTCTATGATTTAAAGTTGAAATTGGTACAATATTTTCAAATCTTATTTGTTGTACCCCAATTTTTGCCCCTAAGATTCCTCTATCATATCATGTCAACTCGATCATAACAAGATCACATTAGGGTTGGTTCTTCCTCTTTTTTCCTATCGTTAAGTTTGCTCTTGAGGAATCTCCAAGCACCTTGGTTGTGTATTTTGTATATGTATTGTTGACTAACTTCTAATCAAAATACAAAAAATATTTGTCTTTGTCTTTGTATATTTTTTGTTTTGTAGGTACCAAGTCGAAGCATCTGACAAATAAGGTTTTCCAGTATTATTTCCCTAAAATCTCTATTTGCAAAGAAAAAGAATTAAAAATATTTCATTTTTCTTTCACTGTACAATCGATTTCTCCTAGAGTGCAATCGATTGCACAAAGTGAATTTTGCACAATTTTTGAAAAAATACACTGTGCAAATCAATTTGCAATATAGTGCAATCGATTTGCATAGAGTGAAAATTTGAAAAAAATCAACATTTTAAAATTGTCAAATTTTGGTTCCAATTTTCCTTCACTTTTGAAAGATGTATCATTAATTCAAATTTTAGTGTCAATCTTTCATTTTTTTTTAAAAAAGAATTATCATTAATTCAAATTTTGGCTCTAATTTTTGAAAGAATTATCATTAATTCAAATTTTGGCTCTAATTTTTGAAAGAATTCATTAATTCAAATTTTGGCTCCAAGAATCAATTACCAAATTACCACTAATCCCAATCCTAAAACTCTATAAATAGAGCTCTCATTTCATTCAAATTTCAAGCTTTTGATAGCCAAATCCACCTTGCTAAAAAATCTCTCAAATCTCTCCATCTACCAAATTCACTCAAAGCTCCATTTTCAAAAAGTTAGTAAGCTTTGCATTGAAGCTTACTAATCTTTGAGCTAAACCTTCATCCAAACACTTTTTCTCCATCAATTATCTACATCCAAGCTTGGTCAATTGATTCTTGTGGTTGAATTGAAGCAAATTCTTGAAGTTGTTTTGATAATTCTCTAGATCTACCTTTGGTAAGTTTGGATAATTCATCTTTCACAATGTGATCTCTTGGTGATCTTTGGGATTGATTCTTTGAGCATTATTTTGTGATTCTAATGGTGTTATTTTCTCATAATTTGATGGAATTTTCGTGCTCAAGTGGATCCATGATCATAAGGTGTTTGATGGAAAGTTTGAACAAGCAATTGCCCTTTTAAAATGCTGTTTTTGCTACTGCTTCTGTGTGCAATCGATTTACATAGTAGTGTAAATCGATTTACACAGCACAATTTTGCATAATTTTTTGAAAATTATACTGTGTAAATCGATTTACATAGTAGTGTAAATCGATTTACACCTGGACAGAATGTATTTTTTGCCTTGTTTTGGGGTAGCTTTGATCCAAAATGCTTTTACTACTCACTCCTTTTGATTGTTGGTTTGGATTGCAATTTTAAATGTCCAATTTGTCTTTAAACTCAATGGACTTTGTAATGTAGATGAAGTTGGATAAATGTTCATCAATTCAAATCTACCTAAGAGTGAATTATTTAATTCATTTTTGGTGCTTTGGATTAATGATATGTTTAGTGCTTTAATCCATCTAGAGGAGTGGTTGAATTTAAAGATGAAAGAATTTTGAAATGGTGATCCAAATTAGCTTATTTCCCTCCCTCTTCATCTTATCCCTTTCTTTTTTAATTGTGCTACATGTTAAGGGATGGTTATCTCTATATCATTTATCCAAATATGAAGTACATAGATTGCTATTGACCGGCCTCAAAATAGGTGCGACTTCTACATAAGTCCACTTACGATTGCTTAACATAGCGCTAAATTTTGTCCCGATTCGAATAAATAATCATTCGTGGCCCAAACTTATGATTGCAAGCCCAAGTATGTTAATTTGATCTCTTTGATCCAATAACCTTGAGATTCATTGTGTAGAGGCTTTGGTTCTGCCAATCCTCTGATGGATCTACAACACCTTTGGTCAACGCGGATCACTTAAACATCGTTGATCATTACATGTTACCTTGTGAGAATTCCAAAATGGATGATATACTTCACAAAAAGCAAATGCAACTTGTTGTGTAGAGGATTTGGTTCTACCAATCCCCTAATGAGTTCCAAATGCAAGTTTCAAGATGGTCATCCAACTAACCACTAATTACTAACAATTAACTTTACTTTACGCTTTTATTTTCATGCTTTATGTACCATTTACTTTTAGCATTTTTACATTTCATGCTATTTTCATCTTTGCTCACTTGAGCATTTACTTTTATGTCATTTTTATTTTGCTCACTTGAGCTTTTCTTTCTTTTTAAAGACACCTAATAATCAACATGAACCAGAAAAATCATTAATGATACTTGGACTACATGGTTACTATCCTTTGCATTATGGAGTGATGGACTTCTTGGACTTAGGATTAGAGACCTTGGCCTATCTTGGAGACTTTGTGACTTTATTTGATATGTTGTCTGGAGTTCTTGAGGTTTACCTCAAGACATTGGGTTGTTTGTTTGTTTTGTGTGCAGGTTATTGAGATTACGATCTTTGTTTGTAATCTGGAATTCACCCGTATACAGCCGTTACTCTGTCCAATTTTTGCAAAGACTTAAAACACTTGAAGTTTGATTCTCTCAAGAGGTCTAGTATCCTTGCTTTCTTGGTTTCAATCCGAAGAATGGGAATTCTATATTGACTCATAATGTCAAGTATTGGCTTCTTGTTGGTTAGATGGTTCTTATCCCTAGCTTTTACCTTATGCTTTAGGATAGCCTCTTCTTCTCCTCCCATCTTCTTTAATTTCAAAAATCTTCTCCCTCCTTTTAAAAAAAACTCTTCTTGTTTTGAAACTTGAAACATTTTCATAATAAACTTGGACTTAGGTCCATGCATCTTCGAAACATTTTCATAAATAAATTTCAATCAATTTAATAATACCTTGACCCTTTTTTGTGAGAAGGCTAAAAGTCAATCAATCTCATTTCAAACCATTTTGCCACTTTGGCTTTTTATCTTTAAACTTTTCTCAAAAGATTAGACTCTTGTCAATCCTTGTAGTGATGCAAACAACTATACTTCTATAATATATAGTGAAGTGAGATATTTTCCACTTGGGTGTTGAGTGAGGCATTGTTGATTTTAAAATCCAAGCCATATCCTCCACTTTGAGATGATGCAAATTCTCCTTTCTCATGATTGTGGGTAGTAAGTATGTTTTTCACACGGACAATTGTGATGATGTCTTCTCTCATAAAATTAACCAACACACTTGTGTTTCTAATTTTTAAAAGAGGAACTACGTGTGCCCTGATCCCCTATTGCACGAAAGGTGGTACTTAGGCACTAAAGGTTCGCAACCGCAGCGGGTGCAAAAATCATAAAAATATTTCTTTTCTCACCTCCACCATCCATTTTATATACAACATATTTTTATAGCCAAATATACAGATTTTTTTCAAAGAGGTTCCTGCGGAGTACCGTAGATGTTTATGGTGCTAATACCTTCCCTTTGCATAACCAACCCCCTTACCTTGAATCTTTCCCCCTCTTTTTGGGTTATTCGCTCTTTTCCCATTCCTTTGGAAACAATAAAGCGCAGTAGCAATTTTTATTTTGATTTGTATAAAGTCTAGTCAATCCAATGGCTTAGTCTTGCACATTTCTACCGCTACAGAAAAAAATGGCGACTTCACTGGGAAAAGATTGACCTCTTGCTGGTCCATCCCTAAGTGGGTTAAACATATCTTTGTTTATATCTGTATATGTGCTTTTGTTGTTTATGTGTTATATTTTGTATATATGTTTGTCTGGATTTTCCTGATTTACAGGGGGCTTGGTGATTACTCATAAGTCCTATACCCGGACTTGGGCAAACTTTAAGATAGGATGGGCGGTATAGTCATGTTAACTTTGAGGGAGTAATCCCAAAAAAGGAGGCATGAGATCCCCCACTCAGTGGAGGCCCCTTTGACTGTAGTATCGTTTACCGAGTAATCGGGAAGACGTACTGCTTTCGACCTGGGAGCCTGCGAAGCTGAGGACCATAGATTACCTAACTGTAGCGATAAAAAATGTAGCGGGGTAAATCGGAGATCGAATTATTGATTAATTCGTCTCACAAAAGCAAGAGTCGCCACCGCGCTTTATTATTTCCAAGGGAAAAGGGGAAAGAGCGAAATAAAACCCTAAATATGCAATGTAAAATAATACTTTTAAAAAAGGTAAAAATACAAGGCGTTTTTGAAAAGATCTATGGTTCGGGGGTTGGTTATACAATGGGAAGGTATTGGCACCCAATGTATCTATAGTACTCTATAGGAACCTTTTGAAATATCTGTTTATTAAAATTGATCGTTTGATTAAAAATAAATTGTTTTGGCCGAAAAGGGGTACGGACGGGCTTTTGAAGAGACGAAGACCTAATGTCGAAGTTTTTGCTTAAAAGGTATAAGTGTTGGAAAGATTGAATATTTGAGGAAAAATTATCCTAAGTTTTAATGAAATGCGAATGTTCGCGCGATCGGACTTGAGGACATGAAGTCAACAAATTTAATCGTTTTTTCCCTTGGATTTAAACGTAAACAGAATAATCATGTGAATATGAAATGATTAAACAGAAAAATTATGCGGATAATGATATATAACAATTAAATAAAAGACTGAGTGGTATAAATATGTACTTTTGGATTTTTGTTTAATATTAATGAAAAGAAAAATGTTTTAATAGTTTTCATTTTTTACGCATTTTTAATATGGATAAAAGTAATGAGAATTAATTAAGGAAAATAAAAATGTTTTTTTAAGTTTTTTAAGTTTCTATTTTTTATATATATTTTAGAGTTCTATATAAGGCATTATTTTAAAGAATTATTAAATAATCAAACTAAGTGAATACTTAAAAGTTACTAACTTAAACCTAATTAAAAAGGGAATATTTAAAATTACCAAATAAACCTAAAATTAAACTTAATAAACAAAAGGTAAAATGATTAAAATGTTTTAATTAAATTTATTAATTGATTAAGCTACTAATTAATCCAACTAAATTAGTAATAGTTCTAAAAAAACTAACAAAAGGAATAAATAGAAAAAAAAAGGTGTATTAAAAAAAGCTAGATGAACAATCATATATGGGCCAAAGGGGTCTGAGGGGCCCAAACCAAAACTGAAGACAGGGGGGGGGGTGCAAAAAAAAACTCGTTTGGGCCTAGGCGTTTGAGGTTTAGTCCAATTGTTTCATAATTTTGTTTTAGGGTAAACGTGATTTGGTTTAGGGAAAAAGGGATTATGGTTGCACAGGGACGGCGCTTGTTCTCTCTTCTTCGCGTGATTCATCTCTTCGTCTCTTGCTTTCGTCCGAGCCTTGCCTGAGCTATCTCGCCCTAATGGCCACCAGCAGTCTTCAACCTCCTCTTCCCTCCGGTCAAGGCGTTAGGGCGATAGTTACGGATTCACGGTACGAACGTTATCTTTCAATTCATTAGGTTTTGGTTACGATTGCATGTTCGTGATTTTCATCTATTCTGATTCTTATTCGTTTTTCACATGATTATTTTGAGGTATTGAAAGGAAAGAAGAACGACCGTTACCTGGAGATGGAGGAGGAGGGTTGAGGGCGATACGCTTAGGAGGCCGGGACGGCGAGGGATACGCACGATGTTGCTTCGGACTACCGGTACTTCATTCTTAATCGTTTGATGATGAGTAAACTGAAAACTTGCAATATTTCTTCTCTTCTGCCTTTTACCTTGCTTTGCCTAAACTGTGACCTTCGAATACTTTCTCTCTTCTTCTTTACTGCTTCTGTATGCTCTTTTTGTTGCCTGGATGCCTTGAATTCTATGTTGCCTTGGGTACCATTGTTGGAATGCTATTGTTTTGTTTAGCTTGCCCTTTCTTCTTTCTGCTACTGTTGCTTCAGTTGCCCTTTTGGATTTTTGGCCTATGATGATGTATCTGAGGTCTTGACGGTATTGGACATGTTATTGTTTATGCTTCGTGGTTATGGTTGATGGTGTTTGGGGCTTTTACAGGTTTCTTAGGCCATTATGCTTGACTATGCCATTTTTGTTTGGTTGAGGCTAGAAGTGGGTTATTGGTGGTTATTGATGGTTATTGATGGTTAATGGTTTTTGTTTGACAGCAGTTTCTATGGTTTAGGGCAAGGTTGTTTTGTTTAGGCCATAAGGTTCGGTTTTGGTTATGGTTTTATGGATGGTACAGGTTTGGTATGGTTTGACAGTAGGTTTTTGGTTCTATGCAGGTTAATGGTTTTTAGGCCATGGAGTGATGGTTGTGAAAATGGTTTATGCAGTAGGTTTTGAAATGGTTCTATGCAGGTTTTGAAATGGTTCTATGCCATGCTGTTGTTTATGGTTATATGCAGGTTTAGCATTTTTTGACAGTAGACTCTACTGGTTTTTGTTTTAGACTTGGAGAACAAAGGTTTTTTGCTTCTTTGTTTTACAGTTTTGGAGTATTTCAAAACTTTAGGCAGGTTGAACTCTCTTTCTTGAAGGGGTTCGTGTTATGTTATACAGTTTGCTTGGCATAACTTGATGGCTCAGGTTTTTAATATTTAACTATATTTCCTTGGCCTCTGCACAATACTGCTTCATATGGTTTGTTTGTATTCCTTTTTTATGCTTTCTCTTCCTTACTGCAATACTGCTGATTTGTTTTGTATCTCTTCCTGCCTAAACCAAAACCTGCAAAACCATACTTCTATCTCTCTTCTCTCTCTTAGTACAAAATGATACATTAAAATGATGTATGTTGTACTTGTTCTGAAATTGCATAGGCTGGAAAATGATGAGAATGGAATATTTCATGCTTGCATATTTGATTTGAACTGCATATTTGCTCTTTGACTTGCAATGTAACAATAGGAGCCTATTATTTTTGGCTTCTTCCTATGTGCATGGCATAGTTTATGTTGGAATTGAAAATGCATGTGCTGTTGTATTATGCATATGATGTTAATTCTGAAATATGCTGTGGACTTTTAAAAATGCAATTAATTTTTAATTATGCAGTTTTGAAAACAAAAATGAATTTGTGCATCTTTTTAAATTGTGCATTCATTTTGAAAATAAAATCCATCCCTTTTTGTGAACCGGGAGAAATCCCGCGATTTGCAAAAAGGGTAAAAAACTGATTCCAGTCGTTTGCTTTTAATGATGAACACTAAAAATAATTTCCTGCTTTTAATTATTTATTTATTTCTAACTTTTTCTTTTAATTGTTTTTGCAGGTAAAATTAAATGAGCAGACAAAGAAGCATTGGATAGAAGACTTAGAATTTAGGAAAAAAAATTAGAATAGTTTTTTATTTCATTTCAAACTTTGTAAAAATTATTATTGTAAATACAGTATTTACACAACAATTGTACATTTTGAATGAAATGAATAAAATTCCAATATTTGCCAATTAATTCTTTCCTTCTCTCTAATTATTTATTTTATCATTTATAATTCTTTAAATTATATAATAATTGAAAATAAATTTCAATTACTTAAATTCAGAATAATAAACAATTAAATAACCATCATTTGATCAATAAATTTCCTTCAATCTATTTCATTATTTATAATTCTCTAAATTATAATAACCGAAAAATAAATTTCAACTATTAAACTTAGGATAATAAATAATTAAATAACATTGTTGACCAATTAATGAACTTCCTTTCCAATATTTATTGTACTATTTATAAATCTTTCGATTATATAATAATCGAAAATAAATTCCAATTATTTAAATTTAAGATAATAAATAATTAATAAACATCATTTAAGTCTCGATCAGTTAATAAACTTAGCGTTCAAAAATAAACAGCTCTCGACTTGAAAAAGTTGTGAATTTTAAACTGCTTTTAAAAAAAAATAAAAATAGGTCAAAAAATTTTGCAATGCAATGATGCAGATTGGAGATGGTATCTTAGGTCAAAATTTGGGGTACAACAGCTGCCCCTATTTAAGTTTCTTCTATCCGGAGATATGAAGATTAAAATCTTCGTTTCGACGGGATTGAAGGTACTTAAATACATAATACGCAAATTTTGCTCTAAGATACCGCCATTATGTTTGGTATGAATGCAGTGATTGAATTCACAGAGAAAGATATTGTATGAAACAAGACAATGCTGGAGAAATCAAACACCAGCAAAACACAGAGACATGGATTATACACTACTGGGGAAACGAGTTATCGACTTCAAACGACAGACTCTTGACGGCGAATAAAATTGAGGGAATACGACCTCTGACCCTAACAAAGAAGGCATCTTGCATAGGCCATACAAACAGATTATCGTCCCAAAAATAACAGTGAGTTCGCAACTCAAGGTCAAAGATAGGCAAAAGATGTATCAATTTTGCTGGCGATGGATTACCGACTTCTGAAGGTAATGATTCATGACAAGCTTTTCTGCGAGATTTCCGGAGATATACTCATTAATGCTGATATAATAATATTGTAGATACGCAAGTTGTTCAAATAAAGAAACTGCCACTTGCCGTCGTCCAAAGAAAATACCAATAACATACAAGCTGCTCAAATAAAGAGGCTGCCACTTGCTGTCGTCCAAAGAAAATACCAATAACATACAAGCTGCTCAAATAAAGAAGCTGCCGCTTGCTGTATTCCAGAAGAAAAATAACGTACAAGTTGCTCAAATAAAGAGACTGTCGCTTGTCGTTTTCCCAAATAATAACGCACAAATTGCTCGTGAAGAGCTATCGCTTGTTGTTTTCCAACTATGTCTATAACATACAAGTTGCTCGTGAAGAGCTGCCGCTTGTCGTTTTCCAAAAATAAATAATAACGCACAAGTTGCTCGTGAAGAGCTGCCGCTTGTCGTTTTCCAACGATGTCTATAACGTACAAGTTGCTCGTGAAGAGCTGCCGCTTGTCGTTTTCCAAAAATAAATAATAACGCACAAGTTGCTCGTGAAGAGCTGCCGCTTGTCGTTTTCCAACGATGTCTATAATGTACAAGTTGCTCGTGAAGAGCTGCCACTTGTCGTTTTCCAACGATGATTCAGAAGGGAATTGCAATGACACTGGCAGAGAATAAAATCTTCGTCAAAGAGAATCATGAATCAGTCCTTCCCGAGGAGATCACATGCTTAAACATGCAAAATAAATGCCCCATTCGCCTAGGTCGCGACTTCACTGGGGAAAATCCTGAGATAGCCTACGTAAGAGACGACAACTTCATCCAGGAATAACTAGAGAGAAAACAGTCAAACAAGACTCCACCCAATGAGAAAGCAACTCGATTGGGGAATTCATCCTATCCAGAAATGGACAAGGTGAGCTAAATCAAAAATCATCCATGAGGATTAGCTCAGTTGGCGAATTTAGAAAGGAAGCACATTTTCTGCCTAAGCTAACCTTCTACTTGGAAAGAAACATGTACGTTATTTGAATAAACAAAGTACAACCCAAAATCGACGGCAAATATGAATATGTATGCGTGATATAAGTGTGAATGAATAAATGAATGTTATGCTGACAAAACGAACAGAAGAAATATCCTGAAGACGGTAAGATGTCACAAAAAGATAGATACTCGGCCAATCTTGAAAAAGACGGAAAATAACTGGAACTGGAACCACACAGCAACGTCGGAGCGTAACACGCTACAAGGCTCAAATCTTCTGAGGAGAAAAGCATTCAAATCCAATCTTCTAATACCAATAGACCACTGGCATGAGACAAAGCGTACCACACTTCAGAAATCGCCCAAATAAAGATAACTGAAACAAATCTTAACTGGAACACTTGGGGAGTCACCAAACTTAGTACCACCAGAAACACGAGCTTACACAACTAACACCTCATGATGATTTGAAACGAAACATGTTCATCATGCAAGGATAAATTACTGTATTGTTTCGCATTTGATGGTCTGACCATCCTCGGAACAACTGTTAATATTCCTTTCGTTATTCACGACACATTTTTAAAATAAGAATACTTTAAGTAAATTTGTTTCAAGTATTTCCATAAAAATTAAAATTTTGCCCATAAAAGGTAAATACTCAAATTTCATTAATAATATGGTAGTTCGCTAACAATGCGACTCCAACGGTTTACAAAAGTTTGGGAAATAGTACATGAAAGGAAAAGGTTACACAAAAACAATGATCGCTATTCTCCCTAACAACTTCGAATCCCAAATGTACTCAAATGCCGCAGCCGGGATGACCAAAAACCTGCCTAAGCCGCCCTTTCGGGTTTTCAACTTAGCAAACTGCCAACTCAAACCTAAGCGAAATATTTCTTGACTGCATCGACGTTCATGGGACGCGGGAGTTCTTCACCGTCCATATTGGTGAGAATCAAAGCACCTCCAGAGAAAACTCTCTTAACGACATAAGGTCCTTCATAATTCGGAGCCCACTTGCCCCTAGAATCTGGTTGGAAAGATAATATCTTCTTGAGCACAAGGTCACCTTCTCTGAACTCGCGTGGTCGAACCTTCTTATCAAAATCCTTCTTCATTCTCTGCTGATACAATTGACTGTGACACAATGCTGTCAATCTCTTTTCTTCAATTAAATTCAACTGATCATATCTACTTTGACACCATTCAGCCTCAGAAAGCTTAGCTTCCATCAACACTCTCAGAGACGGAATCTCAACCTCCACGGGGAGTACGGCTTCCATACCGTAAACTAGGTAAAATGGGGTTGCACCTGTTGAAGTTCGAACTGAAGTACGGTATCCATGTAAAGCAAACAGAAGCATTTCATGCCAATCTTTATAAGTTACCACCATCTTCTGGACAATCTTCTTGATATTCTTGTTAGCAGCTTCAACAGCCCCATTCATCTTCGGTCTGTAAGGAGAAGAATTATGATGTTCGATCTTGAACTCTTCACAAAGCTCTCTCATCATCTTGTTATTCAAATTCGAACCATTATCAGTGATGATCTTGCTCGGGATGTTGTATCGACAAATGATTTGATTCTTGATAAATCTGACTACCACATGTCTGGTTACATTAGCATAAGATGCTGCTTCTACCCATTTAGTAAAATAGTCGATCGCTACCAAGATGAAACGATGACCATTTGAAGCTTTGGGTTCAATCATTCCAATCATATCAATGCCCCACATAGAGAAAGGCCAAGGTGAAGAGATAACGTTAAGGAGGGTCGGCGGCACGTGCATCTTGTCCGCATAAATCTGACATTTATGACACTTCTTCACATATTTGCAGCAATCAGATTCCATTGTCATCCAATAGTAACCGGCTCTCAACATCTTTCTAGCCATTGCATGTTCGTTGGCATGAGTGCCAAAGGATCCTTCATGTACTTCTTGCATCAGCATGTCTGCTTCACGTCTGTCTACACATCTGAGCAAGACCATGTCATAATTCCTCTTATACAAAACCTCTTCATTGAGGAAGAAACTGCTTGCTAATCTTCTCAACGTCTTCCTATCTTTATTGGATGCCCCAGGCGGGTACTCTTGAGCTTGAAGAACACGTTTAATGTCATAGAACCATGGTTTGTCGTCAGTGACCTCTTTTACTGAGAACACAGGAGCAGGTCTATCAAGGCGTATAACTCGGATGGTAGGCACGTCGTTCCAACCATTCACTTGAAACATTGAAGACAAAGTAGCTAAAGCATCAGCCATCTGGTTCTCATCTCTAGGGATATGATGTAATTCCACTTTGTTGAAGAAAGTTAACAACCTTCTAGCATAGTCTCTGTAAGGGATCAAACCAGGATGACGAGTCTCCCATTCTCCTTTGATTTGATTAATTACCAATGCCGAATCTCCATAAATATCAAGAATCTTAATCCTTAGATCCACTGCTTCTTCGAGACCCATAATACATGCCTCATATTCAGCCATGTTGTTCGTGCAGTCAAACTTCAATCTCGCCGTGAACGGGATATGAGTACCTCGGGGAGTGACAATGATTGCCCCAATTCCATTTCCATAGGAATTCACAGCTCCGTCAAATATCAGACCCCAATGCGATTCAGGATCAGGTCCTTCTTTAGGTAACGGCTCTTCACAATCTTTAGCTTTCAAGTACATAACATCTTCATCTGGGAAATCAAACTTGATGGATTGATAGTCTTCAATTGGTTGGTGAGCCAAATGATCGGCTAAAATACTCCCTTTGATTGCTTTCTGAGTGTGATACTCAATGTCATATTCGAATAACAACATCTGCCAACGGGCTATTCTTCCAGATAAGGCGGGCTTCTCAAAGATATACTTGATCGGATCCATTTTGGAGATCAACCAAGTGGTGTGGTTAATCATATACTGGCGCAGACGATGAGCAGCCCAAGCTAAAGCACAACAGGTTTTCTCAAGCAATGAGTATCGAGACTCACAGTCTGTGAATTTCTTACTCAGATAATATACGGCATGCTCCTTTCTTCCAGTCTCATCTTGTTGACCAAGCACACATCCCATAGAGTCTTCCAATATAGTCAGGTACATAATCAAAGGTCTTCCTTCCACTGGAGGAATCAAAATGGGAGGTTCAAGCAAATATTCTTTGATGCTATCAAAAGCTCTCTGACAATCTTCTGTCCACACACATCCTTGATTCTTTCAGAGAAGCTTGAAAATCGGCCCACAGGTAGCAGTCATATGAGATATAAACCTAGAAATGTAGTTCAATCTCCCAAGGAATCCTCTTATTTGTTTTTCCGTCTTGGGGGCGGGCATTTCTCGAATAGCTTTGACCTTATTAGGATCTACCTCAATACCTTTCTAACTGACAATGAAACCCAGAAGTCTTCCAGAACGAACACCAAAAGTGCATTTGTTGGGATTCAGACGGAGTTTATACTTCCTCAAACGCGGGAATAACTTCGAAAAATGCTCCAAGTGATCCTCCTCAGTCTGTTATTTGGAAATCATGTCATCCACATACACTTCTATCTCCTTATGCATCATGTCATGGAACAAAGCAGTCATGGCCCTTTGGTATGTTGCACCAGCATTCCTCAGACCAAACGGCATAACCCGATAACAAAATGTTCCCCAAGGTGTAATGAAAGTTGTCTTCTCCATATCTTCTGGTGCCATCTTGATTTGATTGTAACCAGAGAAACCGTCCATGAAAGAAAAGACTTTGAACTTGGCCGTACTGTCGACCAATACGTCAATATGAAGTAATGGGAAGTCATCCTTTGGGCTAGCTCTATTCAGATCTCTATAGTCTACACACATCCGAACCTTTCCATCCTTCTTAGCAACAGGCACTATGTTGGCTAACCACTGAGGATAGACCGATGTAACAAGGAAACCTGCATTAATCTGCTTCTGAACCTCCTCTTTGATCTTGTCTGCCATATCGGGACGAGTCCTTCTCAGCTTCTGCTTGATCGGCGGACATTCAGGTCTTAACGGTAAACGATGCTCCACAATGTCGTTGTCCAAACCCGGCATATCTTGGTAGGACCAAGCAAACACATCAACATACTCTTTGAGAAGCTCCAACATTTTCTCTTTAACTTTCGGGATAAGCAATGCTCTGACTTTGACTTCCTTTATATCTTCTTCATCACCCAAATTGACTAACTCTACAGGTACTTCAAATGGCTGGATAATCTTTTCATCATGCTCAAGCAAACGGGAAATTTCAACAGGAACCTCTTCACCATCCTCTTCTTCGGCTCTGAACACAGGAAATTTAAAGTTGGGAGAGGGCATAGGATCATTGTTTTCGATGGTTAAGTCACGGATTAATCTGCACACATGATTATGCTTTATTTTAGAAATCGATTTGTGCAAATAAAACAAAAGGTTATTATATTTCCCATTACTACCAATTAATTTTCATTACTATTTCCCAGAAAAAGTGAAAAAATAAAACAGTAGTGGACAAAATAACATTTTTATTCATTAGAGGGAAATACTTGAAACAAGGAGCCCAGACATTTCTCTTTTGCCTTGGGCAGAGCAAAAGGAATTATTTTTCATAGCCCGACACAAAATACTTTTCGCCTTGGGCAGAGCGAATTTTTTCAAAGAAAAACAAAACAAAACATTACTCGGAAATGTGCATAACAATAGGAACGTCAACAGCTATCCATTTTTGGCAAGCCAATCCAGGCGTCACAAAATCGGGCAAATCTTCCTCGGAATCATCTTCTATGATAGCATCCACCTCAGGATGTATAAAACCTGCACTTCGGAAAACCTCTTGAGTCGGACGAACAACCACTTCTTGCTTGACTCTCGCAGACACGGGACGAAAACCAAGACCTTCCCCAGATTTGTTATCGGGCAAAGTCAACACCTGGCCCCATCTTTCGGCCGAACCACTTTCCACCACTCGTCGCGCATCCTCAAAAGAAGAAATGGATGCCCCTGGCTTCTTCACTTCACTCTTGGCAACAGAAAGACCTTGGAACTGGGTTCCAACATCCTCGTCAGCATCAATAAAAGAGAATGATGATAAATGGCTTACCACCATAGCCTGCTCTCCACCGATCATTACTAGCTTCCCATGCCTCACAAACTTTAGTCTCTGATGGAGCGTGGAAGTGACTGCCCCGCATCATGGATCCATGGACGACCCAATAAGCAACTGTAGGCAGCACAAATATCCATTACTTGGAAAGTGATTTGAAAAGTATGAGGACCAATTACTATAGGGAGATCCACTTCACCAATGACTGTCTTCCTAGAACCATCAAACGCTTTAACAATTACTCCGCTAGGTCTCATAGGAGCACCTGGATATGAGAGCCGAGA